>CM062809.1:1267793686-1268453686 GCA_031772625.1 Pinus tabuliformis
GGTGTTGTTGAGCACAGGGATTTCCAAGGAGAAAATGTCAACTCTCTTTCGGTGGACTAAGAGTGCCACCCTAGGAGTTCGTACCACTAAGTTGACGGGGTTTCTGGAGGAGTTTCAATAGGGGAATTTAGAAAAATATTCCTTGAAGGTGGACAAGATTTCGTGGTAAATTGCAGGGTTGGAAACTACTGCTACTAGGAGAAACAAATTCGTCCTCTTTAGGGCCTGCACGGTAGTTTTCTGGGCAGAATTTTGTGGGCTAGATTTGCAGCAAGGAGAAGCTATTTGGGGGCAAAGATTTGGCCAAAATTTCTAGGGAGGCATTTCAGAGTTTTTCCAGCCATTTGGAGGGAGGAACCAGGGGAAACTAGCAGTTATTCTCCAGGTGGGACGCAGAACCAGTGAAGGAGGACATAACACCAATTTTGGGTAATTCCGAGAGGTCGAAATTAGCCCAAAACATTTTTGGGTTTTGTTGGCCTAGTATTAAGGAGCTTGTTCCTAATATTGCAAAAATTTTGGTGGAGTTATGAGTCCCCAAATCACAGGTTGCCTCCAGCAGCAGCTGTAGTAATTTCTGGGTCAAACGCACAGCCAGAATGAGCCATCTTGGGAGGAGAAACTCACTTATTTCCACCTTGGTATTTGCTTGCTTGTTGTAGCAAGCCCAGGTGCACACTTTCCATCCCCATTGTACTCGGATTTTCAATGGAAACTTAATAAAATGGATCAGCTTCCTATTTCTAGCTCAATGGAATTTTGATTTTCAGTTGCATGTTTCTATTTCAAATCATGCATGCCTTATTTTGTTGTAGCTAGTTCATGTTTTGATATCACACTGTAAAAAAATTCTACTTAGAACATTATAGTGGTATCAGAGCATGTTCTTGGCCAGCTATGAGCTCGAGAGCAGGTAATGATAGGGCCATTTGGTGGAGCAGTGTATCAACATAGAGGTAGAGGCAGAGGTAGAGGAAGGGGTTGTGGTAGAGTTGACAAGGCCGATCACTTTTCAGATACAGGATTTGACAACACCAGAGATTTCATGGGAGACCATGGTGGTGATGAGCAGCCCAGACAGGGTGGGCATGACCCACTATTGGAGGAGTTGGTGAGGTCAAACCAGCAAATGATGGGGATGATGAGATAGATGATGGAGCTTCAGCTGCAGAACATGCATGGGGACCCCATGGGGGAGCCAATGAGGGGGAAGGAGGTTCACGCACAGGAGAAGAGAGCCAAGCACACCCTCGCAGAAACCAAAAGCCCACACACATGTATGCCCAGACCCACAAACCCACTATGCCACGCTTTACTGAGGAGACTGAGCGTGAGAGAGGGGTTGATGCTTTTATAAAGTTGATTAGATCCTTCGTTGATGGTATTGATGAGTATGAGGCTTTGGACCCTAGAGTCAGGATGACTCTCTATTTTGCAAATTATTGCCATCTGAAGGAGAAGTATAAGGGGGCTGGAACCTCATCCCAGGGAGTGCAGCAGTATCAGAGTTGGGATAATCATAAGTTGGTGGGAAAGGAGACCTTGTTGAAATTAGCGAGAAAAGTGATTCCTTGATTTATGCCTTAATTCAAGGAGTCAAAGTCGAGTTCCTTTTTGTGCATGGTCGAGTTCCTAAAATTTAGGAGTTTCCCTAAAAATTAGGAGTGCATGAGGCAGTTAACTGATGTGTTAAAATTGAAAGTAAAGTTCTTGATTTTCTAGTGTGAGTTAAATTGGGAACTGAAAGCTTAAGTGGAGTTAGCCTCCTAAATTTTAGGAGGATCCAGTTAACTAGTTCTATTGACTTTTGTTAACTAGAAAAGCTCCAGTTCAATTCCTTACTTAGAAATTCACTAATTTTAACCATTTGAATTGCCTTTAAAAGAAGGAATGGAGGCACAAGTTTAATCATTGCTTTGGTGAGCACGAGTTGGTAATACCTATTGATTTGGGGTAGCATCAGATGTGCTCTAGCCACGAAAATTGGTGGAGAGGCTAAAGCACATGAGACCTCCAATACCCATAAATGGTTTGGGCAGATTTAAACAGTTTGGGAGATATTAAAATAATTAATATTTTTAATGAAGTCCCTAACTCTAAACTTAGGGAAAATAAAATATTTGTGTATTAATATAAAATTGTGTTAGAGGGGTCCAAAAGTCATGAATCAAGCCAGAGTTAATCTTAGTCATTGATTAGGGACTTAATCTCGGCCGTTGATTTGTCAACGAGAAAAGTATATAAGGAGGCTTGAGGGTCACTTGGAGAACACACCAGAGTGATCAGTCATTCTATTCTCTAGAGTGGGGTTTGCTAAGAGAGATAGAATCAGTGATCAGCAGCGAGGGGCAGTGAATACAGAAGCAAAGAGGCAGAGAGGGTACCGAAGAGAATCAGCGCAGAAGCCAAGAGAGAGGGACACAGAGCCAGCTGGAGGCCACGCAAAGCCAGTTAGGGCCCATGCAGAGGTAGCCAGGAGCTGCGCAATGCCTCAGAGAGCCAATGTGGGTGACACAAAGGCTCTAAAGGCTGACGCAAGGGTTACTGGGCTGACGCAGGGCCAGGAAGGGTTGACGCAATCCCTAGAGGCTAACGCTGGGGTTTTTCGTGGGGCAGATTGGAGCTGGGAGCTGTCAGAGTGTTTATCCGTGGTTTCAGCCAAAATATCTGCTTCCGAGTAGGGAGGTACTACTGCGAAGATTATTCTCTGTTGGGTGAGCCAGTTTTGGCACCCAGATTGTATTCAAAAACTACATAATAATAAAACCCTTAGATAGCTGCGCCGGTTTTCCCGCATTGGGTTTTCCTGAGGACATTGGTCCAAAAAACAACATTGTCACATATGTGCTTGTTTTGTTTCCTTCAGTTGATGATCTGTAATGTGTTGAGAATGTACTTGTATTTAATTTCAGTGTTTACATGGTAAATAACTTGTTAATTAATCAGAACAAGTAGGCAGAAATAAATCAAAAAAGTACATGAAGGGTTTCTAACAGTGAGGCTTAGAAATTCCAACATGGTATCAAAGGGTGGTTGCAGATCACAGGAGAACTGAGGACATCAGCCGAGCAGAGCAGCAGCAACAGAAAACAGTTGTCCCGAGTGACAGAAGCTATTCCTAGCAGCAAAGCAGCAAGGAAGGGGTGACGCAGTGCTTGCGTCATCAAGTTTGAGCCGGGAAGAGGATCAGCGCAGTGGCAGAGGGGAGCAGACTCGACCTACGCAATGCCCGATCATCTTTCTCAGTCAGGAAGGATTGACGCCTATGGCCAGGAGGTGCGAATTTTGTTGGTGTCGGGATTGCACAGAGCCTAGAAGCTCTAACCTTCAGTTTGTTGGGGCTTAGGAGGCTGTGGGTAAGTTGCAGAGTGAAGCTGGTGGGGTACTGTAGTCAGAACAGTACCTAACAGGGCAAGACCAAGGAGGAGGGAGTTGCTACCGAGGATTTCTAGCCAAGAAATCTGGATCAATGGTGCAGTTGCACTAAGGATCGGAGTGGGGGCATCTCGACATTGGCAGAGGGGTTTCCAGGAGGGAAATTGAGGCTCAGAGGGAGTCACACCGAGAACTTCTAGAAGGGAAGTAGAGGAGCAGCGAGATGGCAGTGAACGGGTAAGAGACCAGGACAGACTGGACGGAGCCTCAAACTTCGTAGTTTGGAAGGCCAGAATCTTATCCGTTCTAGACAGGAACCGTCTCAAGCAATTCGCCTTGAGGACAATAGTGGTCCCAGTTGACCCAGCTGATAACGATAAGTACGAGGATGCAATGGCAAGGGCCAAGAGCATCATCCTTGACGGGGTCAAGGACCATGTAGTACCACACATTGCCGAGAAGAATACGGCAAATGAGATGTGGGAGGCCCTAAAGAAGTTGTATCAGCATACTTCCGTGCAAAGGAAGATGCTACTAGAAAATCAGTTGTGGTCATACTAGATGCAGAAAGGAGAACAAATCGACCCCTTCCTCGGTCGATTGAAGGAGATATGGGATCAGCTGACTTCCATAGGAGCCACGCCGAATCAAGAATTGATGGTGAGAACAACCCTGAACGCAATCTCAGAAGACTGGGAGGTGTTTGTCCAAAGCATACTGGGCAGGGCGACCCTTCTAGATTGGGAGGAAATGTGGGCGGCTGTTTGCCAAGAAGAGATCAGAAGGCTAAGCAAGGCGGTAAGCAGCGGCAAGGGGATCAGAATCAAGAAGGAGGAAGAGGAGGATGTTGCCCTAGCATCTGAAGGAAAGCAGGAAAAACGGAAGAAGGACCTCTCCAAGGTCAAATGCTTCAACTGTGGGGAACTGGGTCGCTATGTGAGCCAGTGTCTGTTAAATTTTAGGTATGTTCTATGCTTAGAGCAATTTAATTCAATTTTCACAGTTAGCTCAATATCTTTTCCAGATTAGCAATCACATCAACATTAAAGTAAACTGCAGATAGAACATAAACATAAATCACAGAAGACAAGCCAAGACAAGAGGACACAATATGTGGCGCTAGCCAGGGACAAACCCCAATGTGGGGAAACCTTGATCAATTCTCTTATATGTTGTTCTTCAATAGTTCAGCAGAGAGAGAGAGATAGTACATGTACAACAGAAGTCAACACTTAGACTTTCTAGATAAGAGAATAGATCCTCTCTACATGAGATCAGTTGAAGACATGCTGCTTCAATTGATTCTCCAAGGTGACTCCTTCACCTATCATTGTGTTGCATCTCGTCATCATGCTGCACCTCACCATGCTGCACCATGTTGCACCCATCATCACAATGCTGGACCTTATGACTGTTGCACCTTGTACTAGCTGTCCCATTTACTTGCTCCATCAAACTTCATTGCTGCTCCATGCATCACCATGCTTGCAGTTGTCCATGCTTTACCATTTAGACATGTTGTACCTTTGCATGCTTGGTGTACTTGCTGCTAAGTACCATACAGCTGTCACAATGTTAGTTTGTTGTCCCTTGCATGTTGCTGTACCAATGTGCTTCCAATTGGCTCCAACAGGCTGCAAGGAAAACTGGTGTATCTCCAACTGCTCACGTTGACCTCAATACATGGCACTTATAGGCTGCAATAATTCTGTCCACACTAGGACTGATCCTCTAGCACCCAAATCAACATAAATACATACCTCTGCTTCTTCAAGGGCTGGTGATTATTCTCTGCACTTAGGTCATTGGTTAGGGCTTCCTTGCTACTTGCTACAGCCCACTTTTCTTGACTTCGAGTCCTCCCAAATAGTGCGGCATTCTCCCACACATATATCTTCTCCTATGTCGTTGTTAAGTCCACCTTCTAGGCCTCCAAATGCTGCCCTACAGCCTCCTTGTTCACACAGCAACCTGCCTGTGTCTTTCTGCCTCCTAAACAATGCCTTTTAGGCTTGCGGCTGAGCTGTAGCAGCTCCTCCTAGCTACGGCTCACTTGTGGGAGGAAGATACCACAAGGAGAAGGCTTATCCACCACCCAGAACTACCCTGCATGGCTGCGGCCTCCTGCTGTTGAAATCTGAGGCCTTGTAAGGGACAAATTAACCCAAAACAGTCCCCTACAAGCTTCTCCTTCTCCCTTAGCAAATTCGGCTATTTCAAAGGTGTATTACTCATCAATGGATGCACTTTGGATCCCTTTCTTCCACGCTGTCTAGACTCCTAAACTCCTCCCGTTCTCTTCTAGGCTGCTGTGGCTAGGGCTTGACATGACAGCAGTTAGGTCTTCTTAAGATCTCAGATAAGCCTCCTCTATACAGCATATAGGTGATCCGAATGGAAAATGGCATCAACCCATGGTACTCATCCACCCATATTATTCATTGACCCATGGAATTTACCCATGGTATTGTAAATGTCATCCGCCCGTGGTATTGTAAAATCCACCCATTGTATTCATTCACCCATGGAATTGACCCATGGTATTGTAACTGAAGAATACTATAAGTAACAAGTCACATTTTGTAAAAGGACAGATTGTCCGCCACAATGTAGCCTTTACAGTTATTATTGGTTTTAATAAAAAAGTTTCTTTGTGGTTTTGTTTATTGGCATTCTCCTATTTTTCTTCTGGCAATGCAAGTTTTCAGATCTTGGGGGTCTCTCCTCCCAAGATCCATTTCAATCTTCTAGATCTTGGGGCCTTTCCCCCAAGATCCATTTCAAGTTTTCAGATCTTGGGGTCCTTTCCCCCAAGATCCATTGCAAGTTTTCAGATCTTGGGGGTCTCTCCTCCCAAGATCCATTTCAATCTTTTAGATCTTGGGGGCCTCCTCCCAAGGTCTGGATCAGTGGTATCGGAGTATGTTACGATTCCATGGGAATGAGGGTTTCATGCATATTTCAGTCTCAATATTTTTGCAGGAATTTTTTGGGCGCGACTTTGCAGATCAGATATGAAACATTTGGTACAAATTTTACAAAAAAAAATACCATATTTGGATTCCTCTCGAAAAATCACCCAATTTCAAAAAAAAATGGGTCGAATCGGAGTTCGGATGTGGGAGATATCGCTGATTTAAAATCAGTTATTTTATCAGAATTTTTGTGACGGCGGAACTGTTGCAGCACGAATCTGAGATCTCAGAGTGTCCAGATAAGGATAATTTCCAACTCATGGGAATATGCAAAATGATCCTTTTGCTTCTAAAAACAGTTTATAATAAATATTCTGAGTTATATTGGCCGAGTTATGTCCATTTTAATTTTGGAGAAGCTTTCGGAGTGGGTTCCCATTGGAGACGTGCCCTCCCACCCCACTTTAGTAGGCACATGCTTCACATTCATCAGTTTCAGCATAGCAGCATTCGGCTTGGGTTATTTGGAGATGTGTCCTCCCACCCCAGGCTATGTAGGCACCTGCTACTTCATCAACAACCAACATCACGGTTATGGGTCAACCGCACAAAATCCTTGTCATCAAAGTCCATTTGCTAGGCCGCACACTGTTAGCATCACAGTTGGTCACAAGCATTACAGGGTATCTCTATCCTCGGATCTTTGTTTATCAGGGTTTTGGGTTAACCACATAAAACCCTTATCTTCAGTGGCTCTTCATATTCAACAAAGGCTTTGCAGGAGGGAACTTTACGCAATGGGGACCATTGCTTCTTAAGGAGGGAGGAATGATCCGAATGGAAAATGGCATCAACCCATGGTACTCATCCACCCATATTATTCATTGACCCATGGAATTTACCCATGGTATTGTAAATGGCATCCGCCCGTGGTATTGTAAAATCCACCCATTGTATTCATTCACCCATGGAATTGACCCATGGTATTGTAACTGAAAAATACTATAAGTAACAAGTCACATTTTGTAAAAGGACAGATTGTCCGCCACAATGTAGCCTTTACAGTTATTATTGGTTTTAATAAAAAGTTTCTTTGTGGTTTTGTTTATTGGGCATTCTCCTATTTTTCTTCTGGCAATGCAAGTTTTCAGATCTTGGGGGTCTCTCCTCCCAAGATCCATTTCAATCTTCTAGATCTTGGGGCCTTTCCCCCAAGATCCATTTCAAGTTTTCAGATCTTGGGGTCCTTTCCCCCAAGATCCATTTCAAGTTTTCAGATCTTGGGGGTCTCTCCCCCCAAGATCCAATTCAATCTTTTAGATCTTGGGGGCCTCCTCCCAAGATTCGGATCAATAGGAGCCTTTCTTCAATGGCAAATATATGACTGCATTAGACCTTCTTTTGCTGCGGCTAGGGCATGACTAGATCCCCTTAAATTGCGGCTAGGCGTTCCTCTCTTCAATTGCGTCTAGGGATTCTCCCTCTTGATCTCTCTAACCACCAAACTCAAACGAGTGGAGAGAGATCTTAGGAGAAGTGTGTGTGTAAAATGACTCTCAAGTCATCTCCTTTTATACTAAAACGTTGAGCACTTGTGGGGTTTATTTGGTTGCTGGCCGACCTTGACGAATTGTCCCATAACACAAATAAATTCATATCTCAATGAATACTTATCGGAGTCGGATGATCTTTAGATCAATCCTACACCTCTCGATGAGAGGGATCCAAGAAAAATATCAGCTGCCATTAATAAGATGACCCACATGGAGTTTGGCCCTAATTGCCAATTTTAACACCCTCTCAACTAGGGAGAACTCCATCCGTTGATCCATATGTCCGATTGTACTATCTCTGCCATCAGTGCCTTGCACTGCTCTTCTTTGCTCTGTTCTGCTAAGCTCTGCTATGCTTTGCTCTGTTGAACCATGAAGAAGAAGAATTGATCGAGAATGTCTCATACCATTCTCTACTGACCTGAAGTCAGTTTCATATGAGGAGAGTGTGTCATACCACTCTTACTGACCCGAAGTCAGTTTCATTGATCCCATATCAATGGAGGTCATCCTAGCATAGGGAGTACGGTAGATACAACGATGCGTCCATCGATAGTACTACTAATGGTCCCTAACCCCATTTCCCTGCTCATTGATCAAATGAGAGGTACTTCCCATGAGTCCCCGACTGCATGGGTAGGATGCCTCGACAGGAGAACTAATCATCCTATCCACAAGAGAACGAATCATCCTGTCCCACAATCGCCACGGGATAACTAATCATCCTGTACACAACACACCATTAGGGGAGGGTGAGTCGCCGTATGGTCACGTGCTGTTCCAGTAAGTACCCCAAGCCCCCCAGATCTCTCAGAGCTCAATGCATGCAACATGTAGGACCCTTCTGAGAAGGTCTCTCAACGACTCCAAGTCGTTCTAGAAATCACAGATTTGACCTTTCCCCGGGGCTTTGACAAAAAAAGTCTGCGACATGTACATCAGTCTCAATGCGATGGAGCCTCCTCACTCATCGACTTACCATATCCCAGATAAGGTAGTATCTGATGTCTATCTGCTGGAGCAATCATCGAATACAAGATTCCTCAACAATCTAATCCCCCCCTGGTTGTTACAGAGGATCACAATGGTATTCATCATGTGTACAAACAACTCACTGGAGAGCTTCCACAACCAGGCAGCTTCACATGAGATCATACTCGTAGCTATGTATTCGGTCTCTGTGGTGCTTATAGCAACCGACTTCTACTTCTGCTCATCCATGATATCGAAGCAGAATCCAAAGAGAACCAGCACTAAGAAGTGCTCTAGTGATCCTCCACACTGCCTGCCCAGTCAGCATTCGAATAATCATGCAGCTTCATATTTTCGGCAGTGTATCTCAATCCATGAGAGATTGTGCCTCGAAGATATCTCAGAAGATTCTTGGCACCAATCCAGTGAGGCTCAACCAAATATGAGCTCACCATGCTAACTGCAAAACATATATCCAGACGAAAGTTCACCAAGAACATCAATGCAAATGAGTTTATGAAACTCAGAGGCATTTCCCAAATCTGGTCCGGCATCATCACCATATAACTTCTGAAAGTTAAGATCCTCGAGGTAGTCACGGGCTTGCAGTTTACCATTCCACATTCGGAATCCAACTCCCTCTTACTTCTGCAAGTGAGAGGGTCTGCACCTATCAGAAATAGGTCGTTCTTAGAAGGTGTCGGTATGAGAGGTCTATCATCCACAACCTTCAAACAATGGTTTGGATCGACTTCACTCTTAGTGAATCTCAGCTTCATCTGACAACTATCAATCCTCTCATATCAAACCCAGGGTGATTTGCTTCAAGCCATAGAGGGCTTTCTTTCATCTACACACATGAGATTCCCGATCATGAATCTCAAAACCCTCGGGTTGTTCCAAACCTATGGACCTGCTACATGAGGGGAATGGTCCCCTTGTAAGATGGTACATCTCTGACATGTAACTTCATGCTCCTTTTGAATTCAGACATCCCTGTCACCATCTGACTCACATCGGGTAGGGCCCCATAAGTAGACCTCCGGTGTTATAGATGAGATATGTCAATTAACATGATCCCCAATGGACCATCCTGCAACTTGATACAAATTGCCAACCCTAAACCCATGAGTAAAAGCATCTTTGAAAATTCTATTTCAAACACGTACCTTTCCATCGATGAATGCCATCCAGAAGCCTTTGACTTCCATTGCCGAAATGGGAACCATGTTCTTCTTGTCATCAGGTACATAAAAGAGATTTTGTAAATGAATCGAGTTACCCTCATTCAATTGAGGGGTAATATTCCCTACACCCTTTCCGGCATAGGTGGCATCGGCTCCAAGTATAATCCCACGGTTGTTTCCATCTCTACCAAGTTAGAGAGAGCACCCTTCTATCTGATGAAGTGCCTTGAAGCACTAAAATCAATAAGCCAGATTCCCACAGAATCTGAAGGAGAGGGCCAATACAAGATAACTTTATCTTATCAGAAACAACATTTGATTCTTCATACCTGGGGTTCCTTGCTTCCTTTGAAGATTCGGCTATTTCCTTGATGACTTGCATTACCTGTCATTCCACCGATCATTGAAGATGTCCCTAGAATGATTGTTATCTTCATCAAGAGATGTGTCCCTGCCACTTGGACATTCTTTCACATAATGGCCGAACTTATTGTAAATAAGGCATTTGCCTTTCCTTTCACTTTGAGATCCGGACTTCCCATTGAAGTGATCTGTAGGTAGGCCATCAGAAGCTTTCGTTGCGTCAGTCTGATAATATTCTCTGCTCCGACTTCACCCTTGGTGAATATGAAAAGGGATGAGGAATCCATTGATCCTTTTGTCCTTTCCCAACTGTCTTCGGTGATTGCTCTTTCACTCTTGCTTGGGCTTTGTTTTCACCTCACCTCTAATACCATGTTAAATTTTAGGTATGTTCTATGCTTAGAAAAATTTAATTCAGTTTTCACAGTTAGCTCAATATCTTTTCCAGATTAGCAATCACATCAACATTAAAGTAAGCTGCAGATAGAACATAAACATAAATCAAAGAAGACAAGCCAAGACAAGAGGACACAAGATGTGGCGCTAGCCAAGGACAAACCCCAATGTGGGGAACCCCTTGACCAATTCTTCTTATATGTTCTTCAATAGTTCAGCAAGAGAGAGAGATAGTACATTTACAACAGAAGTCAACACTTAGACTTTCTAGATAAGAGAATAGATCATCTCTACATGAGATCAGTTGAAGACATGCTGCTTCAACTGATTATCCAAGGTGACTCCTTCACCTTTCATTGTGTTGCATCTCGTCATCATGTTGCACCTCACTGTGCTGCACCATGTTGCACCCATCATCACAATGCTGGACCTTATGACTGCTGCACCTTGTACTAGCTATCCCATTTACTTGCTCCATCAAACTTCATTGTTGCTCCATGCATCACCATGCTTGCAGTTGTCCATGCTTTACCATTTAGACATGCTGTACCTTTGCATGCTTGGTGTACTCGCTGCTAAGTACCATACAGCTATCACAATGTTAGTTTGTTGCCCCTTGCATGCTGTTGTACCAATGTGCTTCCAATTGGCTCCAACAAGCTACAAGGAAAATTGGTGTATCTCCAACTGCTCACGTTGACCTCAATACATGGCACTTATAGGCTGCAATAATTCTGTCCACACTAGGATTGATCCTCTAGCACCTAAATGAACATAAATACATACCTCTGCTTCTTCAAGGGCTGGTGATTATTCTCTGCACTTAGGTCACTGGTTAGGGCTTCCTTGCTGCCTACTATAGCCCACTTTTCTTGACTTCGAGACCTCCCAAATAGTGCGGCCTTCTCCCACACATATATCTTCTCCTATGTCGTTGTTAAGTCCACCTTCTAGGCCTCCAAACGCTGCCCTACAGCCTCCTGTTCACACAGCAACCTGCCTGTGTCTTTCTGCCTCCTAAACAGTGCCTTTTAGGCCTGCGGCTGAGCTGTAGCAGCTCCTCCTAGCTGCGGCTCACTTGTGGGAGGAAGATACCACAAGGAGAAGGCTTATCCACCACCCAAAACTACCCTGCATGGCTGCGGCCTCCTGCTGTTGAAATCTGAGGCCTTGTAAGGGACAAATTAACCCAAAACAGTCCCCTACAAGCTTCTCCTTCTCCCTTAGCAAATTCAGCTATTTCAGAGGTGTATTACTCATGAATGGATGCACTTTGGATCCCTTTCTTCCACGTTGTCCAGACTCCTAAACTCCTCCCGTTCTCTTCTAGGTTGCTGTGGCTAGGGCTTGATATGACAGCGGTTAGGTCTTCTTAAGATCTCGGATAGGCCTCCTCTATACAACATATAGGAGCCTTTCTTCAACGGCAAATATATGACTGCATTAGACCTTCTTTTGTTGCGGCTAGGGCATGACTAGATCCCCTTCAACTGCGGCTAGGTGTTCCTCTCTTCAACTGCGTCTAGGGCACCTTGATTCGCTGCATCTAGGGCTTCTCCCTCTTGATCTCTCTAACCACCAAACCCAGACGAGTGGAGAGAGATCTTAGGAGAAGTGTGTGTGTAAAATGACTCTCAAGTCATCTCCTTTTATACTAAAACGTTGAGCACTTGTGGGGTTTATTTGGTTGTTGGCCGACCTTGACGAATTGTCCCATAACACAAATAAATTCATATCTCGATGAATACTTATCGGAATCGGATGATCTTTAGATCAATCCTACACCTCTCAATGAGAGAGATCCAAGAAAAATATCAGTTGCCATTAATAATATGAACCACATGGAGTTTGGCCCTAGTTGCCAATTTTAACAGTCCTCGAGAAAGAAGAGCAAGGGAGAGGCTTCCGAGACCAAGGCTGCGCCAACAAGGGCGGAGAAGGAATTGGAGACAGATGATGACTATGCCATGAGTGCTCACATGCCACTTGAGCGGAAGTGGGGAGACATCGCGCTGTAGTCAGACGGACTATAGGCGATGAAGGGCAGGATCCTCGAGGTACCCAATCTCTTGGATTATACCTTGCTACGAGAGCCCCGAAGAGTAGCAGGACTGGCGGATGTCGTTAGAGACGGATGCAGATGGAGCGACAAAGGGAGCTACGGTGCACGATTCCCAGAACAGTGCGAGGCTAGCAGGCTACAACAGTGCGAGAGGCACGGGAGTGTTGCACCAATGCAGGATGGCACAGAAAGGTGTGCAACGGTGTGAGATGCTCAGAGTTGTTGCAGCAACGCAAAGATCAGAGAGGGAGCACTTGTCAGTGACAGAGGGAGCTTCAGCATCGGGAGTGTTTCTAGCCTGATGGAGATGTCAGAGTTGGGAGATCAGTTACTTACTTCTCAGTAACTGAGTTGCAGTGCAGTAGTTAGCAGTGTCAGTGCTATGGGCAGCACGATGCAGCATGATGAGAGCGGTTGCAGTGCAGATGCAGCAGTGGCAGTGGCAGGGCCATGGGCAGCAACACGGCTGCAGAGGGAGTTGTCGTACAGATGCAGCAATGGCAGTGACAAGGCCATGGGTAGCAGTACATGATGCAGTAGTGCAGAGGATGTTGGGCAGTAGGCCTAGCATCAGCGCAGGACCGATGTCAGATGATCAGGGTGATGCTCAATGAGGAGTATTACTAGAGCACGGTGCTTGCTAAGAGGGAGTGTTGATTTGGGGTAGCATCGGATGTGCTCTAGCCACGAAAATTGGTGGAGAGGCTAAAGCACATGAGATCTCCAATACTCAAAAATGGTTTGTGCAGATTCTAAACAGTTTGGGAGATATTAAAATAATTAATATTTTTAATGGAGTCCCTAAGTCTAAACTTAGGGAAAATAAAATATTAATGTGTATTAATATAAAACTGTGTTTAGAAAGGTCCAAAAGTCATAGATCAAGCCAGAGTTAATCTTAGTCGTTGATTAGGGACTTAATCTCGGTTGTTGATTTTTCAACGAGAAAAGTGTATAAGGAGGCTTGAGGGTCACTTGGAGAACACACCAAAGTCATCAGTCATTCTATTCTCTAAAGCGGGGTTTGCTAAGAGAGATAGAATCAGTGATCAGCAGCGAGGGGCAGTGAATACAGAAGCAGAGAGGCAGAGAGGGTACCGAAGAGAATCAGTGCAGAAGCCGGGAGAGAGGGACACAGAGCCAACTAGGGCCCACGCAGAGGCAGCCAGGAGTTACGCAGTGCCTCAGAGAGCCAGCATGGGTGACGCAGAGGCTCTAGAGGTTGACGCAGGGGTTATTGGGCTAACGTTGGGCTGACACAGGGCCAGGAAGGGCTGATGTAGTCCCTAGAGGCTGACGCTGGGGTTTTTCGTGGGACAGATTAGCGCTGGGAGTTGTCGTAGTGTTTATCCGGGGTTTCAGCCGGAATATCTGCTTTCAAGTAGAGAGGTACTACTACCGAGATTATTCTCTATTGGGTGAGCTGGTTTTGGCACCCATATTGTATTCAGAAACTGCATAATAATAAAACTCTCAGATAGTTGCATCGGTTTTTCTGCATTGGGTTTTTCCGGGGACATTGGTCCAAAAAACAACGGTGTCACTTGTGTGCTTGTTTTGTTTCCTTCAGTTGATGATCTGTAATGTGTTGAGCATGTACTTGTATTTATTTCCAGTATTTACATGGTAAATAACTTGTTAATTAATCAGAACAAGTAGGCAGAAATAAATCAGAAAAGTACATGAAGGGTTTCTAACAGTTAGACTTAGAAATTCCAACAATACCAAACAATAGGAAGCACAAGGTTGTGCGTGGAGCTTGTGAGAGAAGGTGAACAAGCCTAGGAAAGGCTTGTTGGAATAGGAGAAGGACGAATTCCTTGGGTAAGTAAGCAAAGATCAAAATTCTTGCATACGTTTCAAGCTTAGATTAAGCAAGGAAAACAAGGTTGTTTTCCGATTGAAACAGTTGTATTGTAAGAGACATGATGCTCAATTTTCTTCAATAAATTCTCAATAATCAAGTAGAGGATTTTCCCATTTGGGTTCCCTGTAAATATTGTATTGTTCAATTGTGTGATTGTGCTTTTATTTATGTTCCTAATTCCGCTGCAAATTGAGTAGAGAAATTTTGTGTTTGTAAGGAAAGAAAGTGTTTTTTAGATTGTTCTTATCAGCAGATTAGAATTTCATGGAAATACTACATGGTACCAAAGTAGTTGGAACAGATTTAAGGGTTATCACAAGTGCGTCTCACTGTTCACATAAGGAGAAGGAGGTTTGATCTCAGGTAGGTGATTTTGCTTCCAAGTTTTATGTTGATTGAATGTTAGGTGATGAGGGTTGTTCAGAGTATTGAACAGTAGTGCTGTAGCAGCCTATGTACAGTGTGTTGGATGCTTGTTAGTGGTTGTCTAGTTGCCCTAAGTGTTGTGGACAAGTGGCAGACTTGTCACAACAAGTGGGTTGTATTTTGATACCCTCAGGATTGACTTTTGGAGCAATCAAGTGGGTTGGTTTTGCTGCCCTAGTTCATTGGTTTGGTGTTTGACAAATCAGAGATAAGAGGGCTCGTTGCAGAAGTTGTAGATCAGTCAAGGAGTGACTGTATGTGGGCAGATCTGAAAGCCCTAAGAAGAGTGACAGTAGCAGTTGATATGTCACAGAGATAGGGCAATCTAGAAGGCTGAGCACTGTTCACAAATGTAGTTGTGAACAGTGACTTTCGTCTGCAGTATGCAGCAGCTTGAAGGCCTCAAGTATAGTATGCATGAAAGGAGCCATGAAGTGTTAGGAGGCAGATTGATGGAGCACTAGTTCAAAGCAGATCCAGAATACCCTATGTGTAGACTTCTTAATTAAATTAGAAGGCTGCTAGTGAGTAGATCAGTGAACCAAAGTTCAGTGACACAAAAGGAGTTGTGATCATTGATAGTGTCAGATTATGGACTCGCAGAGTATGGTGAGAAAGAACAAGTCTTCAAAGCAGGTTCCGCAGAAGAAAGCAAGGAAGCCTTCTAGTTTAGAGGGAGAAGCTGCAGTAGAGAAGAACTTGGTGGTGTTGGAGACAAATCCAGGTGGATGAGGTTCTTCCAGGAACACCTTCCTCGCTAAGAGGGAGTGTTGAAATTAGTGAGAAAAGTGATTCCTTGATTTGTGCCTTAATTCAAGGAGTCAAAGTCGAGTTCCTTTTTGTGCATGGTCGAGTTCCTAAAATTTAGGAGTTTCCCTAAAAATTAGGAGTGCATGAGGCAGTTAACTGATGTGTTGAAATTGAAAGTCAAGTTCTTGATTTTCTAGTGTGAGTTAAATTGGGAACTGAAAGCTTAAGTGGAGTTAGCCTCCTAAATTTTAGGAGGATCCAGTTAACTAGTTCTGTTGACTTTTGTTAACTAGAAAAGCTCCAGTTCAATTCCTTAATTAGAAAATCACTAATTTTAACCATTCGAATTGCCTTTAAAAGAAGGAACGAAGGCACAAGTTTAATCATTGTTTTGGTGAGCACGAGTTGGTGAGACCAAACAATAGGAAGCACAAGGTTGTGCGTGGAGCTTGTGAGAGAAGGTGAACAAGCCTAGGAAAGGCTTGTTGGAATTGGAGAAGGACGAATTCCTTGGGTAAGGAAGCAGAGATCAGAATTCTTGCATAGGTTTCAAGCTTAGATTAAGCAGGGAAAACAAGGTTGTTTTCAGATTGAAACAGTTGTATTGTAAGAGATCTAATGCTCAATTTTCTTCAATAAATTCTCAATAATCAAGCAAAGGGTTTCCCAGTTGAGTTCCTTGTAAAAATTGTGTTGTTCAATTGTGTGATTGTGCTTTTATTTTTGTTCCTAATTCCGCTGCAAATTGAGTAGAGAAATTCTATGTTTGTAAGAAACGAAAGTGTTTTTCATATTGTTCTTATCAACAGATCAGAATTTCATGGAAATTTTATAGACCTTACCTAGCTATGATTGGTCAGCCAGGAGTTCAGCGAGGGCTTGGGTTCAGAAGCTAGATACATACCTCAATCTGAACCCAATGAGGGAGACGGATGCCATCAGGTTTGCCACACTACATCTGGAGGGGGATGCACAGGAGTGGTGGTACCATGGGCTGATCACACTCGGGCATGCCTCCATCACTTCTTGTACAAAGTTTACTCGCAGGCTGGTGGAGAGGTTTGACCGGAAGGATCCGGAGCTGCACTTGAGGGAGTTAGCTAACCTGAAGCAGACAGGTAGCACAGAGGCCTACATAGCGGAGTTTCAGAGGCTTGCGGTGATGGTCTCAGATATTTTAGAGGTGAGACTGATCATGTTGTTCATAGAGGGGTTGGTTGAGCCCTTGAGAGGATGGGTACGTGCATACAGGCTAGTTTCATTGCAGGATGCCATTAGTCAGGCACAAGACATGCTAGACGTTGTTCCAAAGAGAAGAGTTGTAGCACCTACTAGACCCACTTTCCTGCAGAAGGGGAAAGACATCCGACCTCAGTAGAAGGAGTGGACCAAGAGAGGACAGTTGGACAATGAGACCGAGAAGGACCTCAGGAGGAGGAAGTTGTGCTTTCACTTGTCAGGAGCCATGTGCACCACGGCAACGGTGTACCAAGGGCAAGGCCGACTACATTGAGGTACTCTCAGACAGTGAGCCAGAGGAGGAGGAGACGGAACAGGACCTAGACGCAAGAGATTGTGGGCCTTAGGGCACTGGAGGAGGTGGCCCACCAACCCCACCTGGGGGAGGAGCATTCTTACCCACTGGAGGGGTCTTGCTTCACTTCGGGGAGTTCCAAAGTATTTGACTCTTCGAGTCAGAGGCACAGTACAGGGACAAAGTGTCAATGTTGGTGGACAATGGAGCTACCCACAATTTTATTGATGCATAGTTGGTTGAGAGGCAAGGCATTATGATGGAGACATTTGAGGGATTTCCAGTGTTGGTGCCGGGGGATAAGCCCATGTAGTGTACAAGATATGTTCCTGTGAAAATTCCTTCAACAGGAACGCCTACTACAGCAAACTGATGTTACTTCTCCTACTTGTTAATCCATACATTATTTACTGTGTGCTAAGGCAAATATCAAAGTAAATACTACTGTAGCCTTCACTTAATTAAATTATAATCGGAAACAAGATACTGAACAAGAAAGAAAATACAACACACTAGACACCATTATTTTTGGGCAAATGTCCCCAGAAAAACCCAATGCAGGAAAACCGGTGCAGCAGCTCTGAGGATTTATTATTATTAAGCAGTGGCAAATTCTGAATATATCTTTGAATACCTCACAGGGTATTCAGTTATAGAGAAAAAACTGGCAAAAATATTTGTGATATTACCTCACACAATCACTGAGAAAATTCTGGTTGATCTGGATACTAAATGAATGGCCTCTGGCAGGCCCTACGCTGCTCTGCGCAGTCCTCACGCAGGCTCTATGTCAACCTCTCTAGGCTCTGCGTCACTCAATCTGTTGATCGATTTGCTGCCTGAAGTTTGCTTTCAGCCTCCTGGTCTCATACCCCGGCTCCCGGCTTCTGAAACTGACTCTCCTCAGCAAAATCTCGGACTCTCTCTCACCCTCTACGCTGCCTCTACGTGGCCCTACGCCAGCCTCTGCGTCTGGACTACTAGATGAGTCTCTGCCTCTCTCTGCTGATGATTCTCCAGCTGAGAAAATCTCTCTCTGGAAGCTATCCCTGCCCCTCAACTGCAAGAAATCTCCTCAATCGAATTTTCCTCCTGAGAACTTCTCACTTCAGAAAATCAATTTCTTGATCTCTCTTGGTGTGTTTTCGAAATGACCCTCAAGCCCCTTCTTATATCTTCCTGTTGGACAACCAACACCTAGATTAACTCCTAATTAAAGGCTCAGATCATTTTGACTTGATCTCCGTCTTTTTCTAGAAGTTACACCCACAATTAGATTAATACCCATTAATATTTTAATTTTCCTAAGTTTAGACTTAAGAACTCCATTAAAAATATTAATTATTTTAATAAAATCATTTCTGGGTGGAATTTCCCAAAACGCTTTCTGGGTTCTTCGGAATACATGTGTCCAAGCCTCCCTGCAAAATTTGAAACTTAGAGCACATCTGATGCTACCCCAAATCAACACTCCCTCTAAGAGAGGATTGTGCTTTAGCAATATACGCTGCTGCATATTGCTCTGACTCTAAAGCATCATCCTATGCGCTGTTGATGTCTGACATGTTGTCCACCAACTACTGCGCTACTGCTGCAACTGTATTGTTGCCTTTGACACTGCCACTACCAATGCTACATTTGTACTCAGCTCCCTCTCAAATGTTGCATCTGCTATGCTACTAGCACTGCCACTGCTAACACTGCATCCGTACAACAACTCAGTTGTTGAGAGAAGCAACTAAAAAAACATCCAAAACTACTGAACTAACTGTGTTCAATATGGTACCACGTGAATGTTGGAACTAACTGCTGCTATCCTCTGTGTTGACCCTCTGAATCTACTATGTTGTTGCTAACCTTTGCTCTGTGCCATCTGCACTGCTACCAACTCTGCTCTGTGTTGTTTAGTCTCTGGCGCTCCTAGCCACTGCAACTGTCTCCCCGACACTCCTCGGCACCATCCGACACTAGTCCATCCTGCTACCACAAAACTGGGCTCCTGTAGCAAGGTATTGATCCAAGAGGTGGACTCCTCAAGGATCCTGCCCATCTGTAGCTCTTTCGAACTACAGCTCCAAATTAGCCCACCTCCCTCTTGGAGGTATCTCGACTATCATGGCGAACTCTTCCTCTTCGATCTTCGCAATTGCAACCTTAGGATCGTGCTTCTCATCCTTGCCCTTTTTCTTCAAAGGACACTGGGATGCATTGTGGCCCATCTCGCCACATCTGAAACACTTCACCTTGGAGATGTCCTTCTTCTTCTCTGTTGCCCCTGCTATCCCTTCGATGTGAGGGTTGCATTCTCCTCCTCCTCCTTGGGCTTCGACCCACTGTTGTTGTTGCTTCCGTCAAGTTTGACCTTGACCAGGTATCTCCTTAGCTCCTCTTGTTTTAGAGCTACCCACGTCTCATCCCAACTAGGCAATGTTGCTCTGCCCAAGATACTCTGGACAAAGACTTGCCACTCATATGAGACAGAATTGAGGGCCAATCTAACCAACTCTGAATCCTGAGGTGTATGCCCGCAGCAGACAAACTCATCTCGGGTTTCCTTCAGCTTCGTGAGGAATGGATCCACACGCTCTCCCTTCTGCATCTGAGCAAATCTCAGCTTCTGCTCTAAGTACATCTTCCACTACTCGGAAGATCCCTGATATAATGTGGCCAAGGCATCCCACATCTCCTTAGCAGTCCCTTTGTTAGCAACGTGACACACCACGTGATCCTTGACTCCATCCAGGATCATCCTCTTGGCCTTCACCATCTCAGCCTTGTACTTCTTCAGCGGATCTGCATCCGCAGGTTCAACCACCACGCTATCAACGTACGTCTTGAGGGCATGCTCATCTAGAAGGAAAGACATTCTAGCCTTCTAGATGACGTAGTTGGATGCTTCATCCAACCTGTCCTGATCCCTCAAGCCACTGGTTGCCATATCTGCCAAAAATGTCGAAAATCCCCTCTCTGCTTCTCATTGTTGTTGCTCAGCCAATGAGAAAATAGACTTCTCGGCGGGAAGTCTGCTGAGGAAAAGTTCCCTCAAGGTGCTTCTCTTCTCTCTTCTGACGTTTTTCAGCCTAGCAAACGGCCTGTTGAAAATCTACATCCCACCAGCTCTCTCACATTGAGGCTTCAGCGCTGCTCCCTCTACACCTGCAAAAATTCGAACTGGAAGTCCTTCTCTCCATCGACTCAGTCAGAGAGAGACTGCCTCGAAAATCTACCCTCCTAGCTTGGAACTACGTCAGCCCTTTGGGGGTTTTTGAACGGCTGCCTCCTACAGCGTTTTCAGACTCCCTTCTTCTGCTCAGCACTGGATCTACCAGCTCTGCTCTTCTTGCTTCATCTGCAGCTCTGATACCATGTGAAAATTCCTTCAACAAGAACCCCTACTACAGCAAACTGATGTTACTTCTCCTACTTGTTAATCCATACAAGTTATTTACTTTGTGCTATGGCAAATATCGAAGTAAATACTATTGCAGCTTTCACTTAATTAAATTATAAGCGGAAACAAGATACTGAACAAGAAAGAAAATACAACACATTGGACACTATTATTTTTTGACAAATGTCCCCGAAAAACCCAATGTGGGAAAATCGGTGCAGCAGCTCTGAGGGTTTATTATTATTAAGCAGTAGCAAATTCTGAATACATCTCTGAATACCTCACAAGGTTATTCAGTTACAGAGAGAAATACTGGCAGAAAGATTTGTGAGATTACCTCACACAATCACTGGAAAAATCCCGGTTGATCCGGATACTGAATGAATGGCCTCTGGCAGGCCCTACACTGCTCTGTGCAGTCCTCATGCAGGCTCTACGTCACTCAGTCTGCTGATCGATTTGCTGCCCGGAGTCTCTACTCTCAGCCTCTCGGTCTCACACCCCGGCTCTCAGGTTCTAAAATTGACTCTCCTCAGCAAAATCTCAAACTCTCTCTCACCCTCTGTGCTGCCTCTGCGTGGCCCTGCGTCAACCTCTGCGTCTAGGCTACTGGATCACTCTCTGCCTCTCTCTACTGATGATTCTCCGGCTGAGGAAATCTCTCTCTCTCCGGAAGCTATCCCTGCCCCTCAACAGCAAGAAATCTCCTCAATTGAATTTTCCTCCTGAGAACTTCTCACTTCAGAAAATCAATTTCTTGATCTCTCTTGGTGTGTTTTCCAAATGACCCTCAAGCCCCTTCTTATATCTTCCTGTTGGACAACCAACGGCCTAGATTAACTCCTAATTAAAGGCTCAGATTATTTTGACTTCATCTCCGTTTTTTTCTAGAAGTTACACCCACAATTAGATTAATACCAATTAATATTTTAATTTTCCTAAGTTTAGACTTAGGAAATCCATTAAAAACATTAATTATTTTAATAAAATCGTTTCTGGGTGGAATTTCCCCAAAACACTCTCTGGGTTCTTTGGAATAGATGTGCCCAAGCCTCCCTGCAAAATTTGAGGCTTAGAGCACATCCGATGCTACCCCAAATCAACAGTTCCCAGCACGACGGTGACCATAGAACTACTCGACTGACGACTAATCACTTCTTTGTGGTGGACGTTCCAAACACCAATGTAGTGATGGGAGTTCAGTGGTTGTATTCCTTGGGACGTGTCACTACAGATTGGAAGAAATTGGAGATGGAGTTCATGGGACCAGACGGGAAGCTGGTAGTGTTGAGAGGCATGCACTCATACACCCAAGACAGTATCAACACATAGGATGGAGGTTGACTTGAGGCATGGTGACATAGCTTGGGCTGTAGAGTTGAGGATTTCAGAGACAGGGGGACCAAAGCAGCAAACACATCCAAACATATTGGCTCTCTTGGAGAAGCATTAGCAGTCTTTGGAGAGATTCCACCAAGCAAGCCACCAGACAGAGGATTCGACCCCACCATTAAGTTGGAGGAGGGAGTACATGTCATCATCACCACCCCCTACAGACATCCCAAGGCATATCAGGATGAGATTGAGAGAGCTATACAAGATTTGTTGAGGTTGGGGCACATCAAGCCTAGCTAGAGTCCTTTCGCTTCTTCAGTTGTGTTGGTGAAGAAGAAGATGGGAGTCGGGACTCTTTGCATGTGCATAGACTATAGGGCCCTCACCAAGAAGGCGTTGAAGAATAGGTTTCCCATTCCACGCATTGATGAGCTGATGGACGAGCTCAGAGGAGTCAAGTACTTCTCTAAGATAAGCTTGTGCTCGGGGTACCACCAAATGCGGGTGAAGGAGCAGGACATCCCCAAGACCACTTTCCGTTACCACTATGGACACTTCGAGTTCTTGGTGATTCCCTTTGGGCTGACCAATGCACCAACAACATTCCAATCTTGCATGAACCATTTTTTCTGCAAGAAGTTACGGCGATATGTCCTTGTTTTCTTCGATGACATCCTGATCTATAGCAGGACATGGGAGGAGCACCTCCAATATTTGGAGGATGTATTGCGCATACTGGAGCAGCAGTTGTATGCAAAAATGTCCAAGTGTGAGTGTGGGCTAACAGAGATGCTATACCTTGGACACGTGATCGGCGAAGATGGAGTATGGGTACACCAGGAGAAGATCAAGGAGATCCTAGATTGGCCTGTGCCTAGGAATGTGACAGAGTTGAGGGGATTCTTGGGCATTTGCACATACTACAGGAGATTCGTGAAGGGGTTTTCCCAGCTAGCAGCACTCCTCATGGATTTGATGAAGAAAGGGGCTTTTGAGTGGATAGATGTTGCACAAGAGGCCTTTGAGCGCCTCAAGAGGGTGATGAGCAGTTGCCCTGTCTTGGCCCTACCAGATTTCTCACGGCCATTTGTTCTGGAGTGCGATGCATCTAGAGAGGGAGTTGGGGCAGTTCTGACACAGGGGGACCATCCTATAGCGTTTGAGAGTAGGAAGTTGCAGCCACATGAGAGGTTGTACTCCATCTATGACAAGGAGATGTTCATCGTAATGCACGCATTGGCTAAGTTTAGACAGTACTTGGTGGGAAACAAGTTCAAGGTGAAGACTGACCACAACAATCTTCGATTCTTCTTGGAGCAACAGAACCTACAGGAGAGGCAGCAGAAATGGGTTAGTAAGATCCAAGCATATGACTTTGAGATTGAGTATGTCAAGGGCAAGCAGAAGATAGTGGTTGATGCACTATCACGGAGGCCTGCGACACTCTCTTTGATGGATATCACCCAAGACTGGAAGGCACAGCTATTGGTGGAGTACTCCAAGGATCGACATGCATGCGAGATCTTGGATGGTACTCATGGGGATGACAGGTACCGGGTGATGGATAACGTTATTTATTACAAGGACTGGATCAACTTGGTACCGGGATCATAGTTGAGGGCAAAGATCCTACACGCAGCTCATGATTCACCACTGGCAAGGCACCAAGGTTTCCTCAAGACTTACAGGGCCATTCGGGAGCATTTCACATGGTGGGGGCTTAAGGAGGATGTCCTGAAGCATGTTCGAGAGTGCGACACTTGCCAGAGGAACAAGGGGGAGCACACTCATCTAGCAGGGTTGCTACAGCCTCTTCTTATTCCCGAGAGGAAATGGGAGAGTATATCGATGGATTCCATCATTGGGTTGCCAGCAATACAGGGACGAGATTGCATCTATGTGGTGGTAGACAGATTAACAAAATTCGCCCGCTTATTCGCCATTCCATCCAAGTACTCAGCCTCACAAGTGGCTAAGTTATTTTTCCGAGAGGTTTTCAGGCTGCATGGGCTACCCAAGACAATTGTCAGTGACTGGGACAACAGGTTTATGAGAGGCTTTTGGCAAGAGCTATTTCGCCTTGTAGGCACAAAACTTACTCCCAGCACAAGCTACCACCCCCAAACAGATGGGTAGATAGAGATAGTGAACAAGTGGTTAGAGGGATACCTGCGCAACTATGTGACTAGGTAGCAAAGGGTGAGTGAAGTCGCTGCACCTTGGGGAGTATTGTTACAACACCACGTATCACATGTCCATAGGTATGATGCCTTTTCATGCTCTATATGGTTATGATGCACTAAATTTTGTTGACATGGTCTTTGGAGACAGCAGGGGCCAAGGGTTGGATACAGGAGAGCTAAGACATCCTTAAAGCTCTCAAGGACAACTTACAGGTTGCCCAAAACCAATAGAAGCTATATGCAAACAGGGGTAGAGTAGAGAGGCAGTTTGAGGTGGGGGACTTTGTTTTCCTATACTACAGCCATATAAGCAGTCCACGCTAAAGCAGAAGGGAGCTGAGAAGCTCAAGCCCCGCTTCTATGGGCCATACAGGGTGACCAAGAGGGTAGAAGAGGCAGCGTATGAGCAGAAGCTTCCACCCAGAAGCAAGGTGCAAAATGTTTTTCATGTTTCATGCCTAAAAAAGGCTTTGGGGCAGTAGGTGACAGCTACAACAGAGCTACCACCCCTGGATGATGAGGGGCATTTGGTTTTGACACCGAAGGCTATCTTGCAAGAGAGAGAAAGGAAGCTTAGGAGTAGGACTACTAGGGAATTCCTTGTGAGGTGGAAAGACTTGCCTGAGGAGGATGCCACATGGGAAGGGGAACAAATTTTGCAGTATCCAGCACTCCAGTTGCTTGAGGACAAGCAACATTTGGGAGGGGAGGACTATCATATCACCAACAATTAAATTTGGCTAAGATGAATTCCAAATTTTGTATTTTTGACACTTGATAAATATTTTTGGCGATTGTACTTAGGAGAAAGGGGTTAGGAGACTTGATTTATTTTTGCAAAAAGGAAGAAGGCCAACTTAGGATAAAATGATAAATTAAAAGGTTGGTGGGTTGTGGGGGCCACACAAAGAGGGAAATCGAACCCTTAGGAGGAATTCAACCCACAAGGAGGGAAAAGCACAAGGAGGTTCGAATTAGAGGGGTCCACAAGGAAGAGAAGGGGCAGCAACTATAAAGAGGAAAAGTAAGCTCATTTTGGGGTTCCTTGATTTTGTGCATCTAACCTTGAGAGTTTGCTTGAGTTGCTCAGCCAAGTTAATTAGTGTTGTTGAGCACATGGATTTCCAAGGAGAAAATCCCAACTCTCTTTCGGTGGTCTAAGAGTGCCACCCTAGGAGAGAATTTATGAGTTGATTGGAGAGTAGATTGCTAGATATTGTGATCCTGTTCAGCCATTCTATCAGCTAGTTTGAGCTACAGGAGGACACAGGGCCAGGAGTTTCGTACCACTGAGTTGAGGGGGTTTCTGGAGGAGTTTCAACCAAGGAATTTAGAGAAATATTCTTTGAGGGTGGACAAGATTTCGTGGTAAATTGCAGGGCTAGAAACTATTGCTACTGGGAGAACCAAATTCTTCCTCTTTAGGGCCTGCGCAGTAGTTTTCTGGGCAGAATTTCGTGGGCCAAATTTACAGCAAGGACAAGCTAGTTGGGGGCAGAGATTTGGCTAGAATTTCTAGGGAGGCATTTCAAAAAATTTCCAGCCATTTGGAGGGAGGAATCGGGGGGAAACCAGCAACTATTCTCCGGGTCGGATGCAAAACCAGTGAAGGAGGGCATAGCACCAATTTTGGGTAATTTTGGGAGGTCGGAATTAGCTCAAAACATTTTTGGGTTTTGTTGGCCTGGTGTTAAGGAGCTTGTTCCTAATTTTGCAAAAAAATGGTGGAGTTTTGGGGCCCCAAATCATAGGTTGCCTCTAGCAGCAGCTGCAGTAATTTCTGGGTCAAACACACAGCCAGAATAAACCATCTTAGGAGGAGAAACTCACTTATTTCCACATGGGTATTTGCTTGTTTGTTGTAGCAAGCCCAAGTGCACACTTTCCATCCCCATTGTACTCATATTTTCAATGGAAACTTAATAAAATGGCTCAGCTTCCTATTTCTAGCTCAATGGAATTTTGATTTTCAGTTGCATGTTTGTATTTCAAATTGTGCATGCCTTATTTTGTTGTAGCTAGTTCATGTTTTGATATCATACTGTAAAAATTCTCTAGTTAGAAAATTACACAAAACAATGAGCTACCTTTGTGACAGGTGTTTTAACACGAGAGAAACTACATGATTGGAGTAGACTATGGAATGAATTCACTCAAAAAGAAATCTGGGAGAAATCATTGTCTGGCAAACAACATAAGTGCTCTGGATTGGATCATTATATTATTTGTCATCCGATGTTTTCAGAGTGGAAAAAGTGGAGGAATCAGCTCACAGGACCACTTTTACTGATGGGACCCAGTTTGACAAGTTGGGCTCTGAAACCTTCCAGGAACATTTTGAGGCATCAAACGACATTTTTTGGGGGGGTAAAACTTTGTTGCTTTAGCGCCGCAACTTTTTTTCCCTATTCTACACATAGAGACCTTTCCAACGGTGCAAGAATCGCATCAATCGGAGTTCGTATGTGAAAGTTATGCCACTTCGAAGTTGACCTTCTTGTTTTCACCACCCCAATTCGAAAGGATGCCACATCAGCCCCCATAATTCATGGAGAAGGGCCTATCCACATGATTATGACGAAGAATAATATAGAAGAGTCTATATTGTAACTCCAGTTAAGAGTTGAGGTAGTCAAACCTAACCACTAGTAGGCTATCGGGTTGTGTTATAACTGAGCCACTAAGAGGAAAAGGGATTCCATTCTTTCGAGTGCATTTATTCCATAGTTGAGCAAAAATAGTCGAGAGGGATCGGAGATAGAGCATACACAGAGGATTTGTGCACTGCAGTAACCCATAAGCCGCAGGCCATACTTCTTTGTACTCGCAGACATTTTCTATTTAGAGAAAGAGAGCAAAGCGGCCTCACCTTCCAACTAGTTTTTAGTCCCAAAAGGGTTTCCAAGGTCATATCTTGTGTCAAATGTGTGTGTGAGCTTTTATTTCACTGTTCTCTATGTTTTGCATAATTTTAATTCACATGCATACACTATTAACAATAATGTACAGATCTATAAATCTAAAGAGAAATAACACTGTAATAGTGCAGAATTTCAGATTTTAAATACAATTTTATCAGATCTATTGTGATGAACTATCCAGTGTAATATCCACAGCAGTTTACAGATCAATAAGAGTGGGGGTGATGAGAATCTCGCTCTGTCAATCAGGGAATGAGAAGCAAAGGAAAAGGTTCAAGCAACAAGAGTGAGGAGTCAACCTCACAACCAAAGAACGAGAAGGACTTGACTAAGGTCAAGTGTTTTTCCCATCATAAAGACAGGACATTGTGCTTCACAATGTCCAAGGAGGAAGAAGGGTCGAAAGGGTACACAATCAATTGTAGCTACGTAGGCAGAAATGCTGGTAGAGTTTGCCAAAAGTTTGAAACTGAGTTCACACTTATTTCCTACCTTTCCTTAGGCACCTTACCAGTTGGTGCATGGCTACTAGATAGTGAAGCCACATGACATATGACAGGGGCACGAGAGTTGTTTAATAACATGATCGAGTGGGACTCAGAACTGCATGTAGAGCATGTTGTCGATACCAAACATGCAATGAAGGGAGTTGGAATATTAATATTCCAACTCGAGTCAAGAGGTAGGTTGGAAGTGAAGCACGTGCTATTGTTAGATTTCCTTAAAACCCCATAACTGATTTGCAATAAGTGTAAAACTAGAAATACAAACAACAGTTGTTCCGGAAACTTAAATTGCAAATACAATGAGTTTTCTAACTTTGCACAGCAAAAATAAATAAATCAGAAAACAAACACATCGAACACAAGATATACCCAGGCAACCCCAACTCTGAGGAAAACCTGTAACTTTGTGTTTCTTTTATCATCTTTAGCAAAAGGGTAATCTTCATAAATTTACATCAAGGGAAAACCTCCCTTTCACCATAGGAAAACAATTGATCTGCTTCCAAGATAAATCGATCTCCCTACTGCACACCCAATCTGCCAGATGGTTGCACGGATCTACCTATTTGTGCATACATGCGAGTTGTAGGATGCGCAGATCTCCCTTCCTACACACTTGTGCAAGTGGGATCAATGTGCCAAGGTTATAAGAGCAGCTTGGCCCTCACTCGATCCCCTTCTTGGTCACTAAAGCTCTGTGATATGTTGAAACCCTAGTCTCTCCCTTCATTGATCTGACACACTGCTTGTGCTCAACTAACTGGCCACTTACTCGCTCTATCTCCTCTTATAATTTCGACCTAAGCCCCTCCTTCACTCTCAACGGTTGAGATTAGATCTTGATGAAGGGCTAAGATCAATGTTAGCAGACTCGGAATCGACGATAAATCGGCGAGGCAAAAGAGCGAAGAGTTTTAATCGGATCGGGGAAAATCGGGAAAAAATCAGTGAATTCAATAAATAAAGATATATACATATTGAATTAAACAAAAAAAAAAAAAAAAAAATTGTTCATTGATATTCAACAAAACCATGTCCAGACTCCAATCCAAACAATGCATAATATCAATAGATGTCCCAAATATCATGAATGAATAAGTATCTCATATATGTTATGAGTCCAAACATGATCCAAAGTACTAAGTCCTAATTCCTTACCAGTGACTACATAGAACCAAAAGCATCTGCTTCTAAAAGTTTATAAAATACTGCATACGAATCAGTAAAAATGCAGTAACTGAAATCTCTTGATTGCTGCTGAAATGATACGATAATGGTTTGCTACTGAAATCTCTGATATAGCACACGTTGAAGCTACACTGGAGCACACTGCACACTATGCCTCTATTACACTACGACTCTATTACCTTCTTGATGTATGAGTTGCGGGCCTGAGAAGTGAGAAGTAAGTTACAGACCAACGTTTAATTTTTAACGTAACTAAACCACATAGCAAAAAATGCGGGATCCCTAAAAGTTAAAACCCGTGCTCACCGAGTTGACGGTTGAAAATCGCCTCAGTCACCTAAATCGCAATTAATCGGTGAGTCGCAAGTCAAACTCGGGTTGACCACAAGTCAAACTCAGTCAACGCAAGTTTGACTCGCCCAGAGTTGAATCGGATCATTTGAGGGAAGAGCAGAGTTTGACTCGTGATTAATCACGAGTGATCGGAGATTCATGTGTCATTAGCTAAGATTAAACCATAAGTTAACTTAGGATTTTTAAATTTTTCTTAAGTTTAACTTTAGGAAATAGTTAAATAAATTAATATTCTGCTAAAGTGGTTGTCTTGTGGGTCCCCCTGGTAGCCTTAGCACCTAGGCAAGCAAAACACTTACATCTCTACTCCAATCAACAACTATGGGTGCCAAAACTCAGGTGGAGTTTGCTCTCAATA
The DNA here is from genome assembly GCA_031772625.1 of Pinus tabuliformis. Lineage (NCBI taxonomy): Eukaryota > Viridiplantae > Streptophyta > Pinopsida > Pinales > Pinaceae > Pinus > Pinus tabuliformis. Next base: position 1,267,823,323 of record CM062809.1, read on the forward strand.
TCTATGATAGAAAAGAAGGGGTTTTGTGTAGCGTTCCAAGACGAATAGGCACTAATCAGACCCATGGGATCTAACTCTTCTAGGGGCCACGTCATTGGAGTTATAAAGAGCAACCTGTATAGGCTAAAGGGCTAGTCTATTCGAGAAATGGCAAGAAGCGAAGTAGCGAAAGAGAACAAGGGGCGGGGAGCTTCAAAGGTTGAGCAGCTCAAAGGGGGTCAGCCTTCAAGATCAGGTGGGGAGGAGCAGTTAGCAAATTCCTCCATGTTTGTCAAGGTATTTTGGTATGAGATGACTTTATAGGATGTTCAAGAGTAGTAGGCTTCTAGGACCAGTCCAAGGGGAGTATTACTTCGAAGATGTTTCCAGACCAAGTGGGAGGGAAGGCTTCCGATTCAAAGGAAGCAACCATGGCAACAGATGCAACTTCAAGATCAAAGCAAGTTCCAGAGGGCGAAAGTACCTCCCTCACTAAGAGGGAGTGTTGTTGTTTGTAGCTCAGGCAAATACTTTTGCACAAGCCTAAGTGTCTAGGCATATAGAAGTTGCCCACAGATCTCGTTAGAACACTTTCTCAAGTGTGAGCAAGTTGTTAATGTAACTCACCCCAAGTTTAAACTTAGGAAAACACATAATTAATTATGTTGGCTAATTAACCTAAAGAAACGTAGGAAAAGTAAAGCAAATTACTTTAGTGATTATGTCTTAATCTCAATCATCGATTGCAAATGAAGCAAGATCTAATCTTAACCATCAATCACTTTGGAGATTATGATTAGGGATTTAGTTCAATGTCAAGTTATAAAAGCAAGGGTAAGGAGAGGAAAAGACACACCATACAGCAGCACAAAACATTGTGAGAGACATCTTAGTGAGGAGTGAGGAAGGACTCCCATTCTAGCGTGTCGGGTCTGAAGAAGTGCAGAAGGGCAGCATTGGAGACCCAGATCAGCCAAGAAGATCGAGGACCGATCTAGGACCGAATCTGCTAGATCAGATCCAGAGCATTTTTGTATCTGTAATTTTCTCAGTTGGGCCATTATCATAGGACAGGAGCCCAGGTAAGTTCAGATTTAATGAAGAACTATTGATTGGTCAGAATCTGTTTGTGTCAATATGATTGAGATTGGTTATGTGTAATTTTGCTTCCGCTAATTGTGTTAACAACTTAGCTGTGCTTTCATTCAGTAGATCTGCAATCTGCTAGGTTAATAAATTGTCAGGTGCTAGGTTCAAGGAAAAATTAACACCAAGTGGCAAAGAATCCATATCCTTCCCAAACCTGACGATCTAAGCAGAATGTAGAAACATATTAGTTAATCCTAAATATGGGGATGAAGACCATAACAATATTATTTTCTTGACTTGTATCAGAGTTGCTAGAAGGTAATTGAACAATTTGGTACTCGATCCAGCTACTAGACAATTATTGTAGTGAGCATGATAACGTTTTTGTACCAATTGACTGCATGCAAATCGCGACTAAGTGCAGAAATCTATATGCATTGGATGAGATAAAGATGACAATATTGCCGATGGTCATATTTCTGACTCTGCATAAAGGCTAAATGAACAGACAGATTCTTTATTTGGTTTTTAATTAATGCTGCGTATGAAAGCCATCAAACTTGGCCAACTTATAATCCAGGGCTCTATGCACACCAGGGTTTGAATCTGGGTCATTTATGTGGTGATGCTCCATCTCAATCACTAGACCACAACCCTGTGGGCAACATAGATGGATTCTTGTCTCTGTGAAAATGTTTGAATGCCATGACGAAATTGTTCTCTATGTGCACGTTGTCATTAACTTCCCTCCACATACACATAGTCTTACTTTATTTCAAGATCTAATGTGATAAAAGACTTCAATATTGCGTTAGGAAGCAGATGTCTATCTAACACAACATTTGAGCTTCCTGAAATTCTGAAGTTATGCATTTCAACAAATTATTAGGTATAAAAGTTTCTTAATTATGAAATCATATTTTGCCAAATATTAAAATTGCAGTCACAAAAGTCCCACTTCCAAACAATGTAAATACTTGTGATAGTAACTATGCCATAAACATCAGATGTTCACTTATAGGAATTGCTTGAAATAAATTTGGTATACAGTCGAGGCAAATAATAATTACAAAAGCGGGTATAATATTGACTAAACAGCTGTGAACACAACAAGAAAAGCCATGCATTATACTAAGTCAAAACTAAAGCATCCTTCAATGGGTACAAGTGCAACATACTTCGAGAATTGGGACACCACTGCCATCTGCAGTACCACGCAATTCATCCCAATATTTTGGATATTTGTTCCTGCAAAAACCTTGCCTTTTAAGTTTTATCCCATGCTTTAGATGCATGCATGGGAAAAAAATATAATAACAGTCATTTAAAATGATAGCAGTCTGTCAAAGGGGTCATAGTTCAGGGGTCAACATGGTGCCATGTCGGACCACCCACCAGGGTCAGTTCCACAGATACGTGATCGAGGTTCAATTCAAAGGAAGCACTTGAAAACAATATGATAATAGATCCATGTATATTTGTACATTGCAAAGTCACACACTCGGATTCGCACCTAATGTGGAGATGCAACTCGGTGACTTAGCAAAAGTCCGCAGTAACTCCCTTTATTGAAGAAACAGGGAATATGCCCTCCAAAAAATCAGAGAACGTAAACTCAGGAAAACTTAGCAAACTCATGACCAAAACCAAGTGTGGCTGATTTTGAACAGGAGTTTTGACTCGGCATGCCACCTCGGAAAGCAGTAGTACTGGCAGCGTTATAAAGAATCGTGTTTCTATGGTGCATTGTAATGATATAAGTACCATATCAATAATTATTTTTTTGGTTTCACACAGCAGGGATTTGAATCTTGAATCTAATACTCCATAATATGGCTATTGCCAATAGAACTGGCACAGTGGGCCAGTATAATAGCAACGGTTATTCTAAAGTAATGTAGCCAATAATTGAATCAAAATACCAGGGAGATGAGAAGCACAATATCAATAAGCAGGGGTGAGCAAGATACATTATTTGGGTTCTCTAACCAACTTAAACCAAATACAACCATAAGTACCTCAAGGAACATACAATGTACAAACACAGTCAGACTCAGAAGAACAGAAACAGAATTACCAAGGGGAACCTCATTAAAGAGGTATGTTTTAGGAGAAAATTACGCAGGATGAAAGGTTCAATTCATCTAGCTCCTGTAACCCAATTCTGAAATAAGTTGAAGAAAACAGCAAATAACAGCAGTGGTCATTTGTGTCATTTGTGTGTACGTATTATCCCAAACAGACCACTCTGAGCTCAACAACAAAATGTCAATAGAAGAATCATAGCATTGATGGATTCAAGGCAATGGTTGCCTGGGATTGCGTATACCATGAAAACCCAAATATACAATAGAGGAAGAATGATTTTGAAATACCTGTTAGTAGTTGATAGAGCTTCAATAAGAGAGTTCCCTCCAGCTGACAGAGCAAAAGGAAGCATCTGTTCTTGCAGGATTTGATCACTGGAAACTCTGCTTTTTATCATAGGAGCAAATCTTTGTCCAATCAGAAAACCCATTTCATAAGGAGAATTGCAGGATGGTCCTATTTCTATGGATGGCAGCCATTCTCTGTCCATCGCATCTATGCTTTTTTCCTGTGTTGTGAACAAAGAACGAGTAAATGGGTAATAATACTATAATATCCACGTATATCCAGAGAACAGAGAAGGACAAAATGATTAAAGGACCTATTAGTTAAATGTTCTGATCATATCCTTAATGAAATGTGTGTTTTACAGTTATTGGTATTTTCGCTGCATAGTTTAAAATTTGATTAATATATTAAAGAAAGAAATTATTTTAACCTCTACAAAGTTAAAGATAGCTTAGCGATAGATTGCTTCTATTTGGTCATTTTTCTGTGAAGCTTCAAAATAAATGCTATCAGCGTCTCCACAAATCTCTGTGCTAAATAGATTATCCCAAGAGCTAGCTGTCAGCGTATCTGAATAACTTTTCTTGTTGTCTTTGAAGGCCTCACATTTTAAAATGAAATGTTTTTTTGTTTAACAAAAATGCATACTCTTTCCTCCCACACTTCTTTTGGCATTTCCATGCCATGTTTGACAACGGAGTTGATGAGAATTAGCCCTTAACTGAGCAATAAGAATTTTGGCTCTCCAAAAGATATTGGCCTCTATATGCATGATTTTGGTTGATGACTATGAGTGGGATTAAACACTTCAATATAGTACTTTTTCTTTCTTCCTGGCTCCTTATCCCAAGTATTTTTATAATATATAATAATTAAAAATAAATATAAATATAAATATATTTATTACAAAAATACTCCGTTGGTTGCAACATGTATATGACTAGAATAACTTCTTTCGGGATTTTTTATTATAAAAATACTTTGTTGGTTGAAACATGTATATGAGTGGAATGACTTGTTTCCAAGACTTTTTTATAGACCACGAACATCAATGTTCTATTTTTTAAAACAATGGGAAAATCTATTATCAATACCAGTGACAAAGTAATAAATTAATTTTATTTTTAATTAAATAAATTAATAAGTTAATTGTTCTAAAATCTATTCATAAGGTTTATTTCTCGTTAAGATTATAAAAAAATTATTTAAATATGGTAAAAATATTTTTTTTAATTGTTTATTGTTTATATTTTCATAAATTTAGGTTAAATTGTTTATTGGTCATATTTTCATATATTTAGGTTGAAGATATCTAAGTGGCTCTCAACAAGTGAGGGATATCTAAGTATTTTTCAATTGTTAATGGAAGTTTGCACATTTTTAAGACATTCTTTGTATACTATGGAGTGGCATATTTTAAATATATGAAATTGACATTCTCAATATCTCGATAACATAAAGGGACTTAATAGACAAGCATCCTTATCTCTCCTTCTATAGGAAATGTATCCCTTAACCAAGGGACGCATCACTATGAATCATTATTTTAAAGTCACTTTGATTGTTAATTCTTAAGGGACAACTCTAGGATTACACCCAAAAATGATTGACCAAAAAGATGTAACCAATATAGAGCATGCACCTTGAAGATGAGACTAAGCCTTAATAGCCTTAGTATTATGAACATAGTTTGGGTTGAGGCAATTGCACTCAATCTAGTGATGTAGCATCTCATTAAGATTATTTATGGAGGCCTACAACCTCAAATGTCACAAGTGGCACCAAAGAGACCTCAATCAATGAGTTTATCATTGACCACTAAAGTGAAAAGCTAGTAAAATTTTCAAAGGTCATCAACTTCTAGAACTAAAGTTCACCTTATCCACCCTTAAATTCAATCAACTGCCACAAACTTGTTGAAAAATTAAGTAGCTATTATAGGAATTTACAAGGTAAGTTCCTTAGATAGAACACCAAAGGACACCACTCACAAACAGATCACATATCAGTACACTAGTATTCTTGACATGGTTAAAACCCTCAAAGAGGGAAACAGTCCATGGCCTGAGCCAACGCGACCACTTCAGGCAATTTATTAATGTAAAAGAAATAAAATTTACATAAGCTTCTCTCATGAATGGTCACCTAACAAATGACTCTTTGTTTCTTTAAATAGAAATCATGGACCAATCGGTGTTAAGCCATGGATCAAGTGTCGGTAATACCAAGGAGACAATGAACCGTCGGATCACTTCATGTCTAGAACATATCATGACCGTCGGATTGTAAGTTACAAAAAGTGCATACTAAAGAAACACACTTTATCCTAACATCCCCCCTTAAGAACAACTTGGGATAAGATTGAAGGATGTACAAAGATGACACAATATGAGAAGGAAGGAGGCATTAGAGCCTATCCCCCCTTAATGACAACTTCCTAAATTCTAACCATAAATCGAAGTTTAGTAAACTTCGCCCTGTGAGAGCCTTTGTAAATATGTCTACAACTTGATCATCGGTTGAACAATATTTCACTTCAAGAACAAGGTCATGAATGAGCTTTCTGATGAAGTGCATGTGGAGTTCAATGTGTTTTTTGTGTTGATGTTGCACTGGATCTTTTCATAGTTGAACGGCACTTTGATTATTACACCAAAGTGTAGTCGGATGTTGCTGCTGAAAACCAAACTCTGACAGGATCTGACAAAACCACAGGGCTTCCTTACTAGCTTCAACGGCACCATGATACTCTGTTTCTGCTGAAGAAAGAGATATGGCACTTTGTTTCTTGCAAGCCCATGTAATAGGTCTAGAACCAAGAGTGAAGACATAACCCGCAATAGACTTCCGATCATCAGGTTCACCAGCCCAATCAAAACCAGTGAAACCAACCAATAATCTTAACTAGAAATAAACATTATAAATAGATTTCGAACAAGCAATTCGGTCTGCAATCAATAAAAATTTTGGCCCTCTATTACAGGCATATCCACATGTGCGAAGGGTAAAAAGGAAGTATATTACAATTGTGTTGACCTAATTCTTTGGATTGAAGTTGAGCGTATTTTAACGTGGGTACTTTACTTTTGTTTGGGCTACCATCTTGTGTCATTTAGAAGGTCGAATAATACAGAGAAGCTCGCTCTCCTTTTTCTGAAGTTGACTATGGATTTTGGACCAAAATTTGTCTTGGTTCGTTGGCATCATCAATGGTAACTACAGTGAGAACTTCGGCGTCCTATCTTAGCGAGTACAAGCCTATATCTCAGCCTCCTTGTGCAGACCCTCTCATTGGATAGAAGTGGAATCTTTCTTTTTCTTTGTGCAAACTTTGATTGGGTATCTCATTATTGATTATTTTGGATTTATGGGACAAAATCTCTCCCTCGTAAGGAAAGAATTTTGGGTTTTCCCCTTATGGGTTTTTCCTTAGCTATGAGCCTAATCTTGGTGTCTCTTGCTTATTTTCTATTGTTCATTGTTTACTTTGATCTTTATTTACTTCTTTTGTTGAAGATTTAATGGTTGAAGTTTTACATGTATAGCTACTTGTTGACTAAAGTATAAAGAAGGAACATTTTGTATCAATAGAAGTAGCTATCAATTGTGAAAAACTATTCTAGTCATAGCAACACTAGAATTTCAACATGGTATCAAAGCCTTAGTGAAGGAAAAAGAGCAGAGATATCAGCTTCAGAGCACTTGAAGAACACTTGAAAAGCATTTGAAAGGTTTTGGGATTTGTCCTATATTTTCACCATGAATTCTTCATTCATGAAGACCGAAATCAAGCTTGAAGGAGCCACTAACTACATGTCATGGAAGGCTAGAGCTGAGATCATTCTTGAAAGGAACAAAGTCTTGGGAATTGTCACAGGTAAAGTCACTAAATTGTTTGATCAAGCAGGAAATGAAAAGTATCATGAAGATGACATTTTGGCAAGAAGTATTTTGTTGGATTTTGTTAGGGATCATTTGATTCCCTATATTGTTGAACATAAGTATGCTAAAGAAATATACGACGCCATTATTGGATTATATACCATCAATAATGTGAATCAATCTATCAATCTAAGAGGTCAACTTCGTAAAATTAAGATGACAAAGAATGACATGGTGACATCATATTTTGTCAATATATATCAAATTAGAGACCAACTCAAAGCCATTAAAGAAAAGTATCTAATAGGAATTGGTAGTTGTTGCTTTGGGTGGTCTCCCTAGATCTTAATACTCATTTGCATAAGGTATTAGTGCAAGAGAAAATGATCCAACCTTTGACAAGTTATGGGTAGCATGCACGCAAGAGGAGTCAAGACTCTATTCTAGAGGAGAAATTGAAGATCCAAGTATAGAAGCATTTGCAGCTCATGCAAAGGGAAACAAGAAGAAGAAACCAAATTTTGGCAAGTTCCAAAGAAGTGTTGGTAAAAGACAAGGACCAAGATCTGCTTCAAGGAAGGACTCTACCTCTCATAGAAGGCCTCCTCCTCCCTCTCCAAGTAGAAGAGATAGAAGAGACAACAAAGATAGAAGAGATAGAAATGATTTAACAAATGCCCAATGCTTTCATTGTCAAGCTTATGGTCATTATCAAGCTTAATGTCCTGAGAGGAATAGAAGAGATGACTATGAAAGGTTCGATGATCGTAAAATAAGAAGAAGACATCATGCATCTGTTGTTGATCTAAATGATCCATCTTCAAAGAGGAGGCATAGGAGAAGTGATTTTGAATCTGAACACTCATTTATTTGTGCTCTTATAAGTTCTATTGAAAATCATGATGAGATTTAGCTTGTGGATAGTGATGCCTCTATGAACATGACTAGAATTGTGATTATCTATCTAAATTACTTGAAAATAAGTTCTCTCAAAAGGTTGAGCTTGGAGACAATGGAAAATATGAAGTCAAGGGCATTTGTATGCCATCTTTTCAATTGGAATCTAGAGGTAATGTATCCATTAGCAATATTTTACATGTTCTTGGTTTAAAGAAGAATTTGTTGTCCATGTCTTTACTTGAAGACAAAGGGTATAGAGTTGCTTTTGTTGATGGACAAGTCTTAGTATGGAAGAAAAAATCATCCTTTGAATCTGCTAAAGTTATTAGGAAACGAATTGGAGGACTATATCATCTCCTTGGTTGTTCATTCCAATCTCTCTTCAACAACACTACAGAACTTAGGGAGATTTGGCATAGAATGTACGTTCATATGCACTACAAAGTTTTGTGAATATTGAAAGATCTTGTTAAAGGTGTACCTGAACTTAAGATTGATCATGATGGAGTATGCAAAGGATGTGCCCGTGGGAAAAATGTTAAAGAAATAAGCATTGGCAATGATAGTAGATCCAATGGATTATTGGATCTCATACATTCTGATGTTTGTGGGCTTGTTACCTCTCAAACTAGCGGGGGCCTAGGAGGGGATCCTAAAGGGGCAGTTGTTAGGTCAAGGGAAACAATGGAACGATATCCCACTGTCACCTCAACTAAGGCTCCCTTCTCTTTACGGACTTTCACTGATGGGAGTAGACCTGCTATAAAGGGAATCACTAGATGAATGAGCCAATGAACAGACGAGGAACGATTCCTAAGACCTATTCACAAGAGAGACTCAATTGTATGGTTTTCTTGCTTGAGAAGCAACGTATAAGGATCCCTAGGAAGGGTTAAGGGTATTTCAAGGGCTAGGGTTTGAGGATAAGACTTGTAAGGAAGGCAGCAAGTCCTAGAAATCCTTGTGAGAACTTGCTTTCCAAGTGGTCTTTGTGGAATTGGAGTCAACAAGTTGCGAGACCACAAAGGGCCAAGTGGACCCAAAATTAGGTCAAGCAAGTGGAATTGATCACTCAAGGATGGATTTGACCTAATTGTGGAAGAGATGTGGATCAATGGGAAAATCTTCTTGGAATAAAATGCAATGATCTAGATGAGGTCACTAGCCAAGGGAAACCTAGGGCAAGAAATAGTCCTTCAGCTAGGGCTTGCTATATCTCGAGATCCTACTGTAATATTTGCTTCAAATTTGGAGGGCCTCTAGAGAAAACTCTAGCGCAGTAATGTACCAAAAATCGAAGTGTTTGTATGGCTAGATTGTGAGATAATTGATGCCCTAGGTGACCTATATAGGCTAGGCCTAGAAATAGAAGGAGGTGAGAAGAATAAGCGTTGAAAATGATAACCAATGGAGGATTAGTGCCTTGTCCTTTGGGAGAGATGCAGTAAAGGAGAAATTGTAGTTTGGAATAGATTCACTTGGTCAAGGAGGCCTTGAAAACAACTTTGCATGGCATTGGGGCATGAGAGAAGCAGCTTCAAGGGCTTTACACTTCTATTTGCAATATTTGATGACTTATCAAGATAAATTTTGACACAAATTATCTCTAGGAACATTCACTCATTCATACATGGCCTATGACATGAAGCAACACTATAAAAGATCAAAATCCCACAATTTTGCATAAGAAAAGCAGTGAATTTTAGCCCATTATAGCGTAAATCACAACAACATGCATGTGACAAAGTAAATAACAAGAATAGCATTAAAATAGCACATAGATGTAAGAAAGAGTATATCCAATCATCAAGATACGCCAATAGAGAAGCTCCAAGACAAAATGAAAGAGATTCAAACATCAAAATTCATCCATTCATCCAAACTCATCCTCCAAGAAGGATAGTGAAATTCTCACAAGAGGAGATAACCCAATCCAAGTGATGATGATCAAAATGAATAATCTCATTTATATTTATACACTCTCTAATGAGTTCGATTTAGTTAAATTGGCCTAATTGAGCCTCTAAAATAAAATAATGTGCATAATAACAATACTTTTGGGGACAAGCCCACCAAATAGCTTAATAATACATTAATAAGTCTCTCAAGAGGGACAAATGGTCAATAAGGTGAGTCTTTGGGCCTTTGCAGAGGCCTAATGAAGTCCAAGGGGTGTCATGATGTAGAAATGGACTCCCAACATAGTGGACAAGTGGTTGGCCCCTTGTTTTCCAAGCAAGAACATGGGTGTTCCCAAGTGGGTGTTGGGGCACCCAAGTGGGTGTGGAGGCACAAGGACTTCCTCATGGGTCTCCAAGTGGATCGAAAATGCATGTAGACCATATGAAAGGGCTAGGATGGTGATGTAAGCCATCCCTCTGCAGTGGGAGACATCCTCTAGACCCTTTAACATCTGCCAAGTGTATGGTGCAAGTGTGGAGTCGACTGGGAATTGTGAACCAGGTGCATCGTCCTCATCCAAAAAGGTGTAACTCGAGCAATCAATGATCGATTCTAGGGATCCATGAAGTAATATCTACTATAGTGGAGGCTCGTGGCTCTCAACACTCACCCTATAAGTGCCAATGTGGTCCTCTAGAGGGCTAGGACCCTGTATAGGGAGATCATGCCCGAAATGAAGACCCACCTGCAATCTTGCATAAGATCTAATGTGTCCCCTTGCCCTCTAATACAAAAAGTCATTAGAATAATCAAGTAATAAAACTTACAAGTTGTGGGATCAATGGGGTACTTCATGGTGGTATGCCCTTTGATAGTGGGCTTTAGCATGTATAAGTGTCTCCAAGCTCAATAGGGGGTTAACCAAGGACCCTAGCAGGTGGTTTCAAACTCTAAAGAGGGTGACATGTCCATGGTACATCCTTTAAGTGGTATGTGGAAAATGATATAATAAAGGAATGGAGTGGGGATCAGGGGAATCATTCAGACCACATGTCAAGGTTCATGGGTAGCTATAATAAGGGAAGCCCACACCTACGTATGTGAGTGTAGGAGGGAGAAAATCATGGTACATGGGTTACCCCGGTCTTTGTTTTTCTACCCTTCTTCATATGCCTTTTGTCTTTTATTGATTTTTCTTCATAACTGCTCAGGGCTCTAGGGGATGGGAGCATGATTTGTAATATGTAGCAGTGGATACCCCCCTTAAGGTGGTGCAGTTCATCACCCACCAGAGGTTGGGACAATCATGGGTTCCCTAATGATAGAGGGGGATCATCCAGGGCCCATAGGAACTAGGGTGATGGCCATGGATAAGGGGTAGAGCTCATGTTTGGCTTTTTCCCATGTGCTAAATTTGTATGTCTTGGGCATCTTCTACATTTTGTGGTACATTTCTTGTTGAGAGTGGCCAAATTATGCTTTTTCTTTTCTTTTTAGCTACATCAACCTCGAGGGCATCGTTTCAGGCCCAACTCAAGGTTTCGACAAGGGGAGGGGGAGGTTAACCCTATGTGGACCCAATGAACACATGTGGACCCAGATGGGAAAATAAATGAATCGAGCTAAAATGATTGGAATGGGAGTGATGTGGGTGGTATCGGGAAGTGGGACCATAACCAAACTAGGGATTTCCCATGTAGTGCCAACCCAAAAGCCAAATTGTCAGTAAAGAAGATCCCACGGGACTAGGATGTAAGGGTATCCACGAAATTGGGTTGTGGAGACAAGAATACAAGCCTAACCCACTCTTTCTTTCGAATCCCCCCATTAATTCATGCCCAAAAGTGCCAATGACAAGTAAGGAGAATTACTCAACTATTCTAATGAAAATCCATACCTTTGGGGTCGAGAGGCCCACCTTCAAACATACATTCATAACAGATGGGTGAGGGACGAGATGGCTTGCTCAGGTGGCAGAGAAAATGGCACGTCGAGCTATCTATGGGTTGCAAGGGGTTGTTGGTTGTTGGCTGAGGACCATCTAGGAGAAAAAAATTCACCTACATGCACTACCCACATGTGGTGGGTAGCATCTAGCTCCAGTTGGTACATGAGCTCTCGGGAAAGTGTGCGAAGCTACTCGAGTGGGAGGTCATGAGAACACCAACAATCTCTTGGTACCGCAAACCTTTTACCTGCACATATCAAAGACCAAGCACACAGGGCATCATTCTTTTGTGGTGTCTTATGATCACCCGTGCTTAGTATTAGGTCGTAGAAATCAATAAGAAAATAAAGTGCAAATTTAATCTAAATGCAACTAATCTATTACGAGAATATCATATGATGTTAGTCCTAATGAGAAAATCAGCATGCAATGCATCCTACCCTGACATGCATATGACAAAGCTAATATTAAGTGTAATAATAAAGTAAATTCAACCAACATATCATCAAATCAATATAAATATGCCTGCCTATATGATTACTCATGCAACAAATCCCAAAGTGAATGCAAAACCAATCATAGGGAGGATGATGCGTGCGGGAGGTGGGAAAATATGGTTTCCATGCGAAGAGAAATCCCTAAGAGAAGAAACATGAATCAATTTAGAAGTGTGAGGCCTTCCCTCTAAGTACATAATAGTGGAATGAATGATTGCCCTTAAGAAATTCTTATCATAGTCATTGCTTATAATATTGTGCTTTGTAGATGCCACAAGGTCATGACGAGAGGGGAACAAAGGGCGAGAGAAAGAGGGAGTGCAACAAATAAGTTGCTCAAGGTGATGGTCACATTGGAGAGGGGAGGTCATGGAGTGATCAAAACCCTGAGGGTGTGTCCAAGGGGATAAAGTATAGTCAATGAGGGGCTCCTCCTTGACACTATACTCAGAAAGGGAAAGGGCTCATGGTTACTTGAGATCATATGAAAAGGCGTGAAGGTATCACTTACGGATGACTCAAAATGATGAACAAAAAGGAAAGGCGATGGAGGACGTAAGATATTGTGGTCAATGTGGCTCCTTTCCTAAAAATCATATTCTAAAGGCTCAAGCGATTTGGATATATTCCCACAATCACAAGGAAGGTAAGTAGGAGCAAGGGCCCTATCAATTACCTCATCATTAGTATCAAAGATAGGGTTTTCTTAGAAAGGAGAACCAATTATTTCTAGATTCCCTCTTTTATGCAAGGGAAAATAATGATCCTCCTTTCCAAGGGTATCGATGGATATGTTATCATAAGTAAAGGGCAAACCAATCCCAATCTCATCCTCCTTGTCAGTGTCATAAATTGTAGCACAATCAAATTAAGGACCAACAATTTCCCATTTCTCCTTCCCAATGTGGAGGTAATCTCAAATGTCATCTTCCAAGGAGCTCATGGGACCACCTTCCTCAAGGTTCTCAAAAGGAGAGCCATCAGGAGTAATATCCTTGAGAAAGGCAAGGTCAACCACAATTTTACTTTCCATAGCCTCATCTTTCCTAACACGTGTGCCCACAAAATCATCCCCCTTCTCGTCATGCAGACACAAGGAGGACTCATTCTTTTGTTCATTATTTAGGTTCTCAAGGTCCTCTCCAACTTCTTTAGATTGATTCCATTCCTCACTTTGATGATGCTCATGCACACCTGAATTTTCTTCAATGTCACCTTGACCATCTGATTGATTACCTTTTGTGGGGCTTTGCCACTGATTAAAATATTTGTCATTGATTAGGTTAGTAAGAATATTCAATGCATAATTTAGTCCAACCAAGTCAAGGAGATGACTAGGATCCTTCTCATAGGCACACCTCACTATGTCGAGTTGCACTTGTGTTGACCTATGAAACCTGAGCACGAGTTCCTTATCCATATCTTCCAATAAATCTTGATAAAATTTTGCATGTTTATCCACATTCTTTTGTAGTTTTTGAATGTCTTGGTCAATGAGTTTTGAAAATGTAGGTCTGAGTTCAATCTCTCTTTTAAAATGGTCCATTTTTTTTTAATGATTTTTCATATTAGGATTAAAATGGAGTCGCTAGGGTGAATTGAAGTGCCTTGATAGATGCTTGCTTCACCCTACAAGCATTAACTTTAAAGCTCGATGAAGAACTTGGGCTTCGTTCTTCCAATGGAGTTGCCAATAATGATATGTCAATGTGTCGTATGGGGAACAAAACACGTGTTTCGTGTCCCCGACAATAGTGCAAAAATGTTGCTGCTCAAACTAGTAGGGGTCCTAGGAGAGGATCCTAAAAGGGCAGCTGCTAGGTCAAGGGCAATAATTGATCAATAACCCATTGTCACCTTAGCTAAGGCTCCCTGATCTTTATGGATTTTTATCGATGGGAGGAGACTCGATATAAAGGGAATCACTAGATGAATGAGCTAATAAATGGATGAGGAGTGATTCCTAAGGCCTATTCACAAGAGAGACTCAATTGTATGGTTTGCTTGCTTGAGAAGCAAGGTATAAAGCTCCCTAGGAAGAGTCAAGGGCATTTCAGGGGCTAGGGTTTAAGGATAATACTTGTAAGGAAGATACCTAGCCCAAAAAATCCTTGTGAAAACTTGGTTTCCAAGTGGTCTTTGTGGAATTGGAGTCAACAAGTTGCAAGACCACAAAGGGCCGAGTGGACCCAAAATTAGGTCAAGCAAGTGGAATTGGTCACTCAAGGGGGGGCTTGACCTAATTGTGGAAGAGAAGTGGATCAATGGGAAAATATTCTTGGAATAGAATGCAATGATCTAAATGAGGTCACTAGCCAAGGGAAACCTAGGGCAAGAAATGGTCCTTGAGCTAGGGCTTGCTATATCTTGATATCCCAAAGTCGGATTTGCTTCAAATTTGGAGGACCTCTACAACAAACTCCAGCGTAGTTGTGGACCAAAAATCGAAGTGTCTCGATGGCTAGATTGTAAGATAATTGATGGCCTAGGTGACCTATGTAGGCTAGGTCGAGATAAAGAGGGAGGTGAGAAGAATAAGCGTTGAAAATGATCACCAATGGAGGATTAGTGCCTTGTCCTTTTGGAGAGATGGATTCAAGGAGAATTTGTAGTTTGGAATAGATTCACTTGGTCAAGGAGGCCTTGAAAACAACTTTGCATGGCATTAGGGCATGAGAGAAGCAACTTCAAGGTCTTTACACTTCGATTTGCAATATTTGATGACTTATCAAGATAAATTTTGACACAAATTATCTCTAGGAACATTCACTCATTCATACATGGCCCATGACATGATGCAATGCTATAAAAGATCAAATTCCCACAATTTCGCATAAGAAAAACAATAAATTTCAACCCATTATAGCGAAAATCCTAGCAACATGCATGTGACAAAAGTAAATAACAAGAATAACATTAAAAGAGCACTTACATGTAAGAAAGAGTATATCCAATCATCAAGATATGCCAATAGAGAAGCTCCAAGACAAAATGAAAGAGATCCAAACATCAAAATTCATCCATTCATCCAAACTCGTCCTCCAAGAAGGATAGTGAAATTCTCACAAGAGGAGATAACCCAATCCAAGTGATGATGGTCAAAATGAATCATCTCACTTATATTTATACACTCTCTAACAAATTCAGTTTAGCTAAATTGGCCTAATTGAGCCCCAAAAATAAAAAAATGTGCATAGTAACAATACTTTTGGTGACAAGCCCACCAAGTAGCTCAGTAATACATGAATAAGCCTCTCAAGAGGGCCAAATGATCAATAAAGTGAGTCGTTGGGCCTTTGAGGAGGCCTAATGAAGTCCAATGGGTATCATGATGTAGAAATCAACTCACAACATAGTGGATAAGGGGTTGGCCCCTTGTTTTCTAAGCAAGAACCTGTGGTGCTCCCAAGTGGGTGTGGAGGCACAAGGACTTCCTCATGGGTCTCCAAGCGGATCGAAAATGCATGTAGACCATATGAAAGGGCTAGGATGGTGATGTAAGCCATCCCTTTGCAGTGGGAGACATCCTCTAGACCTTGGAACATCTGCCAAGTGTATGGTGCAAGTGTGGAGCCGATTGGGCATGGTGAACTAGGTGCATCATACCCATACAAAAAGGTGGAACACGAGCAATCAATGATCGATGTTGGGGATCCATGAAGTAATATCTGCTATGGTGGAGGCCCATAGCTCTCAACGCTCACCCTACAAGTGCCAATGTGACCCTATGGAGGGCTAGGATCCCTTATAGGGAGACCAAGCCCGAAATGAAAACCCACCTACAATCTTGCATAAGATTCAGTGCATCCCCTTACCCTCCAATACAACAAGTCATTAGAATACTCAAGTAATAACGGTGACAAGTCGTGGCTTGAATGGAGTACTTCATGGTGGCATGCCCTTCCATAGTGGGCTTTGGCATGTATAAGTGTCTCCAAGCTCAAAAGGGGGTTAACCAAGGAACCTATTAGGTGGTTTCAACCTCTAAAGGGGGTGACATGTCCATGGTACATCCTTTAAGTTCTAGGTGGAAGATGATATAATAATGGAATGGAGTGGGGATCAGGGGAATCATCCAGACCACATGTCAAGGTTAAGGGGTAGTTATAATAAGGGAAGCGCACACCTGGGTATGTGAGTGTAGGAGGGAGAAAATCGTGGTACATGGGTTACCCCGGTGTTGGGCAGCGGATCCCCCCACAGCATGTTTTTGAGGCTTAACGCCCGATTTTTGTCAATGTAATATAAAGACTCCGTGAAATGCGGGCGCAGAGCGCGAAAGTCTAGGATAAGTCATAGGGTTGTCCGCCCTAAAATGGTGTAATTTAATGTAAAGTTGTGTCGAACTACCCATGGTCCGCGGACCATGGGATTGTATAAATAGAGCGAGGCTCTAAGTGTAAAGACCGTTTTTCTTTTGGCAAGAAAGTGATAGATAGATGCGAAGGCATGGTTAGAGGATAGAAGTGGATCTAAAGTGTATTGGGTCGTAGTAGTAGGAAGAGGCTTTGCAGCTGAGTGCACAGAGGCCTAGTAGAGTCCGCAGCTGAGTGCGCGGACCCTTGTAGTTGAGTGCGTAGAGGCCTAATAGAGTCCGCAGCTGAGTGCGCGGACCCCTGCAGCTGAGTGCGTAGAGGCCTAGTAGAGTCTGCAGCTGAGTGCGCAGACCCCTGCAGCTGAGTGCGCAGGGCGGAGTCGGGTCTGTATTGAACTGAACTTGAAAAGGATTATTAATAAAGATAAGTTTGATTCGGCATATTGTGCATCTATTTCGTGGATCTGTATTTTGATGTTATGCGTTAATTGTATCTATTTATTTATATGCGCGCACTTGATAAACATTGGTATGAATGCTTATGTATGAAAACCTTCTAAGTAATTAGCGAACAGAACCTAATTAAGGAAGACTTGGGTAATTAACATTGGTCGCACTGCAGCTAGAGCTGCGTGAAGGACGCAAGGGGCTCGCTGGTGTGCGTAGCCCAGTAAGCGCGAAGGTTGAATTGCGTCCCTATCGCCCCATATCAGACATCCCCAGGGTGCGGAAACCTGGTTCCAGCACCCTCCCATACTACTTCGGGTGAGACCTCAGTCCGCGCTCCGCGGACTGTTGCCGAAAGGGCCAATAGTACTGGGATTTGCTTGGCTAAATCACTTCTGAACCTGGGTCAGGCCCCAAGTAGCCAACACCTGGCCTTTGTTTTCACCCTTCTTCATATGCCTTTTGCCTGTTATTGTTTTTTCTTCATAACTGCTTGGGGTTCCAAGGGATGAGAGCATGATATGTAATATGTGGCAGTGGATATCGCCCTTAAGGTGGGGCGATTCATCGCCCACCAGGGGTTGGGACAATCATGGGTTCTTTAATGATAGAGGGGGATCATCTACGGACCATAAGAACCAGGGTGATGGTCATGAATAAGGGGTAGAGCTCATGTTTGGCTTTTTCCAACACGCTAAATTTGTACGGTCCGACCATCTTTTGCATTTTGTGGTACATTTCCTATTGAGTGGCCAAATTATGCTTTTTATTTTCTTTTTGGCTGCATCAACCTTTGAGGAATTATTCCAGGCCCAACCCAAGGTGTCGACAAGGGGGAGGCTAACCCTATGTGGACCCAATGGATACATGTGGACCCAGATGGGAAAATAAATGAATGGGGCTAAAATGAGTGGAATGAGAGTGATTTGGGTGGTATCGGAAAGTGGGACCAACAACCAAACTTGGGATTTTCGATGTAGTGCCAACCCAAAAGCCAAATTTCCAGTAAAGGAGATCCCACGGGACTAGGATACAAGGGTAACCATGAAATCAGGCAATGGAGACAAGAATACAAGCCTAACCCACTCTTTTCGCCGAATCCCCCCACCAAGTCATGCCCAAAAGTGCCCATGAAAAGTAAGGAAAATTACTCAACTATTCCAATGAAAAGCCATACCTCTGGGCTCAAGAGGCCCACCTTCAAACATACGTTCATAACAGATGGGTGAGGGACCAGATGGCTCACTCAGGTAGCAGATAAAATATCACATCGAGATATCTAGGGGTTGCAAGGGGTTTTTGGCTACCGACCAAGGAACATCTAGGAGAGAAATTTTCTCGAACATACACTACCCACATGTGGTGGGTAACATCTGGCTCCAATTGGGACATGAGCTCTCGGGAAATTGCGTGAACCTACTCGAGTGGGAGGTCATGAGAACACTGGCAATCTCTTGGTACCGCAGACCTGTTACCTGTACATATCAAAGACCAAGCACACAGGGAAACATCTTTTTGTGGTGTCTTATGATCACCCATGCTTAATATTAGGTTGTAAAAACCAACAAGAAATTAAAGTGCAAATTTAATCTAAATGCAACTAACATATCATGAGAATATCATATGATGTTAGTTCTAATGAGAAAATAAGCATGCAATGCATCCTACCCTAACATGCATACGACGAAGCTAATATTAAGTGTAATCATAAATTCAATGCAACCAACTTATAATCAAACCAATATAAATATGCTTGCCTATATGATTACTCATGCAACAAATCTGAAAGCGAATGAAAACTAAATCACATGGAGGATGATGTGGGCACGAGGTGGGAAAATATGGTTTCCATGCGAGGTAAGAGAAATCCCTAAGAGAAGGAACATGAGTCAATCTAGAAGTGCGGGAGCTTCCCTCTAAGTACACAATGGCGGAATGCATAATTTCCCTTAAGAAATTCTTATCACAATCATTTCTTATAATATTGTGCTTTGTAGATGCCACGAGGTCATGATGAGAGGGGAACGAAGGGTGAGGGAAAGAAGGAGTGCAACAAATAGGTTTCTCAAGGTGATGGTCACAATGGAGAGGGGAGGTCATGGAGTGAACAAAACCCTCAGGGTGTGTCCAAGAAGATAAAGTATAGTCAATGAGGGGCTCCTCCTTGACACTATACTCAGAAGGGGGAAAGGGCTCATGTTCACTTGAGATCATATGACAAGGGGTGAGGGAATCACTTATGAATGACTCAAAATGATGAACAAGAAGGAAAGGCGATGGGGGAGGTGAGGTATTGTGTTCAATAGGTCTCCTTTCCTGAAAATCATATTCTAAAGGCTCAAGTGATTTGGATATATTCCCAGAATCATAAGGAAGGCAAGTAGGAGCAAGGGCCTTATCAATTCCCTCATCATTAGTATCAAAGATAGGTTTTCCCATAAAGGAGAATTAATTATTTCCAACTGCCCTCCTATATGCAAGGGAAAATAACGATCCTCCTTTACAAGGGTATCGATGGATATGTTGTCATAAATAAACGACAAACCAATCCCAACCTTATCCTCCCTATCTATGTCATAAATTGGAGCACAATCAAATTGAAGACCAAAAATTTCCCATTTCTCCTGTTCAATGTGGAGGTAATCTCCAATGTCATCTTCCAAGGAGCTCATGGAACCACCTTCCTCAATGTTCTCAAAAGGAGAGTCACCAGGAGTATTATCCTTGAGAAAGGTAAGGTCAACCTCAATTTTACTTTCCATAACCTCATCTTTCCTGTGCTCACGAAATCGTCCTCATATTTCCTAACACATGTGCTCACACAATCATCCTCATCTTTCCTAACACATGTGCTCATATAATGATGGAATGGAGTGGGGATCAGGGGAGTCATCCAGGCCACATGTCAAGGTTCATGGGTAGCTATAATAAGGGAAGCCCACACCTGGGTATGTGAGTGTAGGAGGGAGAAAATCGTGGTACATGGGTTACCTCGGCCTTTGTTTTTCCACCCTTCTTCATATGCCTTTTGGCTTTTATTGATTTTTATTCGTAATTTCTCGGGGCTCCAAGGGATGAGAGCATGATGTGTAATATGCAGCAGTGGATACCCCCCTTAAGGTGGGGTGGTTCATCACCCACCAGGGTTTGGGACAATCACGGGTTCCTTAATGATAGAGGGGGCTCATCTAGGGCCCATAGGAGCCAGGGTGATGGCCATGGATAAGGGTTAGAGCTCATGTTTGGCTTTTTCCCATGTGCTAAATTTGTATGTCTCGACCATCTTCTACATTTTGTGGTACATTTATTATTGAGAGTGGCCAAATTATGATTTTTATTTTCTTTTTAGCTCCATAAACCTTTGTGGCATCATTTCATTCCCAAATCAAGGTGTCAACAAGGGGAGGGGGAGGCTAACTCTATTTGGACCCAATGGACATATGTGGACCTAGATGGGAAAATAAATGAATGGAGCTAAAATGAGTGGAACAGGAGTGATGTAGGTGGTATCAAGAAGCGAGACCATGTAACCAAACTTAGGATTTCCCATGTAGTGCTAACCCAAAATCCAAATGGTGAGTAAAGGAGATCCCACAGGACTAGGATACAAGGGTAACCATGAAATCAAGCAATGGAGACAAGAATACAATCCTAACCCACTCTTTTCGCCAAATCCCGCCACCAATTCATGCCCAAAAGTGCCCGTGACAAGTAAGGAAAATTACTCAACTATTCCAATGAAAAGCCATACCTTCGGGGTCAGGAGGCCCATCTTCAAATATACATTCATAACAGATGGGTGAGGGCCCAGATGGCTCGCTCAGGTGGAGGAGAAAATGGCATGTCGAGTTATCTGGGGGCTGCAAGGGGCTGTTGGCTGCTAGCTGAGGACCATCTAGGATTAAAAAATTATCCTACTGTAGAATCCAAGGACTGTCTTACCTTGACACCCTTTTTTCCTATACTTCTTCCTTTTTCCCTATACCTATCACCTAAATAATGCAATAGACACAAGGTTTTGTTAAAGGTAAGCATTTAAATGTCTTCTTCTTCATATTTGTCCATATACCTTATTTTTTTGTTAAAGTATGCATTTGGCTATAGAATTGGCCTATTTTTGTAGCTAATCTGGATTTCCACAGCTATCTCCTTTGTTAACAGGGTTCAGGTGCTCCAGCTCAGCCAAGGAAGATATGGATAAATGAAAAATGATTCCCTCATGGATTTTTTCCTATTCTCTCGAGCCAATCCTTTAAGAAGAGCGCATGATAACACGGTCAACACCAAAGTCAACTGCAAGATTATCACCGGGACAGAGATCGAGTTTTCTCGAAATCTTATCAATTTTATTTTCCAAATAGAAAATCGATTATTTAGCGATAGATTTTGATTTAGTAGGATCGGAATAAAGATATATAGGCTTGAAACTCTCTTGCTGTTATACAGAGAAGTATTATAAAGGCAATGACTACTCTGTGTTTTGGGGTGAGCGTCGATACATGTAAACTTTGAAGAACATCTTGTTACACTTGTTTGCGAGTAATAGACTTGGTTTATGTTTCCATACTACGTTGATTGGATATTGTTGAATGCTTCGTGGAGGGCCCCTACGACCAATACAAGTATTTAACCAATTGCACATAGATTTCCTTAATTACTTTATCGTAGATGCTCTGTTATGTGTTTGAAATGCAATATAATGGAATTCATCATTGAATCGTTGTCTGCATAAGCAATTCCCTTTTCTTTATACCTAGCTTAATTCTGCTATTTCATTTGCAATTTATTTCGTACAGTTTAATCATTTTCCTTGCTTTCTACCTAGTGCAGTCAACTGTTTCATTTTCATAGAATAGTTGCTTTTCAGTTTATTAGACTTATGAATTGCCTGGATGAAGCTGAATAAGTAAAAGAGTCACAATCATTTTCTTGAAAATTAAATCTAGACACCATTCATTTACAATCTCTTATAATATATCTCTTTAACACATAGTAATTTAGGCTTGGTTGTAGCATAAAATTCAGAGATAAAATCCAAAACAGTCTAACAAGAGTAAAAGCTTAGGATCATATTTAAACCATCCCTAAATTGATTCAATAGAAACTAATTTCTAACATAAGTAGTTAACAACCTTAAGGCACGACTCTTTAATACCATCTTCATATTAACTCTAAATTTAGACTTTAACAAGAACATAGATATCTTAACAACATCAATTAACTTCTAGCACATATAGTGCACTTGTGCTTCATCAGTATACCTGCCCTGGTCGATAATTTATGTTGACAATTTAAGGACATTAAATTGGCTAAACATTTTGGTGCCATTGCCGGGGAAGTACAAATAGAAGTTAAAAAAAAATCATTAACATGATATGCGTAGGGATAGAGACTCTAGAGGTAGATTTGTAGGACGAGGAAGAAGTTCAATTCCCACAAATCCACTTATTTCACCTCGATTTCGAAATTCCAAACCACCTACTCAAACCCAGATTCCATTTGCAGGTCGACAAAGACTTCCTGAAGTCTCAAGATCAGAAATTCATTCAAGAACTTCATCTACTGAAGCTGTAATTGAAGAAAATCCTTTATCCCCAACTACAGGAGTAGTTTTTCTATCCTCCACTGGTGAACAAATTTTGGGAGAAGAATTAGAAATTCCTACTGAAGGAGAGGAAATGAAACTTATTTTGAACAACCATTGATAGAAGAACCAAAAGAATTAGAAGAACCCTATATTGATTCTAAAGAATCTGTCATGGCTGAGGAATGGGAAGGAGAGGTACACGATGTCAATGGTGAGGAAAATAGGATTGGAGGGAGTAGAGGTAGATGTAGAGGAGGAGGTGGAGATAGGAATATAGGAGGGGTAGAGGTAGAGGAAACCAAGATCTTTTTGGATTTCCTATTCTTGATGAAGATACAACTCTCACAATGAAGAAAATATCACCCTCGATTCTTCCTAATTTCCATGGAAAAAGAAATGAAGACCCAGAGACATTTCTCTTCAAATTTGAAGTATTATGCAGATCATATGACTATCTGCATGATGCTAAAAAACTAAAACTATTCCCTGCTACCTTAAAGGATTCAACATTAAAATGGTTCATGAGTCTAGGGACGCATTCTATAAGAACATGGAAACAAATGAAAGAGGCTTTCCTAGGCAAATATAGAGATTATTGTATGCCTAGTAACCTTAAAGATGAAGTCTTCAAAATGACACAAAAGGAAGATGAAATCTTGAAGACTTAGTAGAGAGATTTGTCTACAATATTAAAAGAGAAAAAATGGACAATTTGGATGAGGAAACTCTAAAAGCCCTCTTGCTTAAAGCTATTAAAGATGAATGGATCGATCTCATTAACTTAACTAGGAAAGGAGACATTTCTCAATTACCATTTGCATATATTTTCGATCTATGTGTACATATTTCAAGCGATAAAGCATGAGTTGGAAAGAGTCCTAGAGACCCTCTCTTATCAAGAATTAATAAATCTGCAACAAGGATAGTCAGCAGGGCAGAATCAGGAAGTTTGCTTGATACCTTTAAGATAGATATTTTAGGGAGTCTAAGTGAACAAATAGATACCCTTAAAATACAGAACAAGCAAAAATTTGAAAATGTTTCATTATCTATCTTCTGTCCTAGATGTCGAAAGAAACACACATTAAGAGAGTGTCCCTTAGAATCAAAGGCTATAGAAACTTATGTCATATGTGTAGATAGTCATGATATTAAGGAATGTCCTTCTTTACCAGGTCTCAAGTCCGTATTTAATGAGGAAGGAATACCAGAACAAGTAGACCCTCTCTACTTTATAGCCAAGAGACCATGACAAAACTCTCAACCAAATCAACCACAAGGCTTCAGACCACAACAATTTGCTCAGTATTCACAAAACAATTGGAATCCATCTTAGCAGCCTTAGGCTCAGCCACAATCATAATCTTGGAATCAAGTATGGCAAAGTCCTTATGGGGCTTATGCTCAATATCAACAATATTCACCATCCTATCTTCCACTGCAATTTTTACCCCAATCTAATCAAATTCCCCAAGCTAATCAATTACCTCAAATCCAAGTTCAAAATCAAAACCCACAGCTCTCCCTACCATTTCCACAAAAACCAAATCAACTACCCGCTCAACCACTTCCGAACCCTAATAATAAAATACCACAACAACTTGTGTACAACATGGAAGGGAAAAATCCTCAAACTTATGTAATAACTCCACTAGATCTAAATAATGTCCAATTAAGGTCTGGAAGAGTGTTACAAAGAAAACCCACTGTAGTTATTAAGGAAATGAGACCAAATTTTCAAAAAGATAAAAATAAATTTGAAGAAGGAGAGGCCTCTCTCCCTCAAAAAGAAAATAATCAAACAAATTTTTTTCCAATAAATACTCCTATCATAGAACAACCCTCGGTATCAATTAGGCCACCTTTCCCTAAATGGTTGAAAATTGATGAAGGAGTAGAAAAACAAATTACATTGCCTGATTATGATATGTTGGATGAATTAAGAAATGTTTGTATCAAAATTCCTTTGTTACAAGCCATAAAAGAAATACCAATTTTTGCGAAAACAATTAAGGAATTAAGTACTCAAAGATCAGGAAGAAAAATAAAAGACATAAAAATAATTCAATTAGTCGGAAAAATTGCAGACATCATGATGGGGAAAATGACAATTCAAAAATATTTAGATCCAGGAAGCCCCATTGTAAAAATTCACATCAATGGAATTGAAATCCCAAACACACTGATTGATCTAGGAGCAGCCATAAACATAATGAGTAAACAAGTTATGGACTCACTTAAGCTTCCTAACCCGTAATATGTTAGGATATTTCGACACATAGGAAATAGTTAAGTATAACTTGGTCTAGTGTAGAGTTAGGTAAAGTGTATTTCTTTACTATGTACTTTTGTAACTTACAATCCGACGGTCACGATATGTAGTGATTCGACGGTTCATTCTCTCCTCGGTATTACCAACACTTGATTCGTGGCTTAACACCCGATTGGTCCATGATCTCTATTTAAAGAGCATGGAGGGTCATTTGTAGGGTAACTATTCATGAGAGAAGCTTATGTAAATTTTCATCTTTTATTAATAAATTGCCTAAAGTGGTCGTGTTGGCTCAGGTCGTGGACTGTTTCCCTCTTTGAGGGTTTTAACCACGTCAAGAATACTGGTTTATTGATCTGTGATCTGTTTGTAAGTGATGTCCTTTGGTGTTTTGTCTGAGGAACTTACCCTATAAATTCCTACATGGTATCAGAGCTATTTGAGGGCCGCATCCGTTGGTGATCCAAATCTGAAGCCAGTAGAACTGCATCCGACTGCCGTTTCCTAGATCTATTGTTTCTAACTGCTTTCGGGCTGAGAGGAATGCTCTATTGTGTTAGGAACATCTGTTCCATTGAGGAACCCCTTTCGTTTCACGCGAAAAGGTTTTCGGTAGCCCTAGCTACGTCATTTTTAAGATCTGGAGGTATACAGTGTTTATTTGCAGTTTTTAGTTATTTTCTCTCTTTTTATTTCGGTTTATTTATCTCTTTGTTTTTTATTACCAGATCTATACCTTTCATTTTTGTGTATGTTCTTTGCCCCGCGACTCTGTGCGATCTGGGCAAATCAGAAAAGAAATGAATGATTTTTCTCATGCATATGCTCTTTTCCGGCGCGCCTTAGTGTGATTTCGGAAAATCAGAAACATTGAGGAAAATTTTTAGTTTCCGGGTAAAACTAACTTCAAACCATAAGGTTTGTTTTTTTTTTATGTCCATATTGGGTTTTGTGGTTTTTTTTTGTAGGCTAAAAAGAGCCTTCTCAAGTAAGCACGCACCCCAAAGCTTCAGTGACTTAGTGAAAAAAAAAACCTTCATCTTTTCCAAAAATTACTAACATTTTAAACTAGCTCACTTGGTTCAACGTTACTTTATGTAAAAGTGTTCTCACCCATTATAAAAAGTGAGTCACTTATAATTCTAAAGTCTCTTTATCTTTTATTTAAGTTACAATTTAGTGGGTAGCTCATAAAGTACCATTGTAAAAGTGGCTTTCACTTATTTATAAAAGTGACTCACATGATTTTTTTTTAAAAGTGAGCTAATTAGATTTATGTTTGGAAAGGGTTTTATTTATTAATATTAATTTATTATTTATTATTAATATTAATATAATTTTCTCTAATCTTTAATACTATTATATAAGAATAAATAAACTTTTCCCTTCTTGAATCATAATTAAATAAATCATTAAATAATTAAATGATTAAATAAAATAAAAATTAAATTAAATAAGTAAAATAAAATAAAATAATTTTTTTTTTATCATATATTAAATAATTACTATTAGTATTACCATTTAGATTTTGAATTAAAATTAATCTATTAACTCACCTATAAATAAAAATTAATATATAAATCTCAAAAATTAAAATAAAAATAAAAATAAATAAAATAATTGAATGAATTATTAATTAATTAATAAATAAATTAATAATTAATATTCAGCCGACTAAAATTTATTTTCCTCATTATTATTTATTTCCTTCTTAGCGGCTCTTCTTTTATCATCATTCATAAGCCCTGATGATGGATCCCAATTGGGATTTGAAACGTTGGCATAAAAATGTTCATACTGTGGATTCTTCGGTAACTGAATCAAAAGATACAAACCACAGATCTCTTAAATCCAAAGTCTTGTCCCTATACGGAGGGGATGCTTGGAGAGAAATCCTTTTACTCGAAAGACTTAGAGTGAGGATAGCAAGAAGAGCTGCGGATCTTCATTTTCTTAAAAATTGTCGGGACAATAATCTCATTCCTCCATTTGCACAAGTCAAGCATAGATTGCAGAACAGATATAATAGCAAGGCATTTTTTCAACTAAGCTTCTCTCTAATTCGGTCAGAAATTAAAAGGGTTAGGGCTTCTCTGGAAAATCTGGGACGCTTAGCTCTCTCAGCGCACCTTAAACTAGCTAACAGCATTAACAAGAATCTCTGGTCTATTATTGATTCCAGGACTGCTCTGAAAGCTGATAATGAGGGACAGATTGCTCAGACAAGGCAAGGCAAGAAATTATCAAGTCTATTAAGCAGATCTCAGGATAAAATCGAAGCACTGAGTCATATCTCACAGGATGTCGTTTCTAGCAGCTTGATAAACAGCGTAAAGGACAACGCGGGTTTCAACTCCGGGCTGGACAGGGTACAGAACCTCATTCTGAAGAGTGGCAGCATAAATATTATGAACAACAATGGAAATGGTTTTAACAATAAAACACACAGCAATGACAATACGCTCAGCACTAATAACGTCTTTGACAACGCAGATGATTCCAGATTAAAAAGTGGCAGCGTAAATATTATGAACAGTAATGAAAACTGGTTTAACAATAAAGCGCACAACAATGGAAATACGCACAGCACTGTCAGCATAACTTCACAGAACAACACAAATAATTCTTCTCGAAGTGAGGTTCTGAGTGATGACAGAGATCAAATGTCAGTTAATACAACGGTTGATTATATTACGCAGAGTGCAGGCTTATCTGAGAATGTCAGCGGTTTCAAAAATTGTATGCAGAATCATGGTTTAGACAGCGTGATGGTTAACTTTAATGATGAACCGGGAGAAAATAGTAATCAAGATGCAGTCAAAAATCTACATTATGGAAATAGTCAGCCTTCAACAAACGCTTGTGAGAAAAATTTAAAAAGAAAAGTTGTCAACGCAGATTATGATAAAGGCAATAACTTTAAGAATAACGTCTTTGACAATTCCCTCAGCGCAGATGAATTGTATTCGTTTAACTCCCTCGGCGATGGCAATTCTCTCAATGCAGATGACAGTGATCAGTGTAGCGCAGGCTCATCTGAGAATGTCAGCAGTTTCAAAAATTGTATGGGTAATCGTGGTTTAGATTGCGATAAGGTTAACTTTAAAGATGAACCTGGAGAATATAGCAATCAAGGTGCAGTCAAAAATTTACATAATGGAAAAAGTCAGCCTTCAACAAACCCTTGTGAGACAAATTTAAAAAGAAAAGTTGTCAATCTATCTTCCCAAGAGTTAGATGCTGAAGTCATTAATGTCCTCAGCAAAGGCATGGGGTTTGCCATTACCCCTAAAAACCTTCCTATTGAGAAGATGATTTGTAGCATAGAAGAGGGGATTTATAACCTTCCTTTGGAAGAAAAAGAAACATTAAGACAAGAATTTTCTCTCATCATGAGGAAAGCCAAAACTCCCAAAAGCAACTTAAGTAAAGAAGAGCTAAGAGCCTTCAAATCCTTGCAGAACAATGACAAGATTGTGGTTCTTAAGGCGGATAAAGGAGGAGCAGCAGTCATCTTGGATAAAGAAGACTATGTTTGCAAAATGAATGAACACCTAAAGTGTGGCAGTTATAAGAAACTGAACAGTAATCCCATCCCCAAAATTATGAAAGATGTAAAGAAGATCATCTCAGATTCCAACCTTGACGATAAATTGAAAAAGAAATTAACCCCTTCTTGTGAAACTATCCCTAGAATTTATGGATTACCCAAGATCCATAAGGAAGGGGTTCCTCTTAGACCGATAGTTAATACTATTGGTTCCCCAACCTGTGAGCTTGCTAAGTATGTTGCTAAAATCCTTAAGCCCCTTGTCGGAAATACTGAGTCCTTCATCAAAGACTCCCACGACTTTGTGAAGCTTATTAAAAATGAGAAGATAGAGCGGGATGACATTCTTGTTAGCTTTGACGTAGTATCCTTATTCACCAAGATTCCCCTTGATGAAGCCATTCAAGTTATAAAAGATGTTACTGATCCGGGGACTGCAAAATTGGCTGAAGTCTGCTTAAGGTCAACGGTGTTCACCTTCCAAGGAATATTTTATGAGCAGACTTCTGGTGTGGCAATGGGATCACCCCTTTCGCCAATCGTGGCCAACCTATACATGGAATACTTTGAGAAGAAAGCCCTTGATTCATACCCTTTAAAGCTAGCCTGGTGGAAGCGATTTGTCGATGATACCAATATAAAATGGACTCATGGTAAAGCAGAACTTGACAAGTTTTTCATGCACCTAAATTCTATCTCTCCTGAAATAAAATTTACTATGGAACTTGAAGAAAACATGAGCATCCCATTTTTAGATGTTCTCATCATCAGGAAAGAGGATGGCTCTTTAGGGCATAAGGTGTTCAGGAAATCAACACACACAGAAAGTTACCTCCATGCTAATTCCCACCATCACCCGGCCCAGAAGTTTGGTGTTCTAAACACTCTTGCTATTAGAGCCCTTCGAATTTTTGACTCTGAGCATCTGAATGAAGAAAAGAAGCATTTAGTTTCAACATTTAAGAGTATAGGCTACAAGGAACAAGAGATTAAAAGAGCCATAGAGACAGCTGAGAGAAGGTTGTCATCTCATGAACCTAAGGCTCAAGACCAACCTCAGTGTGGTAGAGTTTTTCTGCCTTATATCCATGGAGTTACAGACAAAATCGCTAAAATCCTAAAGAAGAAAAACATAATCACGCATTTCTCAGCCCCTGGAACGATTAGGCAAGGTATGAGGTCTGTAAAAGATGATATTGACAAACATCAGCTTAAAGGAGTCTATAAAATAGATTGTTCATGTGGGAAAAGCTACATTGGTGAAACAGGTCGCTTCCTACAGACAAGGCTCAAGGAACATGGCGCTGATATTAGAAATGAAAGGTCTCGTACTTCAGCCTTGGCAGAGCACTCCTCAAAAACTAAACACCATATTTACTTGGAAAGTGCCTCAATTGTCGCAAGGGAAGAGCAGTGTCATAGACGAAAGATCAGAGAAGCTCTTGAAATTATAAAACATCCTCATAATCTGAATAGAGACAATGGTGTGGAGATTAGCGTGAGCTGGCTTCCCTTCATCAGGGAAATCAAGATCGCCAACACGTCCCAGGTATAGCATATCTTCTAACTTATCATTATCTATTAAAATTTTCTTAACTTATAAATTAATAATAACTATTATAATAAATAAGCGAATAAATTTATATAAATAAATAAAATTCTTAATAAATATATAAATCTTAATAAAAAGTTAATATTTTTTTATTGACATTATTTATTAATGACGCCATAATATTAATTAATACTAATTATCAAGTTTTAATATTAGCTTTGGTTCATTAATCATTTAGTAATTAATTAGGTATTTATTAGCACTATTAATTTCCATTATCATTAATATTATTGATTTATTAACATTATTAATATTAATTAGGTTAATATATTAATTAATTTATATAGCAATTAATTAATATATTATTTATTATTAATATTAATGAATGTCAATTAATTTATTAAGTGATTACTAATTATCATTTAGTATTTAAACATTTTAATAAATAATTATCAATTAGTATTTATTAACATTTTAACTTTGGTTTACTGATTAATACTAATTATATAGTTTTAATATTAACTTTGGTTCATTAATTATTAAGTAATTAATTAGGTATTTATTAGCGCTATTAATTTCCATTATCATTAATATTATTGATTTATTAACATTATTAATATTAATTAGGTTAATATATTAATTAATTTATATAGCAATTAATTAATATATTATTTATTATTAATATTAATTAATGTCAATTAATTATTAAGTGATTACTAATTTAATATATTAACAGCATTAATTAGGTATTATTAATATTTTTAACTCTACTAATATCTCTTATCATCATTAACTTTGGTTTATTAACATTTTAACATTTACTTTTATATTAATTAGCTTAATATATTAATTAATATAACAATTAATTAATATATTAATTATTATGAATGTTAATTTCTGTTAATTCATTATTAAAGGTTTATTAATTAAGTATTAATATTTACTAACTTCATTAATTAAGTATTATTAATATTTTAACCCTATTAATATCTATTAACTTTTATGGATTAATTTAATATATTTATTAGTTTATAACAATTAATTAACATTTACTTTTATATTAATTAGCTTAATATATTAATTAATATAACAATTAATTAATATATTAATTATTATTAATGTTAATTTCTGTTAATTCATTATTAAATGTTTATTAATTAAGTATTAATATTTACTAACTTTATTAATTAAGTATTATTAATTAAGTATTAATACTTACTAACTTTATTAATTAAGTATTATTAACCCTATTAATATCTATTAACTTTTATTGATTAATTTAATATATTTATTAGTTTATAACAATTAATTAATTAATTAATTATTATTAATATTAATTTATAGTAGGGAAAAATTCGCGCGCGCGCTGCTGCTCTGAAGCCGCCTGTAGATTGCCGCCGCCAAACCCTTGGACGCTGCCATGAGCGGTCCCGGGGGTGGGGAGTCTGCTCCCACCCCTCCTCTTTCCATCGCAGATGCCTTCAGAAGGCTGTTAACTCAGAAAGGGAAGAAGCACCAGCACGTTGAAGTGCCGAAATTCATTAAAAAGCTGGACGAAATACCAGAGATCGCACTCCCAGAGGAACAATCGATTAAAATCGCTCTTGCGTTGTCTGACAGAGGCCTGGTAGGGCAGTTTATGGGCCGATGGCCGTCCACTAAGTCCACGGACGATTGGATACAACGAAACTGGAGACCGCAGTTGGAAAATAATGTGATTTGTTATGCTGTAGGGCGAGGCTATTTCATCTTTGAATTTACCACCAAGGAAGATCGCGACCTGGTTTTCAGAAACGGGCCGTATTTTATGGGAAATCAGGGATTGTATCTCAATAAATGGAGTCCTGATTTTGACCCATCCGTTGATGTCCCCAAGGAGGCGCCGGTCTGGGTGCGATTACCCAATCTCCCTCTTCACTGTTGGAGCTATCAATCTCTGCAGAAGATTGGTAATGGGCTGGGCCGATTCATTGACAAAGCTGATCACAAGGGCCAATATACTTGTGCCAGAATCTGCGTAGAAGTTGATCTGGAAGCCGGGCTACCAGAAGCGATTAAACTCAAAGTTGGAGAATGGCAGCACTACCAGAAGTTGGACTACGAGCAGCTGCCTTTCAAATGTCGAACTTGTCATGAGCATGGACACTTCCAGAGAAACTGCCCAAAAGCCCCATCAGGGAACACAGTTGAAGAAGATGGATGGAAAGAAATCAGAAAGGGAAAGGCCATCCCAAAGCCTCCCGGACAGAAAACTACCGGCCCATCGGGAAAGCCTCACATCAATCCAAAAGCCGCTGCTGCTTCTAAAGACGGATCTCCATCTGGAGAAAAGATGGATGATAAGGAGAACCAAGAAGAAACCGGAAATATGGAGAAACAAGGAAAAACAAACGAAGCAGAATCATCAATTCCCACACCAGAGGAGGGTCAGAGGGGAAATGAAGGTAATGAAGAACACATTAGTCTAGCCTCAGACTCTGAAGGCGATTCAGAAGAGAGAGATTCTGAATCTGACAATTCGTTAGCCACTCCAATCAAGACGACCAGAGGGCGGAAATCCAAGAAGAAACAGAGAGAGGAAGAAACCTACAAAGATGTCCTCCAGGGATCCCAAAAAACTCTCAAATCAATGATGAATACCAGATCTGGGCGCAAAAGCAACAAGGCTCCAATGGGAGCCTCCTCTCCCCACAAAAGTAAATAATGAAATACGTCTCCTGGAACTGCAGAGGTTTAGGCAGCAGGTCGAAAGAGGAAGCCCTGAAAGATTTAGTGAGAATATACTTGCCTGAAATCCTCCTCATCCAGGAGACAAAGCTGGAGGATCTTTCCCTCCTCCAATCTAGTAAAGTTTTTTGGAACAAAGGCCATGGAAAAGCGGTTAGTGCAAGAGGTGCCTCTGGTGGAATAGCCACCTTCTGGAACAGCACCATATATGACTTTATTCAAGAAAAAAGCAGCGCTCACTGGCTCTTCACTCAGCTACTCCACAAGGACTCTGGTCAGCAAGTAAGTATGTTTAATGTTTATGCTCCTGTTTTGTCAAGTGAGAAAAAAATCTGCTGGAATTCGCTCCATTCATTTCTTTTAGAGCAAAACCCCGAGAATATCATAATTGCAGGTGACCTTAATGTCACCCTTGATATTGATGAGAAAAAGGGAGGTTCCATTGTTAGGGACCCTGCCAGAGAATGGGTGGAAGACATAATGCTGGGCTGGGACCTGGAGGATATTAAACCATCTTCAGGGAAATTCACTTGGTCCAATAAAAGAACAGGCCCCAATCATATTGCTGCCCGTCTGGACAGATTTCTTGTCCATTCTTCCTTCCTAACCAGCGGTCTTATGGCATCTTCAAAAATCCTCCCAAATCTCACCTCTGATCATAAACCCATTCTTCTCGAGCTTTCCCTTGATTGCAATCTTGGCCCCATCCCTTTCCGGTTCAGCCCTTTGTGGATCCAGCAAGAAGGCTTTCAAGATGTGGTCTCCGACTCTTGGAATAGGCCCGTCCATGGTTCTCCTTTCTTTGTGTGGGAAGAGAAAATTAGGACTCTAAAAAGAAATCTAAAAGTCTGGGCTAAAAGACTGCAAACCCCCTCATCCAAAAGAAAAGAAAATACAAATAGGCTTGCTGATCATCAACAA
The DNA here is from genome assembly GCA_031772625.1 of Pinus tabuliformis. NCBI lineage: Eukaryota > Viridiplantae > Streptophyta > Pinopsida > Pinales > Pinaceae > Pinus > Pinus tabuliformis. The sequence goes on from CM062809.1 coordinate 1,267,857,267, forward strand.
GAAATGGAGCAAAATCCTGTTTCCCAAGGTATGCTTCTAAAAGAAGTCGAGCTTCAAAAAGAGGTTCATAGATCTAGCAGGGAAGAGGAAGAATACTGGCGGCAGAAGTCTAGAATTCTCTGGCTGAAATCCGGCGATAAGAACACCAGCTTTTTTCATAAGCAAGCGGAAGCCCGAAAGAACTTCAAATCAGTCTCAGAGATTAAACACCAAAATACCGTGATCAAGGATTTCGAAGGCATCAAGAAAGCTGCATACTCCTTCTTCCAAGATCTGTATTCGGCTCCTGAAGAACCAGCTATTGATCCCCACGCTTATCCGATCAATTTAATACCCACTTGTGTCAAGGAATCGGACAACGATATGCTGACAGCACCGATTAGTATGGAAGAGCTTGAGGAGGCACTGAACAATATGGAGCCTGATAAAGCCCCAGGGCCAGATGGGTTCTCTGTAAGGTTCTTTGTGACTTGCTGGTCAATAATCAAAAAAGATCTCCTGAGGATGGTCAGAAAATCCCAGAATTGTGTCAAGATAGGTGGTGGCATCAACTCAGCCTTCCTAGCTCTGATCCCAAAAGAGAAAGGCGCCTCTGACTTTAGTAGATTTAGGCCAATATCTTTGTGTAATTCCAGCTATAAGTTGGTCTCTAAAATAATAGCCAACAGGCTGAAAAATATCTTGCCAGACATCATCCCTGAAAATCAAGGCGGTTTCATAAAAGGCAGAAAGATTTTGGATAACATTGTGCTGGTCCAAGAAGCAGTCCACTCCAGTTGCCAAAGAAAGGAGAAAGGAATGGTGATTAAGCTCGACTTGGCTAACGCATTTGACAGGGTGAGACATGAATTTCTGTTTGCTGTGATGAAGAAGCTAGGCTTTTCAACAAACTTCATCAACTGGGTGAAAGCCTGTATTGCCTCGCCTTGGATTGCGCCCTTGGTTAATGGTCGTTCTACTGATTTCTTCCAAGCTTCTAGGGGCCTGAGACAGGGATGCCCATTGTCTCCGCTCCTATATGTTGTCCAAGCCTCGGTGTTAAGCTTCCAACTAGATCATAATCAGCAAATCCAAACACTGCCTGGCCTCAGAACTACTCACAAGGTGAAAGACATTAATCATGCCCAATTTGCTGACGACACTCTGCTGCTTGGAGGAGCCAGCTTGATCTCTGCAAGTCATTTCAAGAGGGAACTGGACATTTACAGGCTGATTTCGGGCAGCAAAATCAATTATAGAAAATGCTCTATCTATGGCTGGAATTGCTCGACTAAAGAGCTGTCTGACATAGCAAGACTTTTAGAAATGGAAGGAATCCGAAATTGGGAGTCATTTAAATATCTCGGGATACCAATCTTCAATTCTAAGCCTAAAGTTGCTCACTGGCTGCCGCTGCTTGACAAAATAAAAAATAGAATCCAAGCCTGGGGTGCCTCATGGTTGAACAATGCAGGGAAAATCATCCTCATGAAATCGGTCCTAATAAGCATGCCTCTATTCCAAAACTCAATCCTCCTTGCCCCAAAAACCTTTCTCAGTAAGTTAGATAGCCTGTTGAGAAGATTTCTGTGGGAAGGTGGGAATAACAATGATAGAAGAATCCATTTAGTGAACTGGGAAATCCTCAGAAGTCCCTTTCAGGAAGGAGGCCTCCAGCTGCGCAATTTGGCTGCTCAAAATCTTGCTTTGGGATCCAAGATCCTTTGGAATTTAGTCTCTGGAAATACTAGCTGGAGTAAAAGAGTTATTTGGAAGAAATACTTCCATGGGCAGCGTTTGAGATGCCTGGACAAACCTCCAAGAACTCTAAAAGGTTCTCCAATATTCAATCTTTGCAATGCTGCAAGGGAGCAATTCAGCCAACATCTATATTGGATCCCTGGTAATGGAAAGAAAATCAATATATGGGATGATTCGATCTTGGGTGACCAGCCAATGAAGCATGTGAATGGGCTTGCAAACATCAAAAATTGGCTTCATTCTCGTAATCTGCACACATTGTGGGACATTTCGAACTGGAAAGAAGCTCCTGACAGAACCTGGGATGGGTGGAATCTGGGGGAGGTCCCCATAATGCTGCAGGGGGAAGCCTCTTTACTACTAGATATGCTCCAAGGAAAATCGCCTTCAAAAACCACTGCTAAAGACAAAAGAGGCTGGGGGTCCAGCTCTGGCCATTATACTGTTTCTGAAGGTTACAAAAGAATCATGGCTGTTCCTCATGTTCCTCCAAATCCGGCCCAATGGAAATTTATATGGGACTTTCCAGCTCTCCCAAAAATAGACTTCTTCTGTTGGACCGTGGCACATCAAAGCATCCTCACCAGAGATAACTTGAGAAGAAGAGGGATGGAAGGACCTTCCAGATGTCCTCTCTGTAAGTCTGATGAAGAAACTACCAATCACCTGTTGCTGCTATGCCCCTATGCTCAAGAAGTCTGGAGGGGGGTGCTGCTGTTAGAGCCCATCCTTGCTCTCCCAGACAACATTCCTGCCTTGTTCAGAACCTGGGCCAGCTTATCTCCTTTCTGCCTTAAAAATAAAAGTCTTCTTAAAACCAGCTGGATGTGGATCCCTAAGTTTATTTGCTGGAAATTATGGTTGGAAAGAAACAACAGAATTTTCCGAGAAGAAAGCTGCAGTACAATAAAAGTTATCTCTAAAATAAAAGCATTGTTGGGAGAGGCACTGGAAGCCAACACTTCATCAAGGAACGAAACGGGACTGCTCAGAGAAGAAGAGAAATGGTTCAAAGAATTAGCTCCAAAGCTAAAGGAAAGGCCTCCTCAAGCTGTTCCCGTTCATTCCAGTTGGGAGATTAGGCTGGAAGAACAAGAGTTTATCAAGTGGAGATCGACCTTGGAAGATCACTGTTTATTCTTCGATGGGGCTTCTAAAGGAAACCCTGGGGTTGCAGGCAGCGGGGGAGTTCTATTGAGCCCTGGAGGCTCTCCGGAACTGAGATTCCATTGGGGTCTAGGAACTGAAACTAACAACAGAGCGGAGGCTCTGGCTCTGTGGCAAGGGCTGACACAGGCGATTAAAAGAAATATCCTTTCTCTCTCAGTCTTCGGAGACTCAAGACTCATCATCCAGGCCATGCTTCGTCCTAAGAACTCTCACCAGGTTCAGTTAGCCTCCATCATCAGGAAAATCAGACTTCTGCTGCCCAAATTTAACAAAATATCCTTCTTTCATATCTTAAGGAACCTCAACTCCCTAGCTGATTCTGAGGCCAACCTTGGCGTCCTCTGTTCTCGAAGATCCCTGGTTATTAACTCATCAGAATCATCTTGCTCAATTCCTTAAATCTCCAGCTCGATCCTTCATTCCTTTTTGAAATAGGGGTTCTCTGTTCAATCTTTTTTGTAATCCGACAACCCAAGGCTGATCCCAGATTCCGAGTTTGTTTTCTGTTATCTGATTTGTCCCTGTTTCCCCATCGAATTTAAAGGTCCCTAAAAGGTATATCCCAGTGAAGTTTCGCACTACCTCTGTCTCTTTCTTCTGAAGGTTTGGATCAGAAATCTCAGAGTCAGTCTTCCCCGGGAAGTAGCATTTGTGACTTCTCCCAAATTCTGCGTTGGAGATCCAAGTTGTTGAAGACTTCCTCTCATTCTGCGGTCACTCAGCTTCCTGTGCCAAGGATGTCTGCTGGAAAAGCACTTCAAAGATCCGCAGGCAGCCATCTGAAGCGAAGTTTTGATACACAGCTAGCTCAAGCTTGGACTAACATCTTACTCCAGATTCTCCAAACATCCTGGTTACACAGAAACAAATCAATGCAAATCTTTCCATTCGTTTATTGAAAGGATCCCTTTGCTCATCTTGCATCTGTTGACCGAAACCTTTTCGTGTGACTTACCCATCCGTTTATTGAAAGGACTCCTTAGCTCATCTTGCAGCTGTTGACCGAAATCATTCCAGTGAGATCAATTCTGCCAGATCGAAATCAGCATCCTTCCCTTTGCCGCACGCCCTTATACGTGCTCAGATATGGTGGAAAGGCGCAGAAATCAGTCTTAGGGTCACCTCCAGGGGTTTGAAAATTTCATTGCAAGGAATCTTAGAAGCACACCTCCTGGAACTTAAGTGCCACGCTCAAGCATCAGGACAAATCCAAGTATGCTCTCCTTCTACAAAATGGTGGACGACAGCGACAGAAACTCGAGTTTACAAGTATTGACAAACAAATGGAAAGTGCCAACGGTTATTTTGCAGAGAAATCCCTCTATTCTCTGATGAGCCATCCTTCAATTGAGGACATTGCATGGGGCGCCGTCTCATCTACAGCCATCAATATGCCGAAGTAGTTTATTTCTCCATTCCAGATCCTCGATTTGAACAGCATTCCCCCGAATTTGATCAGCAATTCCTTGCACTCCCCTGTTCTCTGTCATGGACTCACCTGAATTGTAAAGCATGCGGTAGCTGATTTACCGCCCATTTCAATATAACCGTTATTGTCCAAAAAAAAAATATTAATTTATTATTTATTATTAATATTAATATAATTTTCTCTAATCTTTAATACTATTATATAAGAATAAATAAACTTTTCCCTTCTTGAATCGTAATTAAATAAATCATTAAATAATTAAATGATTAAATAAAATAAAAATTAAATTAAATAAAATATAATATAATTTTTTTTTATCATATATTAAATAATTATTATTAGTATTACCATTTAGATTTTGAATTAAAATTAATCTATTAACTCACCTATAAATAAAAATTAATATATAAATCTCAAAAATTAAAATAAAAATAAAAATAAATAAAATAATTGAATGAATTATTAATTAATTAATAAATTAATTAATAATTAATATTCAGCCGACTAAAATTTATTTTCCTCATTATTATTTATTTCCTTCTTAGCGGCCCTTCTTTTATCATCATTCATAAGCCCTGATGATGGATCCCAATTGGGATTTGAAACGTTGGCATAAAAATGTTCATACTGTGGATTCTCTGGTAACTGAATCAAAAGGGTTTTATTTATTTATTTTAAATATAACATTATCATTCATTTCCGCACATTCATGCACTTCGTCGGCATCTTCAACAACTTTTCTTAATTTAGTGGGTAGCTCATAAAGTACCATTGTAAAAGTGACTTTCACTTATTTATAAAAGTGAGTCACATAATGTTTTTTAAAAGTGAGCTAATTAGATTTATGTTTCGAAAGGAGAGGGGGGGATTTTATTTAAATATAACATTATCATTCATTTCCGCACATTCACGTACTTAGTCGGCATTTTCAACAACTTTTCTTCAAAAAGCCATAACTTCTTCATCCAGAAGCCGTTTTTTTTTTTAATCAACCTAATTTTTCGAGATCTTTCCATTGGAACACTTAGTTTCAGCGTATAAAGCTTTAGTTTCTATTAAAATGGAAAGTCCATGCCAAGTTATTATTGACAGCACCAACTAATTTCAATGGTGGTCCTACATTGTGGATTTACTTAGAAGTAAAGGTATTTATAGAATAGCCTTAGGCCAAGAAACCAAACCTCAAGATGAAGATAAGGCAGCCAAATGGGAAAATAGGCAAGATCAAACTCGTGGGTTGATAGGGATGTCTATTTCTCCAGACTTTAGATTCCGTATCGCAGAACTTGATACTCATAATGAAGCAATGAAACAACTCACTAAAGTTTTTCGAATTAAAAATGAAATTAGAGCCCATCAACTCGAAAATGAATTGCTTACATTGGACCCCAATAATTTTTCTTCCATTGAAGATTTTTTGTCCAAGTTCAGGACCCTTAGACTTCTCTTGGAACGTGTTAAGGTTAAGAAAGAATATGGTAGCCTTATCTATTCCATTCTTATTAAGTTGGGACCATCATACTCTGTGTTTGTTTCCATCTTCCATTCTACTAGAGAAGCCTTTATTTCTTAAGGACAAGACTACAAGTCCCCCTCTTTTGATGCCTTTTGTGATTCTTTAATAAGAGAACAAGAAAAGCTCTTATATCTTGGTCTTCTTAATCTTGGAAACTCTTCTAAGAAAGCCTTAGCGCCCAACAACAACCAAATTCAAAGAATCCTAAGAAGTAGTATCCTAAAAAGAATGGTCCTAAACCAAACAAGGGTCCTAAGCAATTTCAGCCTCAAAATGAAAAATCATTTCAACAAAATGATAAGGCAAATAAAAACAAAGGGAAGAAGACTGATAGACATTGCCACTTTTGTAATCGAGATGGCCACTTAGAATCCAAATGCTTTAAAAAGATGGAAGCCTTGGAAGCAACAATGAAGAAGCATAACATCCATTTGGAGCACTCTTCAACTTCAACTTCATCTTCAGGAATAACACTTTCTGCATGTGGTTGTCAAGCATCTCGGTCTGGTTATGCACTAAATGTATCTTTTTCTTCTCATTCTCATGAGTGGCTCATTGATTCTGGAGCTTCTTATCACATGGCCAAAAACAAAGCCATGTTTTCTTCTTTAAATGATTGTAACACCAAAAATATATATGTTGGTGATGATAGATCTCTTAGTGTTGTAGGGACTGGAACTATTCATCTAGACAATGGTCAATTTAATGATGTATTATGTGTTCCAATCTTATCCTGCAACCTTCTATCTGTATATCAAATAACTCATTCAGGTGAAGATATAATCGTTGAATTTTCACCTCACGATGTTGTAATTAAGGACCTAAGAGATCCTAGACAGATTTTAGCTACTGGAATTGTTGATGATTCTACAAGGTTGTATAAGTTTAACAACTTTGGATCATCAAATCTTCCCTTGGTATTTGTTGCTCATAATGATGAAGTGAGCAAACTTTGGCATGAGCGATTTGGTCACTTAAACTACCGCTCCCTTTAGAATCTTTGTAAAGAAAATATGGTGACAGGTCTTCCAATGGTATCTTGCAGAGATGGTGTTTGTTCCGGATGTGTACTCGGAAAACATCATCGGGATAGTTTTGAAAAACGTGCCTCTTGGCACGCCTCAACCCCTTTACAGCTTGTGCATAGTGATTTATGTGGTCCACTTCCAGTTGTTTCATTCTCTAGCTACAAGTATTTCTTAACTTTCATTGATGATTTCTCTAGACGCACTTGGGTATACTTCTTAAGACTCAAGAGTGAAGTATTTAACATGTTCTTGGCCTTTAAGGCCTTTGTTGAAAAACAATCTGGACATCAAATTCTTAAGCTAAGATCTAATAATGGCGGAGAATATGTTAACAGCAAATTCATCAACTTTTGCACTGAGAATGGAATTCAAATGAAAAATACTGTTCCATATACTCCACAACAAAATGGTGTAGCTGAAAGGAAGAATCACACCTTAAAGGAAATGGCTAATTGTATGCTTCAATCTAAAGGACTTAGTCGTAATTTTTGGGCAGAAGCAATTAACTGTGAAAATTACATAGTAAATCACACTCCTACTAAGGTTTTAAAGAATATCACCCCAGAAGAAGCATGGAGCTCAATTAAACCAGATGTAAGTCACCTTCGTGTTTTTGGAACTGAAGCATGGGCCCATATTCCAGATGAGAAACATAAAGCTTTAGAACCTAAGAGTGAAAAATGTATTTTTTTTGGATATTCTGAAGATGTCAAAGGATACATACTTATTCCACTTAAGTCCAAAAATGTTATCGTTAGAAGAGATGTAAAGTTTGCTAAAAATATATTGGCCTACGAGCCTAGTTCGGTGAATGTGCCAACTCTCTCTATCCATTCTACTTCTGAAAATATTTCTTCTTTAGATGATGACAGTGAGGATGACAATCCTCCTCCACCTTCTCAAGATCCTCCTTCAACTCCTCAGCTTCCAAAATGGGTTCGTGCCACTCGAGATGCAACAGGTGCTCTTGCTGGTGATCCTACAGGTCAACAACGTACACGTTCTCAGTTCGATAGAGCCTCTTCTTTATTGGCTCAATCTTCAGTGAATTATGATCCTGACACCTTTGCAGAAGCTTCAAGCCATCCAGATTGGGACGCATCTATGAATGAAGAACATTGTTCATTATTTGCAAATGATACATGGGATCTTGTTCCTCTTCCAAAGGGACGAAAACTTGTTAGATGCAAATGGGTTTGCAGAATCAAGTATGGACCAGATGGAAAAGTTGATAAACATAAAGCTCATCTTGTTGCTAAGGGTTTTTCACAAGTTGAAGGCATTGACTATATTGAAACCTTCTCCCCTGTTTCCAAAATGAACTCTATCCGCCTTGTTCTTTCCCTTGCTGCCTCTTTCAAATGGGAAGTCCATCAGATGGATGTTAAATCTGCCTTCTTGCATGGGGACTTGCATGAAGAAATCTATATGGAACAACCTACTGGCTTTATACAAACAGACTCCAATCTTGTATGTCGGCTTAAGAAATCCCTTTATGGTCTTAAGCAAGCCCCTCGGGCTTGGTATGCCAAAATGGATAACTTTCTTTTAGAAATTGGCTTTTCTAGGTGTCATTCTGACAATACTGTCTACACCAAGAAAGTGGGCAAGTCTCTTATCATTCTTGTTCTTTATGTTGATGATCTTATCCTTACTGGTAGTGATCCCAACCTTATAAACGATGTGAAGTCCAACCTTAAAAAGAAGTTTGAAATGACAGACTTAGGACACTTGCATTATTTTCTTGGTCTTCAAGTCTTGCGATCCAAGGAAGGTATTTCCCTTTCCTAGTCCAAGTATGCCTGTGATATTCTACGCCATTTTCACATGAAAGATTGTAAGCCAGCCCCTTCTCCCTTTCAGTCTGGAGCCAAACTTTCAGTCACTTGTACTTCCCCTGAAGTTGATGCTACCTTATACCGTCAACTTGTAGGAAAAATTTTGTATCTGACCCATACTCGTCTTGACCTTTCCTTTGTTGTTGGCCTTATTGCTTGGTTTACGCAAAACCCACATGAAAGTCATTGGAAAGCAACTAAAAGAATACTTCGTTATGTTCGAGGTACAGTTCAGTTTGGGATTCATTACACTGCAGAAGCATCTCCTCTATTGGCTGGTTTCACTGATTCCGATTGGGCCGGTGACCCTAATGATCAGAAGTCTACTGCAGGTTATGTGTTCACTCTTGGTTCAGGACCTATTACATGGGCTTGCAAGAAACAAAGTGCCATTTCTCTTTCTTTAGCAGAAGCATAGTAAATCCTTCAATCCTATCCCAAGTTGTTCTTAAGGGGGGATGTTAGGATATTTCGACACATAGGAAATAGTTAAGTGTAACTTGGTCTAGTGTAGAGTTAGGTAAAGTGTGTTTCTTTACTATTTACTTTTGTAACTTATAATCCGACGGTCACGATATGTAGTGATTCGACGATTCATTCTCTCCACGGTATTACTGACACTTGATCTGTGGCTTAACACCCGATTGGTCCATGATCTCTATTTAAAGAGCATGGAGGGTCATTTGTAGGGTAACCGTTCATGAGAGAAGCTTATGTAAATTTTCATTCTTTTATTAATAAATTGCCTGAAGTGGCCGCGTTGGCTCAGGCCGTGGACTATTTCCCTCTTTGAGGGTTTTAACCATGTCAAGAATACAAGTGTATTGATCTGTCATCTGTTTGTGAGCGGTGTCCTTTGGTGTTCTGTTTGAGGAACTTACCCTGTAAATTCCTACACAATACACACCAACACTATTACAATTAGCAGACAGGTCTATGATCAAACCTGATGGTGTATTGGAGGATGTTTGTGTATCCTTAGATTCTTGGGAATATCCTATTGATTTCATGGTTTTAACACCCAAGAACAATCTAGGAGGACATCTATTAATCCTAGGAAGACCTTGGCTAGCTACAACTGATGCTTTCATCGGTTGTCGATTAGGTGACATGTTTATTTCATATGGAAATTTTACAAAGAAATTTACATTATACCCTCCTGCAAGAAGAATAACAGAAACAAGAAATGAAGAATGGATGGACAATGAAGATGATATACAACATGTTTCCACTACTGAACAAGGGAGGGAGAAGACCAAATTTTAAATCTACTGGAAAATAATGAATCTTTCTCACATTATGGCCATAGTCAAAATGAATATCTCTCATCTAGACAAGTACCATTGCTTTCTGTGGAAAAATTTGGGAATTCTTTAATAGAAATCTTTCCAGGTAAAACTTTGAATGTTAATGAAAACTTGGAAGATCTACAAAAGAATCAATTGGTGGAAATCTTACAAAAACATTCTTCTGATTTTGCATGGGAATACACTGATATGAGAGGAATCGATCCTAAAACTTGCATACATCATATTTACATTGAAGACCAGTTAGACAGCCACAACGAAGAATGAACCCAAATCTAAAAGAAATTGTTAAGGAGGAATTGCAAAAGCTATTAAATGTAAATTTCATTTATCTGTTATCAGACAGTTAGTGGGTTTCACCCTTAGTAATCATTCCAAAGAAAAATGGAAAATGGGGAGTATGCATCAATTACGGGGAATTAAATAAAGCAACATTAAAAGACCACTTTCCACTACCTTACATAGATAAAGTCTTAGACACATTAGCAGGGAAAAAGTATTTTTCATTTTTGGACGGTTTTAATGGATATAACCAGATTCAGGTAGCACTTGAAGATCAAGATAAAACCGCATTCACCTACCCATGGGGAACTTATGCTTACTGAGTACTTCCCTTCGGATTATGAAACGCTCCGGAAACATTCCAAAGAGCAGTCCTCGGAAATTTCTCTGATCTTATTCATGATTGTGTGGAAGTATACATGGATGATTTCACAGTTTATGGTGATTCTTTTAGTGAAGCACTTGGAAGTTTAGAAAAAGTGTTAAAAAGATGTAAAGAAACAAATCTTTCGCTAAGTCATGAGAAATGTTTCATGATTTTTAATGAAGGAATTGTTTTAGGTCACCATATTTGAGGAAGTGGAATTAAGGTGGACTCATATAAAGTCGAAGTCATTTCTAAGTTATCAGTGCCAAATTTCCAACGAGATGTTAGAAGTTTTCTCGGCTTTACTGGATACTATAGAAGATTTATAGAAAACTTCACAAAAATTTGCATCTCCACTCTTTGAACTTCTTAGCAAGGACTGTGAATTCAAGTGGGATTTTGAATGTCAAACTGCCTTTGAAACTTTGAAAAAGAGAACTTCTGAAGCACCTATTTTAAAAGGACCTAATTGGAAATTACCTTTCCATATCTCAACTGATGCTTCAGATTCAGCCTTAGGAGTTGTGTTAGGGCAAAAAGATCTTACTCCTTATGCAATCTATTATACCAGTAAAAATTTAACTCTTGCAGAGTTAAATTATACTATAACCAAGAAGGAGTTTTTAGCTGTAGTTCATGCCATTAACAAATTTAGACATTATATAACTGGCTATGAAACTTTCATTCACACAGACCATTCTTCCATTAGATACCTAATGAATAAACCAATCACTAATGGGAGAATAACCAGATGGCTCTTATTATTACAAGAATTTAACATCACCATTCTAGATAGGCCTGGAAAACAGAACACAATTGCTGATTTTCTATCTAGAATTCAAAATGATAATAATGATCAACCTGTAGAGGATAAATTTCCTGATGAATATATTTTTGCAGTATCTACTAAATCACCTCGGTATGCAGATATTGCTACCAATTTAGCTATAGGGAAAATGCCATTTCATTTGTCTCCTAGAGAAAAGAAAAGAATAGTCCACAATAATACATCTTATTCATGGATAAATGAAGAGTTATACAAAACAGGACTAGATCTCATCATCAGAAGATGTGTTCGTGGGGATGAAATACCATAAATACTTAAAGTTTGCCATGATGAACCATGTGGAGGACATTTTTCTGACAAAAGAACTTCTTATAAAATCTTACTTTTAGGATGTTATTGGCCTTCCATTTTCAGGGATACCAAGGAATATGTTAAAAGATGTGATAGTTGTGAGAGAATGGGCAAACCCACGCTTTCAAACGAAATGCCATTATGACCACAGGTACTAATTGAGCCATTTGAAAAAGGGCACTAGATTTTGTTGGACCAATCAGCGCACCTTCAAAGCAAAAGAGGTATATTCTGGTATGTACTGATTATGTCACTAAATGGGTAGAAGCTAAAGCACTTCCTTTTGCTACTGAAAATGTTGTAGTTTCATTTCTCTTTGAGGATATTTTCACTTGTTTTGGTGTTCCAAGAGAAATTGTAATAGATCAAGGAACAAAATTCACATCCAGATTAGTGCAGAAGCTTGTGAAGCAATACAGAATCAAACACTGGAAATCTACTCCGTACCATCCACAAGCCAATGGACAAGTTGAGTCTACAAATAAGGTGATTGAAGCAATCCTTACAAAGACTGTACACTTACACAGGAAGGACTGGGCAGAAAAGCTTCCAGAAGCTTTGTGGGCCTATAGAACTACATGGAGAAGTACTACAGGACATACTCCCTATGAACTTGTGTATGGGAAGCAAGTCTTACTTCCAATAGAGTTCCAGATCCAGACTTATAAAACAATAGTCCAACTAGATCTTGACCTATCAGAAGCACAAAAGCAAAGGATGAAACAACTTAATGAGCTTGATGAAATAAGACAAGAAGCCCTCCAGAGAACCAGCCTAGTTCAACAACAAAGATCCAGATGGCATGATAAGTACATTAAGGAAAGAAAATTTCATCCAGGAGATTGGGCATTACTCTTTGATTCAAAGTTCAAAATTTTTCAAGGGAAATTCCAAACCCACTGGCTTGGACCTTATGAAGTTGAAAATGTCTTTGACAATGGTGCAGTTAGAATCAGGACTATTGAAGAAGAAAAAATTCCTCTTTTTGTAAATAGAGATCGACTCAGACCTTATTAGAAGCCATTGACAAAAGAAGAATTTATCAAAATTTTCCAAGATGATTCAGAATTGAAGATGGTTGAAAAGAGCTCTCCTTATTTTATACCTTAGAAATTTTACTCAATTTTATTTAATAATAATAATAAGTATAAACATGAAAACTAACATGTTGTTGGCATGTTTATACAGAAAATTTGAAGTGAAAACCAACTCTTGTTGGCACCTTAAATTTTCTTTTTCAAAAATAAACTTCCTTAAAGTTTTTTTCTTTTCAGCTACAGAATCAACAACTTTCCATAGCCAGGACAAGTTTCTGCAGCCCTAATAAATTGTTGAGGCCACTTGACAGGAACACTTGGTGATTTGAATTGAAGGATAATTGACAGTGCAAAGTACTGACAGGAAATATCAAAGAACAATTAAGGTTGGCAAAGTTAATCAAAGGTATGTGATACTTTAATTTAACAATGAGGATTAATATATTGCATATATGAACTAAGAGGACATAGCATTGCCAAAAATAAAACGAAATCATTGCAAATTAAGGGTGAAGGTCGCCTGTCAAAATCATCATAAACCACCACTTAAAACCTCTGTCTTGTCCTTATTCTGAATCGGTTGAAGTAAAGCACCAAATCATTATTTTAAATGTGCTCCAATGGTCAAATTCGCTCCCACAGCCTCCATTATAATTCTCAGGTTCTCCCATTTCTTCGAATTCATATAACATGTCTATCTCTCCGCCACTAACCAAAACCTTACCAACACCATTTCTCCTTTCAAAATAAGCAGTCCTTGAGATGACACATCCTTCATAATGGGTGTTATTGTCCGAACTGAGCCAGCAAGAAAGAAATTCTTAGAAGCATATCCTTAGACCAGGGAGCTGTTGCAGAAGAAACAATGGTTACAATTCATAGAGAAATTCAACGGTTTCCACAGGGAAGTGATGAAGACTTTTGCACGCTCATTTGATGGAACAAACATTGAGATAGAAGACATTAAATTCACTATAACAGAGTCTTTGATTGCAAAAGCTACTGAATTTCCCGGAAGCAGAGAGAAATGGTTCAAAAACAGGGGGATTAATGGAGAAGATTGGAGAGTCTTCCTGAAAAATCCAAACATGGATACAACAGTCTTCAAGAAAGGTATTCCTAGTACAACCCTTGAGAGTAAATGGATGAATTTACTTATTGTACTTCAAAAATTTATTACTTGTGAGGGTCGGTTTGGATACATATATTTCTACCATATTAGGATAATGATGCATTTTCTCGAGGAACACCAGATGAATATTCCTTATTTCCTCTTTCATAGTCTTAAGAAAATGTCCATGAATGTTCAAAAGAAGATTAAATTCATAGACAGTACCATGTATCATCATGGATTGGTAAAGATCTTGGTTGAATTCCATCTTCAGAGTGTAGGGGATGACTCGGAAAATTTCTTGGTAAGAAACCAATTTTAAGAAAAAACCCTTGAACAACCTAGCAGTAGTAGAACCCTTAGGGGGAAGAAGAGAATAGTGGAAATTATAAAAGAACCCCAGTCTCAACAGGAGTTATCAGAAGATGAACTGCCCATAGTTGATATTTTGCAGAAAATGAAAAGGGGAAATCTTAGAAGGAAGAAAGCTAGCAAAAGAACAGAAGATTTACCACAAACCAAGACCCTTCCTCAGGAAGAAAAACCAAAAGCCAAAATAAGGAAAGCACAGAGATTACAAACCCCAGGACTAAGAAGGAGTACTAGGTTGAACACAATGCAACAAACAGTCTCAGGAACTATGGAATATATTGATCTCAAGGAGAATGAGCCAATTGAAAACCCTGAAGGTTCCCATGAAGGATCACCAAAACTATCACCAAGAGTGTCATCACCACCTTGCAGTTCACCTCCGAAAATTCCAGTGCACAGTCCAGGTGTTGACCCTGTTCAACAAGAGATTTATGACTACATAGAGTCATTGTCTAGAAAGGAAACAACAACTAAAGAATCAATCCAAAGTCCTAGAGAAGGAAGCAATCAGTTCAAAGAGCCATAGGAACCTTCAACATCCAATGTTTTGAAAGCAAGATATTTTTGAGCTAGAGACATTGAATAGATATCTCAAAAATGAAAATTAGACATTGAAAGCACAAAATGGGATCCAAATTGCAAAAAGTGACAACCTTATCCTTCATTTGAGTTTGTGGTATAAAAAGGAACAAAAATTTGAAGAAAGAGAACAGGGCAATGCAGAGAGAAATTATCAATCTAAAATACAAAATCCTCATGAGAAAACCAAGGATGCCAGTGGTTGCCAGAAAGAAGAAAAAAGTGAATCCTGAAGGAGATAATAAGAAGAAACAAGAGAATGACAATGATGGATTGTATGACATACAAAACCTCCAACATGGGTGAACGTAGAGTCCAAGGACTGTCTTACCTTGACACCATTTTTGCCTATACTTCTTCCTTTTTCCCTATACCTATCACTTAAATAATCCAATAGACACAAGGTTTTGTTAAAGGTAAGCATTCAAATGTCTTCTTCTTCATGTTTGTCTATATACCTTATTGTTTTGTTAAAGTATGCATTTGGCTATGGAATTGGTCTGTTTCTGCAGCTAATCCAGATTTCTGCAGCTATCTCCTTTATTAACAGGGTTCAGGTGCTCCAGCTCAGCCAAGGAAGATATGGATGAATGAAAAATGATCCCCTCGTGGATTCTGTCCTAATCTCTCGAGCCAATCCTTCAAGAAGAGCGCATGATATCACGATCAACCTCAAAGTCAACTGCAAGATTATCGCCAGGACAGAGTCCGAGTTTTCTCAAAATCTTATCGATTTGCTTTTCCAAATAGCAAATTGATTCTTTAGTGATATAGTTTGATTTAGTAGGATTGAAATAAAGATATATAGGCTTGAAACTCTCTTATTGTTATACAGAGAAGTACTATAAAGGAAATGATCGCTCGAACATCTTGTTACACTTGTTTGCGAGTAATAGACTTGGTTTATGTTTCCATACTACGTTGATTGGCGATTGTTGACTGCTTTGTGGAGGGACCCTACGACCAGTACATGTGTTTAACCAATTGCACATAGATTTCCTTAATTACTTTATCGTAGATGCTCTGTTCTGTGTTTGAAATGAAATATAATGGAATTCATCATTGAATCTTTGTCTGCATAAGCAATTCCATTTGCTTTATACCTAGCTTAATTATGCTATTTCATTTGCAATTTATTTCGTACAGTTTAATCATTTTCCTTGCTTTCTACCTAGTGTAGTCAACTGTTTCATTTTCATAGCATAACTTTTTTTCAGTTTATTAGACTTATGACTTGTCTGGATGAAGTTGAATAAGTAAAAGAGTCACAATCATTTTCTTTACAATTAAATCCAGACATGATTCATTTACAATATGTTAGAATAGATCTCTTTAACACATAGTAATTTAGGTCCAGCTGCAGCATAAAATTCAGAGAATAAAATCCAAAACAGTCTAACAAGAGTAAAAGCTTAGGATCATATTTAAACCATCCATAAATTGATTCAATAGAAACTAATTTCTAACATAAGTAGCTAACAATTTTAAGGCACAACTCTTTAATACCATCTTCATATTAACTCTAAATTTAGACTTTAACAAGAACATAGATATCTTAACAACATCAATTAACTTCTAGCACATATAGTGCACTTGGGCCTCATCAGTATACCTGCCCTGGTCGATAATTTATGTTGACAATTTAAGGACATTAAATTGGCTAAACACCTACATACACTACCCACAGGTGGTGGGTAACAAGGCCCATGCCTGATAAAAACTTCGGTGGATGCTTATACTATGTATATTTTATTGATGATTATTCTGGCAAAACTTGGATTTATCTTCTCAAAATTAAGGATCAAGTGTTTGAAAAGTTTCGTGAATTCAAAGCACAGGTTGAAAATGCTACAAGAAGAAGAATCAAGACTTCATGATCAAAAGTTGTCAATGTTTCTTTGGGGTGAAGCTGCAAGGATTGTTTTCTATGTTCAAAACAAATGCCCACATCGAGTCTTAGATTATAAGACTCCCAAAGAAGTCTTTATAGGTGAAAGACCAAATGTTGAACATCTAAGAATCTTTGGTTGTCCTATTTTTGTTCATGTACCCAAAGAGAAAAGGAAAAATTTGGAACCATCTGGAAACAAGGGTACCTTTGTTGGATACAGTGAGAATTCAAAGCCTTTTAGGGTCTATATTCTAGGGCAACAATATTGAGACTTGCAGGGATGTTATTTTTTATGAGGATGCTACATTTTGGAAGTCCAAGGGTTCACACATGGACTTTGATGATGAAGTACAAGTAGCCCCAAAGAATGTGGAATCAAGGTCCAAAGAACCTGAGCCTATGGATGAAGACCCTCATGTAGAAGACATTGATCATGAACCTGTTGAATCTAAAAAATATCTTATTGCCGAGATAAGAAAGAGACCTGCCTAGTTAGAGAAAACATTGAAGGAAGTTGAAGGTCATGTTGTTTCTCGTGGGACTTTCAGGGAAAGCAAGAAGCCTAAAAAGTACTATGGTTATATTGTTTTAATGTGCAAAATCATTGATTCTGAGCCATCCTCCTATGAAAAAGTTTTTGAAGAGAAAGTATGGAAAGAAGCAATGACTAAATAATATCAATCTATATTGAAAAATGATGTTTGGGAGATCATAGCAAGAACTAAGGGTAAATTCGTTGTGTCTTGAAAATGGATCTACAAGTTAAAACATGTTGCTGATGGAAATTTTGAAAAATACAAGGCTAGATTCGTGGCTTGTGGATTCTCCCAGAAAGAGAGAGAGGATTATGAAGACACCTTTGCTCCCGTTGCCAGGTATGCATCTATTAGATCTATTATTGCTCTTGCATCAATTGCAAATTGGAAGTTGCATCAAATGGATGTCAAAACTGTCTTTCTGAATGGGGTCCTTGAAGAAGAAGTCTACAATGAACAACCTCAAGGTTTTGAGGTCCATAGTAGAGAGACACATGTTTTCAAATTGAAGAAGGACTTGTATGGCCTAAAGCAGGCCACTCTTGCATGGTACTCTCGTATTGATGGCTACATGTTGAGTTTGGGAAGAATATCAATGTTGATCCAAATCTGTATTTCAAAGTTATTGATGGTGAACCCCTGATATTATTATTATATGTAGATGATTTGTTTCTACTAGGTGTTGAAGTATTGATTGTTCAGTGCAATAGGGAGTTGGTTTCCGAATTTGAAATGAAATACCTTGGCCACATGCATTACTATTTGGGATTGGAAATTTGTCAAAAAAAGGGGATCTTCGTGGGCCAAGGCAAGTACATTATTTAAATTCTTTAGAGGCTTGGCATGATGGACTACGAGTCGAAGGACACGCCTATGGTGACAAACTTGAAGAAGATCTAGGACAATGAATCAGAGTTGTTTGATCCTACTATGTATCACAGATTGATTGGCTCGTTGAACTATCTTGTGAATACCAGGCCTGATATTTGTTATGTAGTTAATACATTGAGTCAATTCTTGGTGGAGCCTCATTGTATGCATTGGGTTGCAAAAAAACATATATTTAGGTACTTGTGAGGTACCATTGAGTATGGTATGATGTATGCTTCTAATGATGAATGGAAACTGCATGGCTTCACCAATGTTGATTGTGCTAGTATCTCTAATCAGATAGAAAGAGAACCTCTGGATATTGTTTATAGCGTGGGCTCTGTTATGGTTTCGTGGTCTAGTAGGAAACATATCTCTATTTCTCTGAGTACAATTGAAGTTAAATACATTGTTGCTAATGTTTCTTGCTGTGAGGCTATATGGTTTCCAAAATTGTTCTATGACTTGTTTAATCAAATGATAAAGCCAACTACTATCGATTGTGATAATCAAAGTTGTGTAAAGATATTTGAGAACTTGATGTTCCATGATAGATTAAAACATATTGAAATCAAGTATCACTACATCCATAATATTTTCCAGAGAGGAGTTGTGAGGCTCGAATATGTTCCTACTAATGAGAAAGTTGCTAATGTATTGACAAAATTGTTGTCCGGGATGAATTTTGGCTATTTCAGAGAAAAATTTCGAGTTGTTAAGAATCCATTTCTAAGTGAGAGGGAGTAATGATTACAAAACATCATGGTTAGACCATCTCTCGTAGGTTGTGTGCTGTGAGACATTATGGTATGGGAGATGGATTCCTCTCGTAGACTGTGTGTCGTGATACATTGTTGTCCAGGAGATGTATTGATGATTCCTCCCATAGGTTGTGTGCCACGAGAAATTGCTGTCTAGGAGATGTATTAATGATTGCTCCTGTAGCTTGTGTGTTGTGAGACATTGTTGTCAAGGAGATGTATTAATTATTCCTCACGTAAGTTGTGTGTCGTGAGACATTGTTGTCCAGGAGATGTATTGATGATTCCTACTATAGATTGTGTGTTGTGAGACATTGTTTTCTGGGAGATGTATTAATGATTCCTCCTATAGGCTATGTGCTATGAGACATTATTGTTTGGGAGATGTATTGATGATTCCTCATGTAGGTTGTGTACTATGAGACATTGTTGTCCAAGAAATGTATTGATTATTCCTCCTGTAGGCTGTGTGTTGTGAGACATTGTTGTCTGGGAGATGTATTGATGATTCCTCTTGTAGGTTGTGTGCCGTGAGACCTTGTGGTCTGGGAGATGCTTTGTTGGTTCCTCCCTTAGGCTATGTGCCATGAGACCTCATAGTCAAGGAGATGTTTTTAGATGGATGTTATGTATTTTTCCTTGTGATGATTTTGAGAGAGATAGACTTGGATTGTGTTTTCTTCCTTAGGTTGTGGGTCATGAGACCTATGGATTGGTGAGGAAGATTTATTTTGAGAGAGAATAAAAAACTGCATCCCTAGCTAAGAGGAAGTGTTGAAAAATTAAGTATCTATGGTCGACATTTTTCATTGGAAACATGGAGAAGAAATGAATTTTTTACATCTCAAGTCAGCCCATCTTAGCTCCACAAGTTGGCTCCAAGAAGACATCAAGTTGGATCTACTAGGGCTAATTAGCCCTCATATGATGCTTATTTGTATGAGTTTATTGATCCTCATTTCAGCCACCGTCAAGCACAAGCGATTGGTCTGCAATCAATAAGAAGTCTGGTCCTTTATTATAGGCATATCCACGTGTCAAGTAAAAAGGAAGTCTATTACAGTTGTGTTGAACTAATTATTTGGACTGAAGTTGAGCATATTTTGTCTTGGGTACTTCACTTCTATTTGACTACCATCTTGTGTCATTTAGAAGGTTGAATATTACAGGGAATCTCAATATGATTTTTATGAAGCTAACTAAGGGTTTTGGGCTGAAATTTGTCTTGGTTCATTGACATCATCAATGGTAACTACAATGATAAATTTGGCCTCTTGTCTTAGTGGCTACAGGCCTATATCTCGACCTCTTTGTGCATATCCTCTCATTGGACATAAGTGGGATATGTCTCTTTATTTGTGCAAACTTTGATTGGGTATCTCATTGCTGGTTATTTTGGATTTGTTGATAGAATCTCTCTCATAAGGAGACAATTTTGAGTTTTCCAATTGTGGGTTTTTCCCTAACTGTATGCCTAACCTTGGCGTCCCTTGTCTCTTGCTTATTGTCTATTGTGATATTTATTTACTTCTCCTGTTGAAGATTCAATGGTTAAAGTTTTTCATGTATAGTTATTTGTTGACTAAAGCATAAAGAGGGAAAAATTTGTATTAATATAAGTAGTTACCAATTGTGAAAAACTATTCTAGTCATTGCAACACTAGAATTTCAACAAAACTATGGTTGCTAATGTGAAAAAAAGGAGACAAAATTATTGTCTCGTGTGTCAAGCTACATTTGTTCATGTCAAAATAAAGAATAGGTTTTATTGTCATTCATGTCAAACTATGCTTGCCTGTGTCAAGAAAGTCAACAAAATGAAGTGTTCTTGTGTCAACGTTATTCTTGCCCATGTCAATATAAGATGAAAACATTATTGTTCCTTGTGTCAAGATTACAATGACTATCTCAAACTATGGCTTCTCATGTCAAGGAAGATGATAAAGGTATAACACATATTTCTATAAATTTGGAGAATATATATCACAATAACATCATCCACATTGAGTTTTTTTTTTTCAATGTTTCATATGTTCCATTATATTTGGAAAAATTAATCCAACAAATTATGTCCCTAATGTTGTAGTGTTTTCTTCTCAAAGATGTACAAAAAGAACCCACTTAAGATTGTGGATGAAAAACAATATCAACAATATAAATGGCTGCTAAACGTTGTAGATCTACAGCAACTGATAGAAACAAAACTTGCCAAAGTCTGGATCTATGCCAATCATAGTTTGTTTTTGTTTTTTTTGTTTTTTCTAACACAGTCGGTTACTTTTTTATATATTGCAAAAAGGAAAGGGAGCTAGCTCCTTGTACATTCGGAAGAGAGCTGTTTCAAATGTAGTGCACAAAATGGGAGCACAGTCCCCACATCTACATTTGCAGCCTTGTTTCTGTAGACTTCAAAAACTAAAGTGGCATACTGCCTTACATACTGTCCTAGAAACAAACTAAATTTGCACTGCATTAAGAAGAGAAATTTAAACACAATCACCAGAATTGGTTAACTGATTCTTCCTGCTGGGGGCGACGCTTCTTGCTGTACCTGGAGGATGTTTCCCCTTGCTGACTTTGATTGAGAGTTTTTATGTACTCAACAACTTCTTCCAGAGGTAAACATTTGTCCTTTAGTTCTTCTATTTCAGCTCTCTGGAGATCAATGTCTCTTTACTTGTAGACATTTACAGTCTTCATCTCAGCTCTGAGGTCCTTCAATGCTTGATTGAAATGTCCAATCATGAATCGATTGGCCCTGCAAGTTGGGCAGCTGTCATTCTTTTCTACTTTCTCCAGAGGATTGCAAGCCATTTGGTTGCTTTGCTTTTCCTTGATGACTGTTATTTTCTTGTTTCCAGTGTGAGCCCTGATGATTGGATGACTTCTTCTTTTTCCTCTACTACTATTGTCGTAGTTCTGAGCTGTGGGATAACTCTCCAAAGCTTCACTTGATCTCCCGTGCCTCTGTCTATGCTTTAAATTCTAGTTCAGGTCTATTGGTTGTGAAGTGCTATCCAAGGGGAGAGAAAAGGTCGAAGTTTGTAATAGATAGTGAGAATGTGACTCCACAGAGGCAGAGATTTGTGGTCACCACAGAGAGGAGATTAGGCTCTGGTTTCTTAGGGCGATAGAGTGAAGAGAATGCTGATGAATGGGGCAGGGGAGGATAGGAAGCTGAACGGGTAATTGAGCAGGGCTAACAACAGAGAGAGGCCGCTGTGGAATACTTCTGAAAGCACGATTTAAGTAGCCAGGGAAGGGATGAAGGGGAGTACCTGTGAAATTTACTCTCTTTGCTTCAAGCTGCTTGCGAAGGAGGAAAATGCTCTGATCCCAAAGAAAATCGAGACTGATTTCTGCGTGAATTTGTTGAGAGTGCGAAGTCCCCAACAGATGTCTGATGCTTCTGTGGAAACGAATGGAGAGGTCGGGGGAGGGGTGGCGACGGGGACCGAAGAGCTTTAATCTGATGGCTTCAGGCTTACTGCGAGGATTGTTGACGGGGTGGCCTGAGAGATGGAGTTCAGTGCTTTCTAGGTGATGAAGATTTGTGAGAGCTGCCCCCAATTTATTGGTCTCAGAGAGGAGAAGAGACCTGCTACTGTAGGTGGCCATCGTGTTTCGAATAGCCTGGGAGCCTGCACAGATGTCCGTTGAGACCTGAATTTTACTTGCATAACAATTTCGATCCTGGTGTTTGTGATTGACAAGACAAAAACCATCTTCGCTCAGGAGAGAAGGACAACTGCAATCTTGATTCATCATGTGTTGAAGCTTTTTTGGGATTGTGAGGATCATGTGCTCTGAGCGAAGCGGATTGCCCTTGAGAACCTATGCTGACAAATATTCTTTGTATTCCTCATGTAATCTACTTCTTGACTTGATGTTTTGATTCTCCTTTTTTGTTTTTTTTCCCTTCATAATTTTCCTTGTGATTTGCCTCTTGGGGACAAATCCTCCTTGATTTTCTGATATTATTTCCAAAAGAAATTTTTTAATTCTATTTGCTAGAATTTTAGTGATTATCTTATAAGACGATTTGTAGAGGGAGATTGGCCTGTATCTATTAAAGGTTGAAAGATTGGACTCTTTGGGAATGAGGGTTAGGAAGGAGGATTTTATATTTCCTCCAATCTTTTTTTTTTTTTGGAAAGCATTTTTGAACATTCCCATAAGATATTTTTTGATAGTTTCCCAGCGTTGTCTATAAAAGGCCATTGTAAATCCGTCTAGTCCTGGTGCCTTATCAGGATGAAGATTCCAATTTCTCTAACTTCCTCCTCAATAATTTCTTTGTTTAATTCCCTATTTTGCTGATCACTTAATTTTTTTTTTATATGCTACAAAATTTCTTTATTAACTGCCTATTGATCACTCGTTGAAAGTAGTTCTTTGAAGTGTTTATGGGTTGCGTTTTTTATTTCTTCAGCTTCTTTTATTTCTTGACCATCTATTTGAATCTGTTCAATATGATTTCTTGACCTCCTTATTTTCATTGTATTATGAAAGAAAGTTGTATTTTTATCTCCTGATTTCAACCAAAGGCATCTTGATTTCAGTTTACTTTCCCCTTCTTCTTGCATATTTCCAGAAAGATTTCCTTTTCTTGTAAGTGATCTTGCTTACTTTCTTCCTTGTTCTCTTTTTCCTTGCAAATATTATCCATTTTTTTTTGTAATTCAATTTTCCTAGCTTTATCTCGGAGATCATTTTCTCTTGCCCAAGTTTTTAAGTGCAACCTTAGGTTCTTTAGCTTAGTTTCCCAAACATACTGGGGAGACCCTGTGACACTTTTTTTCCAGCTATCCTTAATTTGTTTGCCAAATTCTTCTTTGCTATCCCAAATTGAATTATACCTGAAGGGGAGAGGTCCTTGGTTTTCCAGCTTACCCAAGGTTAACACCACCGGCTTGTGATCTGAAGCTGAGTTGTGAACAATTTTACTTTTCACAAGAGTATATGCAGCTGCTATGCTTTCATGGATAAGGATTCTATCCAACCTTTCCTTTATGTTGTTTTTCCCTATTCTCTTGTTGCTCCAAGTGTATTTTCCATTGCTTGGCGGAATGTCTATTAATTTTTGTTCTTCTATTATTCCTTCAAGAGCTTCTCTTGACAGGTCAGTGTGGTATTTCCCGCCAAATTTTTCTTCTGTATTCCTTATCAGATTTAAATCTCCTCCCAGGATTAATTTCCCGCTTTGTCTCTCTGCTATTTCTTCTTTAACCGACTTCCAACATTGTTCTTTTTCTCTGTAGTGGTTTGGGGAGTACACATTTATAATGCTATACTGCTCCTTTGTATTGAGGTTTCTCAAATCTATTCTAATCCAGTGGCTGCTGATTTTTTGGGTTATTAGTTCCCATTTCCTTTTGTCCCAAATGGTGCAGATTCCTTCTGATTCTCCCGTCGCTTCTAATGTTATTCCTTCATAATTTTTTTTGTTTTTGAATATTTTTTTTATTTTCTTGCTTGTTTGTTTTGGTCTCTTGGATCATGTATATGTCTGGCTTTTCCTTGGCTAAAATGTCTCTGGCTGCATTGACTTTGAAGATGGTGCCAAGGCCGCGACAATTCCAAGAGACCACTATCATTATTTACTGTTGTGTTGGTGTGGTCCTCCCTTTCCTCTTTGCTGAATTTTTTCATTACTTCCTGTTTGTTTCCCAAGGAATGAATCCATTGGCTATTGCATTCCTAGTGCCATTTCTTTAGCAGCCGCCTCATCTATGATTTCCTTATTGGATTTCCTTCCCACTTTTTTTTTGCTAATCCCAGATTTGGGGGTTTTCTTTGGCTTTATTCCTCGTTAGAATGCGATCCACTGAGGGAGGAGGTGGAGAGGATATAGGATTTGGGGAGGATATGAGAGCTAAGGAGTTGGGGTTAGAGGGTGGGGATCTGGGAGAGGGTGGATCAAAAGAGTCTTCCAATGGTTCAAAAGGTCTCGGGGTTGTGTGAATAGGGGGGATAACCTTCGCTGGAGACTGAGAGGTTGTTTCGTTTGCTTCTTGGGGTTGAGAGGTGTTTGATATGGTCTGCTTATTGGTAGGTTTTTTCCTTTTTACTTGTTCCCATGTGTTTTCTTGTTCTTCTACATTTTCATGCTCTTTTTTTTTAAGACACCTATTAGCAAAATGACCATACTCATGACATACCTTGCATTTAAATGGTATCTGCTCGTAGTCCAGCTGCTGGATATGTGTCCATTGATCCATCTTGATCTTTATTGCCTTTGGGAGACCTTTCCCAAGATCTACTTCCACACATATTCTAGCACATGCGTGCATGTTGTCTTTTGGTTCGCATATGTCAATATATTTGCCCACTGCATTTCCTATAGCCTTTACTGATTCGCCTCCCCAGCAGTGAAGAGGAAGATGCGGAACCCAGACCCATACCGGGACTACATTTGGAACATCCATCTCCGGATCAAAATCTGGCGTCCACCCATTCAGGTATAAACCTCTAGAGCCCATGAAGTAAGGTCCATTTCTAAATATCAGGTCTCTATCTTCCTTTGTTTCAAAGAGAAAGGTGTAGTACCCCCTTCCAAAGAATCGTATTGCTATCTTCCCCTGAGTGGTTGCATTCCAGTTTCTTTCCACCCATTTTTGAACTGATTTGGGTGAAGGCCATAGCCCCGTGAACTATCCAACAAGTTCGCGTTCTGCCAAAGAAATGGTTGCTCTTCGTGGAAGTGCAGGTGGGAGAGAGATCTTTGGAATATTTTCAAGTTTCTTAACGAATTTATTGACTGATGCCTTGTTCCTTGGAGCTCCATTCTTAGCGATTAGAGATGCAAAAGCTTCTGCGTTTTCTTCATTCCCTTATTGTGTGGAAGAGTGAGGATCTCCCTCCTTAGGGGGATGCATGATCTAGTTGGCCTCAACAGCAGGAGGCTGCCGAGAGAGAGATCTGCAAGTGCAGCGACAGCTAGGTCAACGCAGGCTCAGGCTGGGCTATTGCTCGCGCGATCTCGTTTGCTCTAAGTTTATGCCAATCATAGTTAAACAACAAAAAGAAAGAGTACTAACTCCAATCATATAATGGAAACCAGATATGCAAAGAATAATTTTATTATAACACTTGTGAAGGGAACAAATAAATGTTACCAATCCCCCTCTATGGGATGGGTTCTTGGCTATCCTCAAACGTCTTCAGCTGATGTAGAGTCTCTCTCCTCTATAATGCATAAACCCAATAAAAATATGGTGTGCGACAATGAAAATAATAAGAGTTACAATAGTGACTGCAACAATGAAAATAATCGAAAGTGAATAATGAATGGAAAACCCTTATATTTATAACAAAATATTGAGTTGTCATCGAATAATGAGTAATAATAAAATATTATTGATCCCATTCTTGGAATAACCACTTGAAATATTTTATTATATTTGGTTAGGAGGGAAAAAGTATTTAAACTTTTATTTAGAAATAATAAATAAATAAATGATTTATTTATCATCTCAAGGAATTAGTTAAGGAATAATAAACAAATAAGGATTTATTTAATTATTCCTAAGGGATTTAGTCAAATTTAACAAAAAATAATAATTAATTAGTGATTAATTAATTATTTTTAGAGAAAAATAAGAAAAATAATGATTTATCTATTTATTTTTCATGATTGGGTCAAATTTGACAAAGAATAATAATCAAACAATGGTTTAATTAATTATTCCTAGAAGAAAATCAAATAAATAGTGATTTATTTAATTATTCTTCTTGGATTTAACTATAAATTATTTAACAAAGGTGGTTTATGAGGTAATTTCTCATAGTGAAAGCAATTTTACTATGGTAAAATTGGCTTTACATGGTGTACTTTGATCCATCTAGTAAATTAGGCTAAATGATCAACTTTTTGGTGATAATAGATTGCCCCCCAAGGTATGAGTGTTAGAAACAAAATGTATGACTGAAGTACGTTGTAAAGACACAATCACTTAGACAACACAGGGGAGTCAGAGAGAGAGAGAGAGAGAGAGAGACCAATAAAGCTGAATTGAAAGAGGATAGGGATAGAGTGGGTGAGACTAATGCAAGTCTCCTTTATGTTGTGGGACTGGACCTCAATGAGGCGAGGGAGGCATACCCATACATGCCGAGTTAACTTGTTACAAAAATAATGGTTCGCCTAGAAATATAAAACTGAGCAATGAAGTACATGTTGAATGGTACATGACATGCTGGCATAACAGAGCCAGAAAATGATACAATGTGTCCCATATACATAATGCATTTGGAAAAAACATGAGCTAAGACTGAATACAATAGTATCTGAGTACATGAGATACAAAACCCCTACCCTTAAAAAATGGGTGGGAGGGAGTCTAGAACAACCGGAGAAGCCCTGCTGAACAAGGAAGGGCTTTGCAAAATTGAATGGATTATCTGAAGGAGACATGCATGCTATGAACACTGCGATTGAAAGGAACCAAACCCATCAACTTTGCGAAACTGCATCTGAGGCTGTAGCATAGTAGGTATGCATCTGGGCATGTGGGGGGCTACCATAAGGGCCACCCCCTCATGAGGTCTGAAACATATCACACACACCTGGGAATCACTGGTACAATTTGTTGCATCATTGGCCATCAAGTGTATGGATCACGAACATGAAATAGCCAAGTCAAAGGTAAATAATGAGACCCTCTACACGATCCAAGGCGCCGAGCAAGAATGGAATCTGGAACCAAGATACACCATCCTCTAATCCATTCTTCCGGAATAAATGAGTTGATGTCGACAGAATAGGGTCCACGATAGATGAGGTAATGAGGATCCTCAACTAAAGCATGAGGGAAAATAGTAATGTGACTGATGGAATGACACCAGGGATAATGGGGGGAAAGTGGGATTGAGGGACAAACAGATGACTACCCTTGTTAGAGCATAAAGTGCATGGTTGACCTGGCAGCGACTGACTCAACTCCAGAGGGGATGGGGACAATATGACTAGAGTCCAAAATGGGCAACATAGGATGGATGGTATGAAAATGTGGATGGAATACTGTGACATGAAATAGACTCCAAGAAAGCAAGGGTGACTCGTCGCGGATGCTCTGAACAAGGGTGAATTGATGACGTTGCCACATAAACTAAACCTGGTGGGGACCATCAAAACACGGATAAATGATGGTTACTCATGACCAAAATCGACATATGGTATGGCAAGTATTAAGAGGAGGTGGACCTCAAAGTACAAGTGTTGCTTTATGACGAAATTCGATTTTGAGAGGCGACGAAGTGACCCTTCTTGGAAAAAAAGCTTCATGGTGAAGTGTCAAATCATCAAGAACTGAGGAAGATCCATTATAGAGCTTGATGAGAGCTTTCCAACGGTGCTTACGGTTCATCAAATGGAGCTATGGTCTAGTCGCAATGTGCGACAGAAAAACTGAGGGTTTTCCTATAAAAGGGTGTTTCCTCTCCAATTTGAGAGGAGGATAAGGCCCTAAATCTTGTGGAGATCGTAGTAGACAAACTGAACATCAAAATAGGGATATAAAAATTTCAAGCAAGTGGCCTTACTTGTCTAAAGATGGCCTTAATGCTTCTTGTAATGATGGTTCCTAGTGAAGAATTAAGGGAAGAGGAAAACGAGAATGAACTACTAGAGGAGGTCTAGAATAATCCTCACCCACTAAGTCAAACATGGGGACTCTGTGGATATAAAGTAGAATATTTGAAGAGATGGTATCAAACATCTACGATATGCAATGTGCATATGGCTCACCGGAGAGGCCGGTAGGACCAACTATCCAAAGAATGGGAGGATAATCAACCATACCTAGATTCGGTGGGATCTAGGCTGAGACTTAATTGAGAATATGGCCAGGGGAAAACCATCATGCCCCCAAGCATGGGATACTACCCGCAAACATATGTGATGGAGGGGAATAATTTGGCATGCAAAGGTGGGAATGATGCCCCCTAGCAAGAGGAGTTTGTGCAGCGCCATTGTGTTCCGAGTGCTAGAAAAAGGGATTCAAGCATCTCAGCCCAACTTGGCACGAGATCCTCCAAAGTATGATAATGAGATGTAGGGGCCTATGTGCCACCCCAGTATGCTGAGGGAATACTAGATGTACTTAGAGTTATGGGCTCCAAATACTTATAGGATACATAATATGACTATGCATTTTTATATGACAATGATGGTTTGCCATTTGTTTTGTTTATGGTTATATTGTGTGGTATACATGTGATAAATGTCAATCTAGAATGTTGTTTGCGATGGTATCTCCATAGTGATTTTGGGCTCTAGGCACATGAATTAACGTAATGGTTTCAAATTCACGTCCAACAACTTATCTCGTAGGTATTTTCTAAATAGGACTTGGTTATGCACATGATACACACCATTCAATTGCATGAAAAGTAGCAAGGAATTTAAACGAACATGAAGATGAAGGATGCGATGAGTGAGGACATCGACTAACAAACATATCACTGCATCATATTCTGCCTGATTGTTGGTGGCAGATCCAATGCACACGTTGTTTGAAAGGAATAACGTATGCAAGGGGATAAAAATGGCCCAGGTTGCCGAGGCTAGATTCCGGGAGAAGCAACTCGCACCGTTGACATGACTGATATATGGTGTGGATGATGGATCCATTTGAAAGGTGCAAAAGACAATGGATGAGATGATGCAATATACGTAACCTCATGGCAGAAAAAAATACATGCAAATCAGAGGGATGTGCTATGAGCAAAATTTCTTGAGGTAAAGTGCATTGGGATAATTAGGAAGGAGATGGCCTTCGAAATCCTCTGAAGAAATGCCCCCTTACTTAAGGGTGGGGGTAATCAAGGGCAGACATAGCTTCCATGGTGTCCTTATCAGGCTGAGAGATGGGTAGATGAGAGGAAGATTGACTACATGATGCGGCAACATTACCTGGTGCATCAACCTGAGAAATAAGGTTCACATATGCATCATCTTGAATGGTAGACGACGGGCTAGTAGATGGAGGATCTACAGATGTTGAGACCTGGGATTTTGTTGAAAGAGGTTCGATAGAAGCATGCGCAGAAACCTCTGAAAGGTTTGCCTACGAGGAACTCAAGGATGACGATAGGTAAAGGATGGGGCCTATGGTGTCCGTCATCTCGACATTGGGGGGAGGGATCACAATAGTGGGGTCAGAGTCTCCCTGTTCTGGTTGACTAGTGGTACCATAATCCACAGGTAGAGGAGTAGATGATCCACTACGAGTGGCCTCGTATTTGCGAATCGCCCCAAGGCAATCACAAAATTCATCGAGACAAGGGAAACAATGGGAATAGTGACCATGATGATCACATAGGGCACAAGGGTGGTTTGTGCGTAATGTTTTGAGTTTCTTAGGTGGGACCAGTAAGTTAACATGGACTTCTAGGATATTTGACTCAGGGAACACTTCATGAACCAAAGTTTTGAGTTGAGGAAGTTCAGGACAATTGTTGGTGGCGTGCCCAACAACTTGACACAAAACACATGGGGGTGTCGAATTTGGGGCCTTAGGGGCTGGAGGAGCTTGGAGAGTCTTGTCCTTAGGTTCTTTCCTTTTAGATTTGGCCCCTTGTCCGGATGCTTTGACAACATGAGTTGGTTCATGTTGAGGTTGTGATGGAACTGAAGTAGCGGTAGGGGTCATGGGGACTGGTTGAACTGGTGTCAAAGCATGATAAGGTCTTAGCTAGCTAGGCAGAATGCTTGCAGGGGGGTTGATGTACCATACATGGATTACCAAAGTCATCTTAGGAAGGACCAGTGAAGCCATGACAGGGACATAAAATACTCTCGGAGGGTGGAATAAGAAAGATATTTGCCCTGTAGGGTAATGTCCCCGCGGAATAGCTCCTAGATGGTTGAGACCTAGAGGAACAATTCTTGGTGGAAACATAGGAGATGCACCCACAGATGGAGGAGGTTTTGGGGGGGTGGCTCTAGAGGGCTCAGCTGGAAGGGCAACAACAGGGTGTTGAGGAGATGGCTATTGGTTAGGTGTACCAGATTGCTTAAGGGTAGCCTGTGATGCTTATAACATGCAAACACTCATAGAGGTAGGCTCTGAGATGGGAGTGGGGGGACTAGGGAAAGAACCCAATAATGAGGAATCTTTATAGACTCCGGGTGAATTTGGTGGGATGAGTTGAAGACTGTTTGTCGGACATTAACGAGATAATGAACTCAGGGAAGGTCACGGATGTTGGTTCGTAGTAAGTCAACTAATCGATGGTAACGATCTTCCCTTCATGGGGGAAGCACATCTTGCGAAACACTGCAGACACGACAGCTGACATGGCATATCTGTAACTACGACCTAAGAGAATGTTGTAATCCAAAGGGGCATTGATGACTTCAATGTCGACATGGACAATCTTACCCGCAAGAGTCACTGGACAGTTGCGGTACATGCCAAGGGCTGGGAAGAGTGTCCATCCCAAGCACGCAAAATGATGGTGGAGGGTGACAACTCCGGTGACTTAAGTTGTTTGTGAGCACTGCTAGTTGAGTTGGCGCAGGTTTCTGAGGCGATTGTTGACCTCTAGAAGCTGCTTGAGCTTCCCACATTTGGTGCATCTGGGGTAAGAGGGGACACTCATGCGTATAATGGCCATGTACACCACAACATGCACAAGGCTTGTTCGTACGAATAGCCTTGTTTTGCTTGGTTTGTCCGCCCTGTTGCTGGTTGTTGGTGTTAGGCTTGTTCCCATGGGGTTTACTAGGATGGTTACCTTGATTACCCTGGTTACCCTTGTTACCCTTCCCTTTATTCTTTTTCTTCAAATTTTGGGGATTGGTAGCACTCTACTGCGCAAACACTTGACCTTGAGGGGGAAGCGGCTGTTGGGGCTGAGGATGCATAGGAGGCTACGACGCTAATGATTGAGGGGATAGAGCACTCAACTGTGCATAAGGAGGCACAATAGTTTGGTAGATGGGTTGGGGCCATGGAAACATGTTGCTAGCAGGAGGGGCATAAGTGTTGGGGGAAATGGCATGCCCCTGTGGGTAGCCATAACTTTGCTGAGTATATGACGAAGAGTGTGAAAGGGATCCAATGATACCATCGGCGGCGTGAGATGCCCCTGGTGCATTGGCTCTTCCAAGACAAGGGAGGTCTGGAATGATGATATAGACATAACCGGGTTGTGCATAAATCAGATCATATCTCAGAGCGGTTTGGAGAGCTTCTTCCTCGATCTGAGGAAAGTGGGACGTGGCATCTTTTCCAATGGGAGATAAAAGGCTCCTAAGAAACCAATCTAGATAGACATGGTCTTTGAAAGGCGGGGCACGACACGTGCTCCTCATTTGATGCCACTCTTGAACATGGTCAGAAAGATGAGTGGCGGAGGACTGACAGAATGTGGTCAATAGCTTCGTACCAATGTCGTAATGGAGAAGTAACTGGAAATATGAAAGGAACGCTTTAGCAAGCGTCGCAAAATGGAATGAGAGGCGGAGAGCTGGTCTACATACCCTTTTGGAACGTCTCTAATGAGCGTGCGTTGGAAGAGCCGAAGACGAATGGAGTCCTCAGTTATGGAGTTGGACGAACACCATATGTGGAAGGATCGGACATGGTTGGTAGGATCCTCTCTAGCATTACCCTCAAACTTTGGGATGTCAGAGGGAAGCTTAGTCGACATAGAAGGCCAACCAGCATCATAGTGTATGGGATTGTTTATCAAATGGTTAAAATTTAGTAGACTTAACCCAGCCATAAAGGGGAGCATGGGGGTTGCTCGAACTGTTCCTGAGACTGTTCCACTTGATGTGACCACCGGGATAAAACCGGAGCCAACACCAGGTTGGGTTCCTGCACCAATTGTGGGTCCAGACATGGTGACGATATGTGGTGAAGGAGGCTCAGAATCAAATGAGGAATCGAATAAACTAGGAGAAGAGTTGGTGTGGGGACTCGGAGGGCTATGAACTCGAACCCGACAGGGAGGGGTAATATGCCTAAGCGGAAACTAGGGGTGAAGGCCTAATAGTCTCTGAGACAAACGCCTTAGTGGCACAATGGTGGTAAGACACACATGATATGGAAATGGTGAAGGGAGATCAATAATATATCTTTGTCTCGATGCGGGGAGATAAATTTATTATGTTAAGTCTTGGCTTGGCGGTGTAAACCAAGTGCCCTTTGCTTAAGGTGTGCTTGTGTGTGCAAGTGTATTAATTGATTAGGCCTAGATCATGCTTGTAAAAAAAGAGAAAAAAAGCTTGCTAAAAATAAACTGAAATTAATAACAAAAAATGAACAACAAAACAATTAACTAAACCCCACCCAAACTGGGTTTGCAAACACTGTGCTCGTTGTTGGCTAAACCGATGAAAAGTATACTGAAACAATCAAGAGATCTGAATGTCGGTGTGACTGGGATCAAGTGACACTAAGCTGCTGGAAAGTGGTGCAACAACAAAAAAAAACCAGAGAGGAAGATTGCTGCAAAAAGATAGGGAGATGGGTGAAACACCTAGGGCAACCGATGGGACCCTAAGGCAAATGACCAAACAAGTTTAAATGTGAAACTATGGATGGTAGCAACCTATCTTAACAGATCTGAAACAAAAGGGTACAGATCTGGAAAATGTGGCTGAAAGTGCTACAGAAACTTAGACTACTCACTCAGCTAAACTCCTCCTAGAAAGGTGGAAGCGTACTAGAAGCCCTAGGGGAGGCTAAATTTGACTTCGACGAGTAAATCAGAGTGGATCAAGGCCTAAGCGGGATGAGATAGAGGTCAGAAAAGCCAGGAGATAGCTCTCTGCAAAACCTAGAAATAGATCCGTGAAAAACCCTAAAACCCAGAAATCGTAGGTACCGACTTGTTTCTCTGTAGGGATCACACTTTTTGGGTTGTTTAGTGCATTCTGGCCTCCAGATTGCACTTTTTGGGCCAAAAAGTGCGATTTCTACTTCGTGGATCTCGGTCGACAAATCTCGGAAAGAAATTGTTGCCTTTGTCGCGACTGGTTCCTGTGACCTGCGGAAACGATCAGAAAGCTTGCAGAAGTTAGAAATTTATCAGATCTAGGGTAAAAAATCTAGGAAACATTAATAGAATTGAAAAAATAAGAAACCCTAAGCTGAAAACCGAAGGTCACCCAGGTTTCTGGATCTGAAGTATAAAACCCAACAGAGTCGCCAATTTTGTTGTAGTGTTTTCTTCTCAAAGATGTACGAAAAGAACCCACTTAAGATTGTGGATGACAAACAATCTCAACAATATAAATGGCTGCTAAACATTGTAGATCTGCAACAACTTATAGAAATAAAACCTGCCAAAGTCCGGATCTATGCCACAATCATAGTTAAACAACAAAAAGAAAGAGTAATAACTCCAATCATCTAATGGAAACCAGACATGTAAAGAATAATTTTATTATAACACCTATGAAAGGAACAAATAAATGTTATCAGTCCCCCTCTATGGGATGGGTTCTTGGCTATCTCAAACGTCTTCAGCTTGTGTAGAGTCTCACTCCTCTATAATGCATAAATCCAACAAAAATATGATGTGCGACAATGAAAATAATTAGAGTTACAATAATGAGTGCAACAATGAAAATAATCAAAAGTGAATAATGAATGGAAAACTCTTCTATTTATAACAAAATATTGAGTTATCCTCAAATAATGAGCAATAATAAAATATTATTGATCCCATTCTTGGAATAACCACTTGGAATATTATATTATATTTGGATAGGAGGGAAAAAGTATTAAAATTTTATTTAGAAATAATAAATAAATAAATGATTTATTTATCATCTCAAGGAATTAGTTAAGGAATAATAAACAAATAAGGATTTATTTAATTATTCCTAAGGGATTTAGTCAAATTTAACAAAGAATAATAATTAATTAGTGATTAATTAATTATTCTTAGAGAAAAATAAGAAAAATAATGATTTATCTATTTATTTTTCATGATTGGGTCAAATTTGACAAGGAATAATAATAAAACAATGGTTTAATTAATTATTCCTAGAAGAAAATCAAATAAATAATGATTTATTGAATTATTCTTCATGGGTTTAACTATAAATTACCTAACAAAGGTGGTTTATGAGGTAATTTCTCACAGTGAAAACAATTTTACTATGGTAAAATTGGCTTTACATGGTGTACTTCGATCCATCTAGTAAATTAGGCTAGATGATCAATTTTTTGGTAATAACACCTAATTAGATTTATTTTTATTGCTCCAAGTAAATATTTAATATTCAAGGATTCAAAATGAAATATTGTCTCGGTTAGAATTAGATAAGTAGGCCATAAATCATGATAAGTCTATAAAAAGCTTAATCTAGAAAATCTTAAGAACAATGAGACATTTAGATACATTATATAAGATTTAATCCAATGAAGTTGTGCTATATTGCAAGTGGTTCTCTATATATCTAAATAAATATATGGAAGGATGATATTATCAAATAATATTTTATATGCAACATAAGATAGAAAAAGGGTATGGTAGCTATTATTGCCCATGTCAAACTATAGTTGCTCATCTCAACATAAGATGACAAAATTATGTTTCCTATGTCAAGATTCCAATGGCCATGTCAACCTATGGCTTTTCATGTGAAGATAAGATGACAAAATTATGTTCCATATTTCTCTTAAAGCCCCTTC
Organism: Pinus tabuliformis; assembly: GCA_031772625.1. Lineage (NCBI taxonomy): Eukaryota > Viridiplantae > Streptophyta > Pinopsida > Pinales > Pinaceae > Pinus > Pinus tabuliformis. The sequence continues at coordinate 1,267,892,897 of CM062809.1, forward strand.
CTTCACATAACTTAAAACCTGTCAAAATGTTGTGGACTTGGTTTTCCACTATGGTTGCTTCTTTGAGTGACACAATCTTTTATGGAGGTTGATTCCCCTATGCCTTCACAAATATCTACATGCCACCTCTCAAGGCATGTAGGGTCGATTCATTCTAGATACTATAGTCAACACATGATTGACCAATGCGACACTGCCTTTCAAAATCCTTTCTTAAGTGTGGGCTACGGGCAACGTCCTGATAAGTTTTTTGACTCAATGATACCTCCCCATCTAGAATATTTCTCTAAGTTATTTGGCCTGCAACAAGCAAGTTCATAAACTCCTTGTCAAATGGCATTCCCTCGATTGAAACTTCTGACATCTCAACTCTTAGCATTTTTAATCCTAACCCTCTCTACTCTAAAACCACCTGAAGCTTCCAATAGTTCTTTACACTGTATCACCCAACAACACTAACTCCCTTTCCTCTTATGCTACTCTCCATATCTCCATAATATAATGGAATAGAAACCTACATCCTTGTGTTATATAGACAAATTGACGCACTGCAACATAATGCAAATCATATCTCCCTAGATCTGACTCACTATGCGAATTAATGTCACCAATGCGATGGCTTGGTTGGCACATACTTAGATCGAGTAATTGTCTCATCCATAACCATAATAGTCATATCCACACTCCCAAATATACCTTCATGTTGTCGATGTATTGATTGAAAGGTTTAGGAGATGAGAAGTCGTTCCTCTTGTAAGTGTGTTAACTCATTGACGTAATTTGCACTATCAACTTATTCTACTTCTATCAACAGGTTACTATGGGGTGCTACAATAACCAATCAACTCACAATTTGTTTTTTTGGGTTCCCGTCCTTGGTTTTCCCTGTGCTCAACGCATATCTTCCAATATGATACTTTCCCCAACAATGCACACTACGTACATCTGTGACAAATCCATGTGAAACACTCCTTTAGGCACACTTTTATCCTCCCTGCAGTGACTTTGATTTTCCCTAGAAATACATATAATTAATGTTTCTTTAACAAAACACTAAATCTAACTAGCCTGCAACACCAACAAAAAATTGTCAACTCTACCAATTTATTTATATACAAAAGACAATTTTTTAAAAGTCCTTTATTAATGATCCACGAAAGACTAGTTGTCCTTATACAATGTCAGTCTACCCCCATTTACAAAGCCTTCAAAAGGTTCACCATTTAACTTCTCTAGTTGCATTGCACCTACATCCGTCACATTCTTTATCACATATGGCCCAAGCCAATGCATTTGAAGTTTCCTTGGGTGCTTTAGGAACTTATTTTCATAGAGCAAAACTAAATCCCCTAGTTGAGATTGTTTTTATTGATGCATCTATCATGATAGGCTTTATTACATGCCTTTTGAACATTTTGGTGGAATCTTGCAAGAATTCGATCCTCCTCTAACTACATCAATTCTTTAAGCCTTTTCTCCAATGCACTTGATTCAGTCATATGTGTAAAGGAAACAATGCATGGACTAGGTTCGAGGAACCCCATTGGCATCACATGTAGTGTACCTAGGGGGGATAATATGGGGTACAAAGGGAGGTACCCAAGGGAATAATGTAATAATGGGATGGGCCATAGTAATAAATAAGGTGGTTAACCCGTATCATGTAAGGGACCACAAGTAGTTAGTAATAATGTAATGGGCCCATGGTATTAGATAGATGGTATTGAGGGAAGCATGGTAATGACCCATGGTATTATATGTATGAGGCCTATATAGAGGCTAGAGACTCCACATTGAGGGATGTCAAGGATTATTGTATGAATAGGCATATGGCTTGTGGAGTGTTCTCGTTCCTTAAGGAGTGAATGTATGGTGTTGCCCTACCTTAAGGGTTTGGTCAATAAAGTGAATCATTTCTATCTATTTCTATCTGTTATTTCTTGGGTTTATTTCTATTATAATATATTTTTGGATTAGATCCATAACATCACAACTTCTTGCCCATATACTAACCTGAAAGGCATTTGTACAATCAACTGCTTGCATGTTGTGTAGTAGGCCCAAAGTACTATAGGTATCCTCAAGTCTCGATTATCTTTATTCACATTACAAACTTTGGTCAGAGCATTCTATAAGATTTTATTAAAGGCCTTGATTGTACCACTGGCTTAAGGGTGAAAGGGCATACTTTTATGGTTATAAATCTCAAACCCTTGAGTTAATGCAACAATTGTTCTATTTAAGAAATGAGTACCCTATTGAATTTCCACGATCTTGGGTCTAGGATAGAATCTTAGAATCTCTAACACTACCAAACCACGAACCTCAACAAGAACTACTTTTCACAACGAAAAATATAAAGGAGTAAATCAGATATGCACAATTTTACACAATTTTTAACAAAATATTGTACAATAATGTACAAACCAATCTTCTTTATATTAAACCAATATGAATAATACAACAATCTATGGTATACAAGATAAAATGACAAACATGCTACACAAACTATATGTCATATCTTGTCATGTCGGTCCTTCGCTTCCATACTGCTCTCTAGTTGTCCCATAGTCCTTCAAAGGACAACACATAGAGACTCCAGGATGGTTGTCTCCTTTCACTGCTGCAAGTCACGTTTGCTAGAATGAACACGAGCTGATCCGATCTACTCTCTAGGCTAGCCAATACCTGAGCTCCAATCCGCCAATCTAGCTACTACTTTTGTTCATCAAAGTGCTGCACATTAGGCTCTAAACTTCACCCTCTCTTCAACTGTCACACCTCCTTTAGGATTTCTAGTCACAAGCTACTTTGGGTAGCCAACAAGCTGCCCTCCACCAGTCCAATGGCACCCAGCTCTTCAATATAATTTCTTCTCCTAGTTTGGGTCTCCAATTGCCAATGTCCACCTCAACACGTGACACCTATAGGCTGCTCAAAACCGATCCTTCTAGCAAGAATCTCAACATCAAATCATCCTCATACTTATACTTGAGTGCTGGGTCACTGTTGTAGTCATGCAACTCTGGTTAGGGCATCAACATGTACCCTAACAATCACCTCTAAATGCTGCAACAGTCCTTGATAGGAGTGTGGCTTCCCTCCCTTGTAATGTTGGTGTCCTACGCTGCCTGTACCAAGGATATGTTGTTGGAGTATGGCCTTAAGGCCCTCCACAACTATCCCAAAATTCCCTACGTACCACTGTAATTACCACAAATATTTGCGGCCTATAATATCATGAGGTAATCCACCCTAAACTGTACCAACCCAGAATTAACACTGATCTTTGGCTTTGTTACCTGCTCAAATTCAAACCCAAAATAGTGAAGAATAAGACCTTAAATCATGCCCATATTTTCCTTTAGGCCTGCGGTCTACCTCTTATAGCAGCTTGGCCTTATCATAGATGTATTTTTGCCAAAACAACCCCTTAACTCCTTAGTCCTCCTTCTCTTGAGCTTGGCCAAATTTCAGAGAGATATCTATGAGATGTTGCACACTTGATGCCTCAAATTACTTGCCCTCACCTTATATTTCTACCAAAAATAAGGGCTACTTGAATTAGTGAAGAGTCATGTCTATTGGATGAATTATCCTCAAGCATACATGACTTGACTGTCCAAAAATCAATTGACAACTTCACCTCAAATTTTCTCATGCTCAAATTCTTCACGGTTTTGACCCAAATCCTGATGGGTGCAAAACTCCAACCTTGGCTATAAGCCCATAAGTGACTCTTGTGGTGATTTTCCCTCCAAATCCTGAACCCTAGGGCTTGGAGTACCTCCCAAGCTACTCAAAAATCAACAGGGGCTAATAGCGAGGGAGGTACTTCCAAGACTAGAAAGTAACTCATCATCATCATCACTACTCGCAACACTTGCCCAACTCTTGGTGCTCACCACTATAGCAATCCCTGTTGCATGAACTACACCTCTCGAAAGTGTCACTATCTCTGGAAGCATATTTCTTTTTCTTCTTCTCTTGTAAGGTTTTCCACTCTCTCCATGATTCCTTCTTGGTAGCTATAAGAGCACCCTTGCTCCCCACTGACCACATGCTCTTCTTGGGATGCAAAGTCTCCCTCTAAACCTGTGGAATCTTGACCCTCTTCTCGGAAACCTATACCTTCTCCTCTAAAGCCTGCACCTTCACCTAATACTCTGGAACCTGCACTTTGTCCACCCGCTTCTTCCCATGATCCATAGGCTTGCTTGTTAGCATGTATAGACCGTGCACTCTAACTCCGAGCACAATCCCATCAGAGCTAGAGCCTCTTGGCTTGAGTCTTGCCTTCCCATCTATTGTAGCGGTTTCAACACCCTCCAAAATTTTGGCTTGCACTCAAATTTCGAAGGCTTCCTTGGTCTTTTCCTTTATTGTTGCAAAAACTTGAGCTCATTTCATGAGCTTTCTTAGAGTCTTTTAACCCCTTTTGCTTGTTTCATCAAATGTCATCTTTTGGCATGTTTGATTGTTTTACCATGCTTGTGGACCTCTTCTAGTGGTTTGAAAGGTCGATCTTAGTGTATTCGAGTGGTACTAACTATGTAAACATCCGTCGCACTCATACACAAATTTTTAAGCATTGTCGCACAAGTGTCGTCACGGTCGTCCTAAAGTTTATCTCAAGTGTCACACTTGTCGCTTTCTATTCCAAGACAGTCACAGAGAGAGTAATTCTTTGTCTTGTTTTTCGGAGGTCAATGTTGTTGTGTCATTGAAGTATGTTAAGTGTGCTAACACAAGTTCAAGCTCTTCACAAGTTCATCTTTTCTTGCACTTAGCCATTTCTCTGAAAATCCTCCTGACCAAGCAACTCAGTTTCACTGGACCTCGATTGAATTGCACACTGCGCAGTCTTAGCCCTCAGTGATGCAACTTTTCTACCTATAACTACACAGTGCACAGTCACTGTCGCTAGGGAAGTTGCACTGCACAATTACAGAGCTGAGTAGCCTCCCTTCATCCCTAGAATTGCACAGTAACTCCTCCCAGCCTGACCTGAACTGCACACTTCGCAAGATGAATCCTCAAGTTCCCCCCCTTTCCTATTGGAACTCTACAATGTGCAAAGAACCCAACTTGCTTTGCCTCCCGGAACTATGCATAAGTTCCCCCCCAATGTCCTCCCTCAACCGAATCTCACTGACCAGATGAACTGCGCAAATCTGTCTTCCAAGTCCCTCTGCTTCTTAGTCCTTCCTTGCTCCTAAAAACTGTACAAACCTACCTCCCAGGGTCCCATCTTGCATCAACCACTGATTGTCTCAACTGCACAATCGTATCTCCTAGTAGCCCCTCCACAATTTTCCCCTCAGTGAGGACTGTACTTAGAATTTCCACACCCAAGCCTGAGTTGTGCTCTACGCAGTCATAGTGACCAACCTCTCTCCTTGTCACCTGGAACAATGCAATGCAGAGTTATTGGGCCCTCTTTTCGAGCCTATCACCTGTCCCGGGCCCAGTCCATGGATAACAATGTATCATCTTAGACTAGGGATTTTTTCAATTGATATCATCCCGTCGTGAGTGAATTGCAGGAACAAGTACACTGTTAGATGATGGCGAGACAATAAAGAAGGAGAAGAACGAGTGAACATGCTAGACAAATCACTTTCAGCAGGACGAGCAAAGGAGCTTATCAAGCACAAGCAAAGGGAACACATGCATGCAACCACCTCTCAAGACCAAAGATCATTGAAGACCTCACATCATCAAGCTATGTGGAGGAGAAGAGAAAGCACATCCAAGAACACATCCATCACTCAGCAACAACAACGACTTGACATTTCCACCTCAGCAAGCCAGTCCATGTCAGCAGTGTCATGTCAAGTTGTGTCATGAGTTGTCAAAGGCCACATCACTATTATGAGCCATGTATATTGTAAATCAAATGTAATTTAAAGTGGAAGTCCAATGGACACACATGAATATGAAGAGTCATGTCAGTTGAAAAGTCATAGGAAGTTGAATAATCATGAGGGAAGTCAAAGAGTCACAAGGTTCAAGCATCACCCCTTGGTTATATATACCCCCCTCATTATATGAGCAAAGGACTTTTTCACCTTGGCTCCTCCCACAAAGCATAGAGAGTTTCAATCAGTTCTTTGAGGAGCAAGGAGTGGATCCAATGTCCCACTACTGGGGCTAGTGATGTATGATGTAAATATGTGTCTTAGAACTTTTTCTTAATACATAAGCCTCTTTAGGCCAGCACATTTCCATGCATGACTTATGGATGTTTGTAAGACTATTCTGTGAGAATTTGTATTTCATGTTTGCTTCCACATGTACTAAGATAGTTGAACTATTTCAGTTGTTTTAGTGCTTATCTTGTTGGGAATGTGTTGTAATGGTTGCTACTATTGTCTCATCCTTGTGGACTATTCTGCAAGATACTAGACAAATCTTTCCTTACTCATCAGTTGTAACGACCATCACATCAGTTGTGGGCTACTCTGCTGGATGGTAGATGAATATTTTCCTACTATTTAGTTGTAACGAGTGTCGCATCTGCTATGGACTATTCCGTTGGATGTTGGACATGCCTTCCTGGTTCACATGTGTCTCTTCTTGGGTGGTACTATTACCTGTCACTTAGAGGCTCACTTTTCTCCCCCATTTTTTGCGGTAAGAGAACCTAGATATAGTTACATTGCACACTCACCAGGCACACTCACCTTGATTTTCGAAGATACCATTGCAACACTCTCATGTGCTGATAGCTAGAGCCGAGGAAAATCTCTAAATATTTGGAAACTGGGCCATTATACCGGATGGGACTCCTATACCAAATAGTGTGAGGTCTACTTGGGACCTCATATCCGAGAGATCCCCTGAATGTTGGCAGATCCTGTACCATCAAAATTTCTAGCACTAGAAGGAGGGCCGCTGGTATTTTATGGTTGATTGTCCCACCAACCCCACTCATCCATATTCTGGTCAAGGAAGTAACGTTCACTCCCTCTCCCCTACCCGCAAATATGAAGGTAGTAATTCCTCACCTCCCAAGCCTGAACGTGAAATCCCATACCATCAAATCTGGGCTCTTTGTCCCATCACCCGTTAATTTGCAAAATTTGTTGGACTGATTCTGGGAGTGTTTGCTCTTCCATATTCTCAAAATAGGAACAATACTACCCCCACAGGAGTAGTAGTTACATCTGTTGAAGAGGGGATCCTCGCCACTCTTAAAGAGCTAGTAGAAGCCATGGAGAAGGAAGAAGAAACTCCGCTCTTTCAAGGAAGAGAAGGAGGTAACCCCTTTCTCTTGGGTTCAAGTTCCGACAGAGGGGGCAGAGGGGAAGGAAACAAAGGAGGAGGAGAAGAAGAAGAGGAACCAATAGATTCAAAAGAGGAAGAGGAAGACAACAAAGAAGACAATATGGAACTAAAATCTGGATTGGATGACTTAGGGCCCATTGGCACTTCTGGGTGTCCTGCACAAGATGCTAAGGCACACAGAGAATCTCTTAAAAAAATATGACCCTGACAAGACAGGGAAGGCGGAAGATCACTTATACAATTTCTACCTACATTTGTAAACACTGGAGGTACATTATGATGACATTGCATGTAGACTATTTACATGTACCTTGGATGGTAGAGCAGTTTTATGGTACCATAGCCTTCTTCCAAACACCATCCAGAATTAGAGGGCATTCAAAAGGATCTTTCTTGAGAAATTTGTTGAAGATAAAACCTCTGCCGTGTTACTGAAGGAGTTGGGTAGTCTCAAGATGGAGTAGAAAGAAAATGTCAAAGATTTCAATCCGAGATTCAACCGTATTTTGAATGAGCTCTCAGACGATACAAAACCTCATGAATCCATCACTATCGACTACTACACTCTTACCTTTCCAACCAGTATTGCACAGTTTGTCAAGAAAGATGGGAAAACAAATTTAACAAAAAACTATGGAGAGGCTATTTTCGTAGAGAAGGACTTGTGTGCTATTGGAGTCATCGCAGAAGATGAACCCACTAAGGACTCCAAAGACGAGGGTAAGAGGTCTCAGACCTTCATGAGCAAGGCCAAGGAAAAGGAAACAAATGATATTGAAAGCCTTACTCCTCTTGTCAAGTCCCTGACCACCGAAATGGCTGAACTTAAATAGAGGACAAGCAAGACCACCATGAGCAGCAGGCCCCCTAGGTACTCACAAAAGAATAATGTAGCTTCTAATAGCAGGAATAGTAAGCTAGCCAGATTTGCGCAGATCCAACATGGTTCTGAACATTGATTATCTAGGTGGATCTTCAAATACAATGGAAAGGAAAAGCTCAAAATTCAAAGTGGCAGAAAAGCAATTATCTTGACATCCGATCGAAGTGCTCATTGCCCTGATTCCAATGGTGCGAATGACACTCCAATCCGAGTTCGGATGATGAAGTTATCACATAAAGAGTTTGCCTTAGTTCCTTTGGAAAATGAGGCATTTTCTAAAAAAATGGACTTAAAGCCTTTAAAAGGCAAATCACAATCAGAGAAGCCAAAAGGAGGGCTTAAGGCAAGGACAGCGGAACCCCCGATTAACGATGGCCGATATCGGGACTGAAGACATGGGATTGGCGATTGCGATTGGTGATTGGAGGAGCGATCAGATCGGCGGATCGGCATCGGCAGATGCCAAAGGCATGACCCCTGGGCTGTAGCAATGCGTTATGCCGATGGCGACGTGAAATCCTAGCCGTCGGATTGGAAACAGATCAATGATCCAGATTTAATCGGCGATATTGGCAATCGACGATCGGCATATCGATGATCAACATATCGGCACATCGGCTATCGGCAAATTGGCAATCGACGAATCGGAAAATTGGCAATCGGCGGAGCGATAGATTGATGATCAGTGATTGGCGATCCCCTGTATACATGGCCATTGACCTTAGTGATAACGATTTGTGATATAACATGGACCCGATAGATTTATGAGCCCGATTTGATATATTTGAAGTTCGGGTAAAAGGCTTTGTGGTCGGGTTTTTCAATGTTTTGTGTATTATCATTTTAAATGATAAAAAGCTATCTTCGAGGTTTTGTTGTGCCCGCCGACCCTTCCACCTGAATGGTTTCTATTCCAATAGAACAGATCTCCGATTTTTAAGCAGCCTTTGTCATAAAAGAGACATATAAAAGCCTGATGATTGGAAAAAATACGGAAGAGAGGATTTTGGCACGTAGTTTGAGGCAGGAGCAGCGCAAGAGGGCCGATAGAGCATTTTGTCTGATTTGGGCAAATCTTATATATTTTTAGCCCGCCTCAACACCCCGTACGCAGTGGTGCTATCCATTTCTCCATTTGATTTCTCCTTTTCTCAGCCATTTTCCAGAATAGGAGGTATAATACTCTTTTTATATAAATGATGATTGTATTCTCTTCTTTTCATGCCATTTAATGAATGAAGGCCTCCCCATTGATTGAGCAGGGCCCGGAGACGTAGTCCAAGTTGGACAAACTTTGTTATCAGGGCTTGTTGTCTTCTTGTCATGCCTTTATGTGTTTCTTCTTCTTTCTTGTGTGCACATTAAAATTCTGTGTTAAGCTGCAATTTCTACATGTGATTCTTTTCATGCATCTATAAGCGAAATATTCCTGGATCATGTTATGCTCTTAACCTGCAAGACGATACAAGAATACCAAATACGCACAGAAATATACCCAGAAAATAGAACAGTGAGAAATAACAACAAGTGTTTTATTATTCAGAAAGCAATGTTCACTTGCCTCTTCGAGGGGGCAACCTCCAATAGAGCAGAGCTCGATTACAAAATAAGACACGATGCTCCTTGCAGGGAGTCTCTATCCTTTATATATGACTCATACATGCAATACCATGGTTCTTATTAATACCATCTATCTAATGCCATGGCCCATTTGCAACTAACTGTGGTCCCGTCATTAAATGCGAGTTAACCACTTACACTTATTAATATTGGCTTTATTGACTCTTTACATAACTATAACTATGACTCGATCCTACTACATAAATAAGGGGGTTAGGGTGGGACCCTAACAGATCAAGTGGTATCAGAGCAGGGATTTTTAGATGTGAATTGAATGTTTGTATGCTAACAAGAAACAGGCTCCAAAGAGGTGAAGGGGAACTAGAGCCTTTCGATTCTGAAGTGGGGCGTGCACATCGAAGGAGAAACATGGAAGACGAAGCTCATCTTGAAGAGGAGCGCAATTTCCACAAGACCTTCTATTCAATGGCAGAGAATGTTGGTAAGTTGGTTTTAAGGCTAGAGAAAGCAGAAGAGAGAAATCCAAAAGAACAAGGTTTAGTGCATGGAAATGGTGGAGAAGACCCCCCTCCTTCTCCTTCCACGAGTGAAATTTCTTCTTCCTCTCACCACCATAATCGTAGAAATTCAAGGGATGCATCTAAGAAACCTTTCTTCAAATTAGATATTAAATTTGATCTTCCCATGTTTAATGGTGAAAGTAACGCAGAGAAGCTTAATAATTGGATTAGGAAGATTGAGGTCTACTGCAGGATTCAACAGATCATGGAGGATGAGGCAAAGATTCAACTGGCCTCTCTACGAATGAGCAACACTACTCTCGTTTGGTGGGAGAGAAAATTGCAGAGTAGTAAGAATGTGGGTAACCTCTTTTCCCCGTGGCCTGATTTTATTTTTGCGTTAAAGGAACACTTTTATCCCTTGGGATACAAGAAAAAAGCATTAATGAATTGGTAGTATTTAAGGCAAGGCAAAGATCAGGATGTTCAGAGATTTACAAAGGAGTTTAGAAAGCAAGCACTTAATCTGGGTATTGCACTTGATACACCTGAAGTTTTAACTAAGTATATTGGCTCATTGCATAGCTACATTAGGCATTCATTGTTGTTGTTTGAACCAACCACTATTGACTCAGCCAGCGTAAAGGCAATTCATATTGAGAACAGGGGCAAAAATGAAAGAGATGATCATTCCAGAAAACCACCGTTCAAACCTCATAATGCCAAATCCAAAGCGAAAAGGAAAGGAAAGGAGAAGAAGACGACAACAACCAAAGAAGGAGAAAGGCCTTATTGCAATCACTGCAAAAAGGAAGGCCACGATGACGATCACACAACACCCAGAAAAGCATCCAAAGAAGTATGGAGGAAAAGGGAAGCAAAAGATAGTGGCAGCGGCGTAGCAAGACCTTGGATGAGATTCCAGAGATGAAGCGTTGATCACAGCAGCGGGAACAAAAGGTACTCTTACACCTCATGTTAATTCTGAATCACATGAAGGCACTAGTTTTGTGAATGATTCCCTTCCTAATGATCAAAAGAGAATTGAACTGTTTCATATCAGAGTTGTTGTAAATCATACTAAAGTTGAAACTCTGTTTGATACTAGATCCCAAGCAAACTTAATCACAGAATCCTTGGTAAAGAAACTCAACTTAGAAACAAAACCACATTCGAAACCTTACCCGCTTGGATGGATACATGATAAAGCAAAACTGAATGTAACCAAGCAGTGTAAATTCAAATTTGTAATCGCTTCTAAGTTAGTGGATGAAGTAGAATTGGATGTGATCCCATTGGATATTTGTGGCATGGTGTTAGGGAGCCCATATCTGTATGATAGAAAGGTAGTCTTCTTTCGTCATGAAAACAAATACCAAATCACAAAATATGGGGTAGAATATATAATAAGGGCTCATCAAACTAAAATCAATGCCAACCTTGTAAGTGCTGGACAAATGAAAAGGCTGGTGAATTCCAGTAAGGGTTGCATGCTTATGGTTGTAAGGGAAAAAGAGGCAGAATTAGCTGATGCTTTCTAGGGCTGTGATCAGGAACATAAACAAGAATGATCTGAATTAATTTCTAATTATGATGCGCTGTTTCAGGAACCGAAGGGATTACCCCCGAAGAGGGAAATCCAACATGAGATCCATCTGCAACATGACGCTCCTTTTCCAAATATTGGCATGTACAGGATGTCGACCATTGAGATGGAGGAAATCAAGAAACAGGTGCAGTAATTGCTGGACTAAGGGGTCATTAGGCTGACTGGCTCACCCATTGTCTTAGTGCCAAAGAAAGAGGACACATGGAGGATGTGCATGGATTATTGCGCGCTAAACAAAATCATGGTGAAAAATCGCTACCCCCTTCCATGCATTGATGACTTATTAGATCAGTTAAAGAATGCTGTTTATTTCACCAAATTGGATTTGTGCAGTGGTTATCACCAGGTCCGAATTGCAGAGCAGGATGTGTGGAAAACCGCCTTCAAGACCAAACAGGGGCTGTTCGAATGGATGGTGATGCCATTCGGACTTTGCAACGCTCCAGCCACTTTTATGAGGGTCATGAATGATCTCTTTAGGACTTTCATTGATGAATTTGTTCTTGTATATTTAGATGATATACTTGTCTTTAGTAAAAGTTGGGTTGAACATGTGTGTCATGTAAAGAAAGTGCTTGATGTACTGAAAAAAGAAAAACTCTTTGTAAAATTGTCAAAGTGTGAGTTCAGGAAAACCTATTTGGGTTACCTAGGTCATATTGTTGGTTATGGTCAGTTAAAAATTGATCCTTGTAAAGTTGAAGCAATTTTAAATTGGCCTAAGCCTACTAGTGTAACTGAGATCTGCAGCCTTTTAGGTGCAATCCAGTATTGGAGGAGATTTATTGCCAATTTCTTTGATATTGCAGCACCTTTGCACACATTGACAAGTGTGAAACATGTCTTCCAATGGGGAGGAAGATAGCAGAAGTCCTTCAAAACATTGAAGGAAAAGATCAGCACCGCGCCAGTCTTAGCCTTACCCGATCTCCAACATCCATTCAAGATTGAAATTGATGCCAGCAGTTATGCCATGGGAGCTGTACTGATGCAGCAAAAGAATTCGATTTGTTACCATTCTGAGAAGTTTCTCAAGCTATGATAAACTATCCCACTTATGATAAGGAGCTTTATGCCTTGGTGCGGAGTGTGAAAAAGTGGAAACACTACCTGATCGGCAAGGAGACCGTCATCCATACGGATCATCAGCCCTTGCAGTATCTTCAGTCACAAACCAAGTTGCCACAATCTCGTCATTTCAGGTGGATGGGTTTTCTTCAACAATTTCATCTAGTAATAAAGTATAAGAAGGGCACTAGCAATAAAGTGGCCGACATGCTATCTCGCCCTCCTATTTCTGCTTCTATTATTTTGCATAATGCTTCGTTGTCTTTTGAGAGTTATGCTGAACAATATGCTAACGATGATGACTTTAAGGAGATTTATGCAAAACTAACCCATGGTTCACAGGTGGAAAACTATCACTTGCAGGGGAAACTATTGTATCACCTTGGTAAATTGTGTATTCCCACAGGGGAAAGAGTACATGTAATTCGAGAGGCCCACACCTCTCTTGTGTCTGGACACTTTGGTGTCAAAAAGACTTTATGTCATGTACAAATATTTTGTTTTTGGCCTCATATGAAAAACATTGTGACTCGCTATGTAAAGGGTTGTGTGATGTGTTCTGTTTCAAAGCCCTCTAATAGAAAACTTGAGCTCTACACACCACTCCCTATTCCGAGTCGCCCATGGGAAAGTGTGTCAATGGACTTTGTAGGAGGTTTGTCTTTGTCTAAAAAGAGTCACGACTATTTGTATGTTGTCGTTGACCGTTTTAGAAAGATGTGTATTCTTATGCCTTGTAAAAAGCAGATCACTGCAGAGCAGACTGCTTCTCTTTTCTTTCAGCATGTTTGGGTCCATTTTGGGCTGCCCATATCGATTGTGTCAGATTGGGACTCTCACTTTCTTGGAGAGTTTTGGACTAACTTGTGGAAGATGATGGACACCAAGCTGAAAAGAAGCACAAAACTTCACCCACATACAGATGGACAGACAGGGTTGGTCAACTGCACCGTGGTACACTTGTTATGAGGCTATTGTGGGAAACATCCCAAGTTGTGGGATGAACATCTCCCATATGTACAACATTCGTACAACTGACTAGTGCATTCATATATGCAACATTCACCATTTGAGACATGTTTTGGTTACTTACCAAAGGACCCTTTTGATATGGTCTTTGGAAGGGAAGATGGCTCCAATTGAGCGAATCCAATTGATTCACCAAGCATTACAAGAGCAGTTGGAGAAAAGTCAAGCCCGTTACAAGGCTCGACATGACAAACACCGAGTCGACCATCAATTCCAAGTGGGCGACAAAGTGTGGTTCCACATCAGCAAGGACAGGATGAAGGGAGAAGGGAAGAAGTTGTGACCAATCCAGTATGGTCCATTCACCATTTTGGAGAAGATTGGTAACAATGCCTTTCATCTTGATTTGCCAATATATATGCAGATGTACTTAGTAGTGAATGTAGAGAACTTAAAGCTGTATGAGCCACCATTGATCATGGACACATATGAGGTGGGCACAGTTCCTACAGTTGATGATTTTGCACTAGAATATCTCAATGAGTTACCTGAAGACATCATCCTTGACAGAAGGACCAGGACTTCATGGCGAGGAGATGTGGAATACCTTCGAGTTGGGTTCAAGGGAATGCACCCCAGCAAGGAAAAATGGTTGGAGAAGGAAAGGGTGAGGGAACAATTCCCTCACTTGCCAATTGACTAATGAAAAGCTTTTGGTGGTCCAAAAGCTCCTCAATGGGGAGGATTGATCCAGGTGGATCTTTAGATACAATGGCATGGAAAAGCTCAAAATTCAAAGTGGCAGAAAAGAAAGTATCTTGACATCAGATCAAAGTGCTCATCACCCTAATTCCAATGGTGCGAACATCACTCCAATCCGAGTCTGAATGATGAAGTTATCGCATAAAGAGTTTTCCTTAGTTCCTTTGGAAAATGAGGCATTTTCTCAACAAATGGACTTAAAGCCTTTAAAAGGCAAATCACAATCGGAGAAGTCAAAAGGTGGGCTTAAGGCAAGGACAGTGGAACCCCCGATTAGCGATGGCTGATATCGAGACTGAAGGCATGGGATTAGCGATTACGATCGCCTATTGGAGGAGCGATCGGATCGGAGGAGCAGCATCAATGATCGGCAACGGCGGATGCCAAAGGCAGAACGCCTGGGCTGTAGCGACGCGATATGCCGATGGCGACATGCAATCCCAGCCATCGGATCGGAAACAGATCAACGGTCTAGATTTAATCGGCGATATTGGCGATCAACATATCAGCGATTGGTGATTAGCATATCGACACATCGGCGATCGGTGAATCGACACATCGGCGATTGCCAAATCGGCAAATTGACGATCAATGATCGGTGATTGGCGATCCCATGATATACATGGCCATTGACCTCAGTGATAGCGATTTGCGATATAATGCGGACCCGATAGATTTATGAGCCCAATTTGATATATTTTATCTTATTTGGGCAAATCTTATATGTTTTCAGCCCCTCTCAATGCACCAAACGTAGTGGCGCTATCCATTTCTCCATCTAATTTCTCCTTTTCTCAGCCATTTTCCAGAATAGGAGGTATAATATTGATTTTATGTAATTGATGATTGTATTCTCTTCTTTTCATGCCATTTAATGAATTAAGGCCTCCCCATTGATCGCGCAGGGCCTAGAGACATAGTCCGAGTTGGACGATCTTCATTATCAAGTCTTGTTGTCTTCTTGTCATGCCTTTATGTGTTTCTTTTTCTTTCTTGTGTGCACATTAAAATTTTGTGTTAAGCTGCAATTTCTACATGTGATTCTTTTCATACATCTATAAGTGAAAGATTCCAGGATCAATTGAGCAAATCGACATAGATACATACTATAGGTTCCACCACGTGCATCATTCGAAAAAAAAAGAAAAAAAGTACCCAGAATGGAACCATGGAATGAGTAGTCTTGTTACACAGTTGTGTGACACAGTCATGGTTGATGAACAACCAGAGCTTGATGAAGAAGAAGAAACTATTACAACTGATGAAGCTCCAAGGACTGGGCATGTAGTAAACATGTGTTGGGTGCAACCCAACTAGGCCTAGTTTTTGGCAAAGACTCCACATTTTGTGGGGCAGAGTGCGCAGTGGAGCGCGTTTTGAGGAATTAAATATACCGCGCGATGTCATAAGGGCTTTGGGGTGGGTCGAAGCCCCTCCTTTTTGTAAAATCACACAATTTTGTAAGTGATCAATGGTTTTGGGGCCACAGTTGCTTGTTTTAGGGAGTCCATGGTATTTTGATGATGTAACCCTACAATGTAATAATATATATAGGGTAAAATAATAAGAGGAGAAAAAATAAGAATCAATCAGTGTTATGGATGAATTATTGTGATCTGTAATTTGGTAACAAAGGAGAGGCTTTGCAGCTGAGTGCGCAGAGGCCTAGAGAAGAGTCTGTAGTTGAGTGCGCAGAAAACCTGCAACTTAGTGCGTAGGAAAAGAACTGTTTGGTTTTTAAAGATTCATTATATTAAGCAACAGTTCTTGTGGACATAGCCCTACAATGGGGTGAACCACGTTACATTACTGTTTTGATGTGTATTTATACTTCTTCCACAGAAGTCTATTTATACTTCTTCCAGTGCAGGATGCCAACAAATTCATATGCCTTATACCTCAAGGAAAAATGGCTACAATTCCAGATAAAGACCCTAGCACAAAGAGGAACTATGCCTTTCCAAGACTACAAAAAATTCATTGACCTTTGTGATCAAAGCACCTTGGAGGATAGAGCAAAGATATCTGAGTTCTACCTACACAATTTAGCCTTGACAAATTTAAATGTGTGGGACCCAAATCCAAAGCTAGGGGACTTGCAATTAATGGCCTTGGCATCTTGGATGAATCATGAGGAGGCAAGAGCTACAGAGATGAAAAATGTATTGGCAAAAGAAGAGGCAAAACCCCTTATGATCAGAGCAGAACAATCTAACCCAATGGCTGTCATCGACACTCACAACCTCATTGCAAATGATCCCAAGCTTGCGCCAAGGTACCTTGGTGTACAAGAATAGGAAGTCACACACTTTGAAGACATGCTAAGATTGCTAGGAGATGACAGCCAACAAGACTGCCAAAGGAGATGGAACACCTTATCTTACAACCTAAAACTCAGAGAATATCATTCTCTTGATAGAATGAGGGAGGCACTAAATAGAACCCTAATGTATAAGCAAGCATTACAAAGACTCAAAGTCAATTGGATTGGATTAAGGCTCAATCCACCATTTCTTTTAGTAATGTTAGAAGGAAGAAAATAAGAAGAAGAAAGAAAGTAGTGGGAGGAGATAGAGAAGAATGCAGGGTTTTATTCACAAGAGGAAGAGGCTACAGCAGAAGCATGGGATGTTAGGGAAGCCACCAAAGCAATGAAGGACATGGACATAGATTGAGTTGGTCAGAGGATGAGCAACACTTTCAGTAAGGGGTGTTGATGAGGCTCATTATTGGGTAAAATATATGGACCTTAATACACCTCCAAGCTTACTAAAATCAACTCTTCTCATACTTATTTACATGTTTTAATTATATTTTTCTTAATGAGATGAGTAAAAGTAGGATGTCATGTTTAGTGGCCTAATGTGAATTGATTGCAGGTTTTTGGGAGAAAATTATGGCTAATTAGGGTGCAGGAACTCGAATGAGACAAGAAGGAGAGATTATAAGAGATGAATCTCCCTCATTAAATCCTCACTCACTCGAAGATCCCTCAATCAAATCACACCAGCTCGGATTTGCAGGTAGCTGAGTAATGAGGATCATTGACAGCCAAGCCAGTGATAGTTAAGAACCAGTTAATATCAAGATTGGGATCCAAGCCTCCCTAGATTTAAGGAAGTTGTTGGAAACTTTAGTTGTATAAATAAAGAGGCCTAGAGCTTCATTAGGATTTGAATTTTTTATGCAAGATAGCTAAGCAATTTTCAAGTGAAGGATTGTGACCAAACACTGTTATGTATTTTTTGATATGTTAATGAAAATGAGCAGCATTCCCTTGATCCAGCACTGAGTTGACTCAGAGGGCTGAAGCTCTTGGGTTAGGGCCCAACCCTAGCAGCAAAGGTTCCTCTTACTGTACTTGTATGCTTAGTATCTCATATATTAGTTGTTAAATTGATTTTGGTGTTGTTAAATAAAAGCATTGGTAGATTTGATTAGTTTGCTTCCATTTGTGCATAGCTTTAACAATAGCATTATATAGATAAGAAAATATTAAAAAAAAAGCTGATAACAGGTGGCTCTTACCTCATTCCTCCCTTCAGGGACCATGGCTTGAGGAACAACTCCCATTCAGCCCAAAAAGACAGAATTCTAGTTTCTTATGAAATTTAGGGTTCTTCTGCTAATTAGGTCATCCTCTTTCAGTTTTAGAAGATAGGTTGCAGTTGTCATTTCTGATATCTTAAGTTTTGTATTAGATTTCATGTTGCTTTCTGTTGAGGGCCCCGAAGTCGGGTCAACAACAAGGGGGATACCCACCCGGTCCGGAACCTGGTTGGCGGCTCCTTGCCCGTTTGGAGTAGCGGGTCCGACTGGGGGTAATGGGACCAGTTTCCCAATGTGATGGGTGTGTGTGTGTGCGTAGAGTCTGATGATATTAATCTAGAGGTTTTTCTAAACTAGTCTTGATTTTAACTGCTAAACTAACTCTATGCTAATGTAATCTAATGAAGAGAAATACATCTGATCTATGCTAACCCGGGGTGTTTTTCTTTTGTTTATGCGATCTAGAAAGATTTCTAACAACAGCTGGTAATAAAGATCATTCAACTGATATCAGAATATAAACCAATAAAGATAAACCGTTCTGCATAAGAAGTTAGGTAGAGTAGTTGTGAAAAGCATATCGCATAATCAGTTTTCTATATGTTAAGCATGATTAAATGATCCCACTATACAGAAGTGCCAAATGGTAATGCAGACATTCATACAATAACATATAAAGAACTCAGCTACATATCACTTTAGGGATACTAGCAGAATCTAGTCAAGAGATAAAAGTACCATTTATGACTAACTTCACCAATAAACTTCAAGTAATAATGATTTATTTCTACTTGTTCTAACATCTGCTAAGAGTACAAAAGTGCAACATCAGTAACAGATATTAAAATGCAAACATAAATAAATCTTGATCCATCTATTCATCAAAAACCTCCTCTGAGGGTGCAGAAGTGCATGTTCTGAGGATAAGTTTTTTGACAGATTTCCGGACCCTTCTCCAAAAACCATGAGAAGGGTTAAATACTACTAGCTAATTGATATTAATTACACGAATCTAGGGAATCGGCTTCAAATGACCGCCCTTTACTAAAAGCAAATTTATTTCTAAAACTTTAAATCTAATTTCTGACCGTTTCTGTATATTCTCTTTAGTGCTGTCAACAACGCAACGTTTTCCTGGGAAGAGTCGGCTGACTGCCTTCTTCTTTTGCTCGGGAGATAAAAGTGGAAATAACAGGAGCTGGCACTTCCTTCTGACAGACCAGAAGATATTTTCGAAAACCTTTCTCTAGCTGGGTGTATTCGCCGCGTGTATACTTAGCACAACCCAGGTTCTTCTCGAACTGATTTTGCTGTTGCTGTTTTGGTTTCCGGTTGTGCGAATGACTGAGTGGGTTAGGAGTCGTGCTGTATGGACATCCCCCTGTTTTAAGAATTGTTTCCGTTCTTTGTTCCAGGTTTTCCTGAAGCGTCTTCCTTCTCATGCGCTTCTTTCTCTGCTTTACCAAGTCTGAGCTTCAGGATCTTTTCTGAACACGCTGCTTTTGTGCACCTTTGACTCTGAGTCCTGGATAGTCTAATTTCATTAGTGCCAGTTGTCTGATAGTCTGGAATCCGCGGTCCTGCTGCATGCGGCATTCGTTTGCGGAGGCATCTTCTCTCTGCTGTTTGATTGGCGCTTTCCCCTTTCTCTCAGATGTTTCCTGCATATAGATTTATATCAGTTGCGTGTCTTGCAGTCTACGCAAAGAAGCAGGGAAATGAAAAAGATTGACATGAAAGCATTAAACTCTAATGAATGCGTAATCCTGACATGCATCATGACTTGACTCTTCGATAAATGCGATGCAATCATTCCTTGATACTCAAGCATGAGGTCATTAAATTCCTTCAAGGCGCGCACTTAATCCTGGGCTTTGTCGTGTGATAAGTCTTTTCAGATCGCAGATCGCGAATCGCTGCCATCGCAGATCACGAATCGCTGCCATCGCAGATCGCGAATCGCTGCCATCGCAGATCGCAAATCGCAAATCGCAGATATCGCAAATTTTGTTTAATGGTTATGCCGTATAGCGTGATGCTTGCGATTGGCGATTTCGCATATCGGCGGTCGGCGTTTTTCGAAGGTCCTCTTTTAAAGGGGCGCGTGTGATGTATGCGACACGATGAACTTCGCATCGCTCATTCGCGGTCTTGCTTTTCGCGCTCGAGCCAAGCTTCGGCCTTTCTTTGTGATGCGATTTAAGCCTTAGGGAGAGAAATATAAAAACTTTAGAAAAATATTTTTTTGGAATTTTTTGTTCAGGGTCCCCTCTTTGCTTGACGTTATTGCTAATGTCAAGTGAAGAAGGGGGGTTGTTGGTGACCACAACAATGGCGATTCACTGTGAAGAACCAGTTATCTCTGCTTGTTCTATTGCATTTTCACTTCCAAAACAGAAAAGTTTTCTTACGCCTAAATTTTGTTATGGACAGATAGAGTATTACCCCTTATCCTGTCAATGATGTTTCGTCACAACTTTTTATTTCATTCCGATTGTTTGCTTCCTCTGGGCTATTTCTTGTATTTACACCTAGACATTACTCAGTCTTTTCAAAGACAAAATAAGGTCTTCTCTGCGTACTGGCTTTGTAAAGTATGCTCATTTGTCGTAGGTAGAGCCTTTGCTGCCCGCAAGCGTCCATAGCCTCGACAGGGTTACCATATTATCCAGCAATGATCCTTTTTCCTGCTTGAGATTATTTACAACATTCCAGAGAAAAACTCTTTTGACACTTTTTCTTTCCTTTTTAATTTTTTTTATTCTCTAAAGAACAATGTCTTGGTTTGGTGGCCAAATTATGACACAGTCATTCACTTGATTTACACTTTTGCTGAACAAGCTGGCTCGCGATGAGACCCCTTGTCTTTTGATTGCAACAATCTTGAGTCGTTGCCCTGTTTTGATAGACAGTAGTGGCAAAGTCAGCAAGTTATAATATCTGTGATCATGATAAGCCGGCTCGTGATGAGACCTCTTATTCTTTGAGATATAGTGTTTTCTTGGATTGTTTCTCTGGATGCTGCGATTTTCCTTAACAGGGAGGAAATCATTGTTTTTCCTTAAGAAAGCTCTGGACGACAATAATAGAGTTTAAGAACAGCAGTTTTGCAGAGAATACTTATTTTGCTATTGATGATACTTTTCATTGCGTTGGCATAGAACAATTTTTTGCCAAAAGTTACCTTCATCCCAGATTTCTTTGTAAAGTTGAAACTAACATCACATTCAGGCTAAAGTTAACTCTACCTGTCAATAATAAAAGTCAGATTTTTCGAAAAGTTTTACTATTTATACAAGTGAAATCAAAATCTGATAGAGAAATGGTATATACTTCATAAATACAATTTATGATCACTCACAACCAACCTTATTTATATTTAAAAAATAAAACTAAAATTATCCTACAAAAATTAGAAGGATAACCTTCTATGGAAAATACATTTTGAGGATTTGTCCGTTTACAGGCAGAGAATCTCTCCTGCCTGTCAAGTCCTGCAACACAAAAGTCGATGGGCCTATGACTTCTACGATTTGAAAAGGACCAAGCCATAGCTTCTGGAATTTCGTATGTTTGCCCTTCTCTTCGTGAGCCTTATCCCACTTCAAAACTAGGTCTCCCATCTGAAAGTTTTTTCTGGTCATTATGTTCGAATCAAAAGAGGATTTTATCAGCGCTTGGTGGTGAGCGTGGGTTTTCTTGGCCTGTTCTCGTTGTTCTTCTAGCTTGATTATTTCCGTTTGCCTTAGTTGTAAGGGAGAAGTGGATACTTCATCAATGTATTGTACTAAGGACAAGGAGGGAATGACTAAGTGAGTAGGAAGAACTGCTTCTCTCCCGTAAACTAAATTAAAGGGAGAAGTGCCGATAGAGGTTTTCTTTGTAATTCTGTCTGCCCATAGGGCGTTTACTAGTGCTTTATGCCAATTCTTTTGGCTTTGGTCGACTGTCTTTTTGATAATCCTAATTAGGTTCTTGTTCGTTGATTCAGCCAACCCATTACCTTGCGGATAGTAGTTGGCAGAATACTTTAGTTTGAACCCTCTTTTGAGTGCGAACTCAGTCATGGTATTTCCAGAAAAATATGAAGCGTTATCGAATATTAAGGCCGTTGGCAATCCAAACCTAGTAATGATAAACTGATCTATGAATTCAACAATATTTTCAGAATTAGCTGTCTTGAGAGGAACTGCCTCTACCCATTTAGTAAAATACTCAGTTGCAGTGAGGATATACCTATGCTGTTTAGAGGAGTGATGAACGATCTCACCTATTATGTCCAGGCCCCATTGGCTGAACGACTGTTCGATGTTAACCGGCTGCAGTGGCATGGATGATTTCTTTTGTTTCCCTGCAGCCGTTTGGCAGACTTGGCATTTTCTTACGTGATTGTACGAGTCTTTGAACAGCGTGGGCCAGTAGTATCCTGCACGTAAGATTTTGTGTGCGGTGGCTTCTCCAGCATAGTGTCCACCTGCTGGTCCATCGTGGAGTTCCTGCAAAACCTTTTCGGCTTCAGTTTTCTCAAGACATCTAAGAAGCACAGAATCATAGTTTCTTTTAAATAAGACATCATCTACGAGCTGATATTGTTTGGCTTTTAACGTCAGGATTTTGATGTGATCCAGGTGAAATGGAGCATATCCGTTTTTCAGGAAATAAATGATGTCAGCATAAAATGATTCTGCGTCGTTTAGGCTTACCTC
The DNA here is from genome assembly GCA_031772625.1 of Pinus tabuliformis. Lineage (NCBI taxonomy): Eukaryota > Viridiplantae > Streptophyta > Pinopsida > Pinales > Pinaceae > Pinus > Pinus tabuliformis. Next base: position 1,267,915,814 of record CM062809.1, read on the forward strand.
ATACGTGTGTACCTCTTCAGACGATTCTTCGGGGATTTGCGATGTTCCAGCTAACATCTTGCAGAAGCCTTGGCCTCTTACGATGTGTGCCGGCTTGATTTCCACGTCGTATTCTTGCAAGGCGGTGATCCAATTCGCTCTCTTCTCGCCCACGTCTTTCTGAATCAGGAGGTTTCTTACCACTGGGAATGGTACTATGACCTTGGTATGGGCCTTTAGCAAGAAGGGTCTGAAATATTTGACCGCTTTGAAAACGGCATACGCCTGTTTCTCTACGTCCGAATATTTCAGCTCAGCACCTTGTAAGTTTGAGCTAAAGAATGCGATTGGGGCTTCTGCCTTTTCTTGGTTTGCCTGGGTCAAGATCGCAGCATAAGAATTTTCCGAGGCAAACGTGTATAAGATGAATGGTTCTGAAAAAATTGGGGTTGCTAGGGATGGAGCATTGATGATGGCTTGTTTGATTAAGTTAAACGCTTCGTGCTCGTCTAGACCCCATTTAAAGCTTGAATTCTTTTTTATCATTTTTTGTAAAGGAGAAATAATGCGTGAAAAATCTGGGACAAATCTTTTCACAAAATTGATCTGTCCTAGGAAAGATTGCATGGTCTTTTTGTTATGGGGCATAGATATCTCGGAAATTTCTCTGATTCTGTCAGGTTCAATGTGGATGCCTGATTTGGACACTATGAACCCTAGCAATTTTCCTTCACTCAACGCGAAAAAAGATTTCTTCGGGTTAAGCGAGATTCCATACCTTAAACATCTTTGAAAGATTTGCTTCAAATCTTTGAGATGGTTGCTTCGGTTCTTGGAGTACACAGTTATATCATCCAGGTAAATCACTACTGATTTATTGACTAACCCTTTGAACGCAATGTCCATAGCCCTTTGAAAAGTAGCGCCGGCGTTGATCAGACCGAACGGCATCTTCCGATACGCGTAGGTACCCCATTTAGTTCGGAAGGTGGTTTTTAGCTGATCGTCTAGGTGTACCAACACTTGATTATATCCTGAAAATCCATCCAGGAAAGACATCAATTCTGAGCCCGCTACAGCCTGTAGTATTTGCTCCATAGGTGGGAGGGGAAAATTGTCTTTCTGACAGGCTTTGTTGAGATTCCGGAAGTCGATGCAGATTCTAATATCTCTGTTTTTCTTCCTAACAGGTACCATATTGGATACCCATTTGGAATGTCTGACAGGGAAAATTATTCTGGCTCTCAACAACTTATTCAGCTCAGTTTTTATCTGATTTTCCAGGTTGGGGTGGATTTTCCTGAGCTTCTGTTGGACGGGTTTCTCGTTGTCAATCATAGGGATAGTGTGCTGAATGATAGAAGTGTTATAAGTTTTCAGCTCATCGTAGTTCCAGGAAAAGACGTTTTTGTACTGTCGTAGAAGACGGATGTATGCGGACTTTTCTTCAGGAGCTAGGCCTTGGCCTAGATTAACGTTTTGGGGTTTCTCTTCGGTTCCTAAGTTCACTGATTCATAGTTCAGAGTTGAACTGTAAAGTTTGGCGTTAGCTGATCTTTTGAACCGACTTTTTAAGTCATACAAATCTTCTAATTTGACCACTGATTTGGGTATAGCATTATCCGTGCCATTTTGTTGTATTTGGTGGTCATGACAGTCCTCGTCGATTATCTGGTTTGAGTAGGAGCCTTCAGAGGTAAGGAAACTTACGATGTCTGGGTCGTCGTTGAACACTCTCCAGTTGGTGATGTTGTCAGGGATAGACGGCTTAAAAATTAACTCTATGGAAAACCTATTTGGACTAAAGTCTTCGGAGGGGATGAGTCTGGAGGCTACGTTTGCTAGCAGGTCTGCGCTTGCATTGTGAAGTCTTGGGATTGATGAAATATTGAATGCTGTAAAATGCGCAGTGAGATCTTGCACTAAAGACTGATAGTGCTTTAAATGACTAGACAGGCAGTGTATGGTGTTACGTACCTGTTTGACGACGATCTCGGAATCTCCAAAGACTTGAAGATATTTGACGTTGCAACCGATTGCTTTGTATAGGCCTTGCACCAAGGCTTCGTATTCCGCTGTGTTGTTCGTGCAATCGAACTCCAGCCTGCATGTGAGCATGGTCTTATTTCCGTCGGGGCTAATCAAGATGCATCCTGCTCCCGCTCCCTCATTGGACTTAGAGCCATCAAAATATAATTTCCAAAATAAAGAAGTATTTACAGGGTTATCTAAGAAACTAACACATTTTGAATCATCAGTCTGGGAAAAGTTTTCTACTTGGGACACGACTGAATTTTCTAAATATGGTGATATGTGAGCATTGAAATTTCCAAGGAAAGAGTCTACCGAGTAGTTGCCTATGATGCTACTGTTGTATGCTATGGCTTCGTTCTCTCCCTCCAAATCCATCACTATGTACTTTTGGTGCAGTTCTCGTTCAACCTTTATTTGATTTGGCTTCCCGTTGAAGGGTAACCACATGTGTGACCAGTTAGTCGAAAAATATCCGTGGAGCTTCTCGAACCAATCCCTGCTAAGAATTAGACCATAAAATTCAGGGATGTCAACAACTAGAATATCGATGACCTGGCATACCTTGTGGTTGAACATTAAGTTTGGCACATATTGACTTGGGTAAAATATTGGTTGAAGCACCAGAATCAACCAAGCAGTTATGCACGTTTCTGTTAAATATCTCATAAGTGAGGAGGAAAGGAGGAGTGTGAGATCTAGACCTCCCTCCAATCAAAGCGATGTCATTTGGATCGATTTTATTGATCGCGTTGATTGGGGGTCTTCCTATATTATGGGAAGCTATAGCTGTAGGTAGAGGCGCAGTAGGTACGGCGTGTAACTCTTTCATCATGATCTTCTGTTGGTGTTTCAATTTGCTCAACTCGTACAGGGTGATATTAGCCCTAGTCTTCTTCATGTCGTCGATGATGTTATACTCCATTTCATCCGACACTATTAGTGTCTTTGATGGAGGCGATTGCTCTAATTGGACTGGACTAAATGAGGTCGCTTTAGAGGTTGTCTTCTTTGTTGCGACCTTTTCTTTCGCTGGAGGGCTTGCGCCCTTCTGTTTTGGGGTAGTCTGGGGAGGATCAAGTTGATTTCTGCTTCGTGTGCTAACCGGAAGTGCTTCTTGATCTTCCTCTTGTGGGAGGATGAAATCCCACATTCCTTGCAGTTCCACCACTTCTTCGTCGTCGGTCTGCATTTCGATGGTGCTCTCTTCTTCTTCTTCTTCAGATTCCACATTTGAGACCACGTTGGGTGGCTTCGTCTCCATAGGGGGATTTCTTTTGAAATTCCTAAAAGGCTTTCTTGGGGACGATTCTGCTACTTGCTTTCTTATGTCAATCATCTCATTAGACATGGCTTTCAAGACTTTTTGTAATCCTTCCATGTCGAAAGGATCCTTCGTTTGCTTCTTCTTGGTTTCTTCTTTGAAAGAGATTTTCTTAGATTTACGCTCTTCGATTGTAGATCTCTTTTCTAGGGCTACTACGCGTCTTTCGACTGCCAATGCCTCAGCCAAGTTTTCGACTAAGGTTGTCTTGCTTGCCCTATCTACGAAGATGGCCAAGTTTGAAGGTAAGGCCGTGATGTACCATTCGCATCTTACTTCCTCGCTGGGCTGGGAAGCAGCGGGGATTTTATTGAGGATCTTGTTGAACCGTAAGTTAAAATCTTTAATGGGTTCCCTAGCCTCAGCTTTAAGATTGGACAGATCGTTGATCAGTGTTGCTGTCGATCTATCATCGCCGAATTTGGTGAGAAATTGATTTTGAAAAATATCCCAGCTGGTGATAGATCCGGAGGGTAGAGAAAAGTACCATGACCCGGCTGTCCCTTGCATCGTATAGGGGAAGAGTCGGACCACGGCATCTTCGTTGGTGACCCCGTTGAGATTAACAGAAAGCATGAAATTATTGATATGTTCTTCAGCTAGCATTCCAGTTTCTGGATTGAACTTTGGTAACCACTTCTCAGGATGGGCAGGTATTGGACTCAGGGGTGGAGGCATTAAAACCGCCCCAGGGTTGTTCCATGGAGATTGTGCCATCGCTGAGTTGCTGGTTAATAAAAGTGTAGAAGATGATCTTCGAGGTTGAGAAGATAGAGATGTTACGATCTTTGACGATTGTGGAGGAAGGGTTGCGGAAGATGGATGAGTGATTTGAGGTGGAGATGTGGGTGGTTGACTTCGCGGAGAGGGAGTTGAAATGGACGAGGTGGATGAAAGAGTCTCTCTGTCAGACTCTTGAAGTGCTTTCCTTGCTCTTTTCCTAGTGGGGAGAGGGATTTCAGTTGGCTGAATGCCGAACTTTTCACTCTTCAATCGGGTCAGGGGATGAGCAGGGTTGTATTGCGAAGTCAAGCTGCCTTTAGATTTATCAGATTTCTGGTTAAAAATAGAGAATCCCTGGAGTTTACGGATCAAGGTTTGAACTTCAGGGGGATCGACAATGAGTTGTTCTGATGTATCGGGATGTATAGCAGCGGTGGATGTCCGAGCGACTTCCAGTTCTGAGTTTAGTCGTAACGGGGAAGTCGGGGAAGTTGGTGAGGGTGACTTGCTCTTAGAATGGTATTTGAATTTTGAATTATGCGCCATTCATAGCTGGCCCTCCTTCTAGCGCCAGAAATGTTGAGGGCCCCAAAGTCGGGTCAACAACAAGGGGGATACCCACCCGGTCCGGAACCTGGTTGGCGGCTCCTTGCCCGTTTGGAGTAGCGGGTCCGACTGGGGGTAATGGGACCAGTTTCCCAATGTGATGGGTGTGTGTGTGTGCATAGAGTCTGATGATATTAATCTAGAGGTTTTTCTAAACTAGTCTTGATTTTAACTGCTAAACTAACTCTATGCTAATGTAATCTAATGAAGAGAAATACATCTGATCTATGCTAACCCGGGGTGTTTTTCTTTTGTTTATGCGATCTAGAAAGATTTCTAACAGCAGCTGGTAATAAAGATCATTCAACTGATATCAGAATATAAACCAATAAAGATAAACTGTTCTGCATAAGAAGTTAGGCAGAGTAGTTGTGAAAAGCATATCGCATAATCAGTTTTCTATATGTTAAGCATGATTAAATGATCCCACCGTACAAAAGTGCCAAATGGTAATGCAGACATTCATACAATAACATATAAAGAACTCAGCTACATATCACTTTAGGGATACTAGCAGAATCTAGTCAAGAGATAAAAGTACCATTTATGACTAACTTCACCAATAAACTTCAAGTAATAATGATTTATTTCTACTTGTTCTAACATCTGCTAAGAGTACAGAAGTGCAACATCAGTAACAGATATTAAAATGCAAACATAAATAAATCTTGATCCATCTATTCATCAAAAACCTCCTCTGAGGGTGCAGAAGTGCATGTTCTGAGGATAAGTTTTTTGACAGATTTCCGGACCCTTCTCCAAAAACCATGAGAAGGGTTAAATACTACTAGCTAATTGATATTAATTACACGAATCTAGGGAATCGGCTTCAAATGACCGCCCTTTACTAAAAGCAAATTTATTTCTAAAACTTTAAATCTAATTTCTGACCGTTTCTGTATATTCTCTTTAGTGCTGTCAACAGCGCAACGTTTTCCTGGGAAGAGTCGGCTGACTGCCTTCTTATTTTGCTCGGGAGATAAAAGTGGAAATAACAGGAGCTGGCACTTCCTTCTGATAGACCGGAAGATATTTTCAAAAACCTTTCTCTAGCTGGGTGTATTCGCCGCGTGTATACTTAGCACAACCCAGGTTCTTCTCGAACTGATTTTGCTGTTGCTGTTTTGGTTTCCGGTTGTGCGAATGACTGAGTGGGTTAGGAGTCGTGCTGTATGGACATCCCCCTGTTTTAAGAATTGTTTCCGTTCTTTGTTCCAGGTTTTCCTGAAGCGTCTTCCTTCTCATGCGCTTCTTTCTCTGCTTTACCAAGTCTGAGCTTTAGGATCTTTTCTGAACACGCTGCTTTTGTGCGCCTTTGACTCTGAGTCCTGGATAGTCTAATTTCATTAGTGCCGGTTGTCTGATAGTCTGGAATCCGCGGTCCTGCTGCATGCGACATTCGTTTGCGGAGGCATCTTCTCTCTGCTGTTTGATTGGCGCTTTCCCCTTTCTCTCAGATGTTTCCTGCATATAGATTTATATCAGTTGCGTGTCTTGCAGTCTACGCAAAGAAGCAGGGAAATGAAAAAGATTGACATGAAAGCATTAAACTCTAATGAATGCGTAATCCTGACATGCATCATGACTTGACTCTTCGATAAATGCGATGCAATCATTCCTTGATACTCAAGCATGAGGTCATTAAATTCCTTCAAGGCGCGCACTTAATCCTGGGCTTTGTCGTGTGATAAGTCTTTTCAGATCGCAGATCGCGAATCGCTGCCATCGCAGATCGCGAATCGCAGATCGCAAATCGCTGCCATCGCAGATCGCGAATCGCTGCCATCGCAGATCGCGAATCGCTGCCATCGCAGATCGCAAATCGCAGATATCGCAAATCGCAAATCGCAGATATCGCAAATTTTGTTTAATGGTTATGCCGTATAGCGTGATGCTTGTGATTGGCGATTTCGCATATCGACGGTCAGCGTTTTTCGAAGGTCCTCTTTTAAAGGGGCGCGTGTGATGTATGCGACGCGATGAACTTCGCATCGCTCATTCGCGGTCTTGCTTTTCGCGCTCGAGCCAAGCTTCGGCCTTTCTTTGCGATGCGATTTAAGCCTTAGGGAGAGAAATATAAAAACTTTAGAAAAATATTTTTTTGGAATTTTTTGTTCAGGGTCCCCTCTTTGCTTGACGTTATTGCTAATGTCAAGTGAAGAAGGGGGGTTGTTGGTGACCACAACACTTTCATAATAGGTTTCAATCATTTCCATGCATGAACTTGGAAATTAAATGATGCAAATTCTGTTTAATCATATTTTTGTAAACCCTTCTTGATTTGAGATGATTTATGGATAAATGTCATCAATGATGTATATGTTGCAGAAGTTTCTACATTGCAAGAAGACCTTATGTCATCTGCCTCAGCCAAATCATATCCACCCATGATCGCCAAGGGCCACTAAGTATCGTTTTGCAAAGACAACTTGTCATGCTTATTGAGCAAATCCAACCATCATAAAGCTTTGGTTTGAGTCCTAAGTGAGTTCCAACCACTCCCTTGCCTTATTTCTTCCATTCCTCACCTTCCCTAAGCTCCATACCACTTTCCAAATCACTCCTTATGCTTTCAGCCTGTTCCTGTAGGAAAACAAGGGATCCTGTAGGTGAACTAGGACATCCTGTAGGAAAACCTGTAGTGGCCTGTTTTGAGCCCGATTTGTGAAAAAACATCACGAAAGCTAGGAGAAGACCCCTACTTGCCTCCCAAGCCATCTAACCCATTGCACTCATCTCCCTCCACACCTATCTCACCTGCCATGCAACCAAGAAGGATTAGCATTCATGTTTTTACAAAAAGATAAAAAGAAAAAGGTTGTTATGTTTATTCATGGGCACAGCAGTTAAGTGTTTGTTTAGATCAGATTCCATGCTTAGGGTAGTTAAGGTTTCACATGTGTTAAATTAGAATTCTTTTGAAATCAAGGTATATTAACAAATAGCTAGATGAGTTATGTGTTTTAGGCATCTATTTCAGTCTTTCATTACTGCAGTAGGTAGCATTTCAATCCTCTCAATTAGGGTAAAATTCTTCTTTCTCAATTGGTAATCAAACTTATTCTAAATCAATAGAAGGTTGGTTTGATAAAACCTAGTGGTCTATCGCCCCATCTCAGCAGTGACAAAGAGTGGGCCCATTACATCTAGCTGTGTATATAGCAATGTCACCTCCAAGTTTGTACGAACCCCGGGTTGGTGAAGTAAAGTTGGTAGCCCCAGGAGTTGCAGCATTCTTGCTGCAATACTGTTGCTCATCACTATGTTCACCGTCTTGGTCTTCAGTGGCTTTGTTATGTCTGGTATCTCTAGCTCAGGTCTAATTACTTCACAATGTCCTTTTGACTCCGCTATGTCGATGTTATGAGGATATTCTTCTTCTTCTATAGTAAGGTTATAACACTCCAGTGCATTTTCTATCTGCGCAGCCAAATCAGGTTGCTTCCATGTCAGTGGGGTTACATTCTCAAAGATCCTCTTCTTGACTGTTTGAAGGGCCAAATATATGTATGGGAAATCATCCTCAAAGCTGAATGTTAATATGAAGCCATCAACCATGTCTGCCCAGTTCATGGTACCATGTCAAAGCTCCATTTCTAGGTACCAGTTCTTAGGGATTGTCTCTAATGTATGAATGAATCCATGTACCCATTCTTGTTGTGGAATCTCCTTCCATGTTGTAGTGCATAGTTGGATATGCTTCCTAGGATTAGTTTCACCATCATATTTTATCTCCATCTCTGTATCTATCTGTCCAAACCTTATCCCCATCAGTCTTCGACATTCCTTCCAACCTCCTATATTATTCTTGTGTGCATTCCACCATCTAGCAGGGGTAGCTTTCAAGGCTATATCCAAGGCTAACAACCTTTGATTTTCTGGAACTTGTTCTTCATAATCATTAAGAAAAGTATTTACATCACCTAAGCCATCATAAGAAGGTAGGTTACATACCTCAAATATCATACAACGAACTAATTTGGTAATTATTGCACAACGCCTTGTGGATACTTCATGCAACCTATTCTGCCAGTTCTCCAACTCTTCTTCTGAGTCTGAGGTACAAGAACTATCATGCTCCCAAATCAACTTGCCCTCTGCAGTAGGGTTAACACAATCTTGTTCCTTCGTTTTCATCTGATAGATATTGTCTATGTCAACTACACAATATTCTTCTTTGACTAAATCTGTATATCTTACTCCTTCTGATGGATCCAAAGGGACAATTACTCTGATATTGTTTCCTTCAAATATCATCTGTCTCTTCTTCAGATTAATTAGGCCATATTGTCAAATGCCTAGTCAATTCCAAGCAATGCAGGATAAGGGTTATTGTCATCGACGATCTTTATTACTTTAAACTTAGCAGTAGTGTGAACTCCTTCAATATCTACTGTGACACCTGGTAGTCTTCCTAGAGGGAAGATCTTTTATTGATTTTATATCCTTAACTGAATAGGTGACCACTGTAGCTTTGGCTTACCCATCAATTCCCATGTCTTCTTCGTTAAGACATTAGCATCAGATCCCAGATCCAGAATAATTTGATCCATCTCATACTCTCCTATCTGCGCACTAAGCCTCATTTCTCTTCCAGTTCTCTTCTATCGATGCAAATTATTGACTGTGTGCATCTCACTTCATGGTGTTTCTTTGGATGCATAGGAATCTATCAACTCCTAAAGCCCTTCTACATCATTTTGATCTCTTAACAATTTCATACAAGTCTGGAGAAAAGATTTAAAATACCTACTTGACTTGCTGAATCATGGTCTTGTGTTGGAGCTTGATCCTCTGTCGAATCTCGGTTATGTATCGAAGTTGATGACACGTCACAGTTACTTTTCTGATCAGGCTTTGGTTGTGAATTAGAGGTCGAAGCTTCGACATCCATAAAACTTCACTTTGCTTCCATAAATACTTCTTTTTATTTTTGAATATAAAAAGCATAAACTTTCTCAGCAATCTTTCTGACCCATGCACTTTTAGATTCTTTCTTTTCATCCACTTTATCACTACTGGTCGCAACTCCACTTCTAGTGACAATACTAATTCGAGATTCATTGGTCCTCCTTTCAACAATCATCATTTGAATATTCTGTGTCGGCTATTGATTCCTTTTTTCTTGCATCTTCACCATAAGTATAGGACATTCTTCAATTACATGGTCAAAGGATTTACAATACTTACATGTCGTTGTGGGGTTCTGGCAGTCTCTCGCAAAATGACCTAGCTAGCCGTAGTTATAGCAAATGATCTGTCCCCATCCTCGACCAACTCCACCACCTTGATCTCTTCCTTGATAACCTCCTCTACCACCACATTGTTTATTGTGCTCATGCCCATGTTCTTCTTCTTGCATTCTATAAGTGTCAGCACCACGCTCCATCATTAGTTCCTAAGCCTGACAATTATTCCAATTGTGTCCTACTGATTTACAGAATTTACAATAGAGAGTCCTCAGAGTCTGTACATATTTATGTAACAATTAATAGTCTTCTGAATGATGTTGACCTCTAATCTTACACATTTCGCACCACAGGTTGGATCCTGCATTCAAGGAATTTGGTGCCCTGCCAACCATGTAATCCCTAAAGATAGGGCACTGTTCTTTAGAATGGCCCTCCGATCTGCACTTCGTACACCATACTTCTTCTCTAAATTCTTTGCTTTTCTTGATGTCTTGTATCTGTAGGGTTAGGTTCGCCATTTGATTTTGAATTTGTTGCATGCTTGCATTAGTATCTCCTATAGGTGAAGCTTCCAATTTCATTGCAATCTGTAGAGCTTTGGCTTGAATTTCTATCTTTTGTTGCATCAATGGAAATCTGATATGTGGTAGTAGCACAACTATAAACCATTCTTGATGTTGCTGCGGAGCTATGTCGAAGCTTACTTGATCCAATAACACCCTAAATCTCTGATAAAAATCCAAAACAGACTCAGTAGGTTTATGTTTGATCTATTTCAACTCAGTGATGCACTGTGACTTAGACTTCAATTTCTTAAACTCTCTTATCAGTGTTGTTTTAATATATGCAAAAGCTCTGTTCTAATTATTTGAATACTTCATATACCATGTCAATGCTCTATCTCAAAGTGTCGTATCGAGTTGCGCTTTCTTTATATTCTCATCATTGATATGCTTTGTGGTTCATAAAGCTTCACATAAAAACCAAAATTGTTTTGGATCCTCCAATCTAGTTCCTTTGAAAACATGTAGCTTAATATTGTCAGCCATACTTCTTCTTGGGGGGGAGGGGGATGAATAAGGGGAGGGGGGTGGGGTGTAGGAGGGTTAGGGGAAGGGAGAAAGCCAAAAACACCCTAGCTATTACTGGATGCTGGCTTCTGCGAACTCTCAGGATAGAAGGGTGAATATTGCAAAGTTACATGAGGGTTATCAGGGTGGCTTTCTTCTCTCTCACTTTTAGATCCACTCAAAAGAGGACTATAATCAGTCTCTACAAAGGTCTTCAGGTCTTGTCCACGAGATATCTTTTTGGTATCTACTCTATATCTCTTTCCACTTCGCATTACTCTGATCTCTTGCTCAGATTTATTCTCTCTTCTTCCAAACATAAGTAAACTAGCAATCTGATTGCATCCGTAAAACTCCCTTTTCACACAGAATCATACTAATCCAAAGTTTCAGAAATTTTAAATACTTACCACGTAGTCCTTTGAAGAATCATCATTCCTCTTCGTTATAGGACACGGTTGAGTCTATGATGAACTCAGTAATGAATCCTCCAAAGATGCTATCAATCTAGAAATTGACAACCCTTGAGATCCTATTGTCTATTCTCTTGAGTCGTTGTATCAATTCAAGAGTCCATACCGTAGGTTCTTCACCCTTAAAACAATTCTTCCTTTCGGTCAACCTCGATATCCACTCATACAACTCAACATGAAAAGAAGCGAAGAAAATATCATATTGATCTGTAAAAATATACTTTTGTAACCAAGCTTCAAATGTCAGATGAGGGTTTCTATTTTCTTGATCCACAAATTCTTGCTCTTTCAGGTCTATCCAGTCTTGAATCTCTTTCTTTGATGGGTACCACATCCACATATCCTTCAAACAGATCTCGGTCCCAACAACAAAACCATTTTTTGGTTTGATTTGGGTTGACCCAGGTTCAATTTATATTGTGCACCAAAAAAACCCTTGATCATTGGCCCTTTTGGCAACGATCTGCAGGCAGATCGTAGTCTCACCCTAAGTGATTATGGGAGGATGCAGAACCAGGTTTTTGTAGCCTTGAAGGATTAGGAGACGTGGTATTATTATGTTATGTTATTTAGTGTTTATAAATCACTTCACTGCATTAGATTAATCACTTAAACATGATGTTGTCACTTTTTTTAGCTCCTGGAGCACAAGTGCTTTAGGAGATATGAAAGCCTCCTAGAGATAGCCTCTCGGTTGATTGTAGACCAGTGCCTAGAATATATTAGATAGAGGAGTGCTTTGGAACTTTATTAGTCGAGCTTTCTTCTGAACTCCAATTGTCACGTAGTTGGAAGAAGAGAATAAAGGGGGCTTGGTTCAATAGTCTTTCACTTCAGTAGACTCAAGCACATACAAGGATCTAAATGCACAAGGGGTAGATCTAGTTCATCTCAAAGAGAAGTGGCTGATTCTGGTGGCCGACACACAATAATAGAAAAGCTTAATATTGTCGTTGTAATAACATGATGAGGAGGAAAGAAAGGAGGAAAATTGATGCATAGGGTTGTAAATAAGACATAATCCTAAGCAACAATATTCCGACAGAAATATGGAAGACTGAAGAGGTGGAATGGAAAAAACAGTGGAGCGTTAATTAAGGTCCCAAGATCTATACATCATGAATACATTTGTTACTGACTAGCGTATGTAAATCTGTGCTCATACAGGTACTGTAGGCTATATAATAACACAAGTAACTCTGTAATTACCAAAGGTATTGTTACTACTTAGCAGCAAAATATACAATCATGAATAAGAGTGAAACTAGCAGCTTCATTACATTATTTAAGAAGAAGAGAAACATACATGAAGTGATAAATAAAGGAGAAAACATACTGCACATTGTTCTGATAGGAATCAATATAATAGTTTCATTAATCCTTAAGAGTCCAAATCACCATTCCATTACATTCATCAGTGTATTGCTCAAGTCCCTTATGAAAAAGAAATTAGAACCAAAATGGAACCATAAAATTGGACCACTGCGGGTGCAGAATTCTGAAACCTGTCTTAAGTGTTTCTTCCCCCTATTTATACCGAGAAGGAGGGGGCTTTGAATCAACAGTTACAAAATATATCATCCAAGGGCTAGCTATTCGATTGAATAACTATCTCGGTCTGCGATAGCCCTGTTACCCAAAATGATTCTAAAGGATTCGATTCCTTTCTTAAAAATACATAAAAATTATAGAATAAATAGAAATTACAGTAAAATAGAAAGAAGGGAAATTGAATGATGATGGAGGAAAATATCCCCATGACATTCTTGGGATTTCCCCTGATCAGACCACATCTCTGCCATGATGTGCCTCTCTACTGCTTGACCGGTTCACCCGTCGCTTTCACCTTAACTACTTGACTTCTCCACTCTTTGGAGTTGGTAGCGATCAACTGTGTTTTCTTGTTCCAGAGCAGAACCAGAGATTGTCCTAGCAGTCCTTCATAATATGACTGAGTGGAGCTCCATGCTGAGCCATTAAGTCTTTCTGAGTCTCGTATCTCCATTTACTCTTTGAAGTCATGCAAGAGAAATAGTCAAATTCATTCATGTGGCTATTGTTGTCTTGGGTTTCTTGTTACAAAGGCTTCCACAGGATCAGCCCATATCAATTTCCCACTGCTCCACGCCTTCATTCAATGCCTCAGCTGCCGACCCATCCGCCTTCAAAGCCTTGTACCATACTATCAGAACATCACTGCATCGAGACTTTTACTCTTAAAACATTACAAAACAATGAGCTCTGATGTCCCTTGGCCCCCTTTGGTTTAACGCCTTATTGCAGTTCTCATCATATGATCAGGGGCCATGACTAGGGGCTTAGCCTTAAGGTGCTAAGGCCTTTAGACTCCTACCAAGGCTATCGTTCCTTTGTAAACTATTCTCTGCCCTTGGTTTGTGAAGTCCTTCTTGATTGTGCGCTAGCCCACATATCAGAGCTCCTCAGTCGGCGTTTTCAAATCGGGGATTTAACTTGGAGTGATGCGATATCAGATTTTTCCGATAGCCGATCACCTTCCGCGCTTAGCCCTTGGTTCCTCGCTCTTCCTGTGACCATAGGTCAGCCCCCCTTATCGGAGATTCTCAATCAATGATTTCATGTTGATGCACAACACGTTTCTACCACTGATCGTTGATTGCCGATTAGTGACATCATCATTTCCACGTGTCTTTATCAGATCCAATAGTGTGTCGCCATGTGTTGCTTATAGGAACCAATCTTACATTGCCACACATCCAGTTAGAGGAGAGAGAAAAGACCCACCCTCCTCGCCTGGTTTTACTATGAAATCCTTTGTTAACCTGCATTAGGCCCTCCTCGGTGCTTTAACATTAAAGGCACAATCCTGGTGCTTTAACACTATCGGCATTCGCTGATCGCAACTTTGTTAAGATTAACACTTTGAAAATGTCGATCATCGATTGCCGATATGGCCTGGACCTGCTGACTATCGATATCGCTCTAGACCTCCGATGTGTGGGACCTCTGGTATGTCAAGACTTCCTATTTGCGGGATCACCGATATGCCGAGACCTAGGATTTTACACTTAGGCATTTTCTCCTTGTTTTCTGATTTTCAAAGGGAAACTTCAATCTGCTATAGCATTTGATTTTGAAGTCCATTTTTGGACCTCCACATACTGTTGGAAATATTATTTTGAGCACTATCCAATGGAGAGGGTCTAATTTAGCTTTGAGACCTTCTGTGGCTTGGAATATGGCTTTATAATTCACTGCTCTTTTGCACTTTGGGCAATTGAAAACACATTTTGAAGTGAGTGATAACACATGCCATATAAAACCATAAACAATCATTATGTTGAAGTAAAATGCAATTGTAATAATTGCTACTCTACAACAGATAATAAGCAAATATACACATCAAAACACTAATGTAACGTGGTTCACCCCATTGTAGGGCTATGTCCACAAGAACTGTTGCTTAATATAATGAATCTTTAAAAACCAAACAGTTATTTGCCTACGGACTAAGTTGCAGGTTGTCTGCGCACTCAACTGCAGACTCTTCTCCAGGCCTCTGCGCACTCAGCTACAGAGCCTCTCCTTTGTTACCAAATTATAGATCATAATAATTCATTCATAACACTGATTGATTCTTATTTTTTCTCATATTATTTTATTGTTTCAACAATAAGTACCCTAGGGCTTTGGGTTAGATCCCCAACAGAGCAGGAGCAAACTACAAAAAGAAACACTCATACAACTCAGGAAAAATACTTATATAACCAAACTACATAAGACCAATCGTACCTGGATTTCCTTCATTCGAGTAGGTCCCGTAGGGTTTAGACCCTTTGCAACTCCCAATGTTCCTCAAACCTGAAAATCATTTAATTCGAACATACATAGCAGTATAGACGTAAAGCATATTCACGAAATTTGACTTTATATCATATAAACAAATGATTGATCGTACATAAAAACAATATTCATCTATGAATTATAACATAATTTGATGCATAAATAAAGTTAATTTCGGAAACAAGACAACATTTATTTTATTGCAATAAGCTATAAATAACATGGAGAGAATTCACCTGAGTCTTCTTCTTCCGGCTCCAAGCGAAACCGTCCTCCGGATTCGTCCTATCCCAGCCTTCAACAATCTTCTTCCATAACCAACACCATGATATCTCAAGCAAGAGGGAGAATATCTATAATCAAGGAAACAAGGGTTTCCTGAAGCTTGGGGAAGTGCATGAGGCACAGGGATTCATCAAACTCAGTCAGGGATAATCTCAGTATAATAACTCTATCTCTTCTCCTCCTTTAGGCCTTCCCATAGAAGTCTATTTATACTTCTCCCAATTAGTTTTTTAGTTGGGAAATAATTGGGCCACGGGCAATAGGAGGTAATCAATAGGTAAAACCTATGAACTGCGCCCATAATTAAGGAAATTTAATTTTTTAAGCATTTTAACACATATATGCGGGTTGGGTATTGACTAACCCGCATGTACACACTTTTATCTCAGGGAAAAGTAGCATACAGGGAATAAAACACTATTTTTAATATATTTGGACCAAGTCTAGAAGGAGGGGTTTCCCTAGGCCATAAACCAAGCATAAAAAATACCAAGGGTGGTAAATGGTGCTATAACAGATGCCCCCTAATATATGAGGTTAGAAGGGGTACATGATGGCCAAAATGTATTAAGTGTATGGAAAGAATCTTGTCGAAACTGAGAAGGACTTCACCAGAATTCAACCTGCCAAGCCATCAAAAGAGATCATAAAGAAAATGTTGTCTGAGGCGGGCATACCCATGATCAGAGAAAGTAAAGCATGCCCGCATATCAAGTACAAGCAGATCTAATATGTATACAAGTATAAAGAACTGAAAGTACATAATGGATCATCTGATCGTGATAAAAAAAGTACATGTCTGAATATCACATATAAGAAGACGATCAATGATGCTGAAGGATGAAGCTGACCACTGATAAAAAACTGATCCCAATTGTACCAAAAGAACATGATGGAATAAAATGATACTACATCGTAACTCGGATGCCAGCATATAATATGTCGCTATGAAGAATTGCAACATATACAGTGGATGGTGTCAACTAGCAGCAACAGGAGCAATTGACAAGTGAACCAAAACATGCTAATGCAACTCGAGGTCTTCACCGAATGTCGCGGTACATTTCTACACAATGGGAATAAATGATCTAAGGTCGACCACATGAGAAATCATTTGATTACCGGTCATTGATGTATACCGTTAACAAACGCGAGACTGCTCACCAATAATGAAAATGAGAGTCAAGGTACCCATACAATCTAACAAGTTTCCCACTGTCGATAGCGAAGGAATCTGCCACTGATGACTACAAACCCCAAGGTGCTGCCAAATGGACTCTAGATCTTTGTCCCAGAGCAAATGAGCTGTAGTCGATAGGAAAAGATCCGCTAGAAGGAAGGCATTAAGGCATCCTTCATCAATCTAGCAAGAGTGTTGCCCGTAGGCCAATAATGTGGAAGGAATCAGATGAAAAAGATGTAGTGACCCAACCGAAGCACGTTTCCGGCGTACACAAGATGTAGCTAGTGCATGATAGAAACCCTCTAAACCAACCAATAATGAAAGCTGACACAGAGATGAGGAATCCACCAATAGGGTCAAATGGAAACCAAGGCATTGCACGAATCCTAATGTTAGGGAAACCATTCAGTCAAAGACCCATGATATTGATCGATGCTGAGCACAAGGTGACCTATCAATAATGAAAATAGGGCTAGGGTGCGGCTCTAGGCCTGCCCTCAAAGCAATATGTCATCATCGATAAGGACAAGACCCGCCAACAAGAAGTCAATGGAGACCTTCTCAAACTGGCATGAGCAAAGGACCAATATAACTGATGTGATGACAAACATGGCACTGACAACTAGGATGGCCGACTGAAAAATAGGTCAGGAGACAGTGTAGAGAGGCCGACTCAGGCTTACTTCCCTTAAACAAAAGCACTGCTCAATGATGACTATATGGCAGCATATGATAACTCTGTATAAGTTCATCATGCAGGAGGCATGAGAAAACTCTCTATATGATTGGAAGAGATAACCAATCGGAGGAGTACTGACTCAATAACAAGGTTAAGAAGTACCTAAGTCAAACTAAATCCTGCCCAAAAATGGAGGAGAGACTTTCTTTTGAGTGCTTTGTTCAAGGGCAACATGACTGACTCTAGCTACCAACAAAATATGGAAATGTTGTTCCATTCCCGCTCTTTTTGGAATATATATATTTTTGGATTTTTTTTTAATATGAAATGAACGTAGAAATATTTTTGATGAGACAAAATACTGACAAAATGACCTTGTTCCAGATGTGGGTCCAGTGAGACCAGATGGATTTCCGAGGCACAGGCGTTGTGGAAGAGGCAGCAACCGAGATAGAGAGAGTCCTATATGCAGTTCAGAGAAACCTGGTGAGACTGACTCACCAGGTACCTATGATAGCCATAGAGGATCTACCTGAGGAGAAGCAACGCTGCGTGGTAAGGGGTACCATGGGACTGGGTCCGCATACTTCGGTGTATAGCCAATGCAGTAGTTAACTTTTTAGCCGCTCATCTTGAGCCGGGTCGATAGACAGACCGATGTATGACTGGACATGATTATGGGCATGAACCCAAATTTTGTATATTATTTTTTGAAAACTTTATCTATATACAGGCGATTTTATGATATATATACAGATTCAAATTTTTTGATATTGTTTAATTTGATGAATGATTAATGTGCCAATCTAATGCTTGATTAGCAATAGAGTCTGCTAATGAATTCTCAGATTGTGGAATGTGAACATATGTAATATAAATAAATGATCGTTGCAATATTCTCACTCTCAAAATTTGGCGATATAAATAAGGATCATGAACTCGATAAATGTTATTTAACTGCGACACCACCAGCTGTGAGTTTAGGTAAACTATCAACGAATCAATCCCTTAAGAAATTGCTTCAGATAGTAAATTAATAATGGCAGTATATTCGTCAATGTTATTCGAAGCAGGGCCAATACATACTCCCCTCAACACCATCAACTGGCCAGATGGATAATAAATCATCGAAGCCGTTGAAGCAAGATTTCGAATGTGCTGACTAGCACCATCAGTGAATCCGAAATATATCGAATCATCCATCAACACCTGCAAAAGCGTATCAAAAAATGTCGATATCACAAAATGCCAGACAAATATGTACAAAAATACAATATATACAAATAAGAAATTGCTCGGCCAGAACCTAAGAAAAATACTTCTTAAGGTAGAGCCCATTTCGGGGCTCTGCCAGCTTGTTCCCTTCAAAATCAATTAATTCATAGGCCCCTTTTCCAAAAACTCGCTTGAATACAAAGGGACCATACCACATAGAATTGAATTTGCCTGCCCCCAGGGCATCTTTGTCTTGGTCATAGACTAAGATAAGGTCACCTTCAGAAAAAACCCAAGGAAGGACAACTTTATCATACTGAGTTTTAACCATGTTCTTATGGACTTCGTTTATTATGGTGGCATCTCGACACTGCTCATCGAGATGTTCCAAATGAACGAGGCGTTCTTCGAGACTAGATGTCTCTGGAAGAAGTTCTACAACTAGCTTAAGGGATGAAATTTCACATTCGATAGGAAAAATAGATTCCAGCCCGTAAACTAATTGAAAAGGAGTAAAACCAGTGGCAGTCTTCACTGAGGTTCGGTATGCCCAGAGTGCCAGGTACAACATGATGTGCCAATTGGATCGATTTTTGTCAATTGTCCTTTACAGGATAGTCTTAAGGGACTTATTCACGACTTCAACTTGCCCATTGGCTTGAGGATAATATGGAGACGAATGCTCCTATCGGAAGCCCAACTTGAGAGCCAATTCGGTCATCAGTTGATTCTGGAAGTGACTTCCATGGTCAATGACAATATTTGTTGGGATACCAAATCGTGAAATAACTTGGTTGAAGAGAAACAAGGCTGCTGTTTCACTATCATTTTTGTAAGTAGGCATGGCCTCAGCCCACTTCGTAAAGTAGTCTACTGCCACAATGATGTACTTGTGATTCACTACCGAAGGCGGATTACAAGTAATGAAATCAATGCCCCACTTCGTAAATGGACCGATAGTGATAACAGGAAAAATTGGAGCTGGATGCACGTGCATTTTCCGAGTAGAGATTTGACAAGGGTGGCAATGTTTGACCGCTTCAATGCAGTCTTTGAAAATTGAAGGCCAAAAGTAGCCTACATGCAAATTTTTCTGGGTTGTCGCAAGCCTTGATAGATCACTGCCACAAGCTCCATTGTGGAAATCATTAAGTACAGACTTCACTTCTTCCAAAGTTAAGCAACACCTAAGGTTTGATTCAAACCCTCTGCGATATAATGTATCACCAATGATAACATAGTTTTGGCAAGGTGACGTAACTTTTGACGCTCATCTTTGGAGAAAGCAGGTGGGAACTTCGAAGTCTAGAGATATATAATGATATCTCCGTACCAGGGATCTTGTGAAGAAATGAGGAATAAATGTTCATTGGGGAAATTTTCCTCATAAACAATGGTTTCCTCACAAGGCAACTCTGAAATTAATTCCGCAAAAACCAATGACTTCTTAGATTTGGCTGACAAGAACTTGAGATCAAATTCTTGCAAAATAAAAATCCATCGATTATATTTGCCCCCAATCACTCGCCTACTAAGGACAAACTGAAAAGGATTGATAGCCGCTAAGACGAATGTTTTGCATAGTAGAATATAATGACAAAGCCACTGGACAACATGGACCACTACCAAGGCCAATTTCTCAATAGGAGAATAATGTAGCTCAGGTCCTACTAAGCCTCGACTCAGGTAGTAGATTACATGCTCACTGAGAGCATCATCTTCCTGAACCAAAACCATACCAATGGTTGATTCTACCGCAGCGAGATATAAAAGGAAATCTCTGCCATAATCTGGTGGACTCAATAATGGAGCAGAGATTAATGCCTTTTTCAAAGCATCAAAAGATCGTTGCGCGAAGTCGTCCCATAAAAATGGAACTCCTTTCTTAAGCAAATGCATAAATCATTTGGTAATCTCGGCGTAATTTGCTATAAATCTCCTTAAGAAATTTTCCTTTCCTTGGAGACTTTGAAGTTGATGGATGGAAGATGGGGGAGGCAACTAAATTATTGCCTCAACCTTGAAAGGATCAACTTGAATCCCTTCAGTTGATACGATGAATCCTAACAGATGACCAGATGTGACCGCAAAAACACACTTATTCGGATTCAACTGGATTTTATAAAAAACGACATCTCTCAAAAACTAACCGAAGGTGGCTAGGATGATTAATTCTCTTTCGAGAACGAGCAGCTAAGTCATCCAAGTATGCTTCGATAACATGTTTTATGTCATGGAAAGCATAAGACATGGCCCACTGAAAAGTAGCTCCAACATTTTTAAGACCAAAAGGCATCTTCTTCTATGCAAATGTGCCCCAGGTACAAATAAACGCTGTCTTGTGCTGGTCCTCTAGATAGATAGTAATTTGAATGTAACCAGAGAATCCGTCCATGAACGAAAAAATTTAATTACCTGCACATTCATCAACAATTTGATCAATAAAAGGCACGGGGTAATTGTCTTTTGGAGAAGCTTTATTCAAATCCCTAAATTCGATACACACTCAGATCGTTCCTTGCTTCTTATCTACCGAGACTGGATTGGAAACCCACTCAGTTAGAGGAATGAGGTATATGAAACCCGCCTTAAGCATCTTTTCAACTTTAGATTTAATAGCTGCCGCTTTCCGAGGATTGACCGGTCGAAGTTTTTGACGAATAGGTTTGGTGTTTTTGTATGTCTTGATCTCATGCTAGACTATAGACGGATCAATTCCAGGCATTTCCTCATAAGACCGAGCGAACACATCTTGAAACTCTTTAAAGAGGTCGGTGTAGATTTGAATTTCTTTAGGGGAACAATCGTCTCCGATGAAGACATTTTCTATAACATTAGGATTCATAGAGATGTTTGTAGGTACAGTTCGTGAGATAACTGACATGTTATCTTCGACAGATAATTGTGCTGGAGCCAAAGGGTTTGAAACTATACGAACATCACTAGTAAGCAGATTGGAGAACCTAGATTCAACTTCATGCAATGGAGGAAGAAAATATGAACGATGATATAAATATTCCCATGGTTGATCCACACCCATCATTGCCTCCAAAGTTTATTCTTCTGATGGTAAGACTGTATCCAAGCAATCCAGAGTTGAAGTAGAATCGAGGGTCCAAGCTGGAGCCACATCACCATCTAACTCCTCTTGTGAAAAATGAGTGGGATGGTTGTCTGGAGAGTTAACGATAGATTGATAGCTAAGTTCTGCTGCAGACATGGAAAATGCCATTCCACCAACCTACCCTCCATCTAATGTGGTGGTAGATGAAGGTAAGGTCCAAGGGTCTGAAAAATAACGAGTTCGAAAGAACTCTTTCCGTGAAGGTCCCCTAGAGGATGAAATTGCATTGATTTTAGCTGTAGGAGTAGGAAGGTAAAATATACCCATTAACGAAGAGTACATTCCAACTCCTAAATTCTCAATAGGTTGACGGGGATTATCCACCAATGGAACTATAGAATCCGAAGTTGCGTTGGGAGTCACCTGGAGAATAATCTAATTGATCAATTTAACAATCCTCCCCTCGTGAGGAAAACAGAGGATGTGGAATAAAGATGAAACTAAGAGGAGGTTATAATCTAGGTTGGCATGAATGATTTCTACCTCAATGTTTATGACCTTTCCCCCAACACATATAGGAAAGGCCGGGATAATCCCGTGTGGCCTATGAGAGTCTCCATCAAATGCTGTCAAGAGAGTTAGTGAAGGAATAACTGAAGGTGATCCAATGGCCTTCCAACATGACATAGACATTATGCATGTGGAAGCTCCCTCATCTACAACTGCTTGAAAAATATTGGTTTTTCGGTAAGTGGACTTTATCTAGAAAGCCATATGGTGAGGAAGTCTCTTTTTGACATTCAATATATCAAAAGTGAGCACTAAAGAATTCTTTGGATCTACTTCATCGATTGCCGAAAGCAAAGCACTTCTCTGAGTAGGACACGACTGGAGTACCTCCAAAGCAAACATAGCACAAGGACTTTGAGCTAGATCTTCTACAATCGACATCAACTCATGTATTCACACCACGTGAATTGTACTGCAGTACCTTGAGGGTCATTAGCATTATTGGTGATTCCTCTCGCGCCTGTTAACAACTTACATCATTGGCTGGTAATCAGGTGATGTCTTTCCATGTTCGACATTAGAACATCTTCTCACATGGATCGACTTGTACTTCGGGCGAAGATTAAACGAGTTTGAAGACCCCGGATCTAGTTTCATCCATCCGGGCTGGGGTATATTCAGGAAAATAAAGACATCAAATGTACATCATTGCTACACAGATAATCATCCAAGCTAAGGGATGATGGCTCTACCAGAATCATTAGTTTGCCACACAGATGATTGTCTGTCTTATGTACATGAAAATGAATTTATAAAGCTGAGCATGGGAATGCACGCCTCAGCTAGATCATGAAAATATTGAAGATAATGTATTGTATTGTATCTTATTACAGGTCACCTTCCAATTTGAAAAACCTCGGATCCTCATTATAAACCATTTCACCTGACATCAAAAGATTTACAACCTCATGCTTTAGGGGGAAACTGTTACAGACATATTTGGGCACTGCAACCCCAATCACATATGTCCATAAACCAAGGGCTTCTAAACCCCTAAAAGTGTTGTTTCATACCCTAAAAGAACAAGGTCAGCTGATTACATCATCTCCCAGAAGTTCTCCCTGAAAAACTACTCAGAACTGGTCAAAACTGGACCATACAGACTGCTCCATGCATAGGGTGCGATGCATCTCACCTATTACACACAGGGGGTGCGATGCATACTGGAAAGCCCTTCTGTAGGGTGCAATGAGCGAGAGCAGACAAATGGCAGAAGCAGTTTGCTAGGTGGAAACTCAAAGAATCTTCTAGAAACTGCTCATATGACACTTGCCTCTCTGAATTCGCCCAGGGATGAGTAAGAGATCATGAAATCTCCAAGTGGAACCAAGAACTATCAGTGAAATGACACTAATCAAAATCCCAGAAGCTGACTCACTCTCCTGTAAACATCTATATATGGATCCCTCATCCTAGAGATCCAGAGGCTGGAATTTTGTAATTTGCAAGGAAGTGCTGTTGGTTTCTCTTTGAAGACATTGTTGGGTGATCTTGCTTTGTATGAGGTGAAGAGGGCTTTCATGTTGGGAGGATGATGCTAGATCAGACAGCTTGGTTGTAATCCTCTCTTCTACTACTTCTATCAATAAATCTATTTGAGTTTTCCTCCATATGCTTGTATATCTTTGAATCTTGTATTTGTATATGCATTTATATGGTTAATGTACATTTGATCCTACATTGTTTATGGTTATATATCTCTATTCTTTGATGGTATTTTGCTACTTTGACTCTACAGGTGTTCTTTGAAGCGGGACAAGTGAGAAAGAAGTGGCAAAAGCTCTATCAAAGGAGAGAGGAAACAAGTAAGGAGACTAGCGAAAGACTGAGGTTGGTACTCTCTGCTTCTCGCTCATCTATCTCTCATAAAGGAAAACACAAGTAACTTTAGTTTGTTTGTTTCTAAGATAGCTACCCGTCTTAGTGGGACTAGCAGCTCTGAATGGACACTAGTTTTCCCGATAACAAAATGGCGACTTTGCTGGGGAGCGAATAGTTTGTTTGTTTTGCTACTGTTGTTTGCTTTATAAACCACAAACGGAGCCTGAAGTTAAGCCAGCTAGCCTTCGAACTGCTTTTGCTATGCAACTGCAAAGTAGATCAATGCTGCTTCAGTCAATCTCTGGGTTGGTTTATGAACTGAACATCTAACTTACAAACATCGTAAGTACCCTAGTGGTAGCTCAAATAACCTAATTAGATCAGCCCCTATACTTTGTGTTTACTGACAATCATTAGCTCAGCCTAAACCCCTGAACTTAGCTACAAATTGTGAGTGAAAACCAAGATCAGTCTCGTCCCTGGACCATCGCACTGTCTCTTCTTGGCAATCTGGATGCATCTCACCTCCTGTGTGTTGCAGGTGAGATGCATCCCTGTTTCCCTGTGTTATAGGTGCGATGATTGACTAAAACTGTTTCTGCCTCCAGATTTTGGTTTTTTCTTCATTGTCTTCAACTTTATTCAGTAGTTTTGCTATCTATGATCAGTATATCATTGTTGAAACCATCTTCCTTTGCATTATTTTCAGCCTCCATCAGAAAGAATTGTGAATGTTTTTTTTTTTTTTTTTAATGTATTTTTCATCATTTACATTTCTCCTTTGCAAATAGTAGCTTAATCGAACTGTTGTCTTTTGATTTGAAAGTGTCGCAAGTGTCGTTTTCAGTCAAGAAAAAGAGTGTCGCAAAGAATTCCTCTTTTAGATAGTTGATTAAACTTTTGCCATCGTATTTGATTTGAATTAATAGTATTTCAAGTTTTGAAAGCAATTTTAAATTCGAAATTGCAAAGTGTCGTCTTAGCCTCCCTTTCGTTTTTTGAAGAGAAAATTATTAGTACTGTCGCTTTGAAAGAAAATAGTTCAGATCTATGCTTAGTTTTCTTTTGTCATTCTCACATTAAGGAAACTAAAAAAAATACATGCATGTGCATTTGCATTTAGACTGCATGCTGAAATTGATTTAGGAAAAGTGCATCTAGTGTGTGCTCTATGCTCTATGTTGAAAGAATTTCATTTCTCTTTCCTTAGTAGCTAGGATTTTCATTGTAAAAAGAAAGTAAACGACTGTTTATCATCTTAGATTGACCATTTAGGAATTGTATATCTACATCACGCGATGAACCTTAAAGGCAAACTTCTTAAGAAAGATCAACTGTAAAATAAACCTCACTGAACATAAAAACGCTTTGGAATCTAACACACAACATTTAGAAGTTTAGGCTAGAGATGTATTCCAGCGTCGTAAAGCTTGGTAACTATCGCTTTCATCGTAGGTTGGGTGATTCCTCCTCTTTGAGACAAGAAGTGCCAGTACGGACTTGTGCTCCCACATACCTTCAAGTATATATTGGGAGACCATAATAGGCTACATCCTTTATCCTTAGGAAGCCGTGTCTGCCGCCCTATCGATCACAATGCACTGAACACAACATTCGGGAAGATTGACTACCGTACTGTAAAAAGTATTCTGCAGTTTTGCGATTGATTTGGTAATCCCTCTATCTAGATTTCCAGAGTAGTCACTTTCGTTCCTTTTCAGACTCCTTAAAAGAAAAGGTCCATCTGAGCACTTGTCACTTCAGGCTCATTAAAAATCGAAGGCGACTAGAGTCATCTTTAGCTTTTTGTCAACTCTTAAAAATTGAAAAAGCAAGTTGTGTCAAAGCGTCATAAAATTTATTTTAATCGGAATAACATCACTGTTCCCTCGTTGGTCTTAGGTTGAGAAAATGGAGTCTACCAATCAAGGATTTCCCCTTGGGGGAAATCCTAGTCCTTTCTTTTCTTGGGGAGATGTTGGTGCTCCACATATGGCTACATTGTCCCTTCCAGGACTCACAATTGGCCTGCCGGTATGGCTTTTCGCGACCTTTGTCGTTCAAAAACACCGTAATTCCTGAGCAATAAAAACATCAACTAGATGACACTAGAGTTACCCTCCAACCTTCTACTTCGTTTATTTCTCCCTCTCCTTCTTCCTCTTCGCTTGGTGAAGCTAGTAGCCAAGTAACTGAGAAGAAGAAGAAAGGGAAGGAGAAGAAGAAGAAGAAGCCAACGGTGAAAGGGGCCAACCATGCATCGGAAAATGTCCACACACTGCACCATCCAAGTCTAAATATCCATGTGTCATTTGCAAGGGAGACCACTATCATCGAGATTGTCCTTGCATCCCACGGATCTTGAGGGACTGGTCTCCCCGCTTGTTCAATCCGGTGTCTTCAACCTCTGACGATGATTTTGAGAGCACACCATCAACTAGTGAAAATGAAGTCAATGGACAAAAAGGAAGATCTAAATTTCCTTGTAGACTGTGTGAAGGCGATCATGCCCTCCATCGTTGTCCTTTCCTAGATGAAGCTAAAAGAGTCTTGGATAACCGTCCTGCTTCACCGCAGCGACTTCCTCCTGGATACAAGAAACTCTTACCGAGTCCATCGCTAGTTGAAAATCTGACTGACACACCGTTGTTGTCGGTCGAAGCACCTATCATTGAAGATAAACCCTTTGAGTCCACACTGGACCAAAGTCAACAGGTCGAGACGACAGTCGACCCAATCTTGTCTTCAGAAGGTCCACCTTCAGATGATACTGTCACCAAAGAGAATGAGAATGACACCGTTCAAATTCTTTTCGTTAACACAGAATCCGATGAACATGGGGGCAATCTACCCGTTCCTTTACCGTAGGAAGGAAGTTCGTCAGAGATTTATCCAGTCGTTTATTCGGTCCCTCCTCCAAGCAATCTAGTCATTTCCTTTGATTGGAATCTTCTAGGGAGACCTTGCCTACCATCTAATGTACCATTCCGAATCATAATACAAGCTTACAGAATGATCATGGTTGGTACTATCATAGATGAAGGGGCCTCTGTGAGTATCCTTTCCTCAACTGCTTGGAAAGCGCTTGGTTCGCCATTGCTTCTGCCTGAGATTCAAAATCTGACAGTTTTCAACAAAGGAACCAGTCGACCGTTAGGGATCCTTCCAAATTTACCTATAACTTTGAGAAGGAAAACCATTCATCTAAACGTGATGGTAGTCCAAGGACCTCTAGATTACAATCTACTCCTTGGGCGTGACTACATTTATAGCATGGGAGCTATTGTTTCCTCACTCTTTCGAGTGATGTGTTTTCCACATGAAGGCAGAGTGGTCCAGCTCGTAGACTAGCTTTCATTCCCTGGTTCAAACATAGTTATTAGTCAAATTCCATCCCTAACTGGTCTTTTTACGCAAGGAATGTCTCATCAATCTCCAGTCTGCCCACCTGATGATCGCGAGTGATTCGGTGATTGTGACTGAAACCCAGGGGGCATGCACCCTGGTCTGCTTCGGCAGAAAAAACCCCAGATATAAGGTAGGTTTCCGCGTAGGAATATGACTAGTCTGATACCCTTGTCTGTTTAGGAAAATGAATTTGGATTGGAAAAGGATTCCCTCGTCAAAGGTTATGTGATTGGGACTGACAAAAATCACCTTTGTCCATTTCAATGGACATCACCAAAGAAGTGTTTTATCTGCGACGTGGATGGAACAATCTTGCTAATGCAAGAACTTCTGTATGGTAACCTGGAAACTCTACTTATACCTGGGGGCATGCAAACCTTTTTACATGCAAGTGAAAAGCGACCTTTTATTTTCTTAGTTTGTAGGCTCTTAACCCTTTAAACTCGTAGGTTGGTCATTCCTAGCTTGCATAACGAAAGGCTCCGGAGCAAAGTTTCGAATGGGGCAAGCTCCCTAAAAAATGAACCTATCGATGAGACATCCTTATTATACGACTGGCACGAGCAGTTTTACGCGAAGTTCAAGCTCGTTAAAAAATAAACCTAGCAATGAGCACATGTTCCCCCAGAGTTCAAGCTCATTAAAAAATGAACCCACCTTCGGTAAATAACCATTGCGATCACATAATTATTAGCTTTTGAACCTTGGTCGTGTTCTTTCCATCACCTCCACTCTTTTTAGCCGATCATACACCTCCATTTGATTGTTTACCCTTTTGAGGAACAGTGGCGACGAGTGATTCTATTAGCCACCTTCTTTACACTGCCATGATTGAAAAGTTCCAAACCTTACATGGAACCAATTACTATCCAAAAACATCACTCGTTCTTCAAAAAACGAGTCTCCTTTAAGCTCCTTTCATCTGAATTGAAAAATATGAAAGGTCCACCGAGAAATTGGCCTCTCCAGCTCGTTAAAGTGATCGGAAGTGCCATCCCTCCTCTAGATTTTAATCTTTTTGGACCCGAGGGATCATTACACAAAAAGATCAAGCGCTTGTCTTGTTCGGCTCGTTAAAACTATCGAAAAAGTCATCCCTTTCATATTATTATTTTTCGGACTTAAGGGATTATATTACGAAAAAGGAACCACTGGAGTTGCCTTTACATCTCTTTTTAGACTCTCTAAAATTGAAAAGGACCGAGTTATCTTTGTCGTTAAACTCGTTAAAACAATTGTGAAAAACTTGTCCGTGCAGACAAGAGCGAGTTTCACTGTCGCTAGGCTCGTTAAAACATAGCGACAGGTTTGCTCGAAGGGAAAATTATAGAACAAGCATATGTTATCCTCCTCAAGCTTGACAAAAATAAAGAGGTATTGGTCAACAATGACTGGGGAAAAAGGGAAGAAAAATTGAATAACTTCATTGGTAGCAGGTTGCTCTTGAACATGACACTTTCACTCCGTCACCATGATTGAGTCGGGTTGGGTTATTCCATTCACCGGTCATATCACCATTGGTCCACCGTACCATCCATTTTGGGGTTAATGCTACCAATCCATTTCAGTGTTGCCGATATGTTCAAGAGAAGTCGCTTAGAGAATTCACCAACCTAGCTAACGCCTCATTCGTTGCAATACCTTCACTCTCCATTTTTCATGACCGCCACCCTGAACCTCATATCATCAGATCGTTTTCAGCTCCAAAAAATGATTTTCTCCGTTCCGTGTCATAGATGTGGGATTCATTAAGGCCCTCCTGCGACAGGTCACTTCTTGTCGACATCAGCTCATTATCCAAGAAGTTGACTTAGGAAAAACCCTTTCAGTACTTTGAAGCTTGCATGCCTTAATGGCAAGTTTCTCACTTCCAGTGATAGGTTTACATCAATGGCCTTCGACCGAAAGATTTTACGTGGTGTTCGACATCAACTCATGTATTCACACCACGTGAATTGTACTGCAGTACCTTGAGGGTCATTATCATTATCGGTGATTCCTCTCGCGCCTGTTAACAACTTACATCATTGGCTGGTAATCAGGCGATGTCTTTCCATGTTCGACATCAGAACATCTTCTCACATGGATCGACTTGTACTTCGGGCGAAGATTGAACGAGTTTGAAGACCTCGGATCTAGTTTCATCCATCCAGGCTGCGATATATTCAGGAAAATAAAGACATCAAATGTACATCATTGCTGCACAGATAATCATCCAAGCTAAGGGATGATGGCTCTACCAGAATCATCAGTCTGCCACACAGACGATTGTCTGTCTTATGTACATGAAAATGAATTTATAAAGCTGAGCATGGGAATGCCCGCCTCAGCTAGATCATGAAAATATTATGAAGATAATGTATTGTATTGTATCTTATTACAGGTCACCTTCCAGTTCGAAAAACCTCGGATCCTCATTATAAAGCATTTCACCCGACATCAAAAGATTTACAACCTCATGCTTTAGGGGGCAACTGTTATAGACATATTTGAGCATTGCAACCCTAATCACATATGTCCATAAACCAAGGGCTTCTAAACACCTAAAAGTGTTGTTTCATACCCTAAAGGAACAAGGTCAGCTGATTACATCATCTCCCAGAAGTTCTCCCTGAAAAACTACTCAGAACTGGTCAAAACTGGACCATATAGACTGCTCCATGCATAGGGTGCGATGCATCTCACCTATTACACACGGGGGGTGCGATGCATACTGGAAAGCCCTTCTGTAGGGTGCGATGAGCGAGAGCAGACAAATGGCAGAAGTAGTTTGCTAGGTGGAAACTCAAAGAATCTTCTAGAAACTGCTCATATGACACTTGCCTCTCTGAATTCTCCCAGGGATGAGTAAGAGATCATGAAATCTCCAAGTGGAACCAAGAACTATCAGTGAAATGACACTAATCAAAATCCCAGAAGCCGACTCACTCTCCTGTAAACATCTATATATGGATCCCTCATCCTAGAGATCCAGAGGCTGGAATTTTGTAATTTGCAAGGAAGTGTTGTTGGTTTCTCTTTGAAGACATTGTTGGGTGATCTTGATTTGTAGGAGGTGAAGAGGGCTTTCACGCTGGGAGGATGATGCTGGATCAAACAGCTTGGTTGTAATCCTCTCTTCTACTACTTCTATCAATAAAGCTATTTGAGTTTTCCTCCATATGCTTGTATATCTTTGAATCTTGTATTTGTATATGCATTTATATGGTTAATGTACATCTGATCCTACATTTTTTATGGTTATAGATCTCTATGCTTTGATGGTATTTTGCTGCTTTGACTCTACAGGTGTTCTTTGAAGCGAGACAAGTGAGAAAGGAGTGGCGAAAGCTCTATCAAAGGAGAGAGGAAACAAGTAAGGATACTAGCGAAAGACTGAGGTTGGTACTATCTGCTTCTCTCTCATCTATCTCTCATAAAGGAAAACATAAGTAACTTTAGTTTGTTTGTTTCTAAGATAGCTACCCGTCTTAGTGGGACTAGCAGCTCTGAATGGACACTAGTTTTCCCGATAACAAAATGGCGAATCCGCTGGGGAGCGAATAGTTTGTTTGTTTTGTTACTGTTGTTTGCTTTATAAACCACAAACGGAGCCTGAAGTTAAGCCAGCTAGCCTTCGAACTGCTTTTGCTATGCAACTGCAAAGTAGATCAATGCTGCTTCAGTCAATCTTCGGGTTGGTTTATGAACTGAACATCTAACTTACAAACATCCTAAGTGCCCTGGTGGTAGCTCAAATAACATCATTAGATCAGCCCCTATACTTTGTGTTTACTGAAAATCATTAGCTCAGCCTAAACCCCTGAACTTAGATTGGCACAGTTTGGCTTGTTGAATATTTTGAATGTGCCGCACATCAGCAAAAGTCTAGGAAGCATAGCTTGGGTAAGAAAAATGCTTGTGTTGGTGCACGATGGATGCTTGTTGATGGGGAACAGGATCCCTATCGACCCAATGTTAATATGGAGAATCACAAGACTGCCTTATCAAGGGATGAACCCCGTAGAGAAGTTTGTTGGGAAAGATCAGGACAAAGCCATAACAGACAACATGAAGAAGAAGTTTGGACTGATGAAAGGGAAGCGAGGTTATGATATCAACTCAATCAATGACTAGGGAGTTCACTTCATAGCACATATATTGGCTGGAAAAATCACGAGGAAGTGTCGGGCTAATGAAGTCCCTACATCGGTGGTTTCATTAGCTGCGTAGTGCACTAATGGGGTTCAATACAACTGGGCACATATCTATGCCAAGAGTTTCTAGGCAACTGCTGCGAGGCTCAGGAGAAAGGTACTCCGTTCCACTATGCATGGTTATTTCTGATAATTGCAATGCTTGCATGGAGAGAGCCAAAGGATTTGTAGTTCCCTCCGATAGCCTTAGATGTTTGTGAAGTTGCGCAATATGCCTCACTGTGGTATACTACTAAACTAGCATGAGCACGGGATAACATAATGTTTTTCATTTTATACCATATGGAATTATACATGTTGGTGAATTGACACTCTTGCCTTTCACCAACACTTTACGAGTAGTATAGCTTTGTCGTGAAGTTTAAGGCTGGCTTCCATAGAATTTACATATAGGCTCACATGGGACATAAGGAAGACATGACATCCCCTGCCATATTTAGTGACAAAAGATGATCTCCTAGCACAGATATAGCAGTGGCCCATGAAGTGGACCACTGCACTGAAGACACAGACATAGGATGCTCCAACAAAGGAGGACATGACACAGTTAGGGCAGGCGAGTGGCAAGGATAAGGGTGAGAAAGAGTCAGAATAAGAGGAGCAATACGACAACAGTAACCAAGATCCTCTTGAAGGTGATGAGCAGAAAAGAGAGTCTAAAAAGACAGAGACATAACCGACTTTCGCAGAGAAGAGAAAGGCACACATTGAAGCTACCACAAGAAGAAAAAAGAAGCAAAAGGCAGAGAAGACAAATGAAATTATGCTATTGGTCCTCATTGATGGGGACTTGGACCATATTGGCTGTAGAAAATTGGTTTTTCATCCTCCCATAGTCACTTCGGGTGAGACTACGATATGCTTGTAGGTCGTTGCCAAAAAGGCCAATGATTAAAGGTTTTGTTGGTGCACAGTATAGATTAAATATGGGTCAGCTCAAATCGAAGCAACAACATGTATTAGCATGCTCTTGCAGCCCAGAAAAGCATCATTATTAAGGAGCCTCCGAGTGATGGTCTGAACTAGAAGAAAAATAACCGATACAACTTGAGAAGTCAAGGGGCCACCACTGTGATTGAGGTACCGAAACAGAAATTCAAAGAAAATTTGTTAAGGAAAATGAGTCCCCCGGTTAAATCAACAC
Source organism: Pinus tabuliformis (assembly GCA_031772625.1). Taxonomy (NCBI): domain Eukaryota; kingdom Viridiplantae; phylum Streptophyta; class Pinopsida; order Pinales; family Pinaceae; genus Pinus; species Pinus tabuliformis. The sequence goes on from CM062809.1 coordinate 1,267,948,599, forward strand.
AGAACACTCAGAGCAAGTTCGGGAAGACAACTTCGACGAAAAGTGTTTCCACAAGCAGGAAATACAAAACCATCCCACCGGAAACAATAAATTCAATTCTACCCTCGGACACGTCAGTGAGTCTTCTCGCAATAGAGTACAACATTGTAGATTACATGAAGAAGGCTTGTGCAAATATTTCTCTGTTTGAACTTACAAAAATCACAAACCAGCGGGACATTATTCTACGAGCACTTGGGAAAACTTCTACTGGTGATGCCACCTCTTCAGACAAGGGATCTAGTAAGTCTCTTGATGCTCTTGCATCTGTGCTTAATGTGCTCCGCCTAGAGGCAAACTCACTCTGCCCACCATTCTTGTTGTCATTTGAAATATTTAACTTCAATGTTCACAACTGCTTGGTTGATTCTGGTGCATCGGTTAATGTCATGCCACTCTCTATGGCCAAGAAGATTAATGCTCAATGGAGTAAGACAGATGCACAGATAATCCAATTGGACAAAACTTGTGTTCCAACAATTGGTGAGCTCAAGGATGTGATCATTTGGCTATCATCTAACGAACGAGTTCATCAATGCATCAACATTGTAATTGTGGACATCCCGGAAGCATATGGGGTATTGCTGAGCAGAGACTAGTCAAGCAAGCTGCAAGGATACTTTTCCATTGACTGGTCACACTTATGGCTTCCATATAAGGGTAGGAACAACCAGATCTGAGTACTATCAGAGAGATACATGAAGCACAACGTAACTCCCTTGAATGGACATAACGAGCCATTGGATTTTGCGGAACTTGTTTTCAGAAATTATTTTCTAGAGACACAATTGGGGTGCTATCTTGCAGAGCCATCCCCAGTCCCACCAAACACACAGTTGGACCTCCTTCCATGTTAAACTAGCGAAAATGAACCCTGTAGAGTAAAAAATAGTAATAGTAGTAGTAGTAGTAGTAGTAGTACTAGTGCGATAAGAGGTCCCTGTACAGATGATATGTGGACCATGTACTTTGACAGATCCAAAAAACAGGAGGGCTCTGAAGCTGGTTGTATTTCAATACACCCGTTGCATAGAAAACACTTAGTCTCTAGTCGCTTGGAATTTGAGTGCACAAACAACACCGCAGAGTATGAAGCACTCGCCTTGAGCTTATAGAAAGCCATTGTCCTCAATGTTGTTGTCCTAAAAGTGGTAGGTGACTCCAAAATTGTGGTGTGTCAGGTACGTAACACTATACATTGTGTGTCACCTCGTCTTAAGAATTATCAACAATAGGTATGGAAACCCATTTCTCATTTCCAAACTTTCAAAATTATTTCAGTACCAAGAATGCGTAATGTAGTCGAAGATGCCTTGGCAAACGCAACTGCTAGGATGTTACTGTTGAGGGACAATTTTACTATTCAAATTTTGTATAAACCATTTATCCCAAACAACATCACTAATTTACACGTTTTTAACGATGATCAACAGATACTACATTTTATGGCCAACACTGACATATTCAAAGACACAATGATAGATGAGGACGAGCACGAGGAGACTCTGCAGGACACAGCTAGTACTAGCAAAGGACACCTCATCCCCAAGGGTGTGGTATCACTGGAAAAGATGTATGATTTGTAGAACCGTTTCCAGGGACCTACGAACACTAAGACCCACAACTCTACATTGTCGCATGAGCAGATCAATCTGGGAAAAGAAAAAGATCCAAAGTATGTGAATCTCAGTGCTTGCTGTACATCATAAGAGCAACAATCTTTCATCCGCCTATTCAAGTAGTACTGTGATGTATTTGCATGGATGTACGATGATCTCAAGACATATGACACACAAATAATCCAACACATGATACCAATCAAGGAAGGGGTGAAGCCTTTTCAACAGAAATTAAGGAAAGTTCATCCAACACTTGAGCCCCTCATACAGAAGGAATTAAGAAAATTTTTGGATGCTCGGATCATTTACAAGGTGTGACATTCGACGTGGGTGTCTAACTTAGTCCCTATAAGGAAGAAGTCCTGGGAGATCGGCCTATGTGTAGATTTCCGTAATCTCAACTGCGCCTCGGACAAGGACAATTACCCAGTGCCATCCATGGAACACATATTGAAAATAGTATCTGTGGTAGAAATGTTTTTTTTTTAGATGGTTTCTCAGGCTACAACCAAGTTCTGGTAGCAAATTCTGATAGGCTTGTTGATGGTGCTGGACCTGCCAACATTCAGGGGATCTCCCCGGTATGATGTCCCAACTAGAATTCACACCGTTTGTTTTAGGAGTCCCATTCGGTATGATGACCTGATTGCCATTGTCTTAAAGGTTTTTCTTAGCTCTTGCTTGTAAGCACATGAGAGTGGTTTGATTCTTCTTCGAACAACGAAGTTTGTGTGCTTGGTGAGTACTTAGTGTTACTTGTGTCAAGGTTCTTTGACTGCAGAGGGAGAGGGTGAGAGTGAGTCTCAAGTCGAAATGGAATAGTCCCCTCTGTTAGAGAGACAAAACACAACAGGACATGCATAGCTTCCAGTAGAGTAGTCCATACAGATGCGGAAGTCAAGAACACATAGTGAATGGATAGCACGTACAACACTCAACGAGGTAGTCCACTGAGTGCGGTGATCGTTATAACAAGTTTATGAGAATGGATTTGTCGAGTGTCCGACAGAATAGTCCACACGAGAAAGACAACATTAACAATGGATACAACACATTTTTGAAAGCATATGTATTAGAACAACTGAAATAGTTCAACTGTCTTAATACATGTTAAAGAAACATGCATTAAAAGCGTCCAAAGAATAGTATTACAAAAAAATGCAATACGTGTGAAAATGTTATGCAACCATCTCACAAAATGGAAGAAAAGATAGATCAACGACTTTAAAATCAGCCTCTTTGAGGGGGAAACCTCCTTTACATTACATAAATGAACAATTCTTGGATGATAAAAATGACAAGACCTCCTTTCTATATATAGGATTCTAAGGGGTCACAATATAGTTAAAGTTGACATAACAATAATAATGTAAGGGCACAACAATAACAATAGTGGGCTTCTATGAGGAACAATAATTACAATATGGGTACAACATGGGCAAAACAATAACAATAAGGGGATACAATGACAATAATAATAAGGGAATACAATAGTATTATAGGGACCTAACATGCCCCTCTCCTTCAGAAAAGTGTTTTCCTCAACACTTGAGTAGTTCTAGATGCTTCTGTATAAAATTATCATCCTCCCATGTGGACTCTTCAGCAGGTAAGTTCATCCACTTAATGAGATACTCTGAAATTGATCGATTTCGTAGTTGTCGAGTTCTTGTTTCTGTGACTGCTTCAGGTTTCAATATGAGTTTTCCTTCCTCTTCAAGTTCTAGCAATATTGTTTGAACTGGGATCTTGTCACCTATAACCTTCTTTAAGCATGAAACATGGAAAACTGGGTGCACTCAAGACTCTGTAGGAAGCTCCAATTTGTATTTCATAGTACCAATCTTTTGCAACACCTTGTACGAACCCTAATACTTTGGTGATAATTTATTATCCTTCTTAGCTTGTTTGACGGACATTTTTTTGTATGCTTGTAGCCATAGAAATACCCAGTCACCTACATCAAAAATTATTTCGCTGCGATGTTGATCTGCCTGTTGTTTCATTCTATTCTATGCCAAAGTGAGGTTATCCTTTAAGATTTGGAGAACTTGTTGTTGATGCTTGATGTGATCTTCCACTGCTTGAACCTGTTGTGGTCACCAAAAACCCCCCCTCTTTGCTTAATATTAGCAATAACGTCGAGCAAAGGGGGGACCCTGAAGAAAAAATCCCAAAAAATATTTTGTTAAATTTTTGTATTTTTCTCCCTAAGGCTTAAATCGCATCGCAAAGAAAGGTCGAAGCATTACTTAAAGCGCGAGAAGTAAAACTGCGAAAAAGCGACGCGAAGTTCATCGCGTCGCATGCATCTCAAACGCGCTCTAAAAGGAGGACCTCCAAGAAACGCCGATCGCCGATATGCGACATCGCACATCGCAAACGTCACGCTATGGCACCATGAACCATTGAATAAAATCCGCGATCTGCGATGACTGCGATCTGCGATCTGCGATCTGAAAAGACTCATCACACGATAAACCCAAAGACCAAGCGCGCGCCTTAAAGGAAAATTAATGACCGCATGCTTGAGTATCAAGGAATGATTGCATCGCATTTATCGAAGAGTCAAGTCATGATGCATGTCAGGATTATGCATTCATTAGAGTTTAATGCTTTTATGTCAATCTTTTCATTTCCCTTCTTCTTTGCGTAGACTGCAAGACACGCAACTGATACAAATCTATATGCAGGAAACATCTGAGAGAAAGGGGAAAGCGCCAATCAAATAGCAGAGAGAAGATGCCTCCGCAAACGAATGCCGCATGCAGCAGGACCGCAGATTCCAGACTATCAGACGACCGGCACTGATGAAATTAGACTATCTAGGACTCAGAGTCAAAGGCACACAAAAGCAGCATGTTCACAAAAGATCTTGAGGCTCAGACTGGGTAAAGCAGAAAGAGAAACGCAAAAGAAGGAGGACGCTCCAGGCAAGCCTGGAACAAAGAGCGGAAACAATTCTCGAAACAGGGGATTGTCCATACAGCACGACTCCTAACCCACTCAGTCATTCGCACGACCGGAAACCGAAACAGCAACAGCAAAATCAGTTCGAGAAGAACCTGGGTTGTGCTAAGTATACACGCGGCGAATACACCCAGCTAGAGAAAGGTTTTCGAAAATATCTTCTGGTCTGTCAGAAGGAGGTGCCAGCTCTTGTCATTTACACTTTTATCTCCCGAGTAAAAGAAGAAGGCGGCCAGCTGACTCTTCCCAGGAAAGCGTTGCGCAGTTGATAGCACTAAAGAGAATATACAAAAACGGTCAGAAATTAGATTTAAAGTTTTAGAAATAAATTTGCTTTTAGTAAAGGGCGGTCATTTGAAGCCGATTCCATAGATTCGTGTAATTAATATCAATTAGCTAGTAGTATTTAACCCTTCTCATGGCATTTGGAGAAGGGTCCGGAAATCTGTCAAAAAACTTATCCTCAGAACATGCACTTCTGCACCCTCAGAGGAGGTTTTTGATGAATGGATGGATCGAGATTTATTTATGTTTGCATTTTAATGTCTGTTACTGATGTTGCACTTCTGTACTCTTAGCAGATATTAGAAACAAGTAGAAGTAAATCATTATTGCTTGAAGTTTATTAGTGAAATCAGTCATAAATGGTACTTTTATCTCTTGACTAAATTCTGCTAGTATCCCCAAAGTGATATACAACTGAGTTCTTTATATGTTACTGTATGAATGTCTGTATTACCATTTGGCACTTCTGTATGGTGGAGTCATTTATTTATGCTTGACATATAGAAAACTGATTATGCGATATGCTGTTCACAACTACTCTGCCTAACTTCTTATGCAGAATGGTTTATCTTTATCGATTTATATTCTAATAACAGTTGAATGATCTTTATTACCAGCTGTTGTTAGAAATCTTTCTAGATCGCATAACAAAAGAGAACACCCTGGGTTAGCGTAGATTAGATGTATTGTTTCCCTTCATTAGATCACATTAGTATAGAAGTAATTTAGCTGTTAGAATTAAGACTAGTTTAGAGAAACCTTTTAGATTAATATCATCAAACTCTACACACACACGCACACCCTTCACATTGGGAAACTGGTCCCATTACCCCCAGTCGGACCCGCTACTCCAAACGGGCAAGGAGCCGCCAACCAGGTTCCGGACCGGGTGGGTATCCCCCTTGTTGTTGACCCGACTTCGGGGCCCTCAACAGAACCTTAGAATTTTCTCTTAAATATCATGTGATGGATGGTGGATAATATCCATAAAATGCCATAAATGGGGTCATTTTTTTCTGTAGTATGGAAGGAAGTTTTATACCACCATTAGGCCAGAGGCGACCACTTGACCCATTGTGTCTGTTTACCAGATACAAAGTAATGAAGATATCCTTCCAAACATTTGTTCACTATCTCAGTTTTCCCATCAGATTGAGGATGATAAGATGAACTATGAGCTAACTAAGTACCCAGACAAGAAAATAATTCTGTCCAAAAATTTCCAGTGAAAATGGGATCTTTGTCGCTTACAATAATCTTTGGGTTTCCATGTAGCTTTTGAATTGTTTCCATAAATGCAGTAGCAACTGTACTGGCTTTAAAGGGATGAGATAATGCACAAAAGTGTGCATATTTAGTAATTCTATCAACTACCACCATGATGATACTCTTTCCTTCAGACATGGGTAAACCTATGATAAAATCCATTGAAACCTCCTCCCAACGTTGACTTGGAATGGATAAAGGTTGTAATAGACCAGGGGTCTTAATTGTTTCAACTTTATTTTGTTGGAAAACCAAACATTCTGCCACAAAATTTTGAATATCAGATTTGAGGCCATCCCAAAAATATTCCTTCTTAACCCTGTGGTAAGTTTTTAAAAATCCTAAGTGCCCTTCTAAAGGAGAGGTGTGCAATTCCATAAGAATCTTTTGTTTGATTTGGGAATTCTTACAAAGGTATAAGCAATCTTTGTGTCATAACGAATCATTTTTCTAGCTAAATGTATTAGATGTATTGGGGTCTTGTTGTATTTTTTGAATGAGTGCTCACACTTCTTCGTCATTCTTCCATTCCTCTCTTGCTTAATTTATCCAATCTGGTTGGATAATAGAAATGGCGCAAAGCAATGCTTCCACATCCTCATCCTTTCTTGAGAGTGCATCTGTTGGGCACAGGATCCCCCAAGGGAAGTTTTGGGGCTTAAAGCCCAGATTTTGGCTAAAAAGTGTAAATCTGATGTAAAGACTCCACATTTTGTGGGCGCAGAGCGCAAAGTTGTAAATGAGTCATAGGGTTGTCTGCCCTCAATTTTGTAATGTAATGTCAGCTTTAGAGATCTACCCATGGTCCGCGGACCATGGGATTGTATAAATAAAGCAAGGCTCTAAGTTGTAAATAATAGAATGGAGGAATAATGGAGAATTGAGTCTTATCTTAAGTGTAGAGTTGAGTCTTTGGGTCGTAGAGTAGGAGAAGGCTCTGCAGCTGAGTGCGCAGAGGCCTAGTAGTCCGCAACTGAGTGCGCAGACCCTTACAGCTGAGTGCGTAGGGCAGGTTGAGTCTGTAACCGTTGAAGCATTAATAAAGATAAGTTTTATACCATTCATGTGTATTTATTTATTGTTTTCTGCATTGAATTTATTGGGTATAAATTACATTTCTGCTATTTATATGATGCGCGAACATATATGATTGTGTTGATTAAGTAAATGTGAGATAAAGAAGCTGTTTATGCGAAGTTAACTAATATTTGTATGAAGATAAGTAAGATACGTAGTGTAACTTGGGGAAATAGCTTATATTGCAGCCATAAGTAGTGCAAAAGCACCTCAGCCCCAGTGAGGGTTGCATGAGGGTGGTTATAACAGATCACGAAGGTCTCACAGGTCAAGACAGTGCGCGAAGTAACCTGCACGAAGGTAGGCACAGTTGGACTAAATCGACCCCTCAGACATCTCCAGGGTGCAGAAACTTGGTTCCAGCATCCCCCCATACTGCTTCGGGTGAGACTTCGGTCCATGCACTACGGGTAATGCCGAAAGGGCCATTAGTGTAGGGATTTGTTTGGCTAATTAACTCCAAACCTGGGTCAGGCCCCATCAAGCCAACAAATGGTTTCGTTGCTAAGACCAGAATCTGCATAGAGATGTCTGATGTCGTATAATTGGAATCCAACTAAGAAGGAAATTGAAGGTTGGTTGGATAGGAGGATTCATGGCGCAGGAGAACAAGAATCCGCAACTGACAAAAGAAGAGTGGTTAGATTGCTACCTATACACAGAAATCCACGAGATATTTTTCACATCTTTCCCTACTAAGCTGTACGAGTGGATCGTGAAGCTAGAAGATAGCCAAGGAAGGTGGAAGCTCGACGGTCCTATTGTGTGGACCCCAGAGTTGGTGTGCAGATAGGAAGCATTGAAGGATCAGATCACGCGTGCTGTTTATCACTATCTTAATTGGATTATAGGAGGATTCATTACTGAGTTCGCGGTAGACACTTTAGTTAGATACATCGAGGCAGAGCGATGCTTTCTCAAAGGACCACGAGGTAAGTACGTAAAGTCTCTAAATACTTGGATTAAAATACTATTGTGTGAAAAGAGGGTTATGCAATTACCTTGATGTTCGGATCTACGCAAAGCGGAAAAACCTACAGAAGCGAAGGAAGTAAGGGACCAGAGTGTTATAGACATATTTGGGCACTACAACCCCAATCACATATGTCCATAAACCAAGGGCTTCTAAACCCCTAAAAGTGTTGTTTCATACCCTAAAGGAACAAGGTCAGCTGGTTACATCATCTCCCATAAGTTTTCCATGAAAAACTACTCAGAACTGGTCAAAACTGGACCATACAGACTGCTCCATGCATAGGGTGCAATGCATCTCACCTATTACACATGGGGGGTGCGATGCATATTGGAAAGCCCTTTTGTAGGGTGCGATGAGCGAGAGCAGACAAATGGCAGAAGCAGTTTTCTAGATGGAAACCCAGAGAATCTTCTAGAAACTACTAATATGACACTTGCCTCTCTGAATTCGCACAGGGATGAGTAAGAGATTTGAAATCTCCAAGTGGAACCAAGAACTATCAGTGAAATGACACTAATCAAAATCCCAGAAGCTGACTCACTCTCCTGTAAACATCTATATATGGATCCCTCATCTTAGAGATCCAGAGGCTGGAATTTTGTAATTTGCAAGGAAGTGCTGTTGGTTTCTCTTTGAAGACATTGTTGGGTGATCTTGCTTTGTATGAGGTGAAGAGGGCTTTCATGCTGGGAGGATGATGCTAGATCAGATAGCTTGGTTGTAATCCTCTCTTCTACTACTTCTATCAATAAAGCTATTTTAGTTTTCCTCCATATGCTTGTATATCTCTGAATCTTGTATTTGTATATGCATTTATATGGTTAATGTACATATGATCCTACATTGTTTATGGTTATAGATCTCTATGCTTTGATGGTATTTTGCTGCCTTGACTCTATAGGTGTTCTTTGAAGCGGGACAAGTGAGAAAGGAGTGGCGAAAGCTCTATCAAGGGAGAGAGGAAACGAGCAAGGAGACCAGCGAAACACTGAGGTTGGTACTCTCTGCTTCTCTCTCATCTATCTCTCATAAAGGAAAATACAAGTGACTTTAGTTTGTTTGTTTCTAAGATAGCTACCCGTCTTAGTGGGACTAGCAGCTCTGAATGGACACTAGTTTTCCCGATAAAAAAATGGCGACTCCACTGGGGAACGAATAGTTTGTTTGTTTTGTTACTGTTGTTTGCTTTATAAACCACAGACGGAGCTTGAAGTTAAGCCAGCTAGCCTTCGAACTGCTTTTGCTATGCAACTGCAAAGTAGATCAATGTTGCTTCAGTAAATCTCCGGGTTGGTTTATGAACTGAACATCTAGCTTGCAAACATCCTAAGTGCCCTGGTGGTAGCTCAAATAACCTCATTAGATCAGCCCCTATACTTTGTGTTTACTGAAAATCATTAGCTCAGCCTAAATCCCTGAACTTAGCTGCAAACTGTGAGTGAAAACCAAGCACAGTCTCGTTCCTGGACCATCGCACTGTCTCTTCATGGAAACCTAGATGCATCGCACCTCTCGTGTGTTGTAGGTGAGATGCATCCCTATTTCCCTGTGTTACAGGTGCGATGATTGACTAAGACTGTTTCTGCCTCTAGATTTTGGTTTTTTCTTCATTGTCTTCAGCTTTATTCAGTAGTTTTGCTGTCTATGATCAGTATGTCTCTGTTGGAACCATCTTCCTTTGCATTATTCAGCCTCCATCAGAAGGAATTGTGATTTTTTTTTTGTATTTTTCATCATTTACAGTTCTCCTTTGCAAATAGTAGCTTAATGGAACTGTGGTCTTTTGATTTGAAAGTGGCACAAGTGTCGTTTTCAGTCAAGAAAAAGAGTGTTGCAAAGCATTCCTCTTTTAGATAGTCAATTACACTTTTGCCATTGTATTTGATTTGAATCATTAGTATTTAAAGTTTCGAAAACAATTTTAAATTCAAAATCGTAAAGTGTCGACTTGACCTTACTTTCGTTTTTTGAAAAGAAAAATTGTTAGTACTGTTGCTTTGAAAGAAGATAGTTCAGATCCATACTTAGTTTTCTTTTTGTCATTCTCACATTAAGGAAACTGAAAAACAATACATGTATGTGCATTTGCATTAAGACTGCATGCTGAAGTTGATTTAGGAAAAGTGCATCTAGTGTGTGCTCTCTGCTCTATGTTGAAAGAATTTCATCTCTCTTTCCTTAGTAGCTAGGATTTTCATTGCAAAAAGAAAGTCAAAGACTGTTTATCATCTTAGATTGCATATTTAAGAATTGTATATCTACATCACGTGGTGAACCTTAAAGGCAAACTTCTTAAGAAAGATCAACTGTAAAATAAACTTCAATAAACATAAAAACGCTTTGGAACCTAACGCACAACATCTAGAAGTCTAGGCTAGAGACGTATTCCGACGTCGTAAAGCCTGGTAACTATCGCTTTCATCGTAGGTTGGGTGATTCCTCCTCTTTGAGATGACAAGTGCCAATACAGACTTGTGCTCCCACGTACCATTGAGTATATATTGGGAGACCACAATAGGCTACATCCTTTATCCTTAGGAAGCTGTGTCTGCCGCCTTATCGATCGCAATGCACTGAACACAGCATTCGGGAAGATTGACTGCCGTACCGTAAAAAGTATTCTGCAGTTTTGCGATTGGTTTGGTAATCCCTCTGTCTAGATTTCTAGAGTAGTCACTTTCATTCCTTTTCAGACTCCTTAAAAGAAAAGGTCCATCTGAGCACTTGTCACTTCAGGCTCATTAAAAATCGAAGGCGACTAGAGTCATCTTTAGCTTTTTCTCGACTCTTAAAAATTGAAAAAGCAAGTTGTGTCAAAGCGTCATAAAATTTATTTTAATTGGAATAACGTCATTGTTCCCTCGTTGGTCTTAGGTTGAGAAAATGGAGTCTACCAATCAAGGATTTCCCCTTGGGGGGAATCCTAGTCCCTTCTCCTCTTGGGGGGATGTTGGTGCTCCACACATGGCTATTTTGTCCCTTCAAGGACTCACAATTGGCCTGCCAGTATGGCTTTTCTTGACCTCTATCATTCAAAACACCGCGATTCCTCAACAATCATATCAGCAACCAGATGATACTGAAGTTTCTCCCCTACCTTCAACTTTGTTTGTTTCTCCCTCTCCTTCTTCCTCTTCGCTTGGTGAAGCTAGTAATGCTAAAAACCAAGTCACTGAGAAGAAGAAGAAAGGGAAGGAGAAGAAGAAGAAGAATCCAATAGCGAAAGGGGGCAACCATGCATCATCTGGCGAAAATCCACACACTGCACCTTCCAAACCTAAATCTCCATGTGTCATTTGCAAGGGAGACCACTATCATCGGAATTGTCCCTGTATCCCACGGATCCTGAGGGGCTGGTCTCCTCGCTTGCATAATCCGGTGTCTTCAACCTCTGACGATCATGTTGAGAACACACCATCAACTAGCGAAAACGATGCCAACGGAAAGAAACGAAGATCTAAATTTCCTTGTAGACTGTGTGAAGGTGATCATGCCCTCCACTGTTGTCCTTTCCTACACGAAGCTAAAAGAGTCTTGGATAATCGTCTTGTGTCACCGCAGCGGTTTCCTCCTGGATACAAGAAACTCTTGCCGAGTCCATCGCTAGTTGAAAATCCAACTGACACACCGTTGCTGTCGGTCGAAGCACCTATCATTGAAGATAGATCCTCTGAGTCCACACCGGAACAAAGTCAACAGGTCGAGATGGCAGTCAACCCAATCTTGTCTTCAGAGGGTCCACCTTCAGATGGTACTGTCACCAAAGAGAATGCGAACGACGCCATTCAAATTCTTTTCGTAAACACAGACTCCGATGAAGATGGGGGAAATCTACCCATTCCTTTACTGCAGGAAGGAAGTTCGTCAGAGATTTATCCAGCCGTTTATTCGGTCCCACCTCCAAGCAATCTAGTTGTTTCCTTCTATTGGAATCTACTAGGCAGACCCCGCCTACCATCTAATATACCATTCCGAATCATAATACAAGCTTACAGAATGATCATGGTTGGTACTATTATAGATGAAGGGGCTTCTGTGAGTATCCTTTCCTCAACTTCTTGGAAAGTGCTTGGTTCGCCATCGCTTCTGCCTGAGATTCAAAATCTGACAGGCTTCAAAAAAGGAACTAGTCGACCGTTAGGGATCCTTCCAAATTTTCCTATAACTTTGAGAAGGAAAACCATTCATCTAAACGTGATGGTAGTCCAAGGACCTCTAAATTACAATATACTCCTTGGGCATGACTACATTTATAGCATGGGAGCTATTGTTTCCTCACTCTTCCGAGTGATGTGTTTTCCACATGAAGGCAGAGTAGTCCACCTAGTTGACCAACTTTCATTCCCTAGTTCAAACACAGCTATTAGTCAAGTGCCATCCCTAGCTGGTCTTTTTGCACAAGGAATGTCTCATCAATCTCCAGTCTGTCCACCTGATGATTGCGAGTGATTCGGTGATTGTGACTGAAACCCAGGAGGCATGCACCCTAGTCTACTTCGGTAGGAAAACCCCAGATATAAGGTAGGTTTCCGCGTAGGAATATGACTAGTTTGACAATCCTGTCCGTCTAGGAAAATGGATTAGACTGGAAAAGGATTCCCCCGTCAAAGGTTATGTGATTGGCACTGACAAGAGTCACCTTTGTCTATTTCGATGGACATCACCAAGGAAGCGTTTTGTCTGCGACGTGGATGGAACAATCTGCTAATGCAAGAACTTCCATATGGTGACCTGGAAACTCTACTTTATACCTGGTGGCATGCAAACATTTTTGCATGCAAGTCAAAAGCGACCATTTATTTTCATAGTTTGTAGACTCTTAACCCTTTAAACTCGTAGGTTGGTCGTTCCTAGCTTGTATAACGAAAGGCTCCAGGAGCAAAGTTGCGCATGGGGCAAGCTCCATAAAAAATGACCCACTGATGAGACATCCTTATTATACGATTGGCACGAGCAGTTTTACGCGAAGTTCAAGCTCGTTAAAAAATAAACCTAGCCATGAGTAGTTTTACACGAAGTTCAAGCTCATTAAAAAAAATAAACCTAGCAATGAGCAAGTGTTCCCATAGAGTTCAAGCTCATTAAAAAATGAACCCCACCTTTGGTAAATAACCATTGCGATCGCATAATTATCAGCTTTTGAACCTTGGTCGTGTTCTCACCATCACCTCCACTCTTTTTAAGCTGATCATACACCTCCATTTGATTATTTACCCTTTTGAGGAACAATTGCGACAATTGATTCTATTAGCCACATTCTTTACACTACCGTGATTGAAAAGTTCCAAACCTTACCTGGAACCAGTTACTATCCAAAAACATCACTCGTTCCTCAAAAAACGAGTCTCCTTTAAGCGCTTTTCATCTGACTTGTAAAATATGAAAAGATTGCCGAGCAATTGGCCTCTCTAGCTCGTTAAAGCGATCAGAAGTGCCATCCCTTCTCTAGATTTTAATCTTTTTGGACCTGAGGGATTATTACACAAAAAGATCGAGTGCTTGTCTTGTTCGGCTTGTTAAAACTATCGAAAAAGTCATCCCTTTCATATTGTTTTATACTTTTTTCGGACTTAAGGGATTAGATTATTAAAAAGGACCACTGGAGTTGCCTTTCCGTCCCTTTTAGACTCTCTAAAATTGAAAAGGACCGAGTTATCTTTGTCGTTAAACTCGTTAAAACAATAGCGACAAACTTGTCCATGTAGACAAGAGCGAGTTTCACTGTCGCTAGGCTCGTTAAAACATAGTGACAGGTTTGCCCGAAGGGCAAATTATGGAACAAGCACATGTTGTCCTCCTCAAGCTTGACAAAAATAAAGAGGTACTAGTCAACAATGACTGGGGAAAAAGGGAAGAAAACTTGAATAGCTTTATTGGTAGCAGGTCGCTCTTGAACATGACACTTTCACTCCGTCACCATGATTCAGTCAGGTTGGGTTATTCCGTTCGCCGGTCATATCACCATTGGTTTGCCGTACCATCCACCTTGGGGTTAACGCTACCAATCCATTTTAGTGTCGCCGGTATGTTCAAGAGAAGTCACTTAGAGAATTCACCAATGTAGCTAACGTCTCATCCGTTGCAATACCTTCACTCTCCATTTTTTCATGACTGCCACCCTGAACCTTGTATCATCAGATCATTTTCACCTCTACAAAATCATTTGCTCCGTTCTGTGTCATAGATGTGGGATTCATTAAGGCCCTCCTACGACGGGTCACTTCTTGTCAACATCAGCTCATTATCCAAGAAGTTGATTTAGGGACAACCCTTTCAGTACTTTGAAGCTCACATGCCTCAATGGCAAGTTTCTCACTTTCGACGACAGGTTTACATCAATGGCCTTCGACCGAAAGATTTTACATGGTGTTCGACATCAACTCATGTATTCAAACCACGTGAATTGTACTGCAGTACCTTGAGGGTCATCATCATTATCGGTGATTCCTCTCGCGCTTGTTAACAACTTACATCATTGGCTGGTAATCAGGCGATGCCTTTCCATGTTCGACATCAGAACATCTTTTCACATGGATCGACTTGTACTTCGGGCGAAGATTGAATGAGTTTGAAGACCCCGGATCTAGTTTCATCCATCCGGGCTGTGATATATTTAGGAAAATAAAGACATCAAATGTACATCATAGCTGCACAGATAATCATCCAAACTAAAGGATGATGGCTCTACCAGAATCATCAGTCTGCCACACAGACAATTGTCTGTCTTATGTACATGAATATGAATTTATAAAGCTGAGCATGGGAATACCCGCCTTAGCTAGATCATGAAAATATTGTGAAGATAATGTATTGTATTGTATCTTATTACAGGTCACCTTCCAGTTCGAAAAACCTCGGATCCTCATTATAAAGCATTTCACCCGACATCAAAAGATTTACGACCTCATGCTTTAGGGGGAAACTGTTATAGACATATTTGGGCATTGCAACCCCAATCACATATGTCCATAAACCAAGGGCTTATAAACCCCTAAAATTGTTTTTTCATACCCTAAAGGAACAAGGTCAGCTGATTACATCATCTCCTAGAAGTTCTCCATGAAAAACTACTCAGAACTGGACCATACAGATTGCTCCACGCATAGGGTGCGATGCATCTCACCTATTACACATGGGGGGTGTGATGCATACTGGAAAGCCCTTCTGTAGGTACGATGAGCGAGAGTAGACAAATGGCAGAAGCAGTTTGCTAGGTGGAAACCCAGAGAATCTTCTAGAAACTGCTCATATGACACTTGCCTCTCTCAATTCGCCCAGGGATGAGTAAGAGATATAAAATCTCCAAGTGGAACAAGAACTATCAGTGAAATGACACTAATAAAAATCCCAGAAGCTGACTCACTCTCCTGTAAACATCTATATATGGATCCCTCATCCTAGAGATCCAGAGGCTGGAATTTTGTAATTTGCAAGGAAGTGCTATTGGTTTCTCTTTGAAGACATTGTTGGGTGATATTGCTTTGTATGAGGTGAAGAGGGCTTTTATGCTGGGAGGATGATGCTGGATCAAACAGCTTGGTTGTAATCCTCTCTTCTACTACTTCTATCAATAAAGCTATTTGAGTTTTCCTCCATATGCTTGTATATCTTTGAATCTTGTATTTGTATATGCATTTATATGGTTAATGTACATTTGATCCTACATTGTTTATGGTTATAGATCTCTATGCTTTGATGGTATTTTGTTGCCTTGACTCTACAGGTGTTCTTTGAAGTGGGACAAGTGAGAAAGGAGTGGCGAAAGCTCTATCAAGGGAGAGAGGAATCGAGCAAGGAGACCAGCGAAAGACTGAGGTTGGTACTCTCTGCTTCTCTCTCATCTATCTCTCATAAAGGAAAATACAAGTGACTTTAGTTTGTTTGTTTCTAAGATAGCTACCCATCTTAGTGGGACTAGTAGCTCTGAATGGACACTAGTTTTCCTGATAACGCAGAGAATAGCCCTTTTATTTCACCTCCATGAGGGTATGAGGAAGAGCTCGCAAAGGTCTCTCAGCAAAGTGCGATCCATTTGATAAGATAGAGGATTCTGCGCATACCACCTCAACCAGCTTCACCACCATCACCTCCATCTTCACCCGTACCACCTCCTGTTGGCTTGTTGGGGCCTGACCCAGGTTTAGAGTTAATTAGCTAAACAAATCCCTGTACTACTGGCCCTTTCAGCAACAGTCCGTAGAGCGCGGACTGAGGTCTCACCATAAGTAGTATGGGGGGTGCTTGAACTAGGTTTCCGCACCCTTGAGATGTCTGAGGGATTGATTTGGTCCAACTACTAGTCCCTTCGCACAGGTTGCTTCGCGCACTTCTTTGGCCTTTGCGCCCTGATAGATTCGCCTTCGTGCAATCCTAACCAAGGGTTGTGGAGCTTCCATGCTACTGGAGCAGTGTTCTGCACTATTCCCCTAATTCATACCCGAAATCTTACTTACCTTCTTACACTAGTTACTTATCTTCGCGTAAGTGGAAGCCTTGTGTTATATTTGTTTATACAACACATACTATAAGTTACCACAACAAATAAACAGTAAACTTGCAAATTATACCCAATAATACATAAAGCAGGAAAAGATACACAAAAATATGGTAAAATTCTCTTTCTTAATTCTTCCCATGGTTACATACTCGACCTGCCCTGCGCACTCAGTTGCAAGGGTCCACGCACTCAGCTGCGGACTACTAGGCATCTGCGCACACAGTTGCAGAGCCTTATCCTACTCTACGACCCAAGACACACTTTACACTTTTACTCAAGCTCTTAGACACATCATGTTTCTTTTCTATTCATTGACTAGCTATATTCTACACTTAGAGCCTCACTCTATTTATACAATCCCATGGTCCGCGGACCATGGGTAGGTATATCAAGCCGACATTACATTAAAAAAACAAGGGCGTACAACCCTATGACTCTATTATGACTTCGCACTCTGCACCCACAAATTGCGGAGCCTTTACAAAGGACTTGGTCAGATCTTGGGATCTAAGCACCAAAACATGCATTGGGGGATTCCATGCCCAACAGGCCCCCAACAAAAACATCGTGACTCACCCTCGAGTCACTCTGTCGGTGCGGAGATCTTCATGTGGAGTCCCTCCAACTCTGTTCGAACCACTGCAAGGTCGGAAACGCACTGAGCAGTTGCCTGCTGAATCTCCTATACCCATTGTTCCGAGACCGCGGTGTCAGAACTGCTTCCCTGCATCTATTCCTGCGTCCCCTACATTTGTGTGAGCTTGCCTTCAATTGTTGTGGTAATGGTGAAGGCCTCCTCAATCCAAGGTTGAATGCGTGCCTTCAGGAACTGCTTCTTGATGTCGGGTGGCTTCCACTTACTCTTTCAGCGTTTTGGCCTATCGCTTTCACGTGAGCCTCTAAGTGAGGGCCACCATCTGTGCGGTCCATTTGACGCTGTCATACTGCTGCTGGAGTTCATGCACTTCTGTTTCTAAGCGCTGGATGTTGGGGTCCTCCTACAGGCTCGTGAGGACCTCAAATGACTCCTCCAACATTCTGGTGCAATCCCTTACTGCATAGCCGATCTCTTCTAGCCCTGATGCAATAGCGCTAGTGCACTTTTCTCTGACTTCCAGAGGGGTGGACGGCTGCACCTTCAACTACAGCTCTACTATCTGAAGGTTTAGCTCCAGCTGAACCTTAGTCATTTCTTCCTACGCCTCGCGCACCCTTGCTGCTAGTCTGTGGATGCGCGCCTCTGCTGGTGTGTCTGCTGGGATGGCCAACTCAGGGACCATCTGACAGGCTTCTTCTAGTACCTGTACTAGCTGCCTATTCTACGACACCACTTTGTCGCGCTGCAAGCTCAACTGCTCCATGTTGATCTTTTGCTCGCTCAGCACTTGCAGCTCTCCCTAGCCCGCAGTTCTGCAGTAATCCCATCCTGTAGAATGTATAGCGTCTCCCGCGGGAGTGTAGCCATGTTGATACCAATACCTTTTAGTGTGCTAATCATAGGCCTATCGGCCTCATTTGTTGTCACCAGTGCCCCTTCTATCAGCACTATTGTATTTGTTGTCCGAGCGCGTAGCATCTGCTCTGTTTCAGTTGTCCCTACTGCGAGGCGGGTTAAGAGAGTACCAGCCTGAGGAGTGCGCACCTGCAACTCCTGAAGCTACACTCTGAGAGCCCCAACACAATCTGGTTCTCTTTGCGCGAAGCTCTAAAGGGCCTCGGAGGTGACGTCGCGCACCGTCTCATCGATGTCATGCAGATCACCCTCAGTAAGGGTGATCGGGTCAATAGACAACTTTGATGCCTTGACCTTCTTCTGCGGCCCCATTCACTTGCTTGGGTGTTGTCGCTTCAGTTGTGTTGATGTGGTTTGTGGGTTCGCACCGCCCTCCTCTTCCTCTGTTTCCTACCCATGCGAAGGTGACTTCTAGCCCTCGCGTGTCTTCTCAGCTGCCTCTTGTGTTGCGGCTGCTGCTGCGACCTTTTCCTGTTCTGTTGCTGTTTTTGTAGCGTCCAACACCTCCTGTGCTTTTTCTGCTGCTGCTTCTTTCCTTCTCTTCTCTGCCAACTGCACCATGCACAGTTTGGCCTCCTCTTTCTTCTTCTACACCGCAGACTTCTCCATTGCCGCGATGTCTGGGGTGCGTCACTCCGGCGGCCATGTCTCCAGTACATCAAAAATTACGTCATCCGTGGCTACAAAGGGTAGCTCTCTCCATTGCTTGGCCGAGTCCTTACGTGGTTGGATATATATGCTGTGGAGGTCTGCTTTAAATTCTACAAAACTCTGCAGGCTATTGTAGACAGTGGGTGATAACCATGGCTTTCTGTTAATCCCCATTCTGATGTTCATTTCCATGAACACCCATAATATCTTACTGTCGCGAATCCGGTTCGCGTCCTTTGTGGCCCAGAGCGAAGCGCACTTCACGACCTCCGGCAAATCCATGTCAATTGTGGGGAACTGACTGTCCTCCGGTAATTCCCTTGGCACGAGTACTATGGACAACAGAAGCCATGCATAGTGGAACGTTTTTCCTTATTCTTGGGCCTCGCAACAATTTTCCAGGAATTCTTTACATAAAAACTCGGACCAGTTGAATTGGACCCCCTCCGCGCACTGCTCAGCAAGTGCCACCACCGGAACAAGTACCTCATCCGCGCGACACTTGCACATAACTTTGCTTACCAGTATTTGGGTTGCAACTTTAACTGCTTTGTTGTTGATGCTGGATATGGCGTAGCCTCTTTTCTTCTTCTCCAGTTTGTACTTCTTCTTCATGGCCTCCGCGATGGCCAAGTCACTGCTCTTCCCCTCCGAGATGTCTGCGGGGTCCTCTCCTTTGCATGGGAGCTGGGTAATGTGGTGAATTAAGTGGTCCATGATGGGGATGGGCTCCTCCAGCCACAAACACCCACCATGCACCAGGTAGAGCAGCTGCTAATGATGAATATTGTTATTGGGGCGTAGTGGAAATGCGGCACCCAGAGCAGGTTTAGTAACCCTGCCTTTTCCACTCTGCGTAACCAATTTTGTGGCTCCAATTCGATAACCCCCACCATAGTGTTCTACTTGGGCTTCATGAGCCGTGTGGTCTTTAGGTGAGGGAACTTCTCGTGGTCAGCGAGATCCCAATCCTCAAATTTCAAGCTAGGCACCCATCCCAGGTGTGTGCCCTAAAAAATGATGTCGTCCAGGAGGAGCGGGGTCTGGAGAGAGCTCTTGCTCTCGTCAAGATCCTTGGGCACTTTTTCCTTCCCCTTTCACAGGGGGATATAGGCGGGCAACTTTGTTGGAGGGTGCGCAGGCTCAGTTTCTTCCTCCATGCCTTCGTCCACGTTTTCTTCAATGGTAAGGTCGTTCAGGTCTTCCTCCTCCTCGTCAGTTTCCAAGTTAACGACTTTCCCTTTCTCCTCCATCGTCAACCTAGTGCGCAGCAAGTTTCACGGGGATACACGCATAGGAATCATTTAATCTTTGTCTTTCTTTGGCCTCGGTGTGTGCGGTGATTTAGGGAATTCCGCCGCAATCCCGGTGCCTTCAGGGGCATCCCCCACTTTCAGGGCCTATGCGACCTCTTCGGTGGTCATCTCTGTAATTTCCATAACTTCCTCAAATGCTGCCATCATGTCCGTCCAGAAATCTATCACTCACGTAATCAGGGGCTCAATCAACACTCTGAACAGGTCAAACAGGGCTCTACTCAGAATACGCTAGGTATACAACAACGCAATTCACAAATGACCAAGTGTTGTTTGCTAGGCAACCCTTTGTACTTTATAGTTCCTTTTGAATTTGAATTCGATCGTTCCCCCCCAATCTGGTTCATTAATGCTCCCTTGGTGGCAGATTTTCCCAAATCTTGCCTGTTAGTGTCGGTATCTTCATCCTTCCGTCAATGATCAAATTTCTCTTTTTGCATGCATATTAGGTGTCCCATCCGATCAACTGCATTCCATTAGGTCATGGATCAACTGATGGTAGTGGTTCATTGTTAATTTCCCTCATGGCATTTACCTGCTGGCCTGTTTTCACATGTTTAGGTCATTTACTGTCATTTCATTTGCAAAAGCCAGTTTTAGGGTTTTAGGTCTCATTAGGTCTAGGGTTTGCCACCATGGTCATCCAAAACTCATTAAAAGGGCAACAGGCACATGAGGAGGTTTTATAAGTTCATAAGATCATAAATTCACTGATGATATGCTCAATAAATGGTTTTTACCTCAAAACTCTGTTTTAAGGTGAAAACAGAGATTTTTATTTCTATGTACAAATTTTATGTAATTTAAAGTGTTTTCTATATGTAATAAGTTCCAGTTGCTGGCCTTGGTCATTTTTCCAACTCCAGCCACTACAAGAAACAAAAACATCAATGCATTAGTTCATCAAGTGATCAAGAAGAGTCAAACTGCAAATGGAAAGGCAGAGTTTTTAAAGAAAAGTGACTAAGACATTAGAAAAGTGGGTTTGGTAGATGAAAAAATTAAAGCAAGGAGATATAAAACCTCATTCATGCATTTGAAGTCTTCATTTGTTGCAAGAGAGGGAGCTAAAGGCAAAATCGTGATTTTGGAGGAAAGAGGCAAAAAATTTAGCAAAAGCCTGAAAGTTCACCGGTGTTGTGCACCTGGGCTTTGGCGCTGCGCACCTGGCGCAGGTTTTACACTGCAAATCGTTCGGCGCTGCGCATACAAAGTGTGCTGTGCACCTGAGAGGCAGTGCTACGCACCTGTCTATCGAGTTTCAAAATGATTTTCATCACCTTCCTCAGCTTCAAAACTTCACAATTGACCTCTTAACAAGTAAGTGAAGCTGCACATCCTGTCTAGCAAGGAATTTTTCATCAGTGGTGGTGATTTATATGTCAAAAACACTAAACCCTAGCTGTCTCCAAATTGTCTTGTAAAATTTTCATAGGGTATTGTCTTCTGTTGTTTTTATTCCCCTTTGATTATCTTTCCACACCCCATGCCCTTTAACTAAAATTCCCTAAACCCCTTTCCCTTTCCCTCTCCCAACATTATTAGCACTCACTTCCCAAACCCCATTTCCATTTACCAAACCCTAATCCTATACTATATTCCCAAACCCTAATTCCCATTTTCTATCCCCTCACTACATCTATTCCATTATCTAAACCCTCCTCTACAGTCATAATATCAGTCATTCCCTCATTTCCCAAAAGAAAAACAACAGTCATTTCCTACATAAATTATTCACCCTCATACTTTTAAAATCTCTTCATACTCATCAGTTTTCACTCCAAATTCACAAGCATGGAGACAGACTCAGCATATGAGAGGGATGATGAAACTGTTAGTGATTATTCCCAAGAAACTCATGTACCAAGGAAACCACATAAAGGAGGGAAAATCATCCGGGAGGAGCCCACCACTCTCACAGAATTACTTGCTTGCCCTCTTGCAGTAACCTGTTTTAAACATCAATCTTGTTATTAGTTTTGTGAAATGGTAGAAAGGGTGAAGTATCATCATGAGCTGGCTAGGTTGTTTGTTCTTCATCTTCACAATGACCAGGTGAACCTTGCTGGTGTCTCTTTCACCTTGACACCCGAAACCATTGCAGTAGCAACATGCATCCCTAATGTAGGTGAACAGTGGAATAAGGGGCAACATGTGGGCAGAGAGCATTATGAGCCTTACATCAAGGCTGGTTATCAGAGGCAAATCAGCAGGGTTTTTCCTTTCAAATACTTGCAGGACACTTATGCTCCTCTCATGAAACTCATCATCAAGTATTTCACCTGTGAAGGGAGGTTTTCTCGTCTGTATACCTACCATGTCATATTGTTGATGCATTTCACAAGAGTGAGGATGATGAACCTCCCATACTTTATCTGCAGGAATATTGAGAAGATGGCTCTATATGTGCAAAGGAAACCTTTTCCTCAGCAGTTCAACAACATTTACCACTTCTCATTGATTAAAATTGTTGTCTTGCATCAGCTAAGCTTGCTGAACATACCATGGGATACTTTCATTGCACATGAGATTTTCAAAGGCCCTCAGGTGATTCCATCGGTGCTTCAAGAGGAAGGAGGGCCTTCAAGACAACCAGATGTTCATGAGGCTGAAACTACAGCTGTGCCAGTGTTTGTCACTTATGAAAAAGGCACTAGGAGACTTTTTGCTGCTGCCAAACGAGTACTATCTTCACCAGGGGTGGAAGGGGTCTCGTTTTCTTCACCAAATCACAGGCAAATGCTATCTTCACCAGGGGTGAAAGGGGCTTTGCCTTCTTCTTTAGCTGAACAGGTACAGGACAAAGACAAAGGAAAGCAACAGGTGCATGATGAAGGCCCTACTGAAGGGAAAGACAAAGATTTTGTCTTGGTTGAGGAGGATGACATTGATTTGGGCCCTCAAAGCTCAAGACTCAAAGATATGATCATCAAAGAAAAGGAGGCGGAAATCCAAGCCTTGTCACTTGACCTTGAGAGGGCCAAATGGATCATTAGCTTTCTTGAGCAGGAGAACAAACAACTAGAGGACAAACAAGCTATTATGGAGTTGCAAACAATTAGAGAAAACAGGCAAGCGACAAAAAGAAGAAAAATCAAAATGACACCCCTTGAGCAAGAAATTGAGGCTGACCGGGAATCATGGTTAGAGAGGAAAAACATTCACCTGGAGAAATTGCTTGAGAAAGCTAACAAAGAGAAGAAAATGTTGCGCCACATGGCCTATCACTACTTAACTCGGAATAAAATTTGCAAAACAAGGGTGAAGAGGTTAAAGGCGAAACTAAAGAGAGCTTTGAGAAGCAAAAAAGAGCAAGACAAGCTCAAGATATTGGCTGAATCATCATTGGCCCAGCATAGCACATAAAAAGGATCACTCATGCCAAATTTCAAGAAATTTGGTGAAGTTTTTTTTTTTTTTTTTCTTCTTCGAAAATTTTGAAGCAAAAAACAGGTTTTTTCAGCAGGTGGCGCTGCGCTTTTGATGGGGCCCTCCATTTGCAAAAAAGTTTACATTTTTGGAATCAGCATGAAAATTTATGCATGCTCAGGAATGGCTGAGAAATTTTGACAAGTTCTGGGCCTCCAAAAGGGACAAAAACACCCAAAAAGTGCCCTCTCTGCCACTTTTTTGCCACACAGGAAGCAGTCTTGGGAGATTCCATTTTTGGAGGGGCAAATGGACTCCAAATAAAAAAATTCAAGTTGTCCTAGAAATTAGACTCACCAAGCTTTTCAATGAGCTATTATTTACCTGATTTGGACATAGGGAGGCCTTCCAAAAGTGGTCTTGAAAAAGTGCCACGCATATGATCAGTGGCGCTGCACATAGGAGAAAAATTTGCCAGTTTTGCCTATTTGTTCAGAATTTCGCCTAGTTTGTTGCCAGTTTGACTTTTTCTTCTCTCTTTGGTAAATTGATGATGTAATATGATGTAATTTGATGTAATATGATGTAAATATTATGAAAAATGACTTGAGGAGGTAGATACACCAGTTAGAGTTGGTTTGAAGATGAATGAATCAGTTTCCATAGTTTTAGAGGCAAGTTGTTCCACTGCCTATTTTTCAGTTCCTAGTTTAGATCTTGTTGAAACAGCTCCTTGACTCATGGATTCGACCCCTGATGGCTAGCATAGGTGGTTTGATGCCTATATCTTGTACTTTCTTAGTCATTTGTCAAGGTTGGACTCTTGTGGATGCATTGAACTACTTTGTAAATCACTTCTGCAGTTTGGAAATAAAATGAACCAGGGTTTTGCAGCATTTTGTGGGATTCTTGTGGTAATGTGAATTAGCATTGTTTTCTCCTCTTTTATTTAGTTTATCTTATGTGTATATGTTCCATCATCTATCTTTTTCTGCATAACTAAATGAATCAAGATTAAAGGGTGGAATCCATTGGTGTTTCAGTGCTCTGCCTTGGGGTTTATTTAGTTTTAAATGTTTTCCACTGTTTTAAGAGGACTCATGAAATTTGCATGCCCTCTATAACTCCTCACCGGTCTTTAGAATCACCATCACATTCATTTCAAAGTGCTAAAACACTTGCCTACCTCGCCCCACAGAAACCTCTGCAAATCTGAGTTGATTTCTAGACCCAAAGCTGCCTTCCTCATCTGATCCAGCAACCAACCATTAAAATCAATCAAATTCCTCTGAGCATATACCTAGCCTAAAGTTAGTATTCATTTCAGTCATCTCAAGACTTACTTGCCATATTTTCTTTGAGATTGACAAGGAGAGAGCCCTATCCCGACCTAGTAGGGCTAGCTACCAGGTTAAGCGTGGTTTGATGTTACGCTAGACCTGCCTTCCTTCAGCCTGAGGTCAATCTAGGCACTAACATTGCCCATAAATCGTGTCTTAAATTCCTGTTGCCCGCTCCATTTGGTCTCAAGTCAAGCATCACATCGTGAATGGTGACTTCAATGGTCATTTTCTGGCCAACCCACGCGGTAGCATAGCCCCCGTTGCGCGGTCGTGGACCTTGTGACACTTTACTCCTGCGCGCAGCTCCAACATCACACAACTCCCGGGAAGAGTAGTTTATAGTCCCGCGCCTCCTTTCAACTACCTAGAGCGCTAATATTGTACTTCCCATGGCTAGTTAGGTGGCCACGCCACCTGTATAGTGTTTCATCCGATCATCCATCACTTTTCCTGGAAAATACCCACCTTTTGTTGTTACTGGTTGCATTGCGCATTTTATCATCTGCAACGCGCCACCCTGGTTGATTTGTTTAGTAATATGCGGTCCAAGACAAGGCATCAGACTGATTAATTCACGACGATAGTCCCCAAATTTTTCAACGTGATTGTGTGCACCTTTTTGATCACCCTGGTCTTCTTATTGAGAAAATCTTCCTTTATCTCGTCCTCAAGCTTCTTGACTTCCGCTTATACCAGAGTGCTTTTCTCCCTTAATCACACCCTTTCTTTCCTAAGTTTTTGGAGCCTAAGGTCACCCTGTCAGATTTATTCCTTAGGTCCCAAGCATTCTGCTTCGTTAAGCTGTGCTACCCCTTCTTCCAAGGTTCCGCGAACCGTTGTATCTGCCGGTGCTGTTATGCGCAGACTAGGCATGTTATTCTCTATGGGGATTACAACGTTTGCACCATACTCTAGCCTTGGAGGCACCTGCGCCGTTAGTTCCTTGCACGTGGTCCTACAAGCCCACATAACCGCTTGTACATGCAGGTCCCAGTCAGTCCGCTGCGCATTGTGGTCCTTGTTCAGCGCTTTGCATACTTTGTTAAGGGCCTCCGCGTGGATAACCTTCTGCACACTTGGTCTTTCCATACTCCGTGGTTCCAACCAGAGAGGTCGTTCATGCCACTACCTTGCCCACACCTGCTTACTGATCGTGTCTCCTAACGTGAAGGCTGTGTGCATTCGCACAGGTTTCGTGCTATATGCCTATATCGATCTAGACAAGTGGGTGCGCTGACCATTTCATCTAACAATCTTGTCTGTTAATCGCATCCAAGGCTTCCCAAACCATATGCGCATCATCCTCCTACATTCAAACCAATCCCCGAAGGTTCCTTGGTGCATACCCCACCACTTCGCGGGCATAGCGCGTAGTACCCATTTCAAAGCTTCGAACCGTTGCTGTTCCGGCACCTCTCTTTCAAATCTGTTCAGGAAGTCATCTACCTCACTTAACCCATCATACGTAGTCAGATCCTTGAACTCCGTTGATACACAACACAGCAATCTCGTTATAATGTTACAGTTCAGCGTGGTTACCTCATGTAACCAGTTCTGCCATCGTTCCATCTCATCATTAGAATCCGATGAGCAGGAGCTTTCAATCTCCCATGAGAATTGTCCATCCACGGTTGGATTCACCTAGTCTTGTTCTCGCGCGGTTATCTTGTAGATGTAGTCCAAATTTTCGTTGCTGTTGTAGTCGTGCACTGGCTCCGTGTAACACGATCCTTCTACAAGGTCTAAAGGTATAACTACGCGGAGAGACTTTTTCTCAAAAATCATCTTGCGCTTCTTCAAATTTATTACCCCATTCATGTCAGTGGCCCAATCTATTCCTAATAGTGTAGGGTAGGGATTACTGTCATCAACAATCTCTATCACTTTGAAATCTGCTAGCGCGCTTGCTCCTTCGATATCCACTGTGATTCCCTGCAATCTTCCCATAGGTAGGATCTTTTGCTGGTTCGCCATTCACAGTTGGATAGGAGACCATTGTAGCGTAGGCCTTCCCATGCGCTCCCATGTTTGCTTCGGCAGAACGTTCACGTCTGATCCTAGGTCCAGAATCACTTGGTCCATCTCATATTCTCCAATCTGCATGGTCAATCTCATCTCCCTTCCCGTCCTTGTCGTGTGCTTTCTGAGCTTCTAGACTACGCGCGGTTCTCTTGATGCGGTCCCAACGCATCTATTTATGAGTTCCTGCAACCCCTTTACAGCCTTGC
Organism: Pinus tabuliformis; assembly: GCA_031772625.1. NCBI lineage: Eukaryota > Viridiplantae > Streptophyta > Pinopsida > Pinales > Pinaceae > Pinus > Pinus tabuliformis. Next base: position 1,267,975,748 of record CM062809.1, read on the forward strand.
TGTCGCGCAACAACTTCATGCATGTTTCCAGGAACATTGTGAGCATCAATGGGTCCATATCCGGCTCCGATCTATCTTTGCTTGATGAAGTCAAGGCATCAATGAAGCTCTTCCTGGCTTCCATGAAGGTTTCCTTAGCGCGCTCCAAATCAAACTCTGGTTCTTTCATTGGAGCCTTGCGAACCCAAGTACTCTCTTCAGGCTGCTTGCCTTTGTCATCCCCTATCGTAATTCCACTTCAGAGCACAATATTCACATTAGGGTCTTCCTCGCGTGGCTCAGACCTCATCATTTGCAGGTTTTGAGTCGGGGGAGGTTGGAGTGCTCCTTTATCGCGCAACCTCACTATCAGTGTGGGACAATCCTCCATCTCATGATCAAACAATGTACAATACAAGCATGATGGCCATGTTGGATTCGTACAATCGCGGGCATAATGTCCTGGCCCTCCACAATTGTAACATATTAGCTATCCATGACCTCTTCCAGGTCCTCCTCCACCTCGGCCTCGTCCGTGCCCCTGAAATCCGGTTCGTGCCATCCTTGCATTCTAGTCAAGGGGCCTTGTTTCGGCTTGAAATCTATAGGTAGGAGTCTGATCCTTCATCAGATCATAACTTCTACAGGTGCGTTCATCATGTCCCATTGATCTATAGAAATTACAGAACAACTGCTGTGAATTATGCATGTAATTCTGCAATAAATGGCAGTTATTGGTAGCATGCTTCCCTCCTATTTGACAAATCACACACTAAAGCTTAGGCGCTGCACTAGGTCCTGCTTATGCCTCCGGTCTCAATGGCATTGGTTCTCCTCCCACTAGGTAATTAACGAACACCAGGTAGTGGTCCTTGTCATGTCCTTGACCCTTGCACTTTACGCACCATACCTCGTCGCGCACTTCTGGGCGAGCTGTCCTATCTTGTTTCAGACTCTGCATATCAAGGCACAAGTTTTTCAACTGCGCGTGGATCTGCTGAACTCCTAGGTTGGGATCCTGTATCAGGGTCTCGTGTAGTCTCATGGCAATCTCCAAGGCCTCTGCTTGAGTTTTTAGCCTCTGTTGTGATAACGCGTTCCTTAAATGCGGCATTAACGATGCTACAAACCATTCGCGGTGTTGTCCATCCATCAGTGTCATGTTAGCTTCGCGAATTGTGCACTTCAGTCTCTGATCCAACTCCCAAGGGGTCTCGCCTGGTAGCATTGTGATTTCATTGAACCCAATTATCGATTGCACCTTTGACTTCGGCCTGCTAAATTCTTTGTTAGCGCAATTTGGATATTCGTGATCCTCGTGTTCGGATTGTCATTGGAATGCTTAATGTACCACGTCAGCGCACGATCCTGTAGAGTGCTGACCAATGTTTCCTTCTTTATATTGTCATCCGCAACTCCCTACGCTTCCAATACAGCCTTTATCACAAACCAAAATTGGTCCAGATCTTCACTTCCTACTCCCTTGAACACTGGCAACTTTATCGCGCTTGCCATATTGACTCGCGGTGGTGGCGGAGGTGGTATGGGCAAAGATGGGGGTGAAGATAGTGAAACTAGCAGTGGTGTGGGTGGGGGTGGTATGCGCGGAATCCTCTTCCTTATCAAATTGATCACATCCCTTGGTGAGACCTTCGCGAGATCTTTCTTGTCCCCTCGTGGAGGTGAAATCAAGGGGCTAGTTTCTAGTTCCATACTACCTTCGTTTCTATAGATTCTCCCACTTCGCGTATCCCCAAACATCAATTTATTCGCATAACCCTCTTTTCACACAGTAGCATTTTAATCCAAGTGTTCAAAGACTTAACGTACTTACCTTGTGGTCCTTTGAGGAAGCGTCACTCTACCTCGCTATAGCTGACTGAAGTATCTACTGCGAACTCAGTGATGAATCCTCCTATAATTCGATCGAGCTAGTGATCAACAACGCGCACGATCTTATCCTCCGATGCTTCCAATCTGCACACCAATTCTGGGGTCCACACAATAGGTTTATCGAGCTTGCACCTTCCTTGGCTATCTTCTAGCTTCGCGATCCACTCGTATAGCTCGGTAGGGAAAGATGCGAAGAAAATTTCGTGGATCTCTGTGTATAAGTAGCAGTCTAACTACTCTTCTTTTGATAGTCGCAGATTCCTGTTCTCCTACATCGCGAACTCGTGAATCTTCCTATCCAACCAATCTTCAATTCCTTTCTTTGTTGGATTTCAGTGATACGACATCAGACATCTCTATGCAGATCTCGGTCCCGGCAACGGAACCATTTGTTGGCTTGTTGGGGCCTGACCCAGGTTCGGAGTTAATTAGCCAAAAAAATCCCTGTACTATTGGCCCTTTCAGCAACAGTCCATGGAGTGTGGACTAAGGTCTCACCCGAAGTAGTATGGGGGGGGGTGCTAGAACCAGGTTTCTGCACCCTTGAGATGTTTGAGGGGTTGATTTGGTCCAACTGCTAGTCCATGTGCACAGGTTGCTTCGCGCACTTCCCTGGCCTTCGTGCCCTGATAGATTCGCCTTCGCGCAGCCCTAACCAGGGGCTGTGGGGCTTCCACACTGCTGGAGCAACTTTTTGCACTATTCCCCTAATTCACACCCGAAATATTACTTACCTTCCTACACCAGTTAGTTATCTTTGCGTAAATAGAAGCCTTGTGTTATATTTATTTATACAGCACATACATATAAGTTCGTGCAGCAAATAAACAATAAACTTGCAAATTATACCCAATAATACATAAAGCAGGAAAAGATACATAGAAATATGGTAAACTTCTCTTTATTAATTCTTCCCATGGTTACAGACTTGACCTGCCCTGTGCACTCAGCTGCAGGGGTCCGCGCACTCAGCTGCGGACTACTAGGCCTCTGCACACACAGCTGCAGAGCCTTCTCCTACTCTACGACCCAAGACACACTTTACACTTTGACTCAAGCTCTTAGACTCATCATGCTTCTTTTTTTATTCATTGATTAGCTATCTTCTACACTTAGAGCCTCGCTCTATTTATACAATCCCATGGTCTGCAGACCATGGGTAGGTCTATCAAGCTGACATTACATTACAAAAACAAGGGTGGAAAACCCTGTGACTTTATTATGACTTTGTGCTCCACGCCCACAAATCGCGGAGCCTTTACAAAGGACTTGGTCAAAACTTGGGCTTTAAGCCCCAAAACATGTATTAAGGGGATTCCACACCCAACACCTCCACCACCACTGTGAGTCAATATGGCAAGCACGATAAAGTTGCCTGTGTTCAAGGGAGAGGGAAATGAGGATCCGGACTAATTTTGGTTCGTCATAAAAGCCGTATGGGGAGCGTAGGGAGTTACAGATGATAATATAAAGAAAGCGACACTAGTTAGCACTCTGCAGGATCATGCGTTGACTTGGTATATTAAGCACTCCAATGATAATCCAAATGTAGGAATCGTGGATATCCAAGCAGTGGTAAACAAAGGATTTAGTAGGCCGAAGTCTGAAGCACAATCGATCATTGGGTTCAAAGAAATCACAATGCTACTAGGAGAAACTCCTTGGGAGTTGGATTAGAGGTTGAAGTGTACGATTCGTGAAGCTAATATGAATTTGACGGATGGACAACATCGTGAATGGTTTGTAGCATCACTAACGCCGCATTTAAGGAGCACGCTATCACAACAGAGGTTAACGACTCAGGAAGAGACCTTAGAGATCACGATGAGGCTGCACGAGACCCTAATGCAGGATCCTAACTTGGGAGTTCAACAGATCCATGCGTAGTTGAAAAACTTATGCCTTGAGATGCAGAGTCTGAAACAGGACATGACAACCCGACCAGAAGTGCGCAAAGAGGTGTGGTGCGTAAAATGCAAGGGCCATGGTCATGATAAGGACCATTTCTTAGTGTTCACAAATTACCTCGTGGGAGGAGGACCGATGCCGTTAAGACTAGAGGCATAAGCAGGACCTAGCGCGGCGCCTGCTTTGTGGTGTGCGATTTGTCAAATAAGAGGGAAACATGTTATGAACAACTACCATTTGTTACAGAAGTATACACAAAATTCACAGCAATTGTTTTGTAACTTTTGTAGATCAGTGGGACACGATGAGCGCACTTGTAGAAGCTATGAGTTAATGATGGATAGAACTCCCACCTACAGAGTTCAGGTCGAAACACGACCCCTAGACCAGAACGCAGGAGTGGCGTGAACCGGATTTCAGGGGCGCGGACGAGGCCGAGGTGGAGGAGGACTTGGAAGAGGTCGCGGACAGTTGATATGCTACAATTGTGGAGGGCCAGGACATTATGCCTGCGATTGTACGAACCCAACGCGTCCATCATGTCTGTATTGTACCTTGTTTGATCATGAGATGGAAGATTGTCCTACGTTGATAGCTAGGATATGCGACAAAGGAGCGTTACCGCCTCCCCTGAATCAGAACCTGCAGATGATGAGGTCTTAGCCATGCGAGGAAGATCAAAATGTGAATATTATGCTTCGAAGTGGAATCATGATGGGAGATGATAAAAGAGAACAACCCAAATATAGTACTTGGGTTCGCAAAGCTCCGGCAAAAGAAGTAGAGTTTGATTTGGAGCATGCTAAGGAAACCTTCATGTAAGCTAAGAAGAGCTTCGCTGATGCCTCCACTTCAGGAAGCAAAGATAGACTGGAGCCGGAGATGGACCCATCTATTCTCACGATGTTCCTGGAAACACAGTAAGGCTGTAAAGGGACTAATAGAACTCATTAACAGATGCACTGGGACAGCGCCAGGAGAACTGCGTGTAGTTCAGAAGATTGGAAAGCATAAGATGAGGACAGGGAGAGAAATGAGGTTAATCGCACAAATTGGAGAATATGAGATGGACCAAGTAATTCTAGATTTAGGATCGGATGTGAACATTCTGCCGAAGAAAACATGGGATCGCATGGGGAAACCTACGCTGCAATGGTCTCCTATTCAACTGCGAATGGCGAACTAACAAAAGATAATACCTATGGGGAGATTCCAGGTAATTACTATGGATATTGAGGGAGCGAGCGGGCTAGCATACTTTGAAGTAATAGAGATTGTTGATGACAACAATCCATATCCCACGCTCTTAGGAATTGATTGGGCCACTGACATGAACGGGGTGATTAATCTGAAGAAGTGAAAGATGATTTTTGAGAAGAAGTCTCTGCGCATAGTTATACCCTTGGACCCTGCTGAAGGATCGTGCTATATAGAGCTAGTTGTTTAAGGGAAAACTAGTGTCGATTCGAACTGCTAGTCCCACTAAGACAGGTAGCTATCTTAGAAACAAACAATGAAATATTTTCAAGAGTTCCTTTAAGTGAGATAGATGGAAGAGAAAAACAGAGGACCAACCTAGATCTTTCGCTTTGATCCTAGCTTGATTTCTCCTTTCCTTGATAGAATTTGCCACTCCTCTCCTACTTGCCTCGCTTCAAAGAGTACCTGTAGAGTCAAAGTAACAGCAAACTATCAAAGCATCTCTATCTAAAACATCATAAACAATGTGGAATTAGAAACACATTGACCATACAATTGCATTCATAAACAATAAGATTCACAAATACAAGATCATATGGAGGAAAACTCAAAGAAATATATTAATAACAATGTAAGAGAGGATTACAACCCAGCTGTCTGATCCAACATCATCCTCCTAGTTGTAGAAGCCCTCTTAACCTCATGAACCAGCAAATCACCCAACAATGCAATGTCTCTTCTCACCAAACCAACAACACTTCCTTACAAAATACAAAATTCCAGCCTCCATATCTCTCAGATGAGGGATCCATTTATAGATGTCTTGCAAGGGTGTGAGTCAGCTCTGGGTTTTTGATTAGTGTCATTCCACTGATAGTTCTTGTTTCCACTTGGAGATTTCATGATCTCTTACTCATCCCTGGGCAAATTCAGAGAGGCAAGTGTCACAGGAGAAGTTTCTGGAAGATTCCATGATCATCCACCTTGCAAACTGTCTCTGCCATTTGCCTATTCTCACTCATCGCACCCCATAGAAGGCCATTTGAGTATGCATCGCACCTGGCCAGTTAGGCTGTCAGTATGCATTGCACCTTGCCCATGGAGCAGTCTATATGGTCCAGTTTTGGCTAGTTTTGAGTAGTCTTTCAGGTGGAACTTCTGGGAAATGATGTAATCAGTTGACCATGATCCTTTAGGGTGTGAAACAACACTTTTAGAGCCCTTAGTTTATGGAGATATGAGTTTGGGGTTGCAGTGCCCAAATATGTCTATAACAATAGTGCGCGACAATGAAAGTGACAATGATTTGGATTACATCTACAAAATAACTACGTGAGAGCAAGATTGGGTAAATCCCACTGCGGATGGGCGGATCTCATGGGAGCACGAAAGATCCTGTATGTCAGATTCTGATGAGGAGATAGAGCAATGGTAGAATCAGTTACATGAGGTAACCACGTTGAACTGTAATATGATGACAAGATCGCTGCGCTGTATATTGATGGAAGAGAGGGATTTGCCTACTTATGATGGGTTAAGTGAGGTAGATACTTTCCTAGATAAGTTTGAAAGGGAAGTGCCTGAAAAGCAACACTTCGAGGCCTTGAATTGGATACTATGCGCTACGCCCATGAAGTGGTGGGGTACGCACAAAGGGAGCTTTGATGACTGGCGCGAATGCAGGAGAATGATGCGCACACGGTTTGAGAAGCCTAGAGTGTGATTGACGGATAAATACAATGGGCAAGATAATCCGCATGCACATCTAGCCAGATGGATGCCGACATATGGAAAACAACCTACGCGGATGCGCATGAACTCCGTGCTGAGAGGTATGGTCAATAAGCTTGTGTTGGGGGGGAAGATGTGCAGTTGGCTCTTAAGGTTGGACAAACAATATGTGGGAAGAACAATCCTGCAGAAGGTTATCCACACAGAAGCATTTAACAAGGTGTGCAACACGTTGAACAAAGGATGCAATGCGCAGCGAAGCGGTTAGGACCTGCGCGTACTTGGACAGACGCCTTTTCGGTTGGTTGATAGAGTAGAGGCCGTAATACCTATGAAGTCTATCGTGTCTTGTCCGCGCATAGTGGCACTCACAGGGGTAACGGACCGCGGAGCCCTGGAAGAAAGGCTCGTGCCGTTGGAAGAGCTCGAAGACAAACGATTAGGACTCGATGAGGAGATCCAACAGGGTGATCTTAGGCTCCAAGAACTCATGAATGAAAGAGTTCGGTTGAGGAAGGAAAGTGCCATCGCAGAAGCGAAAGTCAAGAAGCTTGAGGGAGGAATAAAGAAGGACTTTCTTGATAGAAAGACCGTAGTGGTTGAGGGGAAAGTACCCCTAGGGTCCTTTGGGTTGAGACTCTACCAGACGGAAAATTGCTTATTCAAAGAAACACACACACAGCCATTATCTTTACTATAAGCAAATTCTAATGTTTAGGGTACGTACCTAAGGTCCTACGTTCGAGAAGGCCTTTAGGGTCCAAACCCTTCTTGGAGTTCTCTTCTTCTCCTTTGACCTGTAAAACAAAAAAATCAAAGAACACAACAGTACATGGACAAATACTTATATGAAAACCATCTTCATGCTATAAAGTTAGTTATAAAAATCTTTAAGTAACTACTTGCATAAGAATTCAAGACAAGAATCTCATAAGCATAAAGAAAGATTGTTTCAGGAACCAAGACGTGTTTCTTTATATAAAGGCAAGTAAAGTACATATAACGGAAAGATTTCACCTGAAACACCTTCAGCAGGCTCCAAGCAAAGCTTCCTCCCGGATTCGTTCCAGCCTCAAGCCTCCAACAAGAGCTCCTTCCAAGTCTTACTCAATGGTGATATAAAAGATGAATGATCACCAATACACATGGAAACAAGGGTTTCCTATGCAAAATGGGGGAAGTGCAGAAGGCACCAAGGACTTCAGACCTGGTCTAAGGGGAAAATCTCAGCATAATAATCTTGCTCTTCTTTTCTCTCTCTCTTAGGCCTTCCCTTTGATGTCTTTTTATACCATCTCCAAAGTAGTTTTTTATTTAGGAGTTGGTTGGGAACAGTTGGGCCACGGGAACTAACAGGTGATCGGGAGGTAAAACCCGCGATCTCCACCCGAAAATAAGGAATTTTTTTTTTTTTTAAGTGTTTTAATACATACACGCGGGTTGGGTATACACAGACCCGCGTGTACACACGTTTAACTCAGGGCAATGTCGCGTATAGGGGATAAAACACTGTTTTTTAAATTTTAGGACCAGGTCTGGAAGGAGGGGTTGCCCTAGGCCATGAGTGCAGCATCACAAACCATAAGAGTGAGATTTGGAGCTATAACAGATGCCCCCTAATATATGAGGTCAGAAGGGGAACATGATGGCCGAAATATATTATGTAAGAACATGGAAAGGAAGTCTTGTCGAGAAACCGAGGAGGACTTCACCAGAATTCAGCCTGCCAAGCCACCAAAAGGAGATCAGAAAGAAACACTGTCTGAGGCGGGCATACCCATGCTCAGAAAAAGTAAAGCATGTCCGCATATCAAGTACAAGCGGATCCACTAAGTATACAAGTATAAATGACTGGAAGATACATAATGGATCATCTGATCATAAGGAGCAAGTACATGTCTGAATATCACATATAAGACTGTCAATGATGCTGAAAGATGCAACGGATCACTGATATCAAAGAATGATCCCAAAAGGTACCAACTGAACATGATGGAATAGGATGGTACTACACTGTAAACTCAGGTGCCAGCATATAGAATGTCGCCATGACTGACTGCAACATATAAGGTGGAGTGGTATCAACTAGCAGCAACAGGAGCAACTGTCAAGTGAACCAATGAATGCTGATACAACCTGAGGTCTTCACCGACCGCCGTGGTACATTTCTACACCATGGGAATAAATGATCTGAATTCGACCATGTGAGAAATCGTTTGATTACCGGTCATTGATGTATACCGTTAACAAACGCGAGACTACTCACCGATAATGATAATGAGCGTCAAGGTACCCAGTACAATCTAACAAGTGTGAATAGATGAGCTGAAGTCGAACACCTGTAAGAATCTATCGATCAGGAGACAATGATTGTTTCCCACTGTCGATAGCGAGGAATCTGCCACCAATGACTGCAAACCCCAAGGTACTGCCAAATGGACTCTAGATCTTTTCCCCAGAGCAATGAGTCGGAGTCGATAGGGAAAGATCCGCTAGAAGGAAGGCATTAAGGCATCCTCCATCAATCTAGCGCGAGTGTAACCCGTAGGCCAATAATGTGGAAGGAATCGGACGAAAAAGATGTAGTAACCCAACCGAAGTACGTTTCCGGCGTACACAAGATGTGGCTAGCGCACGGCAGAAACCCTCTGAACCAACCAATAATGAAAGTTGACACAGAGGCGAGGTATCCACCAATAGGGTCAAATGGAAACCAAGGTACTGCACGAATCCCAATGTGTGATAATGTATGCTGATGTCGAACACAAGGGAAACCACTCAGTCAAAGACCCATGATACTGATCAATGCTGAGCATAAGGTGACCTATCAATAATGAAAATAGGGCCAGGGTGCGGCTCTAGGCCTGTCCTCAGAGCAAGGTGTCGTCGTCGATAAGGACAAGACCCGCCAACAAGAAGTCAATGGGGACCTTCTCAAACCGGCACGAGTAAAGGACCAATATAACTGATGTGATGATAGACATGATACTGACAACCAGGGATGGCCGACTGAAAAATGAGTCAAGAGACACCGTAGAAAAGCCGACTCAGGCTAACTTCCCTTGAACAAAAGCACGACTCAATGTGACTATGTGGCAGCATATGATGACTCTGTATAAGTTCGCCATGCAGGAGGCACGAACGAACCCTCCATATGATTGGAAGAGATAACCAATCGGGGGAGAACTGACTCAATAACAAGGTTATGGCATACCTAAGTCAAACTAAATCCCACCCATGCGGAGGAGACTTTGTTTTGAGTGCTTTGTTCAAGGGCGACACGACTGACTCTAGCTGCCAACAATAAATGGAAATAATGTCCCTGTTCCTGCTCTTTTTTGGAATATTTAATTTTTTTGTCTTTTTCTGTTAAGCCGGAAAAAGAATAAAAGAATGCTATGGTACAGTGGAAAGAACGAGTGTCGGTGAAACAGATGATCTAGTTCCTGGGAAAGGAACGTTCCTATGCTCAATGCAGGGAGGTGAAAACTGGTCAGTGACACTCAGAGGTATGTTCCTTCCACGGATTAGGGTATGTCAAGCTGCAGAAGTCAAAGGTATGCAAGGTTGATTTTGCAGATGTCATGGTCAAAAGTTGGCTTAAACACGAGTCCAAGTGAAGCCGGCTCTAGGCCAAAAGTTGCAAATGGTCAACATGCAATGCAGAAGTACAACTCAACACAGATAGGAGCCTCTAAGGTATAAGGCCACAACGAAGCGAATAAGCAAAGAGGAATGAGTCTTCAACGCATAAGTCATGGCGGGACTACAGAGGACTCCCGAGCCTACTCAAAACGAAGCAGCATGGGCAACAAATGTCAGTGAGGTGCTAACTACGATGCCCATGTAAAGGGATGGCTCTACCATCGTGTCATGATTTAAAGAATCGGCGAGTGAAAATGGCTTACTAACCATAACACGATGGGGTGGACCCTACGACAGATGTATCGGTCATATGGAGGATAGTATGCATAATGCAACGGAAAAATGGTGTCCCTAACCTATATGCCAGTGAAAACACGATACCTGCCATGACGGGTCAGCGGTCACGGAACCGTCTCGAACCGTCGAAAAATGTCCAAAATGTCCTGAAAACAAACCAAACTCGGCATTCCAAGCTCCCAAGTTAAAAGTCACATGAGGCCAAACAAAATAAAATTTTGAAAAAATTTTGCATTTTCAAAACTTATAAAAGGCATTTTTGACTCACCATTTTCATCATTTGACTTGGAGAGCAAAAATTGTGGAGCAAAAGGAGCAAACTTCCCTGTGATCAATTCAACCGTTCAAACTTGCCGAAAACTTCCAGGTAAGCCTCAAACTTATCTTGCAATCAATTGTGATAGTTTTTAGGAATTTTAGTTGATATTTTACCGTTGGGTTTTTGCAAAAAAATCTTTCGCGGCGTACACGCGGGTTGGCAATATTGAACTCGCGTATACGACGGCCCTACACGCGACTGTGTATATATGAAACCGCGTGTGCGCAACGAACTACTTTTAGAAACAAAACTAATGGATGAAAATGATTTTTTCTTCCAGGATGATCATCACATGGCATGAAAGAGAGCACTCAGCCGTGGATAATGAAGTTATGGGCAATGATGAGGCATTAGATGCCCTACGGGGATGCGGGTTGCTTAAATTTTTCAAATTGCCAAATATGAAAGCAAACACGCGTCTGCTCGAGAGGCTCATTGATTATTGGGATGTCGATGAGGAAGCATTTGTGATTGATCAGATGCCACTCAGGATAGAAGTGGAAGACATATATTTTATCACGGGCCTTTCCCAAAGGAGAGAGGTAGTACATTCCCGGGGCAGGACACGGAATAGCCTCAGTGTAGATGACTATGTACAACTTTACTGCCCGGGTCATCGGAAGGTCGGGAGCCAGATCTCTATCCCACATGTGGAGAGTTTGTCACTCAGGATAATCTTTTTCAACATAGCTCGAGTGAACGGATCATCCTCACTACATCAGGCGTCACGGGTAAACATGAGCGTGGCAGTGGACTGTCTCACTACTGTGTTTGACTGGTGTACTCCTCTTCTTGCCAACATGAAGGAACAACTCACTTCTATCAGGAGGGGACAGACCAATAACTTTGGGTTCGGAACCATCTTGTGCACTTTCTTCTTCGAGAAGGTTCCCACACTCCGCCCTAGGGTAGCAGTTGCCATCAGTAGTCCACGTGATCCACGCATGGGCCGGTGGGCTGACTTGATGAAACGTCTGGGGGGTGGGGAATTCCCAAGGAATGCATTTGACGATGACTTCTTTGCCTGGTGGGAGTAGCAGATCATCGCCGTGGATGACTACCCCTATGCTGGGCTGGATTTCCGAGGAGATCCTGATCTAGTGTTACCACCGGATGCAGCATGGGGCGAGATTGGTAAGAATTTTTTATTATTTTATGATTTTTTTTGGATTTTTCAAATATAATGATAAATTTTGAAAAATATTTTTTTTTGATGAGATTCAAATGACTAATATGATGATCATGTTCCAAACATTGGGCCTGTACGACCAGATGGATTCCCGCGGCATGGACGGCGTGGTCAAGGAGCCGAAGAGGCGGCTGCGGATACGGAACGGACCCTGAACAACGTCCAACGACACTTGGCGAGACTGAGCTGCCGAGTACCGATGGCCGAGATAGAGGACCTTCCTCCGGATATGCAGCGTCATGTGGTTGGCATGCCACGTGACTGGGTTCGCGTCTTTCGGCGCGTGGCCAACGCTATAGTGACATACTTAGACACTCATCCTGAGTCGAGGCGTTAGATATGCCTGACATGATTATGGGCATTTGAGTCCCAATTTTGTATATTTTTGGACACACATATGTACACTCGAGGCGTTTTATGATATATATATATATATATATACAGTTTGACTTTTTGATGTATGATTTTATGATGATGAATGATTGATATGCCAGTCTAATGCTTGATTAGCGATAGAATCAGCTAACCAATTTTGAGATCTTGGAATGTAAATAAATGATCTTTGCAACAACCTCACCCTTAAATATTGGCGATATAATAAAGGATCCCTAACCCGATAAATGTTATTTGATTGAGACACTATCAATTGAGAATCAAGATATACTACCAACGAGTCGATCCCATAAGAGATTGCCTCGGATAATAAATTGATAACAGCTGTATACTCGGCCATATTGTTTGAAGCAGGACCAATACACATGCCTCTCGATACCATCAATTGACCAGTTGGATAATAAAGTACCCAAGCTGTGGAAGCAAGATTCCGGGTGTGTCGACTAGCACCATCGGCGAACCCAAAATAGACCAAATCATCCATCAGCACCTGCCACAGCAGACCAAAAAGCACTGATATCAGAGAACGCTCGACGATATATGTATAAATATATACATAAAGTACAAAGAAGTCATTGCCCAGCCTGAACTAAGCAAAGTACTTCTTTGGGTAGAGCCCATCAGGAGGCTCTGCCACTGACTCCTAGGGATGTTTATAGGTACGACGATCGAACCAATCAATATACTCTCTTCGGCAAATGAATGTGTTGGAGCCAAAGGGACCATACAAACATCACTAGTCGAACTGGAGGACCGAGATTTGACTTCACGCACAGGGGCATAAAAGTGTAACCGACGATGTAAATCTTCCAGAGGTCGATCTACGGCCGACATTGCTTCAAATATCGCTTCATCCGATGGAAAAACAATATCCGAGCAATCTGATGCAAAGGTGGAATCAAGGGTCCGAAAATGAGCCACATCACCATCTATTTCTTTCCCAAAGGAAATAGTAGAATGGTTATCTACAGAGTTATCGATAGATTCGCATCTAGGTTCCACTATAGATATAAGAGATTCTACTCCACCCACCTTGTCGTCACCTGATGTGGTCGCAGATGAAGCTAAGGTTCCAGGATTCGAAGAATAAGGAGTTTGGACAAACTCTCTCCGTAAAGGATCCCTGGGGGATGAAATTGTATCTATACCAGCTGTAGGAGGGGGAAGATTAAACGTACCCATCAATGAAGAGTACATCCCGACTCCTAGACTCTCGGTAGGCGGACGAGGGTTACCCACTAAAGGAATAGTAGAGTCAGAGTTTGCTTGAGGATCAACTGGACAATAGTCCAATTGGTCAACCTTAATGATTTTCTCCTCATGAGGAAAGCAAATGACACGAAACAGAGTCGAAACCACGGCATCCATCTCGTATACCCAGTTCCTTCCTAATAGGAGATTATATTCTAGGTTACCGTCTATGACCTCTACTTCAATATTAACGACCTTTCCTCCAACACATACAAGAAAAGCCGGGATAATCCCGTATGGCCTATGAGAATGACCATCAAATGCTGTCAATAGGGTGTGGGAAGGAACAACCACCGGTGATCCAATGGCCTTCCAGCATGACATAGACATGACACACGTGGAAGCTCCCTCATCTACAACCGTCCGAAAAATATTCGTTTTCTGGTAGGTAGACTTTATCTGGAAAGCCATGTGATGAGGAAGTCTCTTTTTGACATTATTCATATCAAAAGTGAGAGCTAAGGAATTACTTGGATCTACTGCCCCCATTGCCGATAGCAAGGCACTTCGTTGAGCAAGACATGACTGGAGAACCTCTAACGCGGGCATAGCACGTGGACTCTGAGCCAGATCCTCAACAATGGAGTAATTCTGGGCTGCCCTAATATTAGGGTTGATAGTCGCGCGTTTTGTGGAACCTTTCGGCACCCGTGGTATAGTCTCAACAGAAGGTCGCTCAATATGAAGTGGGTTGTTAGTTTCGGGAACTGATTTACCCTTAGAATTTTCACCTTCACAATAATCGCGTGACCGTGTGGCCACATTAGCGTGAGCACCCATCATGAAGACATTCGATGACTTGTCCCCTTCCTGGTTGCCCCCTGCGGAGGTACCAGGGATTGAACTCGCGCCAGCAAGAAGTTGTTGCCCTTGGGGAAACGGGTTAGTTAACACAGCTTGCGAACTAGAAGTCCCTTGTTGTCCTAACAAGTGCTGAGCTTCTTCAATCCAAGGGCAGAGATGAGTTAGATGGTATCAACTGCATAACTTGCAAGGAAACTTAACTTTCTTTCTCGACTCATTTCCACCACCACCGGCGTTGTTGCCGGATTTATTTGCATCTGGCTTCCCATCTGAGTTCTTCTTCTTACCACGTCCTTTCTTTTTCCCATTGGAATTTTGATTTCCTTTGGGATTATCGGACTGGACGGCATTAATTGAAGAAGTTTGGGAAGCGGGAGGATTAGACAATGTGACTTGGTTGTTAGAAGCAGTTTGCAAAGACAACTGCTGCAATTGATTCAACAAGTTCACTGTAGATGTGTCTACTGACCCAACGATACCGTCCGCGTGCGGACCTAGCTTCGGCTTAGCTAAATCAACCTTAGATCTAGGAGCATCTGACAAGTACTTTTGTAGGATCCCAGACTGAGAGTAGATCAATTCCAATTGCTGGGCCCTAAAAATGGCTTGCTCCTCAGAATAGACCCCAGACATGGAGACATCCTTATAGATCTCGGGTTGTAAAGACTTCAAAAACCACTCGAGACGGTATTCCGGGGGAATTTCGGCTTTAATGAGCCTCTTTCTCCGTCTCCATTCCTGAATGTGATCGGAAATGTGAGTAGCCTTATCCTGACGAAAGGTGGCCAGAAGTTCAGTTCCGGCGTCATAGCGGACAGACAATTGAAAGTGATTTAAGAAAATATTGGCTAAGTCGGCGAATGATGTAAAGCTGCCCCCTGGCAACTCTATATACCACTTGGCCGCATTACCAGTCAAGGTGCGCTGAAAGAGTCTCAACCTAATCGAATCCTCGATGAGGGAGTTGGATGAGCACCACAGATGGAATGTGGTTACGTGGTCGCCCGGGTCCTCACCACTCTTCCCTTCGAATTTTGGAATGTCCGAAGGGAGTTTGGTTGGGACCGGAGGCCAGGCCGGATTATACCTGATTGGGTCATTTGTTAACTTTGTGAGATCTGGCAAGTTTAACGTTGCCAGAAACGGAAGCCTAGGAGGACCTAGGGGATTCCACCCAGACTGGGCAGAACTCCCAAAGCTCTGAAAAGATTGTCCTGGAATTTGGGAGGCACCAGGCTGCCCGAAGTGACCAGTATAACCGGCTGAACCAAAAGGCAAGCCTTGTGGTCCAACAAAATTCGGAGTTTGACCAACTCCTGCCGTATAACCTCCATAACCCGCAAAGTTTCCTCCTAAAGAATGGTAAGGAGTTGATAACCCCTGATATGGATTCCAAGCCGAAGCAAGGGGAGGAATACTTTGAAACGAACTAACCGTGGTGTACGGCCTATTCCCTTGTTGGCCGATAAACGGATTCCCAGTTCCTCCACTACTAACCCCAGGGTTATTCCAACCTTGGAAAGGATTGCTGCAATGTCCTATAGAAGAAAAAGGCATGGATCCTACCGTCGGTTTGGAATGTGGTATATGACCACTTCCGAAAGGAAAACCCAGGAATGAAGCCGATCCGCCCATCATGGACGTAGCGGCACTAAACGGAACCGATGGAATACCCTGTGATTGGGTGCCAAAAGAGAAGAGTCCAGTACCAAAAGCATTGGTTTGGGAATTTCCACTCGTAGACGGAATGGAGGTAGACCCAAGTAGAGATGTGCTCGCAAAAGATCCAAGAAAGGAAGTGGAGGGGATGGAAATAGTTCCTCCCCCTTGCACTGATGTTGGGGTTTGCATAGTCGTAGCACTTGTAGAAGCCATGCTTCCAGTAGTGGTCATGAATGGTAAGCGCATAGCGTAACCTGGACTTGATGGTCTATGTGACGGAGTCCCAACGTATTGCAATACGTCTGGATGACTAAATGGTAGGGGGGAATTCGGAGCCCCTAACGACTCTGAGAATTCTTCTACCTCTACGTTATTCTCCGCTTGAAAAAGAACTCGAGAAAGGACTGGATTATCCCTCTCTTGTTCAGAAGTACCAGGCCTTGCTTGGGCAATAATGCCTCCGCTAGGAGGATCAATCTCCGATGCGTCAACCGGCGTAGGACGAACACCACCGGTGGTACTCCCTCTGCGCCTTCTCGGAGAAGGCTCTAAACTTGGCGGCGAAAGACCACGAAGTCTTCGAGACCGTCTGGGAGATCGGTCAGCCACTTTGAATTTTTGTTATGATCTAACTAAAGACTCAAAAAATTGAAAGCTAGGCCAACTAGGAGCACAGAGCACACACTATAAAGTCCCTAAAGACACAGCTAGTCAAAAAACTTCCAAGTATTTCCGCTCCGGGTGATTAGGACCGAACACCAAAATACGAGAAAGTGAATTAAGGGGCCTTCCGAAGATAGTCTGGGATGATGAGGGCCCAGTCCTATCATCGAAGGTATCAGAGGAAGTTACGCTGACCTCCTAACAACAGCCTGCGCCGGTGCAAGCCCCCAAGCTTCGCAAGGGTGCCCTCCAGTAGTACTGTCGAGAGTGATACAACGTCAACCTCAGGTGCCACGGGATTCCCCTCCGCAACCACCTGTGTAGATCCCTAGGAGAGGCAACTATGGGTACCAACTCGTCGCAGAAGCCAGGCGGAACAGTCGTGAGGTAAGTTCGAACAAGTAGGAGAGGGGGTATCTCTCTTCCCTGTCTTCACAGACCCTCGTGCTTAACTCCCAGATCCGGAGCTTTCCTGGTCTTCCTAACACTATTGGATTTTCTCTCTTTATTCAGACTCTTATGTTTGACATTTTATGTGGCCTTGGAGAGTTAACTCTCCACTCGCCTAATCCAAGGCCCTAAAATCCTAAACTTGTTGGTGTAACTGACTAAAACAAAAAGTTCTAGTGGATTTTAATTAGCGCTTGATTTTATTAGGCTGTTCTTTAAGTCACAAGGTAATGGAGATGAAACTTGTGGTGTTTTTTATGGACGCAAAAGAAATTAATAAAACTTAGCTACATGCACATGCACTTTTTGTTTTCGATGAAGAGCAATTTATATGAGGTTCAGAGGTACTTCTAATATAAACAAATTTTCATTTTCTTTTCAGACTCCACACTCACAAAAACTAACAAAACTATATATGCCTAAAAAGAGATGCAAATCTATCCTAATGCAAGAACTATATGTGGATGCAAGATTTAAAGACTACTCTAAAAACAAAGAAGGAAAGTTGCTGCCTTATCAAATTTGTCTTGCCACTAAAATGCTTAGATAGAAGATGATGTGTTACTAATCATTTCGTCCAAACAATAAAAACAAGTTCTAAGATAAACATAAAGCAATTTCACTTCGCAAAAAAGGAAATCAAATGAAAAGCAAGTTTAAGAAAGCGAAACTCAAAACTTTCAAAAGATTTTCTTTCAATGAAGCCAAGAAGTCTTTTTCAAAGAATGCTCTCAAAAATACTGACACCAATGATTGATGAATAGGCAACCAAACACTTTTGTGAATTGACACCTTTCAAATGATGAAAACCCAACAAAAATAAATGCGTTTGAAATCGCTCATGCCAATCAAAAGCAGCAATGAAAGTCCAAAAGATCAAAATACAAGTTTCAAGAAAATGGTAACAAACAACTTTCCCGAAACGAATGAGCAAATGGTCACAAAAATGGTTTCGTTAAGCAAACAAAAGGTCACCAAAACAAAATGAACGCAAAGATTGAATCCAATCTTCCTACTCTGCCAAAACAGAGCACTCAAGACTCTTAACCAGAAATCTTGTGTGTCAAAAAACAATGACGCTTGCAATCAACGAAAACAAGACTGATACTCCTTATAACTAGAAAGAGTTCAGAACAAGATGCCCCCTGTTAAACAGAGGGCTGTTACTGGAAAATGACTGCTTCAAACTGACCCAAGCCACCAGACAGACATTCAGCAAAAAGAAAATTTATAAATCTTGAAAATTAGATAATATACGCGCCTGCAGTGATGTGCAGAGTGCGTGTACACGCGACTGTAACTGAGGAAACCTACGTATACGCGGGTTCACTTAGTACAACTTGCGTATATACGCTTCTGTAATCCAGAAAAACAGCGTATCTGAAGATTTTCAAGAAAAATAAAAAACACAGACTGAAAAAACTAGAAAAGCTTAGAGTTCAAGAACAGATCAGACAGTTAGAGCCAGCAAACAGGGAGGCTGAGCCTTGATTGGCTTGAAGACTACCCAAACTAGGAACAACAAGAGTGTTGTTCCCCAGCGGAGTCGCCAATTCTGGTTGAGGGGAAAGTACCCCTAGGGTCCTTTGGGTTGAGACTCTACCAGACTGAAAATTGCTTATTCAAAGAAACACACACACAACCATTATCTTTACTATAAGCAAATTCTAATGTTTAGGGTACGTACCTAAGGTCCTACGTTCGAGAAGGCCTTTAGGGTCCAAACCCTTCTTGGAGTTCCCTTCTTCTCCTTTGACCTGTAAAACAAACAAATCAAAGAACACAACAGTACATGGACAAATACTTATATGAAAACCATCTTCATGCTATAAAGTTAGTTATAAAAATCTTTAAGTAACTACTTGCATAAGAATTCAAGACAAGAATCTCATAAGCATAAAGAAAGATTGTTTCGGGAACCAAGACGTGTTTCTTTATATAAAGGCAAGTAAAGTACATATAACAGAAAGATTTCACCTGAAACACCTTCAGCAGGCTCCAAGCAAAGCTTCCTCCCGGATTCGTTCCAGCCTCAAGCCTCCAACAAGAGCTCCTTCCAAGTCTTACTCAATGTTGATATAAAAGATGAATGATCACCAATACACATGGAAACAAGGGTTTCCTATGCAAAATGGGGGAAGTGTAGAAGGCACCAAGGACTTCAGACCTGGTCTAAGGGGAAAATCTCAGCATAATAATCTTTCTCTTCTTTTCTCTCTCTCTTAGGCCTTCCCTTTGATGTCTTTTTATACCATCTCCAAAGTAGTTTTTTAGTTAGGAGTTGGTTGGGAACAGTTGGGCCACGGGCACTAACAGGTGATCAGCAGGTAAAACCCGCGATCTCCACCCGAAAATAAGGAATTATTTATTTTTTTAAGTGTTTTAATACATACACGCGGGTTGGGTATACACAGACCCGCGTGTACACGCGTTTAACTCAGGGCAATGTTGCGTATAGGGGATAAAACACTGTTTTTTAAATTTTAGGACCAGGTCTGGAAGGAGGGGTTGCCCTAGGCCATGAGTGCAGCATCACAAACCATAAGAGTGAGATTTGGAGCTATAACATATGCCCCCTAATATATGAGGTCAGAAGGGGAACATGATGGCCGAAATATATTATACATGGAAAGGAAGTCTTGTCGAGAAACCGAGGAGGACTTCACCAGAATTCAGCCTGCCAAGCCACCAAAAGGAGATCAGAAAGAAACACTGTCTGAGGCGGGCATACCCATGCTTAGAAAAATTAAAGCATGTCCGCATATCAAGTACAAGCGGATCCACTAAGTATACAAGTATAAATGACTGGAAGATACATAATGGATCATCTGATCATAAGGAGCAAGTACATGTCTGAATATCACATATAAGACTGTCAATGATGCTGAAAGATGCAACGGATCACTGATATCAAAGACTGATCCCAAAAGGTACCCACTGAACATGATGGAATAGGATGGTACTACACTGCAAACTCAGGTGCCATAGAATGTCGCCATGACTGACTGTAACATATAAGGTGGAGTGGTATCAACTAGCAGCAACAGGAGCAACTGTCAAGTGAACCAATGAATGCTGATACAACCTGAGGTCTTCACCGACCGCCGTGGTACATTTCTACACCATGGGAATAAATGATCTGAAGTCGACCATGTGAGAAATCGTTTGATTACCGGTCATTGATGTATACCGTTAACAAACGCGAGACTACTCACCGATAATGATAATGAGCGTCAAGGTACCCAGTACAATCTAACAAGTGTGAATAGATGAGCTGAAGTCGAACACCTGTAAGAATCTATCGATCAGGAGACAATGATGGTTTCCCACTGTTGATAGCGAGGAATCTGCCACTAATGACTGCAAACCCCAAGGTACTTCCAAATGGACTCTAGATCTTTGCCCCAGAGCAATGAGTCGGAGTCGATAGGGAAAGATCCGCTAGAAGGAAGGCATTAAGGCATCCTCCATCAATCTAGCGCGAGTGTAACCCGTAGGCCAATAATGTGGAAGGAATCGGACGAAAAAGATGTAGTAACCCAACCGAAGTACGTTTCCGGCGTACACAAGATGTGGCTAGCGCATGGCAGAAACCCTCTGAACCAACCAATAATGAAAGCTGACACAAAGGCGAGGTATCCACCAATAGGGTCAAATGGAAACCAAGGTACTGCACGAATCCCAATGTGTGATAATGTATGCTGATGTCGAACACAAGGGAAACCACTCAGTCAAATACCCATGATACTGATCGATGCTGAGCACAAGGTGACCTATCAATAATGAAAATAGGGCCAGGGTGCGGCTCTAGGCCTGTCCTCAGAGCAAGGTGTCGTCGTCGATAAGGACAAGACCCGCCAGCAAGAAGTCAATGGGGACCTTCTCAAACCGGCACGAGTAAAGGACCAATATAACTGATGTGATGATAGACATGATACTGACAACCAGGGATGGCCGACTGAAAAATGAGTCAAGAGACACCGTAGAAAGGCCGACTCAGGCTAACTTCCCTTGAACAAAAGCACGACTCAATGTGACTATGTGGCAGCATATGATGACTCTGTATAAGTTCGCCATGCAGGAGGCATGAACGAACCCTCCATATGATTGGAAGAGATAACCAATCGGGGGAGAACTGACTCAATAACAAGGTTATGGCATACCTAAGTCAAACTAAATCCCACCCATGCGGAGGAGACTTTGTTTTGAGTGCTTTGTTCAAGGGCGACATGACTGACTCTAGCTGCCAACAATAAATGGAAATAATGTCCCTGTTCCCGCTCTTTTTTGGAATATTTAATTTTTTTGTCTTTTTCTGTTAAGCCGGAAAAAGAATAAAAGAATGCTATGGTACAGTGGAAAGAACGAGTGTCGGTGAAACAGATGATCTAGTTCCTGGGAAAGGAACGTTCCTATGCTCAATGAAGGGAGGTGAAAACTGGTCAGTGACACTCAGAGGTATGTTCCTTCCACGGATCAGGGTATGTCAAGTTGCAGAAGTCAAAGGTATGCAAGGTTGATTTTGCAGATGTCATGGTCAAAAGTTGGCTTAAACACGAGTCCAAGTGAAGCCGGCTCTAGGCCAAAAGGTGCAAAAGGTCAACATGCAATGCAGAAGTACAACTCAACACAGATAGGAGCCTCTAAGGTATAAGGCCAGAACGAAGCGAAGAAGCAAAGAGGAATGAGTCTTCAACGCATAAGTCATGGCGGGACTACAGAGGACTCCCGAGCCTACTCAAAACGAAGCAGCATGGGCAACAAATGTCAGTGAGGTGCTAACTACGATGCCCATGTAAAGGGATGGCTCTACCATCGTGTCATGATTTAAAGAATCGGCGAGTGAAAATGGCTTACTAACCATAACACGATGGGGTGGACCCTATGGCAGATGTATCGGTCATATGGAGGCTAGTATGCATAATGCAACGGAAAAATGGTGTCCCTAAACTATATGCCAGTGAAAACACGATACCTGCCATGACGGGTCAGCGGTCATGGAACCGTCTCGAACCGTCGAAAAATGTCCAAAATGTCCTGAAAACAAACCAAACTCGGCATTCCAAGCTCCCAAGTTAAAAGTCACATGAGGCCAAACAAAATAAAATTTTGAAAAAATTTTGCATTTTCAAAACTTATAAAAGGAATTTTTGACTCACCATTTTCATCATTTGACTTGGAGAGCAAAAATTGTGGAGCAAAAGGAGCAAACTTCCCTGTGATCAATTCAACCGTTCAAACTTGCCGAAAACTTCCAGGTAAGCCTCAAACTTATCTTGCAATCATTTGTGATAGTTTTTAGGAATTTTAGTTGATATTTTACCGTTGGATTTTTGCAAAAATTTCTTTCGCGGCGTACACGCGGGTTGGCAATATTGAACTCGCGTATACGACGGCCCTACACGCGACTGTATATATATGAAACCGCGTGTGCGCAACGAACTAATTTTAGAAACAAAACTAATGGATGAAAATGATTTTTTCTTCCAGGATGACCATCACATGGCGTGAAAGAGAGCACTCAGCCGTGGATAATGAAGTTATGGGCAATGATGAGGCATTAGATGCCCTACGGGGATGTGGGTTGCTTAAATTTTTCAAATTGCCAAATATGAAAGCAAACACGCGTCTGCTCGAGAGGCTCATTGATTATTGGGATGTCGATGAGGAAGCATTTGTGATTGATCAGATGCCACTCAGGATAGAAGTGGAAGACATATATTTTATCATGGGCCTTTCCCAAGGGGAGAGGTAGTACATTCCCGGGGCAAGACACAGAATAGCCTCAGTGTAGATGACTATGTACAGCTTTACTGCCCGGGTCATCGGAAGGTCGGGAGCCAGATCTTTATCCCACATGTGGAGAGTTTGTCACTCAGGATAATCTTGTTCACCATAGCTCGAGTGAACGGATCATCCTCACTACATCAGGCGTCATGGGTAAACATGAGCGTGGCAGTGGACTGTCTCACTACTGTGTTTGACTGGTGTACTCCTCTTCTTGCCAACATGAAGGAACAACTCACTTCTATCAGGAGGGGACAGACCAAGAACTTTGGGTTCGGAACCATCTTGTGCACTTTCTTCTTCGAGAAGGTTCCCGCACTCCGCCCTAGGGTAGCAATTGCCATCAGTAGTCCACGTGATCCACGCATGGGCCGGTGGGCTGACTTGATGAAACGTCTGGGGGGTGGGGAAGTCCCAAGGAATGCATTTGACGATGACTTCTTTTCCTGGTGGGAGCAGCAGATCATCGCTGTGGATGACTACCCCTATGCTGGGCTGGATTTCCGAGGAGATCCTGATCTAGTGTTACCACCGGATGCAGCATGGGGCGAGATTGGTAAGAATTTTTTATTATTTTATGATTTTTTTTGGATTTTTCAAATATAATGATAAATTTTGAATTTTTTTTTTTTTTTGATGAGATTCAAATGACTAATATGATGATCATGTTCCAGACATTGGGCCTGTACGACCAGATGGATTCCCGCGGCATGGACGGCGTGGTCGAGGAGCCGAAGAGGCGGCTGCGGATACGGAACGGATCTTGAACAACGTCCAACGACACTTGGCGAGACTGAGCTGCCGAGTACCGATGGCCGAGATAGAGGACCTTCCTCCGGATATGCAGCGTCATGTGGTTGGCATGCCATGTGACTGGGTTCGCGTCTTTCGGCGCGTGGCCAATGCTATAGTGACATACTTAGACACTCATCCTGAGCCGAGGCGTTAGATATGCCTGACATGATTATGGGCATTTGAGTCCCAATTTTGTATATTTTTGGACACACATATGTACAATTGAGGCGTTTTATGATATATATATATATATATATATATATATATATATATATATATATATATATATATATATATATATATATATATATATATATATATATATATATACAATTTGACTTTTTGATGTATGATTTTATGATGATGAATGATTGATATGCCAGTCTAATGCTTGATTAGCGATAGAATCAGCTAACCAATTTTGAGATCTTGGAATGTAAATAAATGATCTTTGCAACAACCTCACCCTTAAATATTGGCGATATAATAAAGGATCCCTAACCCGATAAATGTTATTTGATTGAGACACTATCAATTGAGAATCAAGATATACTACCAACGAGTCGATCCCATAAGAGATTGCCTCGGATAATAAATTGATAACAGCTGTATACTAGGCCATATTGTTTGAAGCAGGACTGATACACACGCCTCTCGATACCATCAATTGACCAGTTGGATAATAAAGTACCCAAGCTGTGGAAGCAAGATTCCGGGTGTGTCGACTAGCACCAACGGCGAACCCAAAATAGACCAAATCATCCATCAGCACCTGCCACAACAGACCAAAAAGCACTGATATCAGAGAACGCTCGACGATATATGTATAAATATATACATAAAGTACAAAGAAGTCATTGCCCAGCCTGAACTAAGCAAAGTACTTCTTTGGGTAGAGCCCATCAGGAGGCTCTGCCCACTGACTCCTAGGGATGTTTATAGGTACGACGATCGAACCAATCAATATACTCTCTTCGGCAAATGAATGTGTTGGAGCCAAAGGGACCGTACAAACATCACTAGTTGAGCTGGAGGACCGAGATTCGACTTCACGCACAGGGGCATAAAAGTGTAACCGACGATGTAAATCTTCCAGAGGTCGATCTACGGCCGTCATTGCTTCAAATATCGCTTCATCCGATGGAAAAACAATATCCGAGCAATCTGATGCAAAGGTGGAATCAAGGGTCCGAAAATGAGCCACATCACCATCTATTTCTTTCCCAAAGGAAATAGTAGAATGGTTATCTACAGAGTTATCGATAGATTCGCATCTAGGTTCCACTGTAGATATAAGAGATTCTATTCCACCCACCTTGTCGTCACCTGATGTGGTCGCAGATGAAGCTAAGGTTCTAGGATTCGAAGAATAAGGAGTTTGGACAAACTCTCTCCGTAAAGGATCCCTGGAGGATGAAATTGTATCTATACCAGCTGTAGGAGGGGAAAGATTAAACGTACCCATCAATGAAGAGTTTATCTCGACTCCTAGACTCTCGGTAGGCGGACGGGGGTTACCCACTAAAGGAATAGTAGAGTCAGAGTTTGCTTGAGGATCAACTGGACAATAGTCCAATTGGTCAACCTTAATGATTTTCCCCTCATGAGGAAAGCAAATGACACGAAACAGAGTCGAAACCACGGCATCCATCTCGTATACCCAGTTCCTCCCTAATAGGAGATTATAGTCTAGGTTAGCGTCTATGACCTCTACTTCAATATTAACGACCTTTCCTCCAACACATACAGGAAAAGCCGGGATAATCCTGTATGGCCTATGAGAATTACCATCAAATGCTGTCAATAGGGTGGGTGAAGGAACAACCGCCGGTGATCCAATGGCCTTCCAGCATGACATAGACATGACACACATGGAAGCTCCCTCATCTACAACCGTCCGAAAAATATTCGTTTTCTGGTAGGTAGACTTTATCTGGAAAGCCATGTGATGAGGAAGTCTCTTTTTGACATTATTCATATCAAAAGTGAGAGCTAAGGAATTACTTGGATCTACTGCCCCCATTGCCGATAGCAAGGCACTTCGTTGAGCAGGACATGACTGGAGAACCTCTAACGCGGACATAGCACATGGACTCTGAGCCAGATCCTCAACAATGGAGTAATTCTGGGCTGCCCTAATATTAGGGTTGATAGTCGCGCGTTTTGCGGAACCTTTCGGCACCCGTGGTATAGTCTCAACAGAAGGTCGCTCAATATGAAGTGGGTTGTTAGTTTCGGGAACTGATTTACCCTTAGAATTTTCACCTTCACCATAATCGCGTGACCGTGTGGCCACATTAGTGTGAGCACCCATCATGAAGACATTCGATGACTTGTCCCCTTCCTGGTTGCCCCCTGCGGAGGTACCAGGGTTTGAACTCGCACCAGCAAGAAGTTGCTGCCCTTGGGGAAACGGGTTAGTTAACACAGCTTGCGAACTAGAAGTCCCTTGCTGTCCTAACAAGCGCTGAGTGTCTTCAATCCTAGGGCAGAGATGAGTTAGATGGTCTCCACTGCATAACTTGCAAGGAAACTTAACTTTCTTTCTTGGCTCATTTCCACCACCACCGGCGTTGTTGCCAGATTTATTTGCATCTGGCTTCCCATCCGAGTTCTTCTTCTTACCACGTCCTTTCTTTTTCCCATTGGAATTTTGATTTCCTTTGGGGTTATCGGATTGGACGGCATTAATTGAAGAAGTTTGGGAAGCGGGAGGATTAGACAATGTGATTTGGTTGTTAGAAGCAGTTTGCAAAGACAACTGCTGCAATTGATTCAACAAGTTCACTGTAGATGTGTCTACTGACCCAACGATACCGTCCGCGTGCGGACCTGGCTTCGGCTTAGCTAAATCAGCCTTAGATCCAGGAGCATCTGGAAAGTACTTTTGTAGGATCCCAGACTGAGAGTAGATCAATTCCAATTGCTGGGCCCTAAAAATGGCTTGCTCCTTAGAATAGACCCCAGACATGGAGACATCCTTTGAGATCTCGGGTTGTAAAGACTTCAAAAACCTCTCGAGACAATATTCCGGGGGAATTTCGGCTTTAATGAGCCTCTTTCTCCGTCTCCATTCCTGAATGTGATCGGAAATGTGAGTAGCCTTATCCTGACGAAAGGTGGCCAGAAGTTCAGTTCCGGCGTCATAGCGGACAGGCAATTGAAAGTGATTTAAGAAAATATTGGCTAAGTCGGCGAACGATGTAAAGCTGCCCCCTGGCAACTCTATATACCACTTGGCCGCATTACCAGTCAAGGTGCGCTGAAAGAGTCTCAACCTAATCGAATCCTCGATGAGGGAGTTGGATGAGCACCACAGATGGAATGTGGTTACGTGGTCGCCCGGGTCCTCACCACTCTTCCCTTCGAATTTTGGAATGTCTGAAGGGAGTTTGGTTGGGACCGGAGGCCAGGCCGGATTATACCTGATTGGGTCATTTGTTAACTTTGTGAGATCTGGCAAGTTTAACGTTGCCAGAAACGGAAGCCTAGGAGGACCTAGGGGATTCCACCCAGACTGGGCAGAACTCCCAAAGCTCTGAAAAGATTGTCCTGGAATTTGGGAGGCACCAGGCTGCCCGAAGTGACCAGTAGAACCGGCTGAACCAAAAGGCAAGCCTTGTGGTCTAGCAAAATTCGGAGTTTGACCAACTCCTGCCGTATAACCTCCATAACCCACAAATTTTCCTCCTAAAGAATGGTAAGGAGTTGATAACCCCTGATATGGATTCCAAGCCGAAGCAAGGGGAGGAATACTTTGAAACGAACTAACCGTGGTGTACGGCCTATTCCCTTGTTGGCCGATAAACGGATTCCCAGTTCCTCCACTACTAACCCCAGGGTTATTCCAACCTTGGAAAGGATTGCTGCTTTGTCCTATAGAAGAAAAAGGCATGGATCCTACCGTCGGGTTGGAATGTGGTATATGACCACTTCCGAAAGGAAAACCCTGGAATGAAGCCGATCCGCCCATCATGGACGTAGCGGCACTAAACGGAACCGATGGAATACCCTGTGATTGGGTGCCAAAAGAGAAGAGTCCAGTACCAAAAGCATTGGTTTGGGCATTTCCACTCGTAGACGGAATGGAGGTAGACCCAAGTAGAGATGTGCTCGCAAAAGATCCAAACAAGGAAGTGGAGGGGATGGAAATAGTTCCTCCCCCTTGCACTGATGTTGGGGTTTGCATAGTCGTAGCACTTGTAGAAGCCATGCTTCTAGTAGTGGTCATGAATGGTAAGCGCGTAGCGTAACCTGGACTTGATGGTCTATGTGACGGAGTCCCAACGTATTGCAATACGTCTGGATGACTAAATGGTAGGGGGGAATTCGGAGCCCCTAACGACTCTGAGAATTCTTCTACCTCTACGTTATTCTCTGCTTGAAAAAGAACTCGAGAAAGGATTGGATTATCCCTCTCTTGTTCAGAAGTACCAGGCCTTGCTTGGGAAATAATGCCTCCGCTAGGAGGATCAATCTCCGATGTGTCAACCGGTGTAGGACGAACCCCACCAGTGGTACTCCCTCTACGCCTTCTCGGAGAAGGCTCTAAACTTGGCGGCGAAAGACCACGAAGTCTTCGAGACCATCTGGGAGATTGGTCAGCCACTTTGAATTTTTGTTATGATCTAACTAAAGACTAAAAAAATTGAAAGCTAGGCCAACTAGGAGCACAGAGCACACACTATAAAGTCCCTAAAGACACAGCCAGTCAAACAACTTCCAAGTATTTCCGCTCCGGGTGATTAGGACCGGACACCAAAATACGAGAAAGTGAATCAAGGGGCCTTTCGAAGATAGTCTGGGATGATGAGGGCCCAGTCCTATCAGCGAAGGTATCAGAGGAAGTTACGCTAACCTCCTAACAACAGCCTGCGCCGGTGCAAGCCCCCAAGCTTCGCAAGGGTGCCCTCCAGTAGTACTGTCGAGAGTGATACAACGTCAACCTCAGGTGCCACGGGATTCCCCTCCGCAGCCACCTGTGTAGATCCCTAGGAGAGGAAACTATGGGTACCAACTTGTCGCAGAAGCCAGGCGGAACAGTCGTGAGGTAAGTTCGGACAAGTAGGAGAGGGGGTATCTCTCTTCCCTGTCTTCACAGACCCTCGTGCTTAACTCCCAGATCCGGAGCTTTCCTGGTCTTCCTAACGCTATTGGATTTTCTCTCTTTATTCAGACTCTTATGTTTGACGTTTTATGTGGCCTTGGAGAGTTAACTCTCCACTCGCCTAATCCAAGGCCCTAAAATCCTAAACTTGTTGGTGTAACTAACTAAAACAAAAAGTTCTAGTGTATTTTAATTAGCGCTTGATTTTATTAGGCTGTTCTTTAAGTCACAAGGTAATGGAGATGAAACTTGTGGTGTTTTTTATGGACACAAAAGAAATTAATAAAACTTAGCTACATGCACATGCACTTTTTGTTTTCGATGAAGAGCAATTTCTATGAGGTTCAGAGGTACTTCTAATATAAACAAATTTTCCTTTTCTTTTCAGACTCCACACTCACAAAAACTAACAAAACTATATATGCCTAAAAAGAGATGCAAATCTATCCTAATGCAAGAACTATATGTGGATGCAAGATTTAAAGACTACTCTAAAAACAAAGAAGGAAAGTTGCTGCCTTATCAAATTTGTCTTGCCACTAAAATGCTTAGATAGAAGATGATGTGTTACCAATCATTTCGTCCAAACAATAAAAACAAGTTCTAAGATAAACATAAAGCACTTTCACTTCGCAAAAAAGGAAATCAAATGAAAAGCAAGTTTAAGAAAGTGAAACTCAAAACTTTCAAAAGATTTCCTTTCAATGAAGCCAAGAAGTCTTTTTCAAAGAATGCTCTCAAAAATACTGACACCAATGATTGATGAATAGGCAACCAAACACTTTTGTGAATTGACACCTTTAAAATGATGAAAACCCAACAAAAATAAATGCGTTTGAAATCGCTCATGACGATCAAAAGCAGCAATGAAAGTCCAAAAGATCAAAAGACAAGTTTCAAGAAAATGGTAACAAACAACTTTCCCGAAACGAAGGAGCAAATGGTCACAAAAATGGTTTCGTTAAGCAAACAAAAGGTCACCAAAACAAAATGAACACAAAGATTGAATCCAATCTTCCTACTCTGCCAAAACAGAGCAGTCAAGATTCTTAACCAGAAATCTTGTGTGTCAAAAAACAATGACGCTTGCAATCAACGAAAACAAGACTGATACTCCTTATAACTAGAAAGAGTTCAGAACAAGATGCCCCCTGTTAAACAGAGGACTGTTACTGGAAAATGACTGCTTCAAACTGACCCAAACCACCAGACAAACATTCAGCAAAAAGAAAATTTATAAATCTTGAAAATTAGATAATATACGCGCCTGCAGTGATGTGCAGAGTGCGTGTACACGCGACTGTAACTGAGGAAACCTGCGTATACGCGGGTTCACTTAGTACAACTTGCGTATATACACTTCTATAATCCAGAAAAACAGCGTATCTGAAGCTTTTCAAGAAAAATAAAAAACACGGACTGAAAAAACTGGAAAAGCTTAGAGTTCAAGAACAGATCAGACAGTCAGAGCCAACAAACAGAGAGGCTGAGCCTTGATTGGCTTGAAGACTACCCAAACTAGGAACAACAAGAGTGTTGTTCCCCAGCGGAGTCGCCAATTCTGGTTGAGGGGAAAGTACCCCTAGGGTCCTTCGGGTTGAGACTCTACCAGATTGAAAATTGCTTATTCAAAGAAACACACACATAGCCATTATCTTTACTATAAGCAAATTCTAATGTTTAGGGTACGTACCTAAGGTCCTACGTTCGAGAAGGCCTTTAGGGTACAAACCCTTCTTGTAGTTCCCTTCTTCTCCTTTGACCTGTAAAACAAACAAATCAAAGAACACAACAGTACATGGACAAATACTTATATGAAAACCATCTTCATGCTATAAAGTTAGTTATAAAAATCTTTAAGTAACTATTTGCATAAGAATTCAAGACAAGAATCTCATAAGCATAAAGAAAGATTGTTTCGGGAACCAAGACGTGTTTCTTTATATAAAGGCAAGTAAAGTACATATAACGGAAAGATTTCACCTGAAACACCTTCAGCAGGCTCCAAGCAAAGCTTCCTCCCGGATTCGTTCCAGCCTCAAGCCTCCAACAAGAGCTCCTTCCAAGTCTTACTCAATGGTGATATAAAAGATGAATGATCACCAATACACATGGAAACAAGGGTTTCCTATGCAAAATGGGGGAAGTGTAGAAGGCACCAAGGACTTCAGACCTGGTCTAAGGGGAAAATCTCAGCATAATAATCTTGCTCTTCTTTTCTCTCTCTCATAGGCCTTCCCTTTGATGTCTTTTTATACCATCTCCAAAGTAGTTTTTTAGTTAGGAGTTGGTTGGGAACAGTTGGGCCACGGGCACTAACAGGTGATCAGCAGGTAAAACCCGTGATCTCCACCCGAAAATAAGGAATTATTTATTTTTTTAAGTGTTTTAATACATACACGCGGGTTGGGTATACACAGACCCGCGTGTACACGCGTTTAACTCAGGGCAATGTCACGTATAGGGGATAAAACACTGTTTTTTAAATTTTAGGACCAGGTCTGGAAGGAGGGGTTGCCCTAGGCCATGAGTGCAGCATCACAAACCATAAGAGTGAGATTTGGAGCTATAACACGTAGTGATAAAGCAAGATGAGCTCGATTACATTGACAGACTTGGGGACCACTGCCGAGAGTTTCTAAGTTTGTTGCATGGGGTGGGACCGTATGCTATTAAGGAAATCACAGATGGTGGCACGGTATAGTTGGAGAAGTTAAATAGCGAACTCATCCCAGGGAAAGTGAATGGCAGTTGGTTGAAGCTATACACGAGTGGCCTGACCAGTTGACTAACTGCAGGAAGCATAGTCTTAGCGCTCCAGGCAGTTGAAAGGAGGCATAGGACTATAAACTACTCTGCCCGAGAGCTACGTGATGTCAGGACTGCGTGCAGTGGCGAGGTGTCACATGGTCCGCAACAGCGCAAGGGTAGCTACACTACTGCGCGGGTTGGCTGCAAAGTGACCTTTATAGTCACTATTCACGATGTGATGCTTGGTTTGAGACCAAATGGAGCGGGCGACAGGGATTTAAGGCAAACTTTATGTGCTAGATTTGGGAAAATCTGCCACCATGGGAACATTAATGGACCGGATTTTGGGGGAATGGTTGAATTCGAATTCAAAAGCCGCTATAAATTGCAAAGGGCTACCCAAAAAACAACACTTGGCCATTTAAGAATTGACCTATTGCGTACCCAGAGATTCATGAACCCCGATTTGTTCGATCTTTTGAAGTCGAAGGCATTGTTTGAGCACTTACCTGAGCTGTTGAGAGATTTGTGGAATGACAATATGATAGCATCTGAAGAAGCCATGGATATCAGAGAGATGACTACTGAAGAGGCCGCGCAAGCCATGACGATAGGAGATGCCCCAAAAAGCACCGGGATAGTCGCAGAAATCCCTAAATCGCCGCGCACATTGAGACCTAAGAAAGATAAGCAGCCTATGGTACCTATGCGTGTGTGCCCTAGAAACCTGCTGAGAACTAAACTTACCATGGAAGAAAAGGGGAAGGTGATCAATTTGGAAGCCGATGAGGAGGAGGAAGACCTTGAGGAAATCCTGATGGAAGAGGAGGAGGACAAAGAAATGGAGGAAGAAACCTAGGGTGCGGACCCTTTGACCAAGTTACCCACGTATGTTCCTCTGTGGAAGGGGAAAGTAAGGGTACCCAAGGACCTAGATGAAAGCAAGAGTTCTATGCAGACTCCGCTACTACCTGATGATATCGTTTTTGATGGAGCGCACTTGGGATGGGTGTCGGTTCTAAAATTTGAAGATTGGGATCTCGCGGACCACGAGAAATTCCCACATCTAGCAATTGCGCAGCTAATGTAGCGAAATAAAAATATAGCGGCGGGAGTGATAGAGTTGGAGCCGCATAAGTGATTGCGAGAAGTAGAGAAAGCAGGGTTGTTAAACCTGCTCTGGGTGCCACATTACCATAGCGCTCCAGTGACTATCTTTGTCATCAGGCAACTGATTTTCCTGGTGCATGATGGGTGTTTGTGGCTGGAGGAGCCCATCCCCATCACGGACCACCTAATCCATAGAATTACTCGACTCCCTTGCAAGGGGGAGGACCCAGCGAATATTTCGGAGGGTAAGAGTAACGATCTAGCCATCGCAGAGGCCATGAAGAAAAAATTCAAGCTGGAGAAGAAGAAGAGGGTGTACACGATCTCCCGTATTAAAAATAATGCGGTCAGATTCATGATGCAGATACTGGCTAGAAAGGTTATGTAGAAGTGCCGCATAGATAAGGTGCCTGTGTCGGTGGTTGCACTTGCCACGCAGTGCGTAGAGGGGGTCCAGTTTAACTGGTCATAGTACTTGTGCAAGGAGTTCCTGGAGAATTGTCATGAGGCACAAGAACAGGGGAAGACTTTCCACTATGCATGGCTTCTACTATCCATAGTGCTGGTGGCTTGGGAATTGCCCGAGGATAGCTAGTTCCCCACAATTGCGAAGGATCTTCCGGAGGCAGCGAAGTATGCTTTACTGTGGGAAACTAAAGATGCATAAAGGACTCGAGACAACATAATATTCTAGAAGTTCATGGAGATGAACATCAAAATGGGGATTAACCGCAAGCCACGGTTATCGCCCACTGTCTACAATAGTCTGTAGAGCTTCACGAAGTTCAAGGTGGACTTCCATCACGTATATATCTGGTCGTGCAAGGACCCATGAAGAAATGGAATGAGCTACCTTACCTGGCCACAGACAATGTCATATTCGCCGTGCTTGAGTCGTGGTTGCCGGAGTGGCGCGCTCCTGCTAGCTCCGTGGTGGAATCAAAGAAGTCCGTTGCACAAAGGAAAAAGGAGGATGAAAAACTACGGATGGCGTAGTTGGCAGAGAAAAGAAGGAACGAAGCGGCAGCAGCCAAGGCGCAGGAGGCACGCGATGCCGCGAAGGTAGCAATAGAACAACTACATGCAACAGAGAAGGAGCGCGAGGGCTAGAAGTCACTGTTGCCTGAACAAGAGCCTGAAACAGAGAAAGGTGGCACACACCCATAGACAACGTCCACACAGCTAAAGCAACAACACTCCAGAGAGCAGGTGGGGAAACGGAAGAAATCAAAAGCCTCCAAGACTTCTTTCGACTCGATCACCCTCACTGAGGGGGATCTACATGATATAGGGGAGATAGCGCGCGATGTCACCGTGGAGGCCCTCCAACAGTTTGCGGAGGAAAATCAGATGGTGTTGGGTGCCCTCCGGACACAGATATAGGAGTTGCAGATGTGCACTCCTCCGGCTGGTACTCTATTGACCAACCTCGCAGTAGGCATGGCTGCGGTTGAGGAAATGCTTCGTGCCCGCACGACCAAAACTATAGTGCTCCCAGAGGGGGAAATGGATACAGAAAATGAGGCCGATAGGCCTATGGTCAGTGCGCTGAAGGGAGTTGGGATAAACATGGCTGCACTCCCACGAGAGACACATTGACCATACAATTGCATTCATAAACAATAAGATTCACAAATACAAGATCATATGGAGGAAAAATCAAAGAACTTTATTAATAGTAATGTAAGAGAGGATTAAAACCTAGCTATCTAATCCAGCATCATCCTCCCAGTTGTAGAAGCCCTCTTCACCTCATGAACAAGCAAATCACCCAACAATGCAATGTCTCTTCTCACCAAACCAACAACACTTCCTTACAAAATACAAAATTCCAGCCTCCAGATCTCTCAGATGAGGGATCCATTTATAGATGTCTTGCAGGGGTGTGAGTCAGATCTGGGTTTTTGATTAGTGTCATTCCACTGATAGTTCTTGGTTCCACTTGGAGATTTCATGATCTCTTACTCATCCCTGGGCGAATTCAGAGAGGCAAGTGTCACATGAGAAGTTTCTGGAAGATTCCATGATCATCCACCTTGCAAACTGTCTCTGCCATTTGTCTATTCTCACTCATCGCACCCCACAGAAGGCCATTTGAGTATACATCGCACCTGGCAACTTAGGTAGTTAGTATGCATCACACCTTGCCCATGGAGCAGTCTGTATGGTCTAGTTTTGGCCAGTTCTGAGTAGTCTTTCAGGTGGAACTTCTAGGAAATGATGTAATCAGTTGACCATGATCCTTTAGGGTGTGAAACAACACTTTCAGGGACTTAAGGAGCCCTTAGTTTATGGAGATATGAGTTTGGGGTTGCAGTGCCCAAATATGTCTATAACAGCTGCCCCCTAAAGCATGAGGTCGTAGATCTTCTGATATCGGGTGAAATGATTTATTCATGAGGATCCAAGGTATTCGAACTAGAAGGTGACCTATATAAGATACAATAAAATACATCATCATCATATTATTTTCATGATCTAGCTGAGGCAGGCATTCCCATGCTCATCTTTATAAATTCATTTTCATGTACATAGGATAGACAATCATCTGTTGTTGCAGACTTGTGATTCTTCGCATGAAGAGTCATCTTCCCTGGTTTAGATGACCATCTGTGCAGCTTCTGTGTACAATTGATGTCTTTATTTTCCTAAATATATCGCAGCCCGGATGGATGAAACTAGATCCGAGGTCTTCAAAACTCGTGCAATCTTCGCTTGATGTACAAGTTGATCCATGTGAAAAGATGTTCTGAAGTTGAACATGGAAAGACATCGCCTGATTACCAGCCAATGATGTAAGCTGTTAACAGACGTGAGAGGAGTCACCGATAATGATGATGATCCTCAAGGTACTACAGTACAATTCACATGGTGTGAATACATGAGCCGATGTCGAACACCACGCAAAGTCTTTTGGTTGAAGGTCATTGATGTAAACCTGTCGCCGGAAGTGAGAAACTTGCCATTGAGGCATGCAAGCTTCAAAGTACTGAAAGGGTTGTTTCTAAGTCAACTTCTTGGATAATGAGCTGATGTTGACAAGAAGTGACCTGTCATAGGAGGGCCTTGATGTATCCCACATCTACGACGCGAAACGGAGCAAATGATTTTTGTGGAGGTGAAAACGATCTGATGATATGAGGTTTAGGAATGGCGGTCATGAAAAATGAAGCATGGATGTAATGCAGTGGATGAGGCATTTGCTGGATGGTGAATTCTCTGAATGACTTCTCTTGAACATATTGGCGACACTGATATGGACTGGTAGCATTAACCCCATGGATGGTACGACGGACCAATGGTGACGGTGAACGGAAACCCAACCCAACTCAATCACGGTGATGGAGTGAAAGTGTCATGTTCAAGAGCGACTTGCTACCAATAGAGTTCTTCAAGTTTTCTTCCCATTTTGCCCCAGTCATTGTTGACCAATACCTCTTTATTTCTGACAAGCTTGAGGAGGATAACATATGCTTGGTCTATAATTTGCCCTTTGGGCAAACTTGTCGCTTTGTGTTTAGCGAGACTAGCGTCAGTGAGACTCGTTCTTGTCTAGGTGGACAAGTTTGTCGCTATTCTTTTAACGAGTTTAACGACAAAGATAACTCAGTCCTTGTCTTGTTTAGAGAGTCTGAAAATGGATGAAAATGAGACTCCAATAGTCCTTTTTCGTGGCATAATCCCCTAAATCCGAAAAAGTGTAAAATAATACGAACGGGATGACTTTTCGATAGTTTTAACGATCCGACAAAGACAAGTGCTCGATCTTTTTGTTTAATAATCCCTCAAGTCCAAAAAGATTAAAATATATGAGAGGGATGACGTTCCCCTTACTTAACGAGCTAGAAAGGCCAATAGCTCGACAATCTTTTTATATTTAATGAGTCTAAAAAGAGTTTAAAAGAGGCTTGTTTTTTGAGGAACGAGTGATATTTCTGGGTAGCAGCTGGTTCTAGGTAAGTTTGGAACTTCTCAAAACATGGCAGTGTGAAGAGGGTGGCAATCAGAATCACTCGTCGCAGATGTTCCTCAAAAGGGTAAACAATCAAGTGGAAGCGTATGGTCGGCCGGATGAAATGGAGGTGACAGAAGGAACACAACCAAAGTTCAAGAAGGGCAGATAGCAAAGCAATCACAAAGGTTATTTACCATAGGCGGGTTTATTTTTTAATGAACTTGAACCTTGTGCCAACATGTGCTCAGTGCAGGTTGATTTTTTAACGAGCTTGAACCTTACGGGAACATTGCTCTTGATATTGGTCAATGATATTTAGTTTAACGTTTAACATGTTAGATTCTTTTTTCGGTCGTTCAACCTGCTCAATCACTCCATCAAATTGATTAGAAATACACATATATATGCTTGAAAAATGAATTAAAAACTAACATTTTACTTGAACTATGTGAATAGTAACATAAAAGTAGTTTTACCTCTCATTTTTACCATTTCATTTCAAATTTGGGATTTGGAGCTCTGGAGTGGTTTTCTGCCTCAAATTTCATCAGCTGATTTCAGGAGATCCGGTGGACTATTCTCCATGCCGTCAGGACCAGGTAGGAGCTAACCCTGAGCTCTTCATTTTCATTCCATCCTTTTTTGATTTTGAGCAAGTTTTCCTATTTTTCTGAGCCCCTGGGGTTTGAAGAAATCATTCTCCCATCATCGCACCTGCCCTATATCGAAAGGTGCGATGCATACTGAGCTGTACACTGGCCAGTCAGTATGCATCTCACCTAGTCCAAAGGCAAGGTGCGATGGGCGCAGAAGGGAAACTTTGCACAATGATTTCTCATGAATTTTTTGCCTGTTTTTGCTCAAATTTGGATCCTAATTCATCTTTTGTCTGTGACTCAGATATTTGTTGGATCAAGATGGTCATCACGTGGCATGAATGCAAGCATGAAGAAGAAGACATGATTGCCTTACATGATCAGGGTACTGTTACTGCATTGCGAAACTGTGGTTTGCTCAAATTCTTCTGTATATCTAGCATGAGGCAACAAATCAGCTTGTTGCAGTATTTCCTCGATGCATGGGATCCGATCAACCAGGTGTTCCAGATTAGAGGTAAATCCATCCCACTGACAGTCGAGGACATCTACTTTTTGACGGGGTTATCGAGGCGTGGTGCCCCTCTTTCACTGTCGGGATCCGCCCGTGGGGGCGAATCGGTGAGAGATTATATCCATCAGCTTTGTAGAGATGGATCTCAGCCTAGTAGAGATGGCAAGATCAATATCTGGGATGTCACTGATCGGTCTCTGAGGACCATTTTATTCACCTTTGCTAGATTGGCTGGTAGCACAACTCTTCATTTGGCGAACAGATCTTATGTGCAGTATGCTTTAGAATGCCTAGAACCAAAGGTATTCAACTGGTGTGAGGCAGTACTTCTGGTGATAAAAGAACAAATCTCTAAGGTAAAGAATGGAATATCCAAGAACTTCGGATACGGTTCCATTTTGACTGCCTTTGCCTTAGAGAGGATCCCACTGATGCAGCCACATCATATTTCACTAGGATTGCTAGCACCGAGGGAACCCAGGATGCAGAGATGGGTCGATCTCATGGCCAGACATGCTGGTCAGCCACAGATTACTTTCTCTGATGCCTTCTTTGAGTGGTTTGACTGTCAGGAGATGGTCTTCTCAGAGTATCCGTATGTCGGGATGGACTTCCGAGGTGACTCAGATTTGGCATTGCCGACTGGCGAGTAGTGGGGTGTGATAGGTAAAGATTTTGACCATATCTTTTTTTATTAGTTTTATAATGTTTTTTATGATTTATCAAGACTAATTGAACTCATGTACTTGTGCAGATGTTGGGCCAGTGAGACCAGCGGCGCGCCCAAGGGCGGCAGCTGGCATTCCAACAGGAGAAGCTGTAGGGAGGGCTGTCCTTCGTGATTTGGACATAGCAGAGACCCTGGCAGTATTGCAGGATCAGATTGAGGGTCTTACCCTTGGTATCCAGGATGTGAGGACCGACGAGTTACCTCTGAGGCTACAGTGCCATACTACTGGTGTTCCAAGTCAATGGACTAGGCTCCTGCGTATGATTGCACAGGCAGTGACATGTTATCACCATCATCATTACTATAGGATGCTTTTCTGCATTTACTTTTGAGTTTATTGGTCGCAAGACTGATTTCGCCTTTTACACAAAACATTATGTGAAACTATAAACAATTATATATTTTTGATTTTTGGAGTTTATTTTGGTTAAGTTATGTGATCCAGATGCAAATGTTGATGTAAAATGATTTTCTTTACAAATGTTGCAAATGTCTGTCTAACACATAATTCACTAATGAATCAGTTAAAGTGTTTAAGTTTCTGGAAATGTGTTGATATTGAATGGAATCAAACTGCCTTTCCAAAATATTGACTCTTAGGAACATACGATAGATAGCTGGGTTCCGAACTGAATAGACGCCAGTAAGCTGTAGAATGACGAGTTGCGAATCTAGCCTGACAATAAGTCGGTGTATGCCATGCGAAATGGTATCAGAGAGAAGCTCTATCAATGCGTTGTACTCAACGATGTTGTTCGTTGATTGACCAATACATATCCCCCTGAAACTCACTAACTCACCGCTTGGATCAAAGATGGCCCAGGCTGCAGAAGATAGGTTCCGTGTTCTACGACTAGCTCCATCGGCGTACCCAACGAATGTTTCCAAAAAGTCCGACATCTGCAATAAATGCAAAGTGGATTACTTAACCAAAATGACAACTCTTGATGAAAACAAAAATGAAACAAAAGCATTTAAAGAGATAACTACACTTGATCAAGCATAGTATCGCTTAAGATACAACCTGTTCCGAGGTTGTGATAGTGGAATTCCATCGTAATCTACCAACTCGTAGGCTCCTTTTGCTAGTACCCGTTTAACAATGTAGGGGCCCATCCATAATGATTGGAACTTACGTGCTCCCAATTTATTAGAGTCCTAATCGTAGAGTAAGACCAGGTCACCTTTGGAGAAGACACGAGGCTTGAATTTTTTTTCAAATTGTGCTTTGACATGTTTCTTATGCGTTTTGTTAGCCAACGCGGCATCACGATGGGTTTCATCCAAATGGATTAGTCCCAAGAAACGGGCCTTTGGGGAGTAGATCGATTGCAAGCTTTAGAGATGAAATCTCACACTGAATTGGTAAGACAACTTCCAAGCCGTACACCAACTGAAAGGGTGTAAATCCGGTCACATTTCTCACCGAGGTTCTATATGCCCATAGAGCTGAGTACAAGTTTAAATGCCAATCCCAATTGTGGGCTCCAATCATTCTCTACAGCATGCGCTTGAGGACTTTGTTGATCGCTTCAACTTGTCTGTTAGCCTGCGGATAATATGGAGTAGAACTATCGTGGGACAGTCCTAATTTGGTAGTCAATTCAACCATTATGTGATTGTGAAAATGCGATCCATGATCTGTAACTATAGCCTGTGGAACACCGAACCTAGAGACTACATGATTAAAAAAGAAAAGAGCAGCCGTTTTGTCGTTGTTGTTTAATGTAGGCATCGCCTCGACCCATTTTGTAAAATAGTCGACAACAACTATGATATACCCATGCCCCCCAGCCGAGGTGGGGTTACATGTCATGAAATCTATGCCCCATTTGGCGAATGGCCCAACAACAACTACTGGATGCAGTGGTACGGGTGGTAATCTGGTTTTGCGATAAAAAATTTGACAAGCATGGCAACTTCTTACTGCTATTATGCAATCTTTGAAGATAGTAGGCCAGAAGTAGCCAGCTCGCAATATTTTCTGTGCAGTAGCGTAGCCAGATAGATGCCCCCCACATGCACCTGAATGACAGTCATTCAGGACTTTTTCGGCCTCCTCATGTGTGAGGCACCTTCGCAGAACTGTATCGACACCACGACGGTAAAGTGTATCACCGACGATCATGTAGTCTTTTGCTTGGTATCGAGTACGTTGCTGTTCTGAGCGAGAGGTGTTAGGCCTAAAGGTTTGGGTTTGGAGATAGATTAGTATATCTCCATACCACGGGTCACTTGATGATATCAGAAACAATGTTTCATCCACGATCGATGCTTGAGATGTTAAATCGTTGGACGACGATGGGAGGTCGCAAAGTAACTCCGTGAAAACTAGAGATTTCTTTGATTTGGATTTGGTGAATTCTAAATCAAACTCTTGCAAAATGGCTATTCATTTTGAATATTTGCCCCCTAGCAATTGACGCAATAGGATGTAGGTCATAGGGTTGCAATTTGACAAGATGGTATTTTTGTGAAAGAGTATATAATGTCGAAATCTCTGTACTGCTTGAACAGTTGCCAAAGCCAGCTTTTCAACACAGGAGTACTTGCTTTCTGTATCATTTAAGTTGCGGCTTAAATAATAGATAGGATGTTCTATTCCATTGTCTTCTTGTACTAAAACCATTGTGATGGTTGTATCTGTGGCAGTGAGATACAGGTTAAAGTCTTTTTGATAATCAGGAGCATACATTAATGATGCTTTTACTAGGGAACTTTTCAAAGCATCAAAGGAAGCTTGTGCAACCTGATCCCAGTTGAAGGGAACTTCTTTTTTCAAAAGATGTGTATAACCTTTAGCAAGTTCGGCGTAATTTGGAATGAATCTCCTTAGAAAGTTTGCTTTCCCTTGGAGTTTCTGAATCTGAAGCAAATTTGAAGGTGGAGGCATGTCGATGATTGCCTAAACCTTACATGGGTCGAGTCGAATTCTGTCCTTAGAAACTACGAAACCAAGTAACCGACCAGAACCAACACAAAACACACACTTGTGTGGATTGAGTCGTATCTTGTAGTGTCGGCAACGTAGAAATATAGCTCTCAAATGTTGCGGATGATCAATCCGCTTTCGCGAATGAGCTGGTAAATCGTCGAGATACGATTGAATGATGTGTTTGATGTCATGGAAGGCATAGTTCATTGCCCTCTGAAATGTTTCCCCTGCGTTCTTCAAACCGAAAGGTAGTTTGTGGTACGTGAACGTGCCCCATGGACATATAAATGTAGTCTTCGACTGGTCCTGTGGGCGGATATTGATTTGATTGTATCTGGAAAATCCATCCATAAATGAGAAGAATTCGCATCTGGTACTTTCATCAATTATCTGGTCGATGAAGGGTGTAGGGTAGTTGTCTTTCGGACAAGCTTGATTTACATCCCTGTAATCGATGCACACTTTAATAGTTCATTTCTTTTTCATCACAGGAACAATATTTGATACCCAATCAGTGAGAGGAACAGGGTAAATGAAACCAGCGTGCAAAAGTTTTTCAACTTCTGCTTTAATGGTAGCGACTTTCTTCGGGTGAACCGGTCGAAGCCGTTGCTGTACTGGTTTTACATCAGGATACATCTTGATTTCATGTTCAACGATGCTCGAGTCAATGCCTGGCATTTCTTCGTATGACCAAGCAAAGACATCTCTGAATTCGCGAAAGAGAGCACAATATATTTCCAGTTATGAAGGAGAACAAGATTTGCCAACATGTATATTCTCTACAACATCTGGTTTGGTCGAGATATTAATGGCAATAGTTTCTTCAATATTGGATAGATTTCACTCTGAATCCACTGTATTTATAGTATTCGATAGAAAATCAAAAACTGAAGGATGATTAAGGTCGTTAGAGTAATCCTCGTTGTTATCTTGAGGTCGGGAACGATGGTGGTGATCTTCCCATGGTGTCTCTCCTATCATCATTGACTGAATGATTCCTTTGTCTGTAGAATGTACATGTGACCAAGGATCAGAAGAGGTACCATACTCTAGAGACCTATCTATCCAAACGCTTGTCGAGCATTGATTTGGGTTTGCCGTCCATGCCCAGAATATTGATTGCTACAACAATTCTATGGGGCTTTGGGGCAACACCTGGCGATGATCCATGCTAATAAAATGTTCAGAATTCTTCTCCATCTTTGACAATGTAGAAGATATCATGTGACAGGTTTCCATTGTGGCCACTTGTGCCAGATTACTCAGAGGCGGAAGGGAAAAAGTGCCCAGAAGGGTCTTTTAGGAGACCTACTCTGATATTTTGAAGCGATTGAG
This sequence comes from Pinus tabuliformis, assembly GCA_031772625.1. Lineage (NCBI taxonomy): Eukaryota > Viridiplantae > Streptophyta > Pinopsida > Pinales > Pinaceae > Pinus > Pinus tabuliformis. The sequence continues at coordinate 1,268,018,750 of CM062809.1, forward strand.
AGCTTCCATGGATCAATGGAATGCTTTCGGTAACTTGAGAACTGCTGGGAAGGAAGGTGAGTTGGTCAATGATTGTGATTTCGCCTTGAAAGGGGAATGAAATCTTTCTAAAATATGTTGACACAACATCAGCCATAGCATAAATCCAGGGCCTGCCTAGTAGGATGTTGTAGTCAAGGTTTCCATCAATGACCTTGACTTTGATTCTCTACTATCTTACCCCCCAGTTCGATTTGAAAGTTACTTAATATCCCGTATGGCGTGTATGTTCTTCCATCGAACGCTTTCAATGTCGTTGATGATCATGACAAGGGTGGAGAGCCTAAAGTTTTCCAGCAACTCATTGACATAATACAGGTAGATGCTCCCTCATCAATTATTGTTCGATGAACAATTTTGTTGAGGGCTTTTACCTGTATGAGGAAAGCGAGCTGTGCCGGTAACTGAGGTTCGTATCCTTTATGATTAAAGGCCACCAGATTGGAATCCACTGGATCAATCCCACCTATCGCTGATAACAAAGCCTATTTTTGGGACGGGTAATTCTGTAGTACTTCAAGTGTTGACATGGCGAATGGCGATTGGGCTAGATCCTCCACTATATTATAATTCTGTGCTGCTCGAGCACGAGGATTAAATGTCGATTTATGTACTACTCCCTTAAGCGGTTTTATTGTTAGCTTAGGAATGATTGGTGGAACAACATCTGACAAGGTTGCTGTCGAACTGCTTGGTTGATCTATAGCCTTGCCGTTCGATGATTGTGGATTTCCATAATCCTTATTCCTTTTAGATATCAAAGCATCATTTTGCTGTTTTGAGATGGATAGCATAAGCACTTGGGATGGGGAAGCACGATCACTAGCAACTAGGTTAGTTTCTGGATTTGGAAACGGATCAGTCAATACTGCTGAGGTATTTGAAGTCTTTTTGAAAAACTTCTTGACTTCAGCTTGATGTGGACAATCTTTTGTGTAATGGTCCTCATCGCATATGAAGCATGGCCGATTAGGTTTCTTGTTTCTAGTAGGGTTTCCAGAAGGTTTCTCAGGAGTCGAATCCTCCTATTTCTTCTTTTTGTTTGTCCCTTTCTTCTTGCCTCCTGGTTGCTTAGCATTTTTTCCTTTGTTGGTTGACATGGCATTGACCTCCGAGGTGAGAGGTTCCTCATCTGCTTTTTGACTAGAAACTGTACGGGCTTTCTTAGATGTAGCCTTTGCGGTTTTCGTGCTTGTTGTACCTATCATGCCATCGCTGGCATGAGAGTCTTTGTTTGATTTAGGCAGAGGAGGAACGGAAAATTCTGGTCTAGGAGCGTTAGGAATTTTTTCGTAGAGCGTGCTAGACTGAGTATAGATCAAGTCTAAATATTGTGCACGAGCAATGACTTGCTCTTCTGTAACAACTCCTCCCTTAGCCACATCCTCTGTAATAGAGGGTAACAATGACTTTATAAACCATTCAGCTAAAATCTGATCAGGAACATACGTCTTCACCATTCTTCAACGACGCCGCCACTCATGAATATGATCAGATATGTGAGTGGCTGTTGTCTGTTTAAAGTTGGTAAGGAGTTCTGTCCCTGTTTCATACCTTATGGGTATCTAAAAATGGGTTAAAAAGGTAGTGGCAAGGGTGTTGAAGTTATCAAACGAAGCTCTAGGCAATTCTATATACCATTTAGCTACCGGACCAGTTAACATTCGCTGAAAAAGGTGAAGCCTAATCGAATCATCATTCAGGGTGTTGGATGAACACCACAAATGGAATGTCATTACATGATTCGATGGATCTTCACCTGGGTTTCCATTGAATTTAGGAATATCAGAGGGAATTTATGAGGAATCGCAGGCCCCAAGGGGCATAAGCAATTGGATCATTCGTCAAACAGTTTAGATCTGGTAATTATAGAGTCGCTACAAAGGGCAACTGTTGATTTAGGTTAGGCGAAGCATACCCAGGATAAGATGGAATCGCTTGAGCAGTAGGTATTTGCATACCAGCATAATGTATTTGATGTTGGTAACTTTGATAAGGTTGATGGGCATAACCATTATAGTATGGCTGTTGATAACCGCTTTGGAAATGCGGTTGCCCATTACTTACAAAGACTCGTTGCTCAAGTCCTTAGTATGATTGCTGGAATTGAGGTTGTTGATATTGAACCAGCCATGTTTGTTGGACCATTTGCTGTTGTCCAATACTGGATGATTGACCAAGATGCGGAGTCATAGTACCTGTTTGAGCTTGAGTCGCTCCAGATAAGGAGGCACTAACCTGAGGTTGTGATCGAATCGCTGAGATGAGAGGCTGTTGTATTGCAACCTGAGAAACTTGAGGTTGACATACAACAGGTAGCGCTTGTACTTGTGGTACAGTCACAATAGCAGGTGTAGTGGGAATATTCGACACAGGATGGACTGGTTGCATTGAATATACAACCCTTAGTTGTTGAGGCAATATTGGTACCCAACCGCTGGATGTAATTCCAGTTTGACCTGAATTTTGTTGTAAACTCTCATATGGTTGTTCTCCAGGAGGGAACAATGAAAAGGCATACTGCCCCCCATATGCTGGCAATCCATTACTTAAAGGGTAGATTGGCCTTTGAAGACACATCGGATCAACTTGTTGATTTTCAACATAAGAAATACCAGATAAGAATTTGGATGAAGAAATAGGAACTGACCATGTCATCGAAACAGTCCCTGATTGGACTCTGGCTTGTTGTTGATAACTTACCAGGATAGATGGTATACCAACAATCATTGTAGGAATGACAGCAGGAAGCTCCACCGTAGCTGTGTCAGTTGGCACAGTCCTAGATGTTGATGGTTGTTCAGACATGTTTAGTCTATCCAAAAGATTTCCTAGCGATTCGACAGGAACTTGCGATGAAAAAGAACTAACTTCTGTAGTAGAAGGATGTAAGTGGATCCCAGTTCCAAAATGAACTGGAGTACTGGGTGGAAGATCCTATACTATCTCTTCTATAGAAATCAATCCAGGTGGAAGAGGTAGACCGTCAGGTCCGTAAAATATTTCTGGAGCCGAAGAAAGTGTAGCTTCTGCAGTAACAAATATTGGAGGGGTGACACCTTCTAAATTCTGGAATTCAACTTCCAGATGTTCAGGTAAGTGAACTTCAGTTTCTTGATCAGTCCTAGGTGGAGCTGCTTCAGGAATAGAGGTGTCTACCATTACACTAGGATCAGTTCTAATGTCCTCTTGTAACTGTGGAACTTCTTCTATAAAGGTAGATGTACCAGAGATAATTGGAGTAACTGTAGTCTCTGATGATGTTGAAACACAAGTTTCAAATAAATCAGGTGAATTGGACTCAGTTAAATGAGAACGCTTTGCTCGGGATGGTTTCGTTTCCAGGGTCAAAGACGGTTGACTCGCTAGTATCCGTGAACAATGAGGTTTTGATTGACTTTCTTCCACGATTGTGGATTACTTGATCAACTCAAAAATTAAAGGGGAAAAAAGTTATTCCGATTTAAATGAATTTTAAGACACTTTGACGCAACTTTCTTTTTCAATTTTTAAGAGTCGAGAAAAAGATAAAGGTGACTCTAGTCGCCTTCGATTTTTAACGAGCCTGAAGTGAAAAAGGAACGAAAGTGACTGCTCTGGAAGTGTAGACAGAAGGTTTACCAAATCGATTGTAAAACTGCAAAATACACCTTGGTGATAAATGATAGAGAAATTACCAAGGACTTATGTACGGCAGTCAATCTTCCCGAATGCTGTGTTCAGTGCATTACGATCAATAGGGCGGCAGACACGACTTCCTAAGGATAAAGGATATCAGCCTATTGTGGTCTCCCAATATATACTCAATGGTACGGGGAGAACAAGTCTGTACTGACACTTATCGTATCAAAGAGGAGGAATCACCCAACCTTCGATGAAAACAATAGTTACCAGGTTTTACGATGCCAGAACACGTCTCTAGCCTAGACTTCTAGATGTGTTGCATTAGATTCCAAAGCGTTTTTATGTTCATTGAGGTTTATTTTAGAGTTGATCTTGCTTAGAAGTTTGTCTTTCAAGGTTCACTGTGTGATGTAGATGTGAAATTCCTAAATATGCAATCTAAAATGATAAACAGTCGTTTATGTTCTTTTAGCAATGAAAATCCTAGCTACAAAGGAAAGAAGATAACGATTTTTCTTTCAGCAGAGAGCATAGAGCACACACTAAATGCACTTTCCTAAATCAAATTTCGCAAGCAGTCAAAATGCAGATGCACATGCATGTATTTTTTTTCCACTTTCTTAATGTGTGAATGACGAAAAAGAAAGCTAAGTACAGATTTGAACTATTTTCTTTCAAAGCGACAGTACTAACAATTTTTCTTTTGAAAACGAAAGGAAGACTAAGACGACACTTTTCGATTTCGAATTGAAAATTGTTTTCGACACTTGAAATACTAATAATTTCAAAATCAAGTACAATCAACTATCTAGAAGAGGAAGACTTTATGACACTCTTATTTTGATTCAGAATGACAATTATGACACTTGCATAAAAAACGACAGTTCAATTAGGCTACTTTCGACAAAGGAAGATTTGCAAATGATTAAAAAATACACAAAAACATTTACAACTCCTAACTAATGGAGGCTGAAATAATGTGAAGGAAGATGGTTACAACAAGAAGGTACTGATCATGAACAACAAAACCACTGAATAAAGCTGAAAACAGAGAGAAAAAACCAAATTTCAGAGAAGAAAAATAGTTAACTCAATCATCGCACCTGCAACACAGGGAAACAGGGATGCATCTCACCTGCAACACACGGGAGGTGTGATGCATCCAGGTTGCACAGTTATAGACAGCGCGATGGGCCAGGGAGCAAAACTAAGCTTGGTTTTTGCTTAAAACTTGCAGCTAAGTTCAGTGATTTAGGCTTAGTAGTGATGGAAAATAAACACAAAGCATAAGGGTAGGATCTGATGAGGTTCTGAGCTACCACAAGGGCACTTAGGATGCTTTGTAAGTCAGATGTTTAGTTCATAAACCAACCTGGAGATTGACTGAAGCAACACTTATCTACTTCGCAATTGCATAACAAAGGCATTTCAAAGGCTAGCTGGCTAACTTCAGGCTCCGTCTGTAGTTTATAAAGCAAACAATAAACAAACAAAACAAACTATTTGTTCCCCAGTGGAGTCGCCATTTTGTTTCAGGGAAAAATAGTGTCGATTCGAACTGCTAGTCCCACTAAGACGGGTAGCTATCTTAGAAACAAACAATGAAAGCTTTTCAAGAGTTCCTTTAAGTGTGATAGATGGAAGAGAAAAACAGAGGACCAACCTAGATCTTTCGCTTTGATCCTAGCTTGATTTCTCCTTTCCTTGATAGAATTTGCCACTCCTCTCCTACTTGCCCTGCTTCAAAGAGTACCTGTATAGTCAAAGTAACAAAAAAATATCAAAGCATCTCTATCTAAAACATCATAAACAATGCGGAATTAGAAACACATTGACCATACAATTGCATTCACAAACAATAAGATTCACAAATACAAGATCATATGGAGGAAAACTCAAAGAAATTTATTAATAGTAATGTAAGAGAGGATTACAACCCAGCTGTCTGATCCAGCATCATCCTCCCAGTTGTAGAAGCCCCCTTCACCTCATGAACAAGAAAATCACCTAACAAAGAAATGTCTCTTCTCACCAAACCAACAACACTTCCTTACAAAATACAAAATTCCAGCCTCCAGATCTCTCAGATGAGGGATCCATTTATAGATGTCTTGCAAGGGTGTGAGTCAGCTCTGGGTTTTTGATTAGTGTCATTCCACTGATAGTTCTTGGTTCCACTTGGAGATTTCATGATCTCTTACTCATCCCTGGGTGAATTCAGAGAGGCAAGTGTCACAGGAGAAGTTTCTGGAAGATTCCATGATCATCCACCTTGCAAACTGTCTCTGCCATTTGTCTATTCTCACTCATTGCACCCCATAGAAGGCCATTTGAGTATGCATCGCACCTGGCCAGTTAGGCTGTCAGTATGCATTGCACCTTACCCATAGAGCAGTCTATATGGTCTCGTTTTGGCCAGTTCTGAGTAGTCTTTCAGGTGGAACTTCTGGGAAATGATGTAATTAGTTGACCATGATCCTTTAGGGTGTGAAACAACACTTTTAGGGACTTAAGGAGCCCTTAGTTTATAGAGATATGAGTTTGGGGTTGCAGTGCCCAAATATGTCTATAACAATAGTGCGCGACAATGAAAGTGACAATGATTTGGATTACATCTACAAAATAACCGCGTGAGAGCAAGATTGGGTAAATCCCACTGCGGATGGGTGGATCTCATGGGAGCACGAAAGATCCTGTATGTCATGTTTTGATGAGGAGATAGAGCAATGGCAGAATTGGTTACACGAGGTAACCACGCTGAACTGTAATATGATGACAAGATTGCTGTGCTATATATCGACGGAAGAGAGGGATTTTCCTACTTATGATGGGTTAAGTGAGGTAGATACTTTCCTAGATAAGTTTGAAAAGGAAGTGCGTGAAAAGCAACACTTCCAAGCCTTGAATTGGGTACTACGCGCTACGCCCGCGAAGTGGTGGGGTACGCACAAAGGGAGCTTTGATGACTCGCGCGAATGCAGGAGAATGATGCGCACACGGTTTGAGAAGCCTATAGTGTGATTGACGGATAAATACAATGGGCAAGATAATCCGCGTGCACATCTAGCCAGATGGATGCCGACATATGGAAAACAACCTATGCGGATGCACATGAACTCTGCGCTGAGAGGTATGGTCAATAAGCTTGTGTTGGGGGGGAAGATGTGCAGTTGGCTCTTAAGGTTGGACAAACAATATGTGGGAAGCACAATCTTGCAGAAGGTTATCCACACAGAAGCATTTAACAAGGTGTGCAACACGTTGAACAAAGGATGCAACGCACAGCGAAGTGGTTGGGACCTGTGCGTACTTGGACAGACGCCTTTTCCTTTGGTTGATAGAGTAGAGGCCGTAATACCTATGAAGTCTATCATGTCTTTTCCGCGCATAGTGGCGCTCACAGGGGTAATGGACCGCGGAGCCTTGGAAGAAAGGCTCGCGCCGTTGGAAGAGCTCGAAGATAGACGATTGGGACTCGATGAGGAGATCCAATAGGGTCATATTAGGCTCCAAGAACTCATGAATGAAAGAGTTCGGTTGAGGGAGAAAAGTGCCATCGCAGAAGCGGAAGTCAAGAAGCTTGAGGGAGGAATAAAGAAGGACTTTCTTGATAGAAATACCGTAGTGATAAAGCAGGATGAGCTCGATTACATTGACAGACTTGGCGACCACTACCGAGAGTTTCTAAGTTTGCTGCATGGGGTGGGACCGTATGTTATTAAGGAAATCACAGATGGTGGCACGGTATAGTTGGAGAAATTAAATAGCGAACTCTTCTCGGGGAAAGTGATTGGCAATCGGTTGAAGCTATACACGGGTGGCCTAACCAGTTGACTAACCACAGGAAGCACAGTCTTAGTGCTCCAGGCAGTTGAAAGGAGGCACAGGACTATAAACTACTGTGCCTGAGAGCTGCGTGATGTCAGGACTGAGCGCAGTGGCGAGGTGTCACATGGTCCGCGACAACGCAAGGGTAGCTGTGTTGCCGCGTGGGTTGGCTGGAAAGTGACCTTTATAGTCACTATTCGTGATGTGATGCTTGGTTTGAGACCAAATGGAGCGGGCAACAAGCATTTAAGGAAAACTTTATGGGCTAGATTTGGGAAAATCTACCACCAGGGGAACATTAATGGACCAGATTTTGGGGGAATGGTCAAATTCGAATTCAAAAGCTACTATAAATTGCAAAGGGCTGCCCAGCAAACAACACTTGGCCATTTAAGAATTGAGCTATTGCGTACCCAGAGATTCATGAACCCTGATTTGTTTGATCTTTTGAAGTCGAAGGCATTGTTTGAGCACTTACCTGAGCCATTGAGAGATTTGTGGAATAACAATATGACAACATCTGAAGAAGCCATGGATATCAGAGAGATGACTGCTGAAGAGGCCGCACAGGCCATGATGATAGGAGATGCCCCAAAAAGCACCAGCATAGTCGCAGAAATCCCTAAATCGCTGCGCAAGTCGAGACCCAAGAAAGATAAGCAGCCTATGGTACCGGTGCATGTGTCCCCTAGAAACCCGCTGAGAACTAAACTTACCATGGAAGAAAAGGGGAAGGCGATCAATTTGGAAGCCGATGAGGAGGAGGAAGACCTTGAGGAAATCCTGATGGAAGAGGAGGACAAAGAAATGGAGGAAGAAACCAAGGGTGCAGACCCTTTGACCAGGTTGCCCGCGTATGTTCCTCCGTGGAAGGGGAAAGTAAGGGTGCCCAAGGACCTAGATGAGAGAAAGAGTTCTCTATAGACTCCGCTACTACCTGATGATATCGTTTTTGATGGAGCGCACTTGGGATGGGTGTCGGTTCTAAAATTTGAAGATTGGGATCTTGCAGACCACGAGAAATTCCCACATCTAGAAATTGCACAGCTAATGTAGCCAAAGAAAAATACAGTGGCGGGAGTGATAGAGTTGGAGCCGCACAAGTGGTTGTGAGGAGTAGAGAAAGTAGGGTTGTTAAACTTGCTCTGGGTGCCACATTACCATCGCGCCCCAATGACTATCTTTGTCATCAGGCAACTACTTTTCCTAGTGCATGATGGGTTTTTGTGGATGGAGGAGCCCATCCGCATCACGGACTACCTAATCCACAGAATTACCCGACTCCCTTGCAAGGGGGAGGACCTAGCAAATATTTCAGAGGGTAGGAGTAACAATCTAGCCATCACAGAGGCCATGAAGAAAAAATTCAAGCTGGAGAAGAAGAAGAGGGTGTACATGATCTCCCATATTAACAATAATGCGGTCAGATTCATGACACAGATACTGGCTAGAAAGGTTATGTAGAAGTGCCGCACGGATAAGGTGCCTGTGCCGGTGGTTGCACTTGCCGTGCAATGCATAGAGGGGGTCCAGTTTAACTAGTCAGAGTAGTTGTGCAAGGAGTTCCTGGAGAATTGTCATGAGGCACAAGAACAGGGGAAGACTTTCCACTATGCATGGCTTCTACTATCCATAGTGCTGGTGGCTTGGGAATTGCCCGAGGACAGCCAGTTCCCCACAATTGCGAAGGATATTCCAGAGGCAGCGAAGTATGCTTCATTGTGGGCAGCTAAAGATGCATAGAGGATTCGAGACAACAAAATATTCTAGAAGTTCATGGAGATGAACATTAGAATGGGGATTAATCGCAAGCCTTGGTTATTGCCCACTGTCTACAATAGTATGAAGAGCTTCGTGGAGTTCAAGGTGGACTTCCATCAAGTATATATCTGGGCGTGCAAGGACCCGTGAAGAAATGGAATGAGCTACCTTACCTGGCCACGAAAAATGTCATATTCACTGTGCTTGAGTCGTGGTTGCCGGAGTGGCGCGCTCCTGCCAGCTCCGCGGTGGAATCAGAGAAGTCTGTTGCACAAAGGAAAACGAAGGATGAAAAACTATGGATGGCGTAGTTGGCAGAGAAGAGAAGGAACGAAGTGGCAGCAGCCAAGGCACAGGAGGCGCGCGATGCTGCGAAGGTAGCAATAGAACAACTACATGTAGCAGAGAAGGAGCGCGAGGGCTAGAAGTCACCCTTGCTTGAACAAGAGCCTGAAACAGAGGAAGGTGGCGCACACCCACAGACAACGTCCACACAGCTGAAGTAGCAACACCTGAGAGAGTAGGTGGGGCACAGACACAGATATGGGAGTTGCAGGTGTGCACTCCTCAGGATGGTACTCTATTGACCAACCTCGCAGTAGGCACGGCCGCGGCTGAGGAAATGCTGCGTGCCCGCATGACCAACACTATAGTGCTACCAGAGGGGACACTGGCTACAGAAAATGAGGTCGATAGGCCTATGGTCAGTGCGCTGAAGGGAGTTGGGATAAACATTCCTGCACTCCCACGAGAGACACTCTATGTTCTGCAGGATGGAGTGACTGCCGAACTGTGGGCCAGAGAGAATCACGCGCTCCAAGTGATGAGTGAGTAAAAAATTAATATGGAACAAATGAACCTGCAACACAATGAGGTTGACACAAAAAACATGCAGCTAGTGCAGGTGGTTGAGGAAGCCTGCCAGATGGTCCCTGAGTTGGCCATCCCAGCAGAGGCACCAGCAGAGGTGCACATCAGAGATTAGCAGCAGGGGTGCGTGAGGCGAAAGAAGAGATGGCTAAGGTTCAGCTAGAGCTAAACCTTCAGATAACTGAGTTGCAATTGAAGGTGCAACCTTCAACTCCGCCAGAGGTGAAAGAGCAGCGCACCAATGCCATTACAGCAGGAATAACGGAGATTAGCAGTGCAGTAAAGGATTGCACCAAACTATTTGAAGAGTCGTTCGAGGTCCTCACCACTCTGCAGGAGGACCCGAACATATAGCACCTGGAAACAAAGGCACGCGAGCTGCAGCAATAGTATGATGACATAAAAGGGACCACGTAGACGATGGCCCTTACACAGAGGCTCGCGCGGATGCAGCAAGCAAAAGCGCTCAAGGAGCAGGTAGACATTGCGCGACATAAGGAAGCTATCTTGAAGGTGCGTGTACAACCATGGATCGATGAGGTGTTCTTCATTGAAGCCTCGATTGAAGCTAAGCTCGCGCAGATGTATGGTGTTGGTAATAATACTGAGAGGGGGGGGGGTGAATCAGTATTATCAGATCAATAAAACTTTTTCATTTCCATACTTAGATATGTATACGCTACTTCATTCGAAGGAACCCACGTGTATATGCAACTGTGTCTAAAGCAACTAGTGTATATCCAAAATACTTATGATTCAGTTAATCCATTAAATGTTGATCTTTAGTTAGAGCATCAGAAATTCATTAACCATATGAACAATAAGCAGGTGCAGTAAAACAGAACAGATCATCACACACAAGAAGCACACATGAACACCATGATATAAGGTGGAAACCCAATGTGGGTGAAAACCCCCTGCTGCAAGTCATCTCTATCTTCTTTCAATAAGATACTTCATTTTAAAATTGTACTGGTGCAGTCCTTTACCAGTACGCAGGCTGCAACCTGCAGAGAGCTACAACTCTCTCTCGTTTTCTAGCTTCTCCTGGATGGGAGCTACAACCCCCTTAGCTCTTGCACTAGCCAAGATACTAGTACGTAGGTGCTGGCCTACAGAAGGCTACAACCTTCTCTTTCTTTCAGGGACCACGTTTCATACATTTTCAGACTGGATACTCCTGAAGCACAACACTATAATCTGAAGGCCACGTTTCATCAAATTTTCATACTGGACCCATAAATATCATTGAAGCACAAAACAATCAATACTGGCATCATCAATCTCTAAATCTCTGAAACACTGAAACCCGGTCAACAACACAGTCACCAGAACACAGAGCAGACACAAAACTCTACAACAACAATCAGAACCAACTGTACCATCAAAATTATGCATCAGAGTGCATACGCTACTTGGAAGTGCCGAACCTGCGTGTATACCCAACTTCATCAAGGTGAAACAACGTATATGTCATTAATTACTTCTTCATAACTTCGCTGCACTTCCTGACTTCAGATATAACCAGATCATTACATATACAAGGATAATATATGTGTTAGCACCTAGATCTAGTCCATCAGATCTCATAAATATGAGTCATTATGATCCTGATCCAATATTAGTTCTCATCCATCAATATTGAAGCTAAACACAATCAACCAAACAAGATATGCAGAATACTGACACCTTTCAACAACCCGAACCACCTGTAACTTCAAATATCATAGCTCAAAGAGGTATACGCTACTACAATGAACTCAACCTGTGTACATACGCACTTACACCAAAGCCAACCCACGTACAGATCTATAAATATTCAATCATGACTTGCAGCGATTTCAAACTTAAGTTATACCCAGTTCAGATCATTACATGTGTCAGTATACAGATCTAGAATAAACATAATCAATCATATAGAGATAGTTCATTTCAAACCATTTGATCCCGATCTATCCTTAGATCTTGTTCTCCATCCACCGGTGAGATCCCTCCTTAGCTCAGATCAAGCAATGCATCATCAGCCCATAACCTGCATACTGGATCTCATACTTCCTCAGATATTCAAGACTTTTCGGATATCATTGCCTAATGATCTTCTTCTCCTTTTATAGTCTTAGGCCTTGCTCAATACCATGGTCCAAAACCATAACAAACCAATACCATGGACCCAATACTTGGGGTCAACACATCTGACGAGATATTATGGTCCAAAACCAAGGTTCAAATACCAAGGACTAACTACCACGGACCAAAAGTAAGTTCTCCAACATATACGCGCTTTTCCTTGCATGAAAGTGTGTGTATACGCATATGCGCCTTTGTAACGTCTGACCCTCATGTATACGCGGCTTGGTCACGATGAACCTGCGTATATATATTTTCTCTTCATACTTGTAGTCTGATCATCAAATCCTTGCTGCTGACCTGCTGCACTATGATCTGTCATCTGTGTGTTTTTCCATCAAGGACAACACTTGTCTCATAATGCCAACAATCTCCCCCTTTGGACTTGATGGCAAAGCTAACTTGTCACACTTAGAACTATCATCTGATTCCTTTGAGCTTGTCCTGCATCTCATGCATTCAATCACATCTGATATCTCTTCTGAAGATTCATCTAGTTATAACTAAGTGAGATGTTCTTCTATGAGTTGGTTGCCATCAAGTACAACACATGCATCATAATGCCAACAATCTCCCCCTTTGGACTTGATGGCAACAACACCAAATCACTCTCCCCCTTTGACATCAAGGGCAAAGGGTTGTGCTCCCCCTAAGTACATGCTGAAATTTCTGCCCTGCTGTGCTGACCATGCTCCCCCTGACTGTAGGCAAGATCTGCAAAAAGATGTTCTTCAAAAAGAACCATGACTTATACATCATAAACGACCTTCCTATCACCAAAAGACTCAATACATACATCCATCACCCAACCAAGTGGGGATCATACATCAGAAATTTACATATGACAACCTAAGAGAATATCATCATTCATCCCAGGCATAGTGGGGAAACCAAAATAGGCCGTTACATGACCTTGATAGAAAGAAGATATACATGACATAGAGACGAAATATCAAGACTATGTAAGTCACCAATAACTACTATCAGCAGCATCAGTCAATCACTGTACAGATCAACAACCATGTTCTCCTTCTGTTCTCCTTTCTGCAGCTGATCCACCTGAACCAAAAACAGCTTGAGTACTTGAACCAAGAGCTTCTAAAGATATGCGAACAATGCATTATTAGAAGATTATCTGCTCTCCCTGAACCTGTGCCAGATGGTCTCTGTCGGACCCAAATCAGACAAACTTCAACCAGAGCCTGTCCCTACTGATATCCATCAAACCTCCAAATTAACATATACGCGACTGTATCCACAGAAACATGCGTATATACGCGGATACTACTCATAGAACTCGTGTACAACCACTTCCAGAACAACAACCTATAAATGTCCTGTAGAGTATAATTCATCAACCTATAACAAAGTATGTCTACATAAATTCATCCCTTTGAACAGAATTCTGCATATGTAATACAGAGTCATTCACATTATATCATGTGTGAAACCACCATAGACATTTCATCAAGATCTACATGATTCAAGTATCATTACTTGGGAACATCTGCATCAATCAACATATGTAAGTATCAACCCATCATCATATAGATAAGAACACATCATCATGTCTCCAACAAAGCAACTTTGAGTAGTCATCCATGTATCAGCACTATGTATCTTGAGCTCAAGATCTTTTGTCAAGGCTTCTTTATATCATCCACTTTAACAATCCTCATCCACATGAGCACTAAGAACTATAGGAATCCTACATCATAACTGTATTATATGATCTTTATGCATATGACGACAGCAGCATATGAGAGACTCATCATGAAGTTGTGTATTCAAGCTTTGTACTTCTCCTTATCCTTATGAAGATCACCATGTAAGCATCATATATGCATCATCTAAGAATCAATCCACAAATATGATCTGAACATCTACTATGTAACCCCAAGAATCATATGGACAACTCATAACCACATCATAGCAAGATATATCATTTAGCCATATAAACATCATCACCAAGGACTATTAACCATAATGCCAACAATGCAATATTGAAGCCATATGCTCCCCCTCAACCTGTGCCATCTGTTATATCTTTTTTTTTTTTTTTTTTTTTGAGCCTGTCCCCACTGCATTTCTTCAGACAATCATATACGCGACTGTGCAGTATCCAACTCGCGTATATACGCGACTTCCCTTTAAGAAACTTGCATATGAGATTCAGAACACTGAAGTTTTATACTTTCAGCTCCCTCTAAGTCTGTTATGTCTGTGCTGTGCTGTGTCTGAGTACATTGTGCTGTGCCACATCTTTCTGACTGTAATTCCTTCTTCTTCCATATCTTCAAGTGTGATGATGTTTTCTCCTTTTGGTGTGATTTCCGTACTTTGTTCCTGCATTCCTTTGCTATATGTCCAATCTTGTTACATGCATAACATCTTACATGTTTCATATTCCTCCTGTAGCAATCAGCAGCTTTGTGACCAAACATATTGCAAGCAAAGAAATATCCATTAAAGTACCTGGAATGTGATGATCTTTCTATGTGATGATCTTGAACCATTCTTCTTCTGCATCTAGCTGCAACATGTCCAAGATTATGACATTCATAACATTCAATATTATTCATCTGAGTAAATGGCCGACTATTACTTCCATAGTTAGGAGTAAAAGTTTTTCTTTGAAGAATCTCTTTCTTTGATTGTTGACCTCTCATCTCTCTCATCTCCTTGTTGATCATTTTAGATTTCTCTCTAGAGTTCCTTGCCTCACCTTGTGAACTAGATTCACCTTCAACAGATTCATGGAAACCCAGACCAGTCTTGATGGCAGGAGACCTTTGACTACTAAGAATATCATCCAAGGCTTTAGTACTATTTTGAAATCGTAACAGTTTATCCTTTTCTTCTAATTTACCTTTTAAGATATTTACCTCAATCTAAAGTTGTTCTTCCTTTTCCAGACATTGCTTCTTCAAGATTTCTTCAGACTTTCTTCCTTCTTCCATTTGTTGCCTTAGTTTGAGAATCTCCTTTTCTTGTTCTTCATTCAGATCTTGCTGCATTTGACGAATTCTGAAGGCACATTCCAGCTGAGATTTTAAGCTGATAACTTTGTTTACCTGTTTTTCAATAGCTTGGAGTAGATCTTTATTCTGCTTCTTTGATTCTTCAAGATCTTCTTTTAGCGAGCGGATCATGGCTTCAAGATTTTCATAGTAACTGGATCTATCTCTGAGTTTCTTGATGGTTGTGCTTCTTTCATTGACTTCATCTCTTAGTGATGTTACATCATCCTGCAACTTTTGATATTTGTCCTTGAATAACTTCCTTACCTTGTTTCCTTCCTCTAGTTGGGCTTTTAGTTTGGTAGCTTCTTCTTTGAAGTCACATTCCCTTTTGTTCAATAGATCTTGTTGATCTCTGATTTTATCTGAAAGCCTTTTAAATTCTACCTCTATTTGATATCTTTCTTGTTCACCCATAAGAGCAAATTCAGTTGTTTCGCTATCACTTTCATCTTTTCCAAATGGATAGATAGCTGGAACATCAGAGGATAGAAAATTCATACCTGATAGTTCATCTTCATTCTGAAATGATTCTGAATCTGAAGAGCTTCTTACACCTAATCCCCAATCGATTCTCCCACTGTCATAGTTCTTTTGAGATGTCTTCTTCTGCTTATGTGCTTTCTTCTTAAGCTTCTTTCCCATTGTTCCATGGATATCCTTTAAGCGATCAAGCCTCCACCAAAGGACCTGCTCTGATACCAATTGTTGGGAATAATACTAAGAGGGGGGGGGGGGGGTGAATCAGTATTATCAGATCAATAAAACTTTTTCATTTCCATACTTAGATATGTATACGCTACTTCATTCAAAGGAACCCGCGTGTATACGCAACTGTGTCTAAAGCAACTAGCGTATATCCAAAATACTTATGATTCAGTTAATCCATTAAATGTTGATCTTTAGTTAGTGCATCAGAACTTCATTAACCATATGAACAGTAAGCAGGTGCAGTAAAACAGAACAGATCATCACACACAAGAAGCACACATGAACACCATGATATAAGGTGGAAACCCAATGTGGGTGAAAACCACCTGCTGCAAGTCATCTCTATCTTATTTCAATAAGATACTTCATTTTACAATTGTACTGGTGCAGTCCTTTACCAGTACGCATGCTCCAACCTGCAGAGAGCTACAACTCTCTCTCATTTTCCAGCTTCTCCTGGATGGGAGCTACAACCCCCTTAGCTCTTGCACTAGCCAAGATACTAGTACATAGGTGCTGGCCTACAGAAGGCTACAACCTTCTCTTTCTTTCAGGGACCACATTTCATACATTTTCAGACTGGATACTCCTGAAGCACAACACTATAATCTGAAGGCCACGTTTCATCAAATTTTCATACTGGACCCATAAATATCATTGAAGCACAAAACAATCAATACTAGCATCATCAATCTCTGAATCTCTGAAACACTGAAACCCTGTCAACAACACAGTCACCAGAACACAGAGCAGACACAGAACTCTGCAACAACAATCAGAACCAACTGTACCATCAAAATTATGCATCAGAGTACATACGCTACTTGGAAGTGCCGAACCTATGTGTATACGCAACTTCATCAAGGTGAACTAGCGTATATGTCATTAATTACTTCTTCATAACTTCGCTGCACTTCCTGACTTCAGATATAACCAGATCATTACATATACAAGGATAATATATGTGTTAGCACCCAAATCTAGTCCATCAAATCTCATAAATATGAGTCATTATGATCCTGATCCAATATTAGTTCTCATCCATCAATACTCAAGCTAAACACAATCAACCAAACAAGATATGCAGAATACTGACACCTTTCAACAACCAGAACCACCTGTAACTTCAAATATCATAGCTCAAAGAGGTATACGCTACTACAATGAACTCAACCTGCGTACATACGCACTTACACCAAAGCCAACCCGCGTACAGATCTATAAATATTCAATCATGACTTGCAGCGATTTCAAACTTAAGTTATACCCAGTTCAGATCATTACATGTGTCAGTATACAGATCTAGAATAAACATAATCAATCATATAGAGATAGTTCATTTCAAACCATTTGATCCCGATCTATCCTTAGATCTTGTTCTCCATCCACCGGTGAGATCCCTCCTTAGCTCAGATCAAGCAATGCATCATCAGCCCATAACCTGCATACTGGATCTCATACTTCCTCAGATATTCAAGACTTTTCAGATATCATTGCCTAATGATCTTCTTCTCCTTTTATAGTCTTAGGCCTTGCTCAATACCATGGTCCAAAACCATAACAAACCAATACCATGGACCCAATACTTGGGGTCAACACATATGACGAGATACTATGGTCCAAAACCAAGGTTCAAATACCAAGGACTAACTACCACGGACCAAAAGTAATTTCTCCAACATATACGTGCTTTTCCTTGCATGAAAGTGCGTGTATATGCATACGCGCCTTTGTAACGTCTGACCCACGTGTATACGTAGCTTGGTCATGATGAACCTACGTATATATATTTTCTCTTCATACTTGTAGTCTGATCATCAAATCCTTGCTGCTGACCTGCTGCACTATGATCTGTCATATGTGTGTTTTGCCATCAAGGACAACACTTGTCTCATAATGCCAACATATGGAATGCAGGAACAGGGGGCAGGGCAGCAATTCATATACAACTGTCTCTGAACAACGCGTCCAGGAGGTACATCAGGTAGCTGCTCAGTGCGCTGCCACTCTTGCAGCAGTCCAGGCAGAGTTGGGAGGTATCCATGTGAAGATCTCTGCACTGACAGAGTGACTCGAGGGCGAGTCGTGATGTTTGTGTTGGGGGCCTGTTGGGCATGGGATCCCCCAAGGGAAGTTTTGGGGCTTAAAGCCCAGATTTTGGCCAAAAAGTGTAAATCTGATGTAAAGACTCCAAATTTAATGGGCGCAGAGTGCGAAGTTGTAAATGAGTCATAGGGTTGTCCGCCCTAAATTTTGTAATGTAATGTCGGCTTTAGAGATCTACCCATGGTCCGCTAACCATGGGATTGTATAAATAGAGCGAGACTCTAAGTTGTAAATAATATAATGGAGGAATTATGGAGAATTGAGTCTTATCTTAAGTGTAGAGTTGAGTCTTTGGGTCGTAGGGTAGGAGAAGGCTCTACAACTGAGTGCGTAGAGGCCTAGTAGTCCGCAGGGTAGTGCGCGGACCCCTGCAGCTGAGTGCGCAGGGCAGGTTGAGTCTGTAACTGTTGAAGTATTAATAAAGAGAAGTTTGATACCATTCTTGTGTATTTATTTACTGTGTTCTGCATTGAATGTATTGGGTACAAATTACATTTCTTCTATTTATATGATGCGCGAACATATATGATTGTGTTGATTAAGTAAATGTGAGATAAAGAAGATATTTACATGAAGTTAACTAACATTTGTAAGAAGATAAGTAAGATACACAGTGTAACTTGGGGAAATAGCTTAGATTACTTCCATAAGCAGCGTGAAAGCACCTCAGCCCCGGTGAGGGTTGCGCGAGGGCAATTATAACAGATCGCGAAGGTCTTGCAGGTCAAGACAGTGCGCGAAGTACCTGCATGAAGGTAGGCATAGTTAGACTAAATCGACCCCTCAGACATCTCCAGGGTGCAGAAACTTGGTTCCAACATCCCCCCATACTGCTTCGTGTGAGACTTCGGTCCGTGCACTGCGGGATGATGCCGAAAGGGCCAATAGTGTAGGGATTTTTTTGGCTAATTAACTCCGAACCTAGGTCAGGCCCCATCAAGCCAACATCATCTACAACAACATTGTGCTTCCCTTTTTTGTAGATGATTTCAAAGTCATAACCCAATATATTTATCACCCATTTTTGCTGCTCTTCTGAAGATAATATTTGTTCTAAAAAGTATTTAAGACTATCATGATATGTTTTTACCTTGAAGTGTCTTCCCATTAGGTAAGGTTTCCATTTCTTAAGTACATATAATATTGCCAACATTTCCTTCTCATAAATAGCTTTGTGTAAATACTTTCCTTTGATTGGACAACTTTCGAAAGCAATGGGTCTTTCTTCTTGCGTTAAAACAACGCCAATTCCATTTCCTGAGGCATCACATTCCACAATAAAGGTTTTTGTGAAGTCTGGCATAGCTAAGACCAGTGCTTGGCACATTGCCTCTTTAATATGTTCAAAGGCTTTCGTTGCTTCTAGAGTCCAAGAAAATGCATCTCTCTTTAGTAATGTTGTTAGAGGTGCTGCTATTCTCCCATGATTATTAACAAACTTTCGATAATACCCTGTCAACCTCAGAAATCCTCATAGATGCTTTATGGATGTGGGGATTTTCCATTCCTTAATGGATTTAATTTTTCTAGGGTTTACCTTAACACCTTCATGAGATAGAATATGACCCAATTATTCCACCTCTTGTACTCCAAGAAACATTTGGAGGTTTTTTCATATACTTCTTTCTCCTCCAATATTTTGAGCACTCTATCAACATGTTGAACATGATCATTCCAAGACTTGTTGTAGATTAGTATATCATCAGAAAATACTAACACACATTTTCTAAGGAAGGGTTTGAAAATGGAATTCATGAAACCTTGAAATGTAGAAGGTGCATTGGTAAGGCCAAAAGGCATGACCAAAAATTCATAATGACCCTCATGAGTTCTAAATGTTGTTTTCGGAATGTCTTCACTCTTCATTCTGATTTGATGATATCCTGAATGAAGGTTCAACTTGGTGAAGTAAATTTCTCCAAGAAATTCATCAAATAATTCATCAATGACAGGAATGGGAAATTTATCTTTAATAGTGAGCTTTTTGAGCTCCCTATAATCTAGGCACATGTGCCATGATCCATCCTTCTTGTGCACCAATACTACTAAAGCAGAGAAAGAACTTTGACTAGGTTGAATTCTACCAACCTCTAACATTTTTGCAACCATATGTTCAATTTCACTCTTTTGGGAATAGGGATATCTGTAAGGCCTGATGTTTGGAGGAACACTTCCTGGAATCAAATGAATAGCATGTTAATGATCATGAATAGGTGGGAGGCCTTTGG
This sequence comes from Pinus tabuliformis, assembly GCA_031772625.1. Lineage (NCBI taxonomy): Eukaryota > Viridiplantae > Streptophyta > Pinopsida > Pinales > Pinaceae > Pinus > Pinus tabuliformis. The sequence continues at coordinate 1,268,039,064 of CM062809.1, forward strand.
GAGTCTACAATACTTTGGAATGTTTGTCGAAGACCTTTTGGAGATCTGGAGAAATAAATGATTTTGACGTGGGAACCTCGAGCGAACATAATTATGTAATTACGCGACATTGTTATTTCTTTAGAATCTTTGTCATGTCGTTAGAGCTGATTATCTTTCTCGGTTTCCCTGCGATACCCCTTAATTCAACTTCCTTTTTGTTTGAAAAAAAATTCAAGAAAAGTTCTTGAAAATTAAAAGCTATCATACCCAAAGATTGTAGCCAATGGACTCCTAGTACAACATCAACACCACCCATTGGAATGGAAAACATTGGACTATTCAAACATATTATCCCATGGATAGCTTGATATTATGGCACTTTCGATAGAAATTTATGGTTCTTCCATTTGCAACCATCACTTGACAATCTGGTGTTGGATATAGGAAGCAATTCAATTCCTTTGCTATCTTACAATGAATAAAATTATGGGTACTTCCCAAATCAATCAACACTATTACCTTTTTCTTCTTGATATGTCCTTCTATCTTGATAGTTTGAGGAGTGGTTATTTCAGCCAATGTGATGAGTGCTAGTATTGTTGTAAGGATGTTGCAACTCCTGGGCTACCAGCTTTACTTATCAACCCAGGGTTCGTACAAACTTGGAGGTGTCAGTGCTGTATGCACAAGTAAAAGTGAAGGTCCTGCCTGTTGCCACTATTCGTCCAGTGAGAGACCCTAGGGGTTCCAAGCCAGACTTCTATAGAGTCAGAAGAAGCTTGATTCTTTGATGGAAGAAGAGAAAATCTACTCTAAGAGAGCTACTCTACTACAGTAATGAAGAAAACAACATGTAATGCTAAATCACACCATATATTAATTAACCATTTAAACATCTATGCTAAGCAGAATTGCTAAATCAACACTAAACAAATGCTACTATCTAAGCTACAGAAGTAAAGAGCATCAAACGATACTAGTGTGTAAGCAAAAGACTAAACTAAATCTGTTTTCACTTTTTTTGTTTTTTTTTAGCCAAAATCAAGTATGGAAATTAATTGTTCTTGTGGATGTGACAGGTGAATGGAAGGTGATGGAGGATGGATAGAAGGTTAATGGAGTAGTTGGATGGTGTGGAAGGGTCCTAGGAGGCTTTGTGTTACTTCCTAGAGGTTTCACATCAATTCAGCCTCAAAACAAGCCGTTTCAGGAAAACCTACAGGATGATCCTATAGGAATTACAGGAAACCTACAAGATACAACCGAGAGCTAATTGTGAGGTGTTGGAGGTGTTGGGAAGCTTGGGAAAGGTGTATGATGAGTGGAATGGGGTGTTAGAAAGTCTAGGAGCACTCAGGAGTCAATATCCAAGATAAGAGATGGCTAGATTCACTCAATGTAACTAGGGGAATTTCAATGAAAAATGATAAAAAAACTAGTGAGGGTGATGGTGGAACAAGAGATGGCTAAGGTGGATGAAGTGGAAGGTGGCTGCTAGTGATGAAGTCTGGGTCTCCTCCTGAAGTACCTACTTTGCTTAAAACATGTGTGTCTTCCAAGAACTATGCAACAAGATACATTTTCATAAACTAGAAAAGCATGAATCAATTGCCTATATTATGCATGAAGAAAGTTGCTGAAGGGAATGAAAGCATGAGTGAGATCTTATTGCAGAAATGGAGATGGAAAAAGATGACAATGAAATCTACCTTGCAACATGAACCTGTTGGAAATAATACTGAGAAAGGGGGGTGGTGAATCAGTATTAGCAAATCAGCAATCTTTTTCTTTTCTATACATAGATTCATGTACACTACTTCAGTTAAGGGAACCTACGTGTACACGCAACTTTGTCTAATGAAACTAGCGTATGTCCAGTAAACTTATGATTCATTTAATCCATTAAATGTTGATCTTTAATCAGTGCATCAGAACTTCATTAACCATATGAACAATAAACAGGTGCAGTAAAACAGAACATATCATCACACATAAGAAGCACACATGAACACCATGATGTAAGGTGGAAACCCAATGTGGGTGAAAACCACCTATTGAAATTCGTCTCTATCTTCTTTTAATAAGAAACTTCTTTTTACAATATTTCTGTACTGGTGCAGTCTTATACCAGTACGCAAGCTTCTACTTGCAGAAGGCTACAACCTTCTCTCATTCTCCAACTTCTTCTAGAAGGGAGCTACAACCCCCTTAGCTCTTGTACTAGCTGATGTACTAGTACATAGGTGCTAGCCTATAGAAGGCTACAACCTTCTTTCTTCCTCCAGGTACCACGTTTCATAAATTTTCATATTGGATACTCATGGAACACAACATCATAATCTGAAGGCCACGTTTCATCCAATTTTCATATTGGACCCATCAATATCATTGAAGCACAAAATCAATCACCACTTGCATCATCAATCTCTGAATCACCCAATACTGAATCACTGAAACCCTGTCAACAAAATATAGTCACCGGAACATAGAGCAGAACACAGAACTCTGCAACAATATTTAGAGCCAATTGTATCATCAAAAATCATGCATCAGAGTGCATACGCTACTTGGAAGAGCCGAACCAGTGTGTATACGCAACTTCACCAAGGCGAACCAACGTATATGTCATCAAATACTTACTTATAACTTCGCTGCACTTCCAAACTTTAGACATACCCAGATCATTACATACAAAAGGATAATACGTGTGTTATCAGCTAGATCTAGTCCATTAGATCATATAAAGATAAGTCATTATGATCCCGATCCATTATTAGATATCATCCATCAACACTGAAACTAAACACAATCAACCAATCTGAATATGCAGAATACTGACACCAGTAAATAGTCACTAGAACTCAGAACTTTGCATCAATAACTAGAACCACCTGTAACTTCAAACATAATAGTTTATATGGTATACGCTATTTAGATGTATCTAACTTGCGTATGTACATGCTTTTATCAAAGTCAACCAGCGTATACATCTGTAAATATTCATTCATGATTTGTAGCTATTCCAAACTTGAGTTATACCCAGATCATAATATTTACAGAACATTACATGTGTCAGTATACAGATCAAGAATAAGCATGGTCAAACCATATAGAGATGATTCATTCCAAGCCCTAAGATCCTGATCCATCATTAGACCTTTTCCTCTATCAACTGCTGAGATTCCTCCTTGGCTCAGATCAAGAAAAGCATCATAACCCCATAACCTACATACTGGATCTCACACTTCATCATATATTCGAGACTTTCTGAGTGCTTTTGCCTAATGATCTTCTCCTCCTTTTATAGTCTTAGGCCTTACTCAATACCATGGTCCAAAACCACTTAGAACCAATACCTTGGACCAAATACCTGGGGTCAACACGTCGGACAAGATACCTTGGACAAATACCATGGATCACAATACCATGGTCCAAATACCACAGACCAAAACCAAATGTACGCGCCTTTCCTTGCATGAAAGTGCGTGTATACGCATATGCACCTTCTGTACTGCTAACCCGCATGTATATGTGGCTTGGTTAAGGGGAACCTGCGTATATATCTTTTCTTTTATTATGAGAGCTTGAACTGTCATCTGAGTGAGTTGCCATCCGAACTGATCCCTAAGCCCTTAGATCCTGATCCATCATTAGACCTTGTCCTCCATCAACCGCTGAGATTCCTCCTTGGCTTAGATCAAGCAAAGCATCATAAACCAATAACCTGCATACTGGATCTCACACTTCATCATATATTCGAGACTTTCTGAGTGCATTTGCCTAATGATCTTCTCCTCCTTTCATAGTCTTAGGCCTTACTCAATACCATGGTCCAAAACCACTTAGAACCAATACCTTGGACCAAATACCTAGGGTCAACACGTCAGACAAGATACCTTGGACCAATACCATGGATCACAATACCATGGTCCAAATACCACGGACCAAAACCAAATGTACGCACCTTTCCTTGCATGAAAGTGCGTGTATATGCATACGCGCCTTCTGTACTGCTAACCCGCGTGTATACACGGCTTGGTCAAGGGGAACCTGCGTATATATCTTTTCTTTCATTCTGAGAGCCTGAACTGTCATCTGAGTGAGTTGCCATCTAAACTGATTCCTTGAAGCTGCCCTGCAAATACTACTGTCATGCATTCTGTCACATCTGATATCTCTTCTGTAGATTCATCTAGTTACCATGTATAAGTGAGTTGTTCTTCTACAAGAGGGTTGCCATCAAGTACAACACATTCATCATAATGCCAACAATCTCCCCCTTTGGACTTGATGGCAACAACAACACCAAGTCACTCTCCCCCTTTGACATCAAGGGCAAAGGGCGGACCAAGATATTCTCCCCCTAAGAGCAGAAGACTTTGATATCTGAATAGCTAAATATTAATCATGCTCCCCCTAGGCACATGTTGAAATATTTGATTGAACTCCCCCTTTGTTCATGCTGAGATGTACTGTATCATCCATACTCCCCCTAAGCACATGCAGAGTCTGCAAACATTTTCAAGAAAATAACATGACTCTATAACTCAACTATGTGAGTTTGACCTTCCTATCACCAATGACTCATACATACATTCATTCTCCCAACCAAGTGGGGATAAAATTGACTCATCCACCCAACCAAGTGGGGATATACCAGATACCAATTGTTTATACATGACTGAAATATTACATCATCCTTCCCATGCATAGTGGGGGTACAAATTACATCATATGACCAAAAGGGATTCATCAAACGACTACAATAGACAGAGACAAACTATTACATCATGGGTCTTGATATGACCTTTACATTGAATGATATACATGAAATTTATAATAGAGACCAAATATCTAAACAAGACCATGATAGTCATCAGCAACTATCATACACAATGTATGATCTGCTCCATAAGTATCTGTCAACACCATCCAGACCAGCAACCTGTATATGTCCATTAGTGTAGATATAATCAATCTGTGACAAGGTATGTCTACATATAGATATCAACTCATCCTCCTCATTACATCAATATCAACTTGCTTCGTTTCCTTAGTAGAAAGAGACTTATCATAACCTCAGCATATGTCATATCTCCAATCATTCACATCATATCATCTGTATGTGAAAAACACCATGGTCATCATCTATGATCATAACATTGTCATAAATAATAGTATGATATTTCCACAAGAGCCTTCAATATATCAACCATGTATCATCACTAGGGAAAATCCCACATCTGATAAGCATCAACCATGATAATCAACATATGTGAGTATCAACCTATCATCATAAGGTAAGAACTCAAAGTGATTAAGTAAGCCATGTCTTCAAATAGCTATGTTTCCATGTGACCTACAATAACACCATTCTCTTGGCCAACCAACAATATGCAACTTAAGTAATCATCCATGTATCCATCATACTGTATATAGCACTATGTATCTAGCAAACCTTGAGCTCAAGAAACAATCCTCAATCATGTGAGAGCCAAGAACTATAGGAATCCTACATCATAATTGTATTATATGATCTTTATGCATATGAAAACAACAGCATATGAGTGACTCATCATCAAGTAATGAAGTTGTGTATTCAATATTTGTACTTCTCCTTATCCTTATGAAGATTACCATGTAAGCAACATATATGCATTATCAGAGAATCAACCACAAATCTGATCTGAACACCAACTATGTAACCCCAAGAATCATATGAGATTTTTTCATGGGCAACTCATAACCATATCATACTAAGATGTATCATTTAGCCATATAAGCATCATCACCAAGGAATTCTAACCATAATGCCAACAATGCATTATTCAAAGCATATGCTCCCCCTGAACCTGTGCTATCTGTTCACTATCAGATCTGATCATGCATATATCAGCAAGAAGTATCAAGGCATCATCATCATCAAGTTAGGATCAAAAACATCTTATGAGTACCAAGACATTTCCACACATTATCAGCAGATTGTAACCATCATCAAATAGAGAAATAATTGACTGAACCATATCAGATCCTTTTTCCTGAGTCTGTCCCACTGCTTTTCTCAAACTGACATATACGCGACTGTGTAGTGTCTAACTCGCGTATATATGCGACTTCTCTTCATGAAACTTGCGTATGAGATTTAGAACACTGAAGTTTTACACTTTCAGCTCCCTCTGAGTCTGTTATGTCTGTACATTATGCTGTGCCACATCTTTCTGACTGTACTTCCTTCTTCTTCCATATCTTCAAGTGTGATGATGTTTTCTCCTTTTGGTATGGTGCCCGTACTTTGTTCTTGCATTCCTTTGCTATATGTCCAAGCTTGTTACATGCATAACATCTCATATGTTTCATATTCCTTCTATAGCATTCAATGGCTTTGTGACCAAACATATTGCAAGCAAAACAATATCCCTTAAAGTACTTGGAATGTGATGATCTTTCTGTGTGATGGTCTTGAACCATTCTTCTTCTGCATCTGGCTGCAACATGTCCAAAATTATGACATACATAACATTCAACATTATTCATTTGAGGAATTGACCGACTATCACTTCCATAGTTAGGAGTAAAAGATTTTCTTTGAAGAATTTCTTTCCTTGGTTGTTGATGGGATTGACCTCTCATCTCCTTGTTGAGCATTTCAGATTTTGCATTAGAGTTCCTTGTCTTACTTTGTGAACTAGATTCACCTTCAATAGATTCATGAAAACCAAGACCAGTTTTGATAGCAGGAGACCTTTGACTACTAAGAATATCATCCAAGATCTTAGTACTATCTTGAAATCATAAGAGCTTATCCTTTTCTTCTAATTTATCTTTTAGAATATTTACCTCAACCTGATGTTGCTCTTCCTTTTCAAGATACTGTTTCTTCATGATTCCTTCAGCTTTTCTTCCTTCTTCCAACTGATGACTTATTTCAAGAACTTTGTTTTCTTGTTTTTCAAGAGCTTGGAGTAGTTCTTTATTCTGCTTATTTGATTCTTCAAGATCTTCTTTTAGTGAGAGGATCTTAGCTTCAAGACTTTCATAGTAACTGGATCTTTCTCTGAGTTTCTTGATTGTTGTGCTCCTTTCATTTACTTCATTTCTTAATGATGTCACTTCATCTTGTAGCTTTTGACATTGATCTTCCTTTTCCTTGAATAGCTTCCTTACCCTGTTTCCTTCCTCCAGTTGAGCTTTTAGTTTGGTAGCTTCTTCTTTGGAGGCACATTCCCTTTTGTCCAATAGATCTTGTTGATCTTTAATTTTTTCTGTAAGCCTTTTAAATTCTATCTCTATTTGGTATCTTTCATCCTCACCCATAAGAGAAAGTTCAGTTGTTTCGCTATCACTTTCATCATCTTCAAATGGATGGAGAAATGTATCACTAGAGGATAACAAACTCATACCTGATAGTTCTTTTGCTTGTTCATCTTCATTCTGAGGTGATTCTGAATCTGAAGTGTTTCTTCCACATATTCCCCAATCGATTCTCCCACTGTCATAGTTCCTCTGAGATGTCTTCTTCTTCTGAGGTGCTTTCTTCTTTAGCTTCTTTCCCATTGTTCTACGGATCTCCTTCAAGCGATCAAGCTTCTACCAAAGGACCTGCTCTAATTCCAATTGTTGGAAATAATACTGGGGGGGGGTGAATCAATATTATCAAATCAACAATCTTTTTCTTTTCTATACTTAGATTCATGTACGCTACTTCAATTAAGGGAACCTATGTGTACACGCAACTTTGTCTAATGCAACTAGCGTATGTCCAGTAAACTTATGATTCAATTAATCCATTAAATGTTGATCTTTAATCAATGCATCAGAACTTCATTAACCATATGAACAGTAAACAAGTGCAGTAAAATAGAACAGATCATCACACATAAGAAGCACACATGAACACCATGATGTAAGGTGGAAACCCAATGTGGGTGAAAACCACCTGCTGTAATTCGTCTCTATATTTTTTTAATAAGAAACTTCTTCTTACAATATTTCTGTACTGGTGCAGTCTTATACCAGTACGCAGGCTTCTACCTATAGAAGGCTACAACCTTCTCTCATTCTCCAGCTTCTCTTGGAAGGGAGCTGTCACACGGAATCAGTCAAGAGTGCGGACACAACCGACCTTCCTAGAAGTCCAAGACATTCTAATGACAAACAAAACAAACTGGAGCTATCCTTCTCTAAACATGCATTATGATATGAGAAATCAAGTGTTTCGTTCTTACCTTTGTCCAAACGCTGTTGTAGAAGTCCAAGCTTTGTTGATCTGGATGAGCTCCTCCTTTTCTCCAAAACCTGCAATCACCAACAGTCAAACAATTAAATAGCACCTGATTATAACATAAAACAAAGCATATTCAACATATAGACCAAGGAGTACATGAAATAACCCATAAACAACAAGTTATTGAGAAGAATGGACCAATTTGCATTAAAGGTAATCAAAAGGAACCATTACAACCTGAGCCTTGGTGTTGTGCAAGCTCCTTCCAGGGTCCACAAGAGTCTTCCTCTACTTTGACAAAGCTCACCCACTTCCAAATAGAACAAGCAAAGATGGCAATCTCTCCTCACAAGCTTCTAAATGGGAGTCCTAATTCCTGCAGCATTTACCCTTAGAAAATGTATAGCTTCAACCTCTCCTCCTTCTGGCCCAATGCCTGTATTTATACTACTCAAGAGGAGGTTAATCAGGTCCACCATCAATGGGATAATCCCCTCTTTGGGTGGGATAGCTCCCTTATTGATGGGATAAGTTCCTCTTTGATAGGAGTGCATGAACCATATGGAGGCGCCCAATACACGTCGCACAACCTTCTAGAATGCTCTAGAAATGACCACAAGTAACTTTTTAAAGATGAAACTTGCGCATTCTAACCTTTACAGGGGGACGCACCTGTCCCTTTACATACAGAGCGTCTTTGGACGCAGCTTTTGTGAACATTGGGAGCGTCCCCGCAGGTAAGATTGAGAGAACCTGCGTCCCCAAAGATAAATACATTTATACAAGACTTTCTCTCTTTTTGGAGTTTGACATGGAGAGCAGAGGCATAAGACTTGCCTAAGAGGGTAGAATGACTGTTGATTGAGCCATACTAACTGTAAATAGTCATGGTGACATTTTTTAGTGTAACAGATTGCCCCCTAAAGTGCGAAGCCTGGAATAGATTAGGGTTTGTAATATCTAGGAAGGGTGAAGCGCTTTATCATTTCAAGGATTATCCCGTGGAGAGCCTGGTCAGAACCTGCAATTTTCAACACAAAATACATGTATAAGATTATATCATCACTGAGGTAGGCATTCCCATACTCAGATCAAAACTTTAACTAACAGACTAACTACTCAGATACAGGAATGATTTTGCAGTACATCACGATCATAGACTTTTGTAGACACAGTATGGACGCAGCCATCTGTTTATGATTAGTCTACTTAGATAATGAATACAAAACTCCTCGCAGCCTGGATGGTGGAAATTAGATCCAGGGTCTTCATTTCTACTTCCCGAATTGGTACGATTCTAGCCATGCGAAATAAATGAGTTGATGTCGAACATGGTAGAAACCACTTGATTACCAGTCAATGATATAAACTGTTAACAAGCGTGAGAGAGACCACCAGTAATGTCAATGGTTCTCAAAGTACCCAGTACAATCCATGAGATGTGAATGAATGAGTTGATGTCGAACATTTCACGGAATCCTTCGATCGAAAGTCAATGATGTAAACTGACGTCAAAGGCGAGAAACCTGCCATTGATGCATGCAGACTTCAAGGTACTGACGATTTCTAAGTCATCTCTCTAGATAATGTGCTGATGTCGATAGAAAGCGACCCGTTGCAGGCAAGCCCACAACACGAAATCATTGTTCAAGTTGAAGAAATGTTGCTGTAAGGACTGACTCAGGGATGGTCAAATGGATGACAAGTATTTTGCAGATGAAAGTTTTGCTTGCAGACCTCTTGAACACATAACGACACGACAGATGGCTTGGTGACGAATAACTCAAAGTTAATCCCTGGAACCCGGTTAAAGACTTTCAAAAGTGGTTTGATCAACTGTGAGGTGAAGAATTTCCCAACCCAGGTGAATGAAAAAGTGTCGTGTTCAAGAGTGGTAGTAAAGCTTCTTCTGAGACAAAAGGTAACAAATAGGCTCATTCTTCTCTCTTTTCCCCCACCATTTCTGGCAAGTACCTCTTTATTTTTAACAAGCTTGAGGAGGATAACATGTGCTTGATTATAAGCTCATCCTTCGGATGAGTCCAACCTAGTTTTGATTCGAACCCTAGGAAGGAGTGGTTCGTTCCTGTTTGTAATTGAACAGGTCCTTTACTGTGAAATGTTTAATGAGCCCAGTATAGGAGAAACTCGGTGTTTTTCAATTTTAGAGAGTCTGAAAAACTTAAGAAGACTCCAAGTTGAACTTTTTCGTAGATTTGTGTCCCTCAAGCCCGAAAAAGTATAAAATAATACCTGGGGGAACCGCTTGATCTTGCGACCAAGGAGTACTTTCATAATTAGTGCCACTGACCTGAAAAGTAAAAAGCGATCAAGGACACGTCGTTTTATTTCCGTATCGAGTTTGAAACGACAAAAACCCGGCAATCTTTTCCTGATTTTACGGTCAGAAAAGAGCTATAAGGGGACCGTCTTTTAATTCCGTTTTAACGAGTGTAAAAGAAACGCTCGGCAATCTTTTCATATTTTAGGAGTCAAAAAGGGCTTAAAAGATGACTCTGATATTTTGTTCGTGAAAAAATGACAATTTTCCCTCTAAGTCCCTTTGTCCTGCACAAAAGTGACACATTACTCATACCTGTTTAAGATAGGCAAAAATTCATCGAAAAACATCTTTCCATGGTGAAAAATGAACAAATTCATCCAAAAAACCTATAAAAAGACTTTTTACCATGTCATTTTTACCGTTTGACTGTTGAGGTTGAAAAAGGAGCTTTTGACAAGAAACTTCCCGTGGTCGCTGCGGAAAATCCGACCGTCAGAATCGAACGCCGTCTCTTCCAGGTATTTTACAACATCCTACTCTTTATTTCTATCCGATTAAAATTGTTTTTTAGGTTTTAGTTTTGTTTTTTGGGGGGGTTTAGGTTTCAAAATGCGCTCCTCGGTGGACGCAGGTGCCCTTCGGGTGACCTGCGTCCCCCGACTTTTTCCTATACAGGAAAATGGTCGGGGGACGCAGCCCACCTTCAGGCCAGCTGTGTCCCGACGCCCTGTGTTCCAAACGCGGGGTGCGTCCTCCGTGGAACGCGGAAATTGAAACCCCAATCCTCACAAATAACCATTTAAATTTCCCCAAATTAATTCTAATCATCATTTCTTGGTGTGTAGGGCACTCACCATGTTGGATTGGAGAGAAAGAGAGCACGAAGAGGTTGATGAAGCTGCAATAGAACACCAACCTTCCCTGGATGCCCTAAAAGCATGCGGGTTATACAAATACTGGGCCATACCGGGCATGAGGGCTCAGGTAAGATTCTTAGAATGGCTGGTTGAGAGATGGAACGTTCAAGAGCAATGCTTTTACATAGGAGGGCACCAGCTCGAGATAGAGCCCTCGGATGTATACTTTCTCACTGGCTTGCCAAACAGAGGCGAGCAACTCAATCTAGCCGGGACTAGGCCGGGTGGCCAATCCCTTGTTAGTCTCCGAGAAGATTGGTGCACACCTGGGGCACACCATTCGAAAGGCGTGGAGATCAAACACATCTCTCTGCGTGAACTCAAAGTTATTGCTTTCACGGTTACCAGAATTTGCGGCACGGCCGCTTTGCACATTGCTTCTGGGTCCCAAATGCGGATGGCAATTGACTGTTACCAAGGCACCATTTTCAACTGGTGTGATGCTGTGTCGGCTAATATGAAGAGCCAACTGACTAAGGCAAAGAACAAACGACTGAAAACTTTTGGATATGGGCCTTTAGTCGTGAGCTTTGCCTTAGAGAGAGTTCCGATGCTGATCCCTCAGCAACTCACTGTTGATATCTTGGGTCCTCGGGAGCCAAAGCTGGTACGATGGGTTGCGGTGATGGCCCGGCATCCTGACGAGGGCGCGGCAGTTGTTCGATTTTCTGATAGTTACTTTCACTGGTTGGAGGACCAGGTTTTCTCGATCCAGGACTTTCCGTACGCCGGAGTAGATTTTCGACATGATCCGGACATGGTTCTTCCACAGGGAGAACAATGGGATGACAGAGGTACTTTATTTTTCACAAGTTTTCAAATTATGTATTTTTTTTTTTTTTTTTATATATATCGTCTCAAAACTGACAGTAAAATTTTCAAAATGCAGATGTTGGTCCACAGCGTCCAGCCAACCTCCGGCCTTTTGAGAGGAGACATCCAGTTGCACCGGTACCGGCCCCACAGGATGCGGCTGCAGAAGTACTAGCTGAGTTGGAGCATGATCTAGAGCGTCTGACGGCAGATATGCCTGAGACTACTATGGATGATATTCCTATCAGGCTTCAGCGCTTTGTAGTCGCGGTCCCTGGACCGTTTAGGAGATTTTTGCGCAAGGTAGCCCGTGCAGTGGTGTCGTATAGGGAGCACCACCAGTGATTGACTAGTCACTTTTGTAGACACATGTGACATTTTTGACTTTTTGTACTTATCATTTTTGCCGATCATAAGGTGTTTTTCAACCTATGATCGAAGACGATGTATATTTTTTGACACACTCCTATCTATATATATATCACTATTACCGGCTTATCTTGTTTAACATGTATGATGAAATGTTTTTAAATTTACTTGCATGATTATCGTAAATGTCTGTCCAACATTCGAGAAGCAATTGCATCTGCTAATGTATTTAAAGACCTTGGAATATGCTGATATTCAATGTAATCAAATTCACGTTCCAAGAGACGCACTCTCAAAAACAACCTTAATAACACAGGATTTCTAATGGCATAAACTCTATTAAGCTGTAATACAACAAGTTCAGAATCTAACCTCACTATCAAACGTCGAATTCCAAATGAAATAGATTCGGATAATAATTCAACCACTGCACTGTATTCTGCAATGTTATTCGTTGTTTGACCGAGGCTTACCCCATGCATAGAAACTAACTCGTCAGAGGGTGAATAGATAACCCAAGCTGCGGAAGAGATATTCCGTGTACTACGACAAGCACCATCAGCAAATCCAATGTATGTTTGGAGAGGCGTCGACATCTGCAATATCAAGAGTAAAACCAAGATAAGCCAGAATAACGACGAAAAACACACTCACTAAGCTAAGCACACTGACTAACTAACAATCATACTAGCTAGAAAGAAAACCTAACCTAACTAAAAATTCTCCATACCCACCATTTAAGCATAATACCTCTTTAGGTAAAGTCCATTTCTGGGTTTACCCAAAGAGTCCCCATCAAAATCTACCAGCTCATAAGCCCCTTTTGCTAGCTTTCGCTTTACAATATAGGGTCCATGCCACATAGGAACGAATTTTCCAGCACCTAGCTTATCGTTAGCTTGATCATATAAAAGCACTAGGTCTCCCTCCGAAAAACTTCGAGGGGTCACATTTCTATCATACTGAGCTTTCATTCGCTTCGCGTGAGTCTCGATTGCCAATGCAGCGTCACGTCGAGTCTCATCTAATTTAGCTAAGTACAATAAACGTTTCTCCTCTTCGGAAGTAGCTGGGAGTAATTCGACAGCCATTTGAAGTGATGGGATTTCACATTCAATGGGTAACACTGCTTCCAAGCCATAAACTAGCTGGAAAGGAGTGAACCCTGTTGAGGTTTTCACTGAGGTTCGGTATGCCCATAGCGCCGAAAATAACATGTTGTGCCAATTCGACCGATGAATACCAATGGTTCGTCGGATCATGATAACCAGAACTTTGTTGATAGACTCAACCAAACCGTTGGCTTGCGGATAATAAGGAGTAGAGCTGTCGTGGCGCAAACCAAGCTGGCTTGTAAGTTCAGTCATCATGGTGTTTCGAAAATGGCTCCCATGGTCAGTAATGATTGCTTGTGGGACACCAAACCTAGTTATTATATGATTGAATATGAAAACTGCAGCTGTTTTGCCGCTTGCGTCGAATGTAGGCATCGCCTCGGCCCATTTAGTGAAATAATCAACCGCGAGGATGATATACGCATGCCCCCCGGCCGAGTGAGGGTTACAAGTAATAAAGTCGATACCCCATTTGGCGAATGGACCAACGGCAATTATAGGGTGGAGAGGAGCAGGTGGTGCGCGCATCTTTCGATCAAACACTTGGCAGTTGTGGCACTTCCGGACTGCAATGATACAATCTTTAAACATAGATGGCCAGAAGTAACCAGCGCGCAACACCTTCTGAGCTGTGGCATACCCAGACATATGACCGCCACATGCTCCAGAGTGACAATCATTCAAAACTCTCTCAGCCTCTTCGTGAGTTAAACAACGTCGAAAAACTAAGTCTGCCCCCCGGCGATAAAGTGTATCTCCAATAATTTTGTATGGCTGGGATTGAAACCGAATTTTTCGACGTTCCGCCTTTGAAGCTTCAGGCCGAAAGGTTTGGGTTTGGAGATAGATGATTATATCCCCGTACCACGGATCTAAAGTACTGATAAGAAACAAAGATTCGTCCGCAATGGACTCCTCTGCCACAGTCTCTGTGTCAGTACGCGGGAAATCACACATCAATTCCGCAAAAACTAAGGATTTCTTAGACTTGGACTTCTCGAACTCCAAGTCGAACTCTTGCAGGATAACGATCCATTTAGAGTACTTGCCCCCTAGCAGTTGTTTTGTCAAAATATAAATCATAGGGTTGCAATCCGAAATAACTGTAGTTTTACGGAGAAGAATGTAGTGACGAAAACGCTGGACAGCTTGAACGGCTGCCAGGGCCAATTTCTCCACATGCGAATATTTTAACTCAGTGGGATTTAAGGTCCTACTAAGATAATATATCACATGTTCCGCTCCGAATTCATCTTCTTGAACTAACACCATTCCAATGGTGGAATGCGAAGCTGCGAGGTATAAGAAGTAGTCCTGGTTGTAGTTGGGAGGATGCAACAACGGTGCATGGGTCAACGCGTGTTTAAGTGCATCAAAAGATTGTTGGGCAATCTCGTCCCAAAAGAATTGAACGTTCTGTTTCAACAACCGTGTAAAACCTTTAGTGACCTCGGCGTAGTTTGGGATGAATCGGCGTAAAAAGTTCGCTTTCCCTTGCAAACTTTGGAGTTGGCGCAAACTCGAAGGAGGAGGCAATTTGATGATAGCCTCGACTTTCGAGGGATCGACGCGAATGCCGGCTTTTGAAACAACAAATCCCAGCAATCGACCTGTTTCTATACAGAAAACACACTTGTGGGGATTCAACCGAATTCGATAATGCCTACACCTCATAAAGATTGCTCGTAGGTGGACAAGGTGATCAGCTCGATGTAAAGAATGAGCAGGCAAATCATCGAGATACGGTTGCACAATGTGCTTGATGTCATGAAATGCGTAAGACATCGCCCGTTGAAAAGTGGCCCCGGCATTCTTAAGCCCAAAAGGTAATTTGCAATAAGCAAATGTCCCCCATGGACAAATGAATGCCGTTTTTGGTTGGTCGGCAGGTAGAATATTGATTTGATTATAGCCCGAAAAACCATCCATAAGGAAAACATTTCACTTCCGGCACAATCATCAATAATTTGATCGATATAAGGCGTAGGATAGTTGTCTTTTGGACAAGCTCGATTTATATCCCTATAGTCGATACAGATTCTTATTGTTCCTTGTTTCTTATTGACCGGAACAATATTCGATACCCAATCCGTTAACGGGATCGGATAAATGAAACCTGCTTTCAACAGCTTTTCGACTTCTGCTTTAATCGCAGCCGCTTTTCGAGGGTGAATCTGACGCAACCGTTGCCGGACGGGTTTAGCATCCGGGTAGGTCTTTATTTCATGAACAACAATGGCAGGATCGATTCCCGGCATTTCCTCGTAAGACCAGGCAAACACATCGCGGAATTCTTGGAATAGGGCCTTGTAAGTTTGGATTTCTTCTTCTGTACATGCGGCACCTATATGAATGTTCTCCTCAATTCCGGGCTTCACTGAAATATCAATGGGAATAGTACGAGAAATATTCCCTAAATTCAACTCTGAATCAGAATGTTTCGTTGGATCCTGAGCGTCTTTGACATATTCAGCGGTAAAGATAGATGAAAAATCATTTTCAAATGCATCATCCTTAGGTAAAAACGAAGATCTGTGATGGAGATCCTCCCATGGTAGATCGTCTACACTTAGGATTTCGCGAAGTTGTTCGTCAGATGACACGACTTCGGGAAACGCTATCCGTTCTAAGGGTGAGGTGAAAAGTGACTCTTCACTGACCACATTCATTTGGTCGACCTCGGTTGAATGAAAGTCGGTAAAAGACATGAGAGCTTCATAAGCAATTTCATATGGACTCAAGGGCATAGCATTACCGAATGAGTCTATCTCAGAGTCAGATGGGACAAACCAAGGATCATCATAAATAATGTTTTCTGATGTAATCATATGAATTGTTGCAAACGAAGGTTCTACGCTGAGTGGAGGGAGAGGAAAAGTTCCCAGTAAACCGGAATCCTTAACTAAACCTACACCAACGTCCCTATAAGGGATTGTCGTCTTACCGACATGCTGGATACTCTCTGAAGAGGCTGGGTCGGATGAAAAGTATGTCAGCTGATCAATAGTCACGATCTTACCGTTATGTGGAAATTTAATTACTCTGAAGACCGATGAAACGACCGCTGTCATAGCATATGACCAACTTCGACCCAAAAGAAGGTTGTAGTCTAGAGGGGCATCAACCACTTCCACATCCAGACTAACGGTTTTACCTTCTACCCCTATAGGCAATTCCTGTAGAATACCAAACGGACGGAACCCACGGCCATCAAAGGCCTTAAGGATGGTGGGGGATTGGTTCAACGAAGGAGAACCAAGGGATCTCCAACATTGAATCGACATAATACACGTAGAAGCTCCCTCATCAATCACAGTCCTATGAATAGGCCTGTTTTTGACTATCACTGGAATTTGGAAAGCCATTTGATGGGGGAGACGCGGTGTACTATTTTCTAGATCGAAGATCATTAGATTCGGATCCTGAACATCAACAGCTCCTATAGCCGACAAAAGCAATTTTCGTTGTGCTGGACATGATTGCAGCACTTCTAACGCCGACATTGCTGAGGGTGAAACAGCTAAGTCCTCAACAATGTTGTAATTCTGGGCCGCTCTCGCATGTGGATTGAAAGCAGACCTTCGAAGTACACCCTTGGCGGGCGGTTTAATTACTAAGTCTGGGTTAGGTTTCTCGATCTGTAGTGGATCGGAACCAGGAGCTGAGGTTGATGGATTAGAATGAGAAGATTCTGCTTCCTTACCATCAACAGGATTCTTACTACCATAATCTTGCGATCGAGTCGCAATCCTCACATGAGACATCATCAAAATGGGTTCTTCACTGGCATTCGAAGAAGAACCTATCATCTTATTCTCCTGCTCCGGAAATGGATTTTTTAACACAGCAGGAGTGGGAGAACCTTTGACTATTTTCACTACCTCGGCCCGATGAGGGCAATCTCTCGTAAAATGATCCTCTTCACAAATAAGACAAGGATATCGAGGTTTGCGCTTTTCGTCATTAGTTTCCGACTTTTCTGTTTTCTCTTTCGGAGCCTTGTCTGCTTTAGCCTTCTTCTTTCCTTTCTTCTTTCCGCCGTTTTTTGATTTGGCCGTAGATGACTCTACAGCGTGAATATCGGCGGTAAGTTCAGGAGAAGACTCTCCTGTCGGGGAATCGGGCAAAGTGATAATAGGAGTAGTTGAAGCCTTGGAAGACTTCTTCTTGCTCTTTGTATTCACGATGCCAATCATACCATCAGCGGCATGAGATCCCGAAGGAGCAGCAGCGATTTGATTCGACTTTGGAAGATCCGGAATCTTCTCGTGTAATGTACCCGACTGAGTGTAAACTAAGTCAAGGTATTGCGCCTGAGCAATGACTTGCTCCTCAGTAACTACTCCGGCCTTAGCTACATCTTCAGTAATCCTTGGTAATAATGATTTAACAAACCATTCAGCTAAGATTTGGTCCGGGATAAAAACTTTCACTAGCCTTCTTCGACGTCTCCACTCATGAATGTGATCAGAAATATACGTGGAGGTTGATTGTTTTAGTGAAGTTAATAACTCCGTACCGTTATCGTATCTGACCGGTAACTGAAAGTGAGTTAAGAACGAGGTAGCTAACTGGCTAAAATTGTAAAAAGAGGCCCGTGGTAACTCAATGTACCACTTGGCCGCGAGACCAATGAGTGTACGCTGGAAAAGACGTAAGCGGATCGAATCATCCGAGATAGAATTTGAAGCACACCAGAGGTGGTAAGTCATCACGTGATTGGACGGATCCTCTCCAGACTTACCTTCGAACTTGGGTATATCGCTGGGCAACTTATTTGGCATTGGCGGCCAGAACGGAAGATATTGAATTGGATCGTTCGTTAGGCGCGTCAAGTCTGGTAAATCCAAAGTTGCGATAAACGGTAACTGCCGGTTAGGATCTCTAAAACTCTGGGTCACAATACCGGCCCCAGGAGGAGGATATCCAGGATAACTAGGAACAGGAGTCGCATTTGGGATATTATATCCTCCTGGAAAACCAGGATTAACCGGACCGTACTGGGGTTGCTGAGGTTGTTGATAAGTGTACCCAGGATACGGTTGATACTGGTAAACCGGTTGTTGGACAGCTTGCCCAGGTTGGTACTGTCCCTGGTACGGAGGTTGAACAAATTGAGGTTGAGTAGTGACAACCGTACTTATACCAGGCTGGCCTACAGGCATCTGGACCGTGGTTTGAATCGTAGATCCGGACAACGGTACAGATGTCTGAGGAGTGGTTACAGAGACAGTAGAAACCGGAGCCGTCGATACTCCAGAAGTAAGTATGGTAGATGTGGCGGTAGTTGCAGCAGCCGTTTGAGATGGAGTACTAGGTGCAATTGGCGGCTGAGTAACTACCGAAGTTACAGAGGTTTGAACACTTGACTGGACAGGTTGCGGTTGCTGGGGTGGACCAGAAACTACAGGTTGTCCAGCTTGAGGTACCGACTGTATACTTGGCTGCAACATCTGTTGACCCTGTGAAGGATCCCACACTAACATTCCAGGGTATTGACCCATAACAGGTTGAGGATACTGAGATCCATAGCCGAATTGAGGATAGGATTGATAATTGTAAGGTGCAGTTCCCATACCTTGACCATATGATTGACCTTGAGGTGGTTGATAACCTTGACCTGAGTATTGACCTTGAGGTTGATAACCTTGAGGTAAATACGGATACTGGGGTTGACCTTGACCTTGAGGTTGGTACCCTTGAGGTTGATACCCTTGGGGTTGATACCCTTGGGGTTGCCATCCTTGAGGTTGCCATCCTTGAGGTTGATATTGATACTGAGGTTGACCTTGGGGTACATATTGAGGCTGGGGTTGACCTTGAGGTATGTATTGCCCATAGGAGCGTACTGACCTTGAGGTTGCCCCCCAGACACGAATGAAGTACCTTGAGGTTGCCCCCCAGGCATTAACGGAGGCTGCCCCCCAGGCGGTAATTGGCCACCTTGAGGTTGGGAAACGGGAACTGAACCTGACATCATGTAAATGTCTCCTACACCCAATGGTACATTACCACTGTTTCCAACTAATAACCCATGATCAACGGGTTGAGGAGATGCTCCCGCAAAGGTACCAGAAAGAGATTGATACCCAGTAGGAACAGAAGGACCGCCATGTAAAAAAGATTCAGGACTTTGTGTAAACACGGACGACTGACCAGACATATTTACAGGAGTATGAATACCTCCAGGTGGAAAAGGAGTACGAGGTGTAGAAAAACCTAGCCCAAAGTTGTCTAAATAATTGGTTAACGAAAGGTACCAAGTAGTACTTCTAGGAGGACTGTAAAAGATAGATTCACGCTCCCTTAGATCAAGGGTAATTTGATCTTCAGGATCAGAGACGCCTATTTCTTCCTCTGGAACAAGTTCTTCAATAGCAATCAAACCAACAGGAAGATTTTCGGTGATAATTCTTTCTATTCTCGGTGAATCAGGAACACTAGGAGTCGGAGTAACAGGTTCGGATATTTCTGGTTCTTCGCCTGTATCACTAGCAGACGAAAAACTACCAACAAGCTCAGAAACTGTAACAGCTTCGGGATTATAACCTGTCTCTAAACTTTGGTAATCTGGATGGACCACCAAGGAAGATTCTCCTTCTTCAGTGAACCTACTCTACTGCCACTAGGAGGAGTTACAAGGACCTTTAAACCTTCTAGATGACTGGACTCGTCTTGAGGAGGTTCACCCCTAAGTCTACGGGATCTTCTCAACAATTCGGCCACAGAAACAACTTCAGGAGACTGGCCCCGCAGTCTACGGGACTGTCTCGGTAATTCCGCCACAGCTAAAAACTTTTAACTACTACACACGAAAACAAAATAAAATTTCAAATCAAACCACCTAAAGTCTCTAAAGAACCAAACAAATTTGAATCACACGCCTAAAGAATCTAGGGCGTCAAACCAAACACAAACAGTAGTCTTCCGGACCAAAAGCGCTAGTTGGTGATGAAGCCCAACCTCGCTGGATTCAGTACAGAAATGGCGGGTGGAACAGTTACCCCGACAACCTGCTTAATGAATAGACTGGACCAAGTTCCTCCACTTTAACCGTCTCGAGTGAAGTGAACCCCCCAGAAAATCCAAGTGAGTATAACCGACGTCTGCTCCAGGTACAGTGGGACCTTCCCTCCACCGTCACCTCGGTAGAATCCTAAAGATAATGGCCACTAAGGTTACCAACCGCAACAAATGCACCTGGGGGAACAGTCTAAACTCCGACAGCACGCAAGGGCAGAGTAGCAAGCTCAATCCCCTTACCGGCTCCTTGACAATAATCCAAGGTTTACCGACAAGTGACCCCTGGCTCCTCGACAATGGTTAATCCGAGGTTTACCGTTTGTAATACGTGCGTGTCTGGCGTCGTTCCCAACGAGGGGGGAATGATCCCCTCACTGGTTCGGACACGAGCTCGTGCTTCTCCTTTAAGAGGAGCTTTCCCAGAGTACAAGTGAGACAATTGGATTTATTCTATCACAAGATAAGCTACTTGTTTGGTTTTGTTGTCTTGGAGAGTTAATTACTCACCTACTCCAAGACACTAGCCTGATCTAAATTGGTGCTTCAGAGCCCTAGTAAATAAAAGTTACTATTTCAATTTTACTTTAAGCGTTACTTTTATGGTTGTTCTTTAAAGTCAAAAGGTAGTGGAAGTGAAACCAATGGTGTGTAGACTCGACTCCAACCACTACAAAGATGCACCTAAGATGATTTACGCTACTTTGCTTTTTCAATGAAATTCTTAACTAAGAGAGTTGAGAGAATGCAAATTTTAGAGAAAACAACTTCCTTAGAAAAGACAATCAAAGAAACAATTCTCTTTTTCTTTTCAAGCACACAAACATGACCACTCTTTACTTGCACGAAAAATCTTTTTCTTTCAAAACTTTCAAAGCTACTTGAAACAAGACTTTTAAAGAAGATGTTTTTGTATTTTTCTTTTAATAAAGCAAATAAATCTAATTTAACAAAAATCAATCTTAACAACTATTAAAACCTACGAAAATTCACTCACAAGCAAACTAAAAGGTAAATTTACTCTAAGCAAACTTAACGAGGTCAAAACCTACAAGGATGTTTCTAGGTTGTTTTACTTGACCAAAATCAAATCAAGGACCAGCTATTGCAGAATCAAGAGCTGATCAAAACAAAACTCAAATCTTTTTGTTCTTTTTGTAAAATGGAATTCAAGACTTAATCAATAAGCACTTTGAAATTTGACCAAAGAGACAACTCAACAGGTTGGTTTCTCACACGGGTAGACTTACGACAGATCCGACTCTTAAGAAGGTTGACCAAACCAGAGAGATCTAAGGCTTGACAACTCCCACCATTAAAGTCACTACAAGATCTACTCAAAAATCAAACCCTAGGCTTAAATTTCAATGAAATCCACTAAAACACTTAATGCTATGAAAACAAGTTCAGGTGAAGATTCTTGGCAAGGGACTAATGAATCTGGGCAGAAAAACTAAGAAAAAACAAAATCTAAGAGTAAAAAAGCAAAAAATGGAGTTTTCTCAAATTTTAGCAGGGGGACGCAGGCAACCCGTTAGCACAGGTGCGGGCCCGCTCTGTGCACACAGCAAAAGCGCGTCCAGGGACGCACTGTGCAGCACTCAGAGGGTGCGTCCTACTGAAAAACTCAAGAAAAACCAAAATAAAACTAATCCTAAGCTAACCCACCCAGAGACAGAATCACAGAGCCAAAACCAGAAAAATAAACCAATTTTCTCAAAGCAAAGTTCACACAAAAGAAAAGACTCTTCTCATCAATGGATTCCCCAGCGGAGTCGCCAATTTGTCACACGGAATCAGTCAAGAGTGCGGACACAACCGACCTTCCTAGAAGTCTAAGACATTCTAATGACAAACAAAACAAACTGGAGCTATCCTTCTCTAAACATGCATTATGATATGAGAAATCAAGTGTTTCGTTCTTACCTTTGTCCAAACGCTGTTGTAGAAGTCCAAGCTTTGTTGATCTAGATGAGCTCCTCCTTTTCTCCAAAACCTGCAATCACCAACAGTCAAACAATTAAATAGCACATGATTATAACATAAAACAAAGCATATTCAACATATAGACCAAGGAGTACATGAAATAACCCATAAACAACAAGTTATTGAGAAGAATGGACCAATTTGCATTAAAGGTAATCAAAAGGAACCATTACAACCTGAGCCTTGGTGTTGTGCAAGCTCCTTCCAGGGTCCACAAGAGTCTTCCTCTACTTTGACAAAGCTCACCCACTTCCAAATAGAACAAGCAAAGATGGTAATCTCTCCTCACAAGCTTCTAAATGGGAGTCCTAATTCCTGCAGCATTTACCCTTAGAAAATGTATAGCTTCAACCTCTCCTCCTTCTGGCCCAATGCCTGTATTTATAGTACTCAAGAGGAGGTTAATCAGGTCCACCATCAATGGGATAATCCACTCTTTGGGTGGGATAGCTCCCTTATTGATGGGATAAGTTCCTCTTTGATAGGAGTGCATGAACCATCTGGAGGCGCCCAATACACGTCGAACAACCTTCTAGAATGCTCTAGAAATGACCACAAGTAACTTTTTAAAGATGAAACTTGCGCATTCTAACCTTTACAGGGGGACGCACCTGTCCCTTTACATACAGAGCGTCTTTGGACGCAGCTTTTGTGAACATTGGGAGCGTCCCCGCAGGTAAGATTGAGAGAACCTGCGTCCCCAAAGATAAATACATTTATACAAGACTTTCTCTCTTTTTGGAGTTTGACATGGAGAGCAAAGGCATAAGACTTGCCTAAGAGGGTAGCATGACTGTTGATTGAGCCATACTAACTGTAAATAGTCATGGTGACATTTTTTAGTGTAACAGGAGCTACAACCCCCTTAGCTCTTGTACTAGCTGATGTACTAGTACGTAGGTGCTAGCCTACAGAAGGCTACAACCTTCTTTCTTCCTCCAGGTACCACGTTTCATAAATTTTCAGACTGGATACTCATGGAACACAACATCATAATCTGAAGGCCACGTTTCATCCAATTTTCATATTGGACCCATCAATATCATTGAAGCACAAAATAAATCACCACTTGCATCATCAATCTCTGAATCACCCAATACTGAATCACTGAAACCCTGTCAACAAAATACAGTCACCGGAACACAGAGCAGAACACAAAACTCTGCAACAATATTTAGAGCCAACTGTATCATCAAAAATCATGCATCAGAGTGCATACACTACTTGGAAGAGCTGAACCAGTGTGTATACGCAACTTCACCAAGGCGAACCAGCGTATATGTCATCAAATACTTACTTATAACTTTGCTGCACTTCCAAACTTTAGACATACCCAGATCATTACATACAAAAGGATAATACGTGTGTTAGCAACCAGATCTAGTCCATTAGATCACATAAAGATAAGTCATTATGATCCTGATCCATTATTAGATCTCATCCATCAACACTGAAGCTAAACACAATCAACCAATCTGAATATGCAGAATACTGACACCAGTAAACAGTCACCAGAACTCAGAACTTTGCATCAACAACTAGAACCACCTGTAACTTCAAACATCATAGTTTATATGGTATACACTATTTAGATGTATCTAACTTGTGTATGTACGCGCTTTTATCAAAGTCAACCAGCGTATACATCTGTAAATATTCATTCATGATTTGCAGCTATTCCAAACTTGAGTTATACCCAGATCATAATATTTATAGAACATTACATGTGTCAGTATACAGATCAAGAATAAGCATGATCAAACCATATAGAGATGATTCATTCCAAGCCCTAAGATCCCAATCCATCATTAGACCTTGTCCTCCATCAACCACTGAGATTCCTCCTTGGCTCAGATCAAGAAAAGCATCATAAACCCATAACCTGCATACTAGATCTCACACTTCATTAGATATTTGAGAATTTCTGAGTGCTTTTGCCTAATGATCTTCTCCTCCTTTTATAGTCTTAGGCATTACTCAATACCATGGTCCAAAACCACTTAGAACCAATACCTTGGACCAAATACCTGGGGTCAACACATCGGACAAGATACCTTCGACCAATACCATGGATCACAATACCATGGTCCAAATACCACGGACCAAAACCAAATGTACGCGCCTTTCCTTGCATTAAAGTGCGTGTATACGCATACACACCTTCTGTACTGCTAACCCATGTGTATATGCGGCTTGGTCAAGGGGAACCTGTGTATATATCTTTTATTTCATTTTGAGAGATTGAACTGTCATCTGAGTGAGTTGCCATCTGAACTGATTCCTTGAAGCTACCCTGCAAATACTACTGTCATGCATTTTGTCACATCTGATATCTCTTCTATAGATTCATCTAGTTACCATGTATAAGTGAGTTGTTCTGCTACAAGAGGGTTGCCATCAAGTACAACACATTCATCATAATGCCAACAGAACCAAATACTGAATCAAAGACAACAAACTCCAAAGCTCATGCAAGAACTAGAAATCTGTGTTTTTGGGGCTGCTGAAGGGTCCCTTCCTCAAGTCATGATCTCGGAGGGAGGAAGTGAGGCCGAGACACTTGCTAACAACCTTATGGTGATCCCTTTTTCCCCTTGCTAACCTGCTACTTGAAAGAAGGCACAAATGGAAGCAAACTATCACACAACCAATCTAATCTACATTGCTGTAATGGAAATGCATCTACTAAGCAAACGAACAATTAAACTATGAATCTATACTAGCATACATGTACAATAAAGAGGAGCCTTGGTTGCTAGGGTTGGGCCCTAACCCAAGAGTGTTGGCTTATTGGGGCCTGACCCAGGTTCAAAGTTAATTAGCCAAACAAATCCCTGTACTACTGGCCCTTTCGGCAATAGTCCGCAGAGCACGGACTAAGGTCTCACCCGAAGTAGTATGGGGGGTGCTGGAACCAGGTTTGCGCACCGTTGAGATGTTTGAGGGGTTGAATTGGTTCAACTACTAGTCCCTATGCACAGGTTACTTTGCGCACTTCCCTGGCCTTCGTGCCCTGATATACTCACCTTTGCACAACCCTAACCAGGGGCTGTGGGGCTTACACGCTGCTGGAGCAGTGCTCTGCACTATTTCCCTAAGTTTCACTTACTTATCTTCCTACACCCATTAGTTATCTTCGCGTAAATGGATGTCTTACATAAGATTTATTTATACAACACATTCAAATGAGTTCGCGCAACAAATAAATAGTACACTTGCAATTTATACCCAATAATACTTTAAACAGGAAAAGATGCATAGAAATATGATGAAACTCCTCTTTATTAATGCTTCTAATGGTTACAGACTTGACCTGCCCTGCGCACTCAGCTGCAAGGGTCCGCGCACTCAGCTGCGGACTACTAGGCCTCTGCGCACTCAGCTGCAGAGCCTTCTCCTACTCTACGACCCAAAGACACACTTTACACTTTGACTCAATCTCTTAGACTCATCATGCTTCTATTCAGTTCATTCATTCATATCTTCTACACTTAGAGCCTCACTCTATTTATACAATCCCATGGTCCACGGACCATGGGTGGATCTTTCAAGCCGACATTACATTACAAAAACAAGGGCGGACAACCCTGTGACTCTATTATGACTTCGTGCTTTGCGCCCACAAATCGCGGAGCTTTTACAAAGGACTTGGTCAAAACTTGGGCTTTAAGCCCCAAAACATGCCTTGGGGGGATTCCATGCCCAACAGGCCCCCAACACAAACATCGTGACTCGCCCTCGAGTCACTCTATTGGTGTGAAGATCTTCGTGTGGAGTCCCTCTAACTTTGCTCGAACCGCTGCAAGGTCGGTAGTGCACTGAGTGCCTGCCTGCTGAATCTCTTGTACTCGTTGTTCCGAGACCACGGTGTCAAAACTACTTCCCTGAACCTGTTCTTGCATCACCTGCATTTGATTATAGTCTCGTGCCTTTGTCCGGCTACTTGGAGCACGAAGATTGTGCTTCTTCTGGCTAGTCACATAGCCGGGCTACCCGTGTAGGGCTTCAATCGACTGCCATTCACTTTGCTTGGGAAAGGTTCTCCGTTTAGCTTTACCAATTGTACTGCACCTCTGTCTGTGACCTCCTTAACAAAGTATGGTTCAAACCAATGCATTCTGAACTTTCCAGGAATTTATCAAACTTACTATCATACAACAACACTAAATCATGTACCTTGAAGGTGTGCAACTTAATATGGCGATCGTGCCAGGCCTTCTCACGCTGCTTTTGTACCTGCTGGTGGAAGCCAGCTAGGAACCATTCCTCTTCAAGTTATTCCAACTGCGCGAGCCTCTCTTCCAGGGCTTCGCTGTCTGTCATACTTGTGAGCGCTATTATGTGCAGACTAGGTATAATATACTCCATTGGCATGACAACTTCCACGCCATAAACCAACCGGAAAGGTGTCTGTCCCGTCAGTTTCTTGCACATTGTCCTATAAGCCCATAGTACTGCAGGTACGCGCAGGTCCCAATCACTCCATTGTGCGTTGCATACTTTGGTCAGCACAGTCTACAATATTTGTTGAATTCTTCTATTGTCCCATTGGCTTGTGGGTGACATGATGTGCTTTTCTGATGATACACTTGAAACTATTCTGTTAGCGTGCTGATTATTTCATTCAGGAAATGTGTACCGCGATCACTCATCAAGATTTTCAGACATCCAAATCAAGTCAATACGTGTTCGAACAAAAAATTTGCAGCCGTGGTGGCCATGCAGTCTTTGACCAGCTGCACTTCTACCCAACGAGTCAGGTACTCTGTCGCGGTGATAATGTATCTCACGCCCATCTTTCCCTGAGGTTTGATAGGTCCTACAAAGTCGATTACCCACTTTTCGAAGGGCTGCAATGTCATTTGTGGATTCAAAGGCATCTCATCCCTCCACGATGGTTTACCTATTCTTTGACATATATCACAGGCCT
Source organism: Pinus tabuliformis (assembly GCA_031772625.1). Taxonomy (NCBI): domain Eukaryota; kingdom Viridiplantae; phylum Streptophyta; class Pinopsida; order Pinales; family Pinaceae; genus Pinus; species Pinus tabuliformis. Next base: position 1,268,066,704 of record CM062809.1, read on the forward strand.
TACAGTGTGCTTTTGAATCCTGATGAAGGGTTGGCCACCACAACCCTGCGCGGAGAATATTTTGCGTGGTCGCTCGCCCTGCATAGTGTCCTCCTGCAGCGCCCCCATGCACTTCCATGAGGATCTGACTTCGTTCAAATTCAGGTACATACCTTTGCAGTATCTCATCATTGCCCATCTTATATAGGTGCCCCGCGATGATAGAAAAATCAGCCGCGCGCACCACCAGTTCCTTCTTCTACTGGACGGAGTATTCCTTCGGTGTAGTCCCCATTGTCAGAAAGTGGATTATATCTTCAAAGTGTCCGTCCACTACGTGCATAGCAAAGAGTTGTGCATCAGGTAATCCTTCCTCCAAATTAGTAGGTTCCTCTCCTGTCTCGATTCGTGACAAGTGATCTGGTCCTGCATTTAGGCGTCTCGGCTTCACAATGACCTAAAAATCATACTCCTGGAACAATAAGAGTCACCTGCATATGCGCCCCACCAACACAGGCTTATTAACCAAGTATTTTAGCGCGAAATGGTGTGTATACATCTTGAAGTGGCCCCCTAGCAAATAGTGCTGGTATTTTTGGAGCGCGTACACCATAGCCAACCCCTCGTGTTCAGTTGTGGAATAGTTCTTTTCTACTTTAGACAACCTGTGACTTGCGAACGTGATAGGGTGATCCAAGCCCTCTCCTCCCTCTTGTGTTAGTACCGCTCTGAGCGCTATACAGGACACATCGACATGGACATGAAACTCCACATCCCATGTTGGGAAGACCAGGATTGGCGCGGAGGCCAATTTCTCTTTTCGTACCTCCAGGCGCTTCATGCAATTGTCATTCCAACAGAACGTGACATCCTTTTTCAATAGTTTCTCCATTGACACGGTGATCTGGGAATAAATTTTGATGAACTTTCTGTAGTACCCCGTATGTCCCAGGGTAGCGCGCAGCTGTTTGACACTTCGCTGTGCTTCCAAATTCAGAATTACTGCAATCTTCGCGGGGTCTACCATTAGTCCCTGTTTGGAGACCACATGTCCCAATAGGTTCCCAAAGGGAACCAGAAACGTACACTTCTTGAGGTTTAGCGCGATTTGGTGTCATCGGCAAGTATCCAGCATCAATCGTAAGCTTGCTACATGGTGCTTAACCAATCCAAATATAGTGCAATCATCCAGATAGACCTCCAGGATTTTGTGGATATATTATTTGAAGGTTGCAACAACTATGTGCGAAAAGATGGCTGGCACGTTCTTCAACCCAAACGACATAACGGTGTATTGAAATCAGCCCCACTCAGTCGTGAAGGTGGTCTTGCTGTTGTCTTCCTGCGTGATTTTTATCTGGGGGTACCTTGAGAACCCATCAGTAAAAGAATATGCTTCTTGCCCGTCGACATTTTCCAATACTTCATTTTTGAACGGAGTTGGGAATGGGTCGTGCACACGTGTCATTCAATTTTTTGAGGTCCACGCATATTCTTATCTCGCCCTTCTGCTTCTTTTCTTGCACTACCATAGGGCTTACCCAGTCGGATTCTTCCATTGGCTCAATGATTCCAGTTGCGAGCATTTTGTCTAGTTCTACGCGGACCTTTTCCTTGTACTTCGGATTCAAGTGGTAAGGCCTCTGCTTAACTGGCTTCACGTCGGGTTTTAAGGTGATCTTCATCATCCCTAAATTGCCAACAATTCCTTTTAAGTCCGTGATCTTGGTCGGGAATAAGTCCTAGTACTCGTGGAGTAACTCAGCGACCTTATCCACCATCGCGTCATCCCAGTAATCATCGAGCGTTGCATACTTAGGTTTGGCCTTCGTACGAATGTTTACCTACTTTTTATTTATCGCGTCATCCCAGTAATCATCGAGTGTTGCATACTTAAGTTTTGCCTTTGTACGAATGTTTACCTACTTTGTATTTATCGGCGTGGTTATGTCAGGGTCTTCAATTAATGACCCCTGAATCTCGCAATAGCCTTCAGTTTCTAGAATGTTAACTTTTCGTGGATCTTCGTCGCCTTCTTCAATATTCACGTTGTAACACTCCAGTGCGCAGCTTAGCATGGTCGCCCATTCAGGTTGAATCACTTCTAATGGCTCCTAGGGTATTTTAAAAATAACAGCTTTAACTGCTTATAGCACATCATCAACAGTATCCCACCAACGATCCTCAAACGTGAAGGTTAATAGGATCCCTTCGCGCAAGATATCCCATTCACTTGTTCCATGGCGGAGCCCGTCTCTATATACCAGTTCATGGGTATAATATCCAGGGTATGATAGAACAGGTGCACCCACTCAGGCTGTGGCTCTTCCCCATAGACTTTTGTCCATTTGGCAAGGTGCGCGTGCGGATCATCCCGTTCGTCATACTTTTCTTTTAATTGCATCTGAGGCTTCCCAAACTACATGCGCATCATCCTTCTACATTCGCACCAATCCTCAAAACTCCTTTGGTGTGTACCCCACCACCTTGCTGGAGTAGCACGCAATACCCATTTCAAAGCTTAGAAACATTGTTGTTCCGACACCTTGCTTTCAAATCTATTCAGTAAGTCATCCACCTCACTTAACCCATCATATGTAGGTGGATATCTTACCTCTATTGATACGCAGTGCAATGATCTCATCATCATGTTACAATTTAGCGTGGTTACCTCGTGTAACTGGTTCTGCCATCGTTCTATCTCCTCTTTCGGATCTAATGTGTAGTATCTTTTGTGTTCCCATGATATTCGTCCATCTGCAGTTGGGTTTACCCAGTCTTTCTCTCACGCGGTTATCTTGTAGATGCAATCTAAGTCGTCGTCACTTTCGTAGTCACGCACTGGCTCTATGTAGTGCTATCCTTTTGCGGGGTCCAAAGGTACAACTATGCACAGAGAGTTTTTCTCAAAAATCATCTTGCACTTCTTCAGATTTATCACCCCATTCATGTCAGTGGCCCAATCTATTCCTAATAGCGTGGGGTAGGGATTGCTGTCATCAACAATCTCTATTATGTTGAAGTCTGCTAGAGCACTTGCTCCTTCAATATCCACTGTGATTCCCTGCAATCTCCCCATAGGTAGGATCTTTTGTTGGTTCACCATTTGCAGTTGGATAGGAGACCATTGCAGTGTAGGCCTTCCCATGCGCTCCCATGTTTGCTTCGATAGAACGTTCACGTCTGATCCTTGGTCCATAATCACTTGGTCAATCTCATATTCCCCAATCTGCATGGTCAATCTCGTTTCCCTTCCCGTTCGCGTCGTGTGATTTCTGAGCTTTCGGACTATGCGTAATTCTCTTGCTGTAGTCCTAGCACATCTATTTATGAGTTCCAACAGCCCCTTTACAGTCTTGCTATCATGCAGAAGCTTCATGCATGTTTCCAGGAATGTTGTGAGCATCGATGGGTCCATTTTCAGCTCCGTTCTGTCTTTACTTCCTGAAGTGGAGGCATCAGCGAAGCCCTTCTTGGCTTCCATGAAGGTTTCCTTAACGCGCTCCAAATAAAACTCTGGTTCCTTCGTTGCAGCCTTACAAACCCAAGTACTTTCTTCAGGCTACTTACCTTTGTCATCCCTTGTCGTAATTCTACTTTGGAGCGTAATATTTACATTAAGGTCTTCCTCGTGTGGCTCAGACCTCATCATTTGTAGGTTCTGAGTCAGGGGAGGTTGGAGTGATCCTTTATCGCATAACCTCGCTATTAGTGTGGGACAATCCTCCGTCTCATGATCAAACAATGTACAATACAAGCATGATGGTCGTGTTGGATTTGTACAATCACGGACATAATGTCCTGGCTCTCTGCAATTGTAACACATCAGTTGTCCATGACCTCTTCCAAGCCCTCCTCCACCTCAGCCTCGTTCACGCCCCTGAAATCCGGTTTGTGCCATCCCTGCGTTCTGGTCAAGGGGCCGCATTTCGGCCTGAACTCTGTAGGTAGGAGTCCGATCCATCATCAGTTCATAACTTCTACAGGAGCGCTCATCATGTCCCACTGACCTACAGAAGTTACGAGAACAACTGCTATGAATTCTACGTGTACTTCTGCGATAAATGGCAATTATCTGTAGCATGCTTTCCTCCTATTTGACAAATTGCACACCATAATGCAGGCGTCGCGCTCAGTCCTACTTGTGCCTTCGGTCTTAATGGCATTGGTCCACCTCCTAGGAGGTAGTTTGCGAACACCAGGTAGTGATCCTTGTCGTGTCCTTGACCTTTGTGCTTTATGCACCATACCTCGTCGCACACTTCTGGGCGAGCTGTCTTGTCTTCTTTCAAACTCTGCATCTCAAGGCACAAGTTTTTCAACTGCGCGTGAATCTGTTGAACCCCCAAGTTGGGATCCTATATCGGGGTCTCGTGCAATCTCATCACGACTTCAAAGGCCTCGGCCTGAGTTGTTAGCCTCTGTTGTGACATCACATTCCTTAGACGCGGCGTTAACGATGCTACAAACCATTCGCGATATTGGCCATCCATCGACGTCATGTTAGCTTTGCGAATTGTGCACTTCAGTCTCTGATCCAACTCCCAACGGGTCTCGCCTAGTAGCATTGTGATTTCCTTGAACCCAATGATCGACTGCGCCTCTAACTTCGGCCTGCTAAATTCTTTGTTTAGCGCAGTTTGAATATCTACGATCCCTACATTCAGATTGCCATATGTTTAATGTACCAGGTCAGCACGCGACCTTGCAGAATGCTGACCAACATCACTTTCTTTATATTGTCATCCGTAACTCCCTGCGCTTCCCATACAACTTTTATCACGAACCAAAACTGGTTCGGATCTTTATTTCCTACTCCCTTGAACACTGGCAACATTATCGCACTTGACATATTGATTCGCGGTGGTGGTATGGGTGAAGATGGGGGTGAAGACGGTGAAACTGGTGGTGGTGTGGGTGGGGGTGGTACGTGTAGAATCCTTTGTCTTATCAAATTTATTGCACTTCTTGGTGAGACCTTTGTGAGCTCTTCCTTGTCCCCTTGTGGAGGTGAAATTAAGGGGCTAGTTTCTAGTTCTACACTACCTTCGTTTCTATAGATTCTCCCACTTCACGTAGCCCCAAACATCAATTTATTCGCATAACCTTCTTTTCACACAATAGCATTATAATCCAGGTGTTCAAAGATTTAACGTACTTACCTCGCAGTCCTTTGAGGAAGCGTCATTCTACCTCACTATAGCTGACTAAAGTATCTACCGCGAACTCAGTGATGAATCCTCCTATAATTCATTCGAGCCAATGCTCAACAATGCTTGCTATCTTATCCTCCGATGCTTCCACTCTGCGCACCAATTTTGGAGTCCACACAATAGGTCTGTCGAGCTTACACCTTCCTTGGCTATCTGCTAGCTTCGCGATCCACTCGTATAGCTCAGTAGGGAAAGATGAGAAGAAAATTTCGTGGATCTATGTGTATAAGTAGCAGTCTAACCACTCTTCTTTTGATAGTTGTGGATTCCTGTTCTCCTACATCGTGAACTCGTGAATCTTCCTATCCAACCAATCTTCAATTCCTTTCTTTGTTGGATTCTAGTGATACGACATCAGATATCTCTATGCAGATATTGGTCTCGACAATGGAACCATTTGTTGGCTTGTTGGGGCTTGACCCAGGTTCAGAGTTAATTAGCCAAACAAATCCATGTACTACTGGTCCTTTCGGCAATAGTCCGTGGAGCCCGGACTGAGGTCTCACCCAAAGTAGTATTGGGGGGCGTTGGAACTAGGTTTCTACACCCTTGAGATGTCTGAGGGGTTGATTTGGTCCAATTGCTAGTCCCTGCGCGCACTTCCCTGGCCTTCGTGCCCTGATATACTCACCTTCGCGCAGCCCTAACAAGGGGCTGTGGGGCTTCTGCACTACTGGAGCAGTGCTCTGCGCTATTTCCCTAAGTTCCACTTACTTATCTTCCTACACCCGTTAGTTATCTTTGTGTAAATGGATGTCTTACGTTAGATTTATTTATACAGCACATTCATATGAGTTCATGTAGCAAATAAATAGTACACTTGCAATTTATACCTAATAATACTTTAAATAGGAAAATATACACAGAAATATGATGAAACTTCTCTTTATTATTGCTTCCAACGGTTACAGACTCAACTTGCCCTGCGCACTCAGCTGTGGGGGTCTGTGCACTCAGCTGCAGAGCCTTCTCCTACTCTATGACCCAAAGACACACTTTACACTTCAACTCAATCTCTTAGACTCATCATGCTTCTATTCTATTCATTCATTCCTATCTTCTACACTTAGAGCCTCGCTCTATTTATAAAATCCCATTGTCCGCGGACCATGGGTGGATCTTTCAAGCTGACATTACATTACAAAAACAAGGGCAGACAACCCTGTGACTCTATTACGACTTCGCGCTCCGCACCCAAAAATCGGGGAGCTTTTACAAAGGACTTGGTCAAAGCTTTGGCTTTAAGCCCCAAAACATGCCTTGGTGGGATTCCATGCCCAACAAAGAGCTTCAGCCCTCTGAGTTAACTCAGTGCTGGCTCAAAGCAAAACTCATTCTTATTACCAAAACAATGGATTACATCAAGTCACAAGTCTTGCAGCTCGAAAATAGAGTAGAGTTTTGCAATCAAAAATCTAAATCCTACTGAGGTCCTAGGCCTCTCTACTTATACATCTGAAGTCTCCAACAACTTCCTTAAAATTAGGGAGGTTCGGCTCCCAAACTCGAGATAAACTGGTGCTTTGTCTTTCACTTGCTTAGCTGCCTTCTAGTCCTCATGATTTGGCTATTTGCACTCCGAGCTGATGGAGGAATATTTGAATGGAGGGGTAGTAAATGAGGAGGATTTACCTCCTATAATCCCTCTCCCTTGTCCCATTCGAGTTTTGACCATGGTTTTTGTCAAAATTCCTTGCGTTTATCCTTTAATCCTGCATTAAATTCACATTAGACCACAAAGCAAAATATCCAACTCTAACTCATCTCATAAACAAAATATAATCAAAAGTATGCAATAAGTTATGAGAATAGTTGGTTTGACTAAGATAGGAGGTGAATTAAGGCCCATATAATTACCCAATGATGAGGCTCATCATCACCCCCCTACTGAAAGTGTTTCTCATCCTCTGAGAAACTTAGTCAATATCCATATCCTTCATGGCTCTGGTAACCTCTTTGACATCCCATGCCTCTGCTGTGGTCTCTTCTTCTTGTTCATAGAACCCTGCTTTCTTTTCTACTTCTTCCCACTGCCTCTTTTCTTCTTCTTCTTTTCTCCCTTCTAGCATCCCTAAGAGTAGTGGTGGACTAAGTTTTAGGCCTATCCAATTGACCTTCAACCTTTGCATAAATTTCTTATACATAGGTGTCCTGTTGAGTGCCTCTCTCAACCTTTGAGGGGAGTGATATTCTCTTATCTTCAAGCTGTGTGGCAATGTATTCCATCTCCTTAGGCAAGCATGTATACTATCATCTCCTAGCAGCCTAAACATGTCCTCAAAATGTGAAATTGCTTGCTCTTGGGCAACAAGATATCTAGGTGCCAGTTGAGGATCATTTGCAATCAAATTATGGGTACTGATGAGGGCCATGGGATTTGATTGTTCAACTCTGATCAAAAGAGGTTCATTCTGCTCTCTGGCCAATATTCTTTTCATCTCTACAACTCTTGACTCCTCATGGTTCATCCATGAAGCCAAAGCCATTAATTGTAGATCTCCTAGCTTGGCATTAGGGTCCCAAACATTCATGTCTATGAGGGCCATGTTGTGCAAATAAAACTCAGCCATTTTGGCCCTATCCTCTAGTGTACTTTGATCACAAAGATCAATAAACTGCCTATAGTCCTAAAATGGCATGGTTCCCCTCTGTGCTAGTGTCTTAATCTGAAACTGTAGCCATTGTTCTTTGAGGTAAAGAGCATAGGATTTAGCTGGCATCCTACACTAGATTGCCTCCAAGGAGAGGCTGGCCATACATGCTAGTTGGTTCTCTCTTTCCTGCAGCTGTCCCCTCAGCCATGCATTTTCTCTCTCAAGTTGACTTCTCATTATAGCTTCTCTGTCCCTTAAGCCACTTAGCTCTTTACCCATTTCTTTGAGTTTCTCTTCCATGTGCCCAATGTCTTCCACCCCCTTTGATTTGGCGATCTGCATCCATCGGTGGGTTCTAGCCCTCTCCTTCTCAAGCTCGAAGAACAGTGGGATGGAAAATTTTTGAGGTATTACCCTGCCTCCTTCAATAAACCGGTAATAGGAGTCCAGGTTAGGTTGGGGGCTGGGTTCCTTTGTCTCTAGGTCTTCCTCTTTAGCTTCTTGCTGCTCCCCTACCTTGCTTTCCAATTTCTGTGCCTCCTGTAGTTTCAGTAGAGTATCCTGTAGGACTGTTTTTGCTTCCTGTAGGTTTTGCTGTGGATCCTGTAGGATTGCCTTACCCTTTGAGGAAGTTGATCTAGTAGTAGGCCTCCTTACATAGGTGATAGGTGACTTAGGGGAAGGCATTTTGTCTTTTTGTGTAGGGGAATCTTCAATCTCAATAGGAATTTTTGTTGATGTTTGTGGCTTCCCCTATTTTATTCTTGTGCTCTTTCTTGTTCTGAAATATAGTGGGGTTTGCCTCCTCCTTTTTCCTTTTTTCTTGACTGGGGTGCTGAGAAAAGTGAGGGAAGATGATACCTTTCTCTTAGTGGCCTTTGGAGACACCCTAGGTGACTCCTCCTTGTGTTCTTTCCCCTTTGTTTTATTGCCTTCTTCTTCTCTATTTTTCTTGTCTTCTTCCTCTTGTGGATCTTCATCATCTCTATCAGTTTCCTCCTTAATTTCCTCCTCTGTTTCTTCATCATCTCTCTCCTCCCTCTTCTTCTTTAGATTCATCATGTTCCTTTGTGTCAGCTTCTTCTTCATCCATCTCATCCTTATCTTGCTCTGTATCTTCCTCTTCCTATTTTTCCTCCTCTTCACTGACAGTAGGACTAACATCATAAGTTAGGGCTTTAATGTCATCCTCTGCTGGCAAGTCTTTGAAGACTGACCATGTTATAGGGATTCTGAGGTTTTGGAGGGCATATTCAATGAGGATCTTAATCAACCCATGGTGAGCCAATTTTTGGGAATCCCTTCCTTCACTTTGTTGCTGGAGTCTATGAGTGATTGCAACAAGAAATAGGGTATGCTGAGTCTTTGGTGAGGTGGTGTTTCTATCCCAAATCTTAATTCCTCAAGGATCCTGAAATGATAGCCATAAAAAACACTATATCTACCCTCACATGAGATGTATTTGATGAGTTGGTAGCCTACCTCACTCCATGGGTATGGCAGACTGTCCCTCACTCCATTTTTGTCCTCAGTGGGTTCTTCACCTTCTAAAAAGAATTTCCTTTTTGCCACCTGGCTGTCTCCAAGTTAACTGGCCACCTTTTCACTTATAAACCAACTATCTTGTAATACTTACAACTTTTGACTACATGATTGTCATGCGGAAAGAGTCAATTTTGCGGACAAAACCGATCTCCCTAGAAGCTAAGGCTTTCTAGTGACAAACAAGACAATCAAGCACTATCTTTCCCTAAATATGCATTTAAAATACAAGCAAACAGGTGTTTAAAGCATACCTTTAGTCCAACGCTGTTTGTAGCAGCCAAGCCTCTCCGATCCAGATGAGCTCCTCCTTCTCCTTGAAGCCTGCATTCACTAACAAGCAAACGATTACATAGCACTTGAATAACTCATATAATAAAACATATTCATCGTAAAGACCAAGGAGTATATGAAACAAATTATATATAACAACTTGTTGAGAAAAATGAACTTAATTGTATTAATTGGAAACAAAAGAAACCATTACAACCAGTGCCTTGGTGTTGTGCAGGTCCCTCCCAGGGTCCAGCAAGAGTTCTCCTTTACTTTGATCAGCTCACCCACTTCCAAATGAAGCTAAGAAAGGATGGGAATCTCTCCTCTCAAGCTCTATAAGGGAGTCCTAATTTCAGCAGCATCTACCCTTAGGAATGTTCAACTTTCAACCTCTTCTCCCTCTGGCCCAGTGCCTGTATTTTTAGTGTTTTGGAGGAAGTTAATCAGGTCCACCATCAATGGGATAAGCCCCTCTTTCAATGGGATAGCTCCCCTCTTGATGGGATAAGTTCCTCTTTCTTTGGGATGCATGAACCATCTGGAGGTGCTCAATCCACGTCAAACCATCTTCTAGAATGCTCTAGATTCGACCACAAGTAACTTTTTTGAAGTAAAACTCGCGCCTTTTGACCTTTACAGGAGTACGCACCCACCCCTTTACAGACAGAGCGTATAAGTACGCAGGTATTATGAACTTGAGGTGCGTACACGCAGGTAAGGGTAAGAGAAGCTGCGTAACCAGAGTTATATTGATTTTTAAGGACTTTCTCTCTTTCTTGGAGTTTGACATGAGGAGCAGAGGTATAAGACTTGCCAAGGAGGACAGTATGACAATTGATGGAGCCATACTGACTACAAATAGTCATGGTGACAAATTTTAGTGTAACAGATTGCCCCCTAAAGTGCGAAGCCTATAGTAGATTAGGGTTTCATATCATCTAGGAAGGGTGAAGTACTTTATCATTTCAAGGATTATCTTGTGGAGAGCCCAGTCGGAACCTGCAAATATTCAACACAAAATACATATATAAGATCATATCATCGCTGAGGTAGGCATTCCCATACTCAGATTGAAAACTTTAACTAACAAACTAACTACTGCTCTGATATAGGAATGATTTCGCAGTACATCATAATCATAGACTCATGTAGACACAGTATGGACGTAGCCATCTGTTTATAATTAGTCTACTATATAATGAATACAAAACTCCTCGCAGCCTGGATGGTGGAAACGAGATCCAGGGTCTTCATTTCCGCTTCCCGAAATAGTACGATTCTATCCATGCGAATAAATGAGTTGATATCGAACATGGTAGAAACCACTTGATTACCAGTCAATGATGTAAACTGTTAACAAGTGTGAGAGAGACCACCAGTGATGTCAATGGTTCTCAAAGTACCCAGTACAATCCATGAGATGTGAATGAATGTGTTGATGTCGAACATGTCACGGAATCCTTCGATCGAAAGTCAATGATGTAAACTGTCGTCAAAGGCGAGAAACCTGCCATTGATGCATGCAGATTTCAAGGTACTGACGATTTCTAGGTCATCTTTCTAGATAATGTGCTGATGTCGATAGAAAGCGACCCGTTGCAGGCAAGCCCACAACACGAAATCATAGATCAAGTTGAAGAAACGTAGCTGTAAGGACTGACTCAGGGATGGTCAAGATGGATGACAGGTATTTTGCAGATGAATAGTTTATTTGCAAGACTCCTCTTGAACACATAACAACACTATAGATGGTTTGGTGACAATTGTCCCAAAGTTAATACCCGGAAACCGGCTGAAGACTTTCAATGTGGTTTGATCAACTATTAGGCAAAGGATTTCCCAACCCAGGTGAATGAAAAGTGTCGTGTTCAAGAGTGGTGATAAGGTTTCTTCGAGACAAAGGATAACAAATAGGCTCATTTTTCTCTCTTTCCCCCACCATTTCTGGCAAGTACCTCTTTATTTTTTACAAGCTTGAGGAGGATAACATTTGCTTGATTATAAGCTCATCCTTCGGATGAGTCCAACTTAGTTTAGATTCGAACCCTAAAAAGGAGTGGTCCGTTCCTGTTTGTAATCGAACAGGTCCTTTACTGTGAAATTTTAACGAGTCCAGTATAGGAGAAACTCGACGTTTTTCAATTTTAGAGAGTCTGAAAAACTTAAGAAGACTCCAGGGTTGACCTTTTTCGTAAATTTGTGTCTCCCAAGCCCGAAAAAGTATAAAATAATTCTTGAGAGAACCGCTTGATCTTTTACGACCAAGGAGTACTTTTCGTTATTAGTGTCACTGACCCGAAAAAGTAAAAAAGCGATCAACGACACGTCGTTTTATAACCAATATCGAATTTGAAACGACAAAAATCTGGCAATCTTTTCATGTTTTTTACGGTCGGAAAAGTATACCGTCTTTTAATTCCGTTTTAACGAGTGTAAAAGAAACGATCGACAATCTTTTCATGTTTTAGGAGTCAGAAAAGGGCTTAAAAGATGACTCTAAGGTTTCACTTTTTCGTAAGTTTTAACGAGTTCGAAAAAATGATAAAAATGTACTCATGGTTTTCGCTTTTTCGTAAGTTTTAACGAGTTCGAAAAAATGATAAAAATGTACTCATATGGCCGACTTCAATTTAATTTACGAGCAAGAAAAGACGGAAAGAACTCGGCATTTTCATTTGTTTTACGAGATTGAAAAATAGCAAAATAATCTCGGTATTTTCATGAGTTTAACGAGTCTTGAAAATAACTGAAATTGACTCGAAATAGGTTTCATTTTTACAAAAGCTTGAAACAGAGAAAAAACTATGCTTCAAAGTAGTTTCATTTTTACACAAGCTTGAAATAGAGAGAAAACTGTGCTTGATGCCCCCTAAGCGTAATTGTTAGAGCGCATGCCCCCCAGCTTCATTTCATTCAACTAAGTACAAGCTGGATGGAATGAAGGTTCTTGTATGAGATCATTTGAAAGACTCGACCTAAAACTGTAAGAAAATTATGCAAAACACTGAAATAACTAACCTAAATATACAACTTAACATTTATGAGATCTAGTCAAACTCTCGACTCAATTAGAGGAGGATTTGTTTCATTTTTTAACGAGCTTGACACAGGAAAAGAACTATGCTCAGATTCGGTTTCATGTTTACGCAAGCTTGAAACGAAAAACTATGCTTGTTATAAGTTCGCATGCCCCCAGCATAATGACGCAAATCAAGGTACATGCCCCCAGCGGAGTCGCCATTTTGTCATGCGGAAAAAGTCAATTTTGCGGACAAAACCGACCTCCCTAGAAGCTAAGGCTTTCTAGTGACAAACAAGACAATCAAGCACTATCTTTCCCTAAATATGCATTTAAAATACAAGCAAACAGGTGTTTAAAGCATACCTTTAGTCCAACGCTGTTTGTAGCAGCCAAGCCTCTCCGATTCAGATGAGCTCCTCCTTCTCCTTGAAGCCTGCATTCACTAACAAGCAAACGATTACATAGCACCTGAATAACTCATATAATAAAACATATTCATCATAAAGACCAAGGAGTATATGAAACAAATTATATATAACAACTTGTTGAGAAAAATGAACTTAATTATATTAATTGGAAACAAAAGAAACCATTACAACCAGTGCCTTGGTGTTGTGCAGGTCCCTCCCAGGGTCCAGCAAGAGTTCTCCTTTACTTTGATCAGCTCACCCACTTCCAAATGAAGCTAAGAAAGGATGGGAATCTCTCCTCTCAAGCTCTATAAGGGAGTCCTAATTTCAGCAACATCTACCCTTAGGAATGTTCAGCTTTCAACCTCTTCTCCCTCTGGCCCAATGCCTGTATTTGTAGTGTTTTGGAGGAAGTTAATCAGGTCCACCATCAATGGGATAAGCCCCTCTTTCAATGGGATAGCTCCCCTCTTGATGGGATAAGTTCCTCTTTCTTTGGGATGCATGAACCATCTGGAGGCGCTCAATCCACGTCAAACCATCTTCTAGAATGCTCTAGATTTGACCACAAGTAACTTTTTTGAAGTAAAACTTGCGCCTTTTGACCTTTACAGGAGTACGCACCCACCCCTTTACAGACAGAGCGTACAAGTATGCAGGTATTATGAACTTGAGGTGCGTACATGCAGGTAAGGGTAAGAGAAGCTGCGTAACCAGAGTGTCATGCGGAAAGAGTCAATTTTGCGGACAAAACCGACCTCCCTAGAAGCTAAGGCTTTCTAGTGACAAACAAGACAATTAAGCACTATCTTTCCCTAAATATGCATTTAGAATACAAGCAATCAGGTGTTTATAACATACCTTTAGTCCAACGCTGTTTGTAGCAGTCCAGCCTCTCCGATCCAGATGAGCTCCTCCTTCTCTTCGAAACCTGCATTCACTAACAAGCAAACGATTACATAGCACCTGAATAACTCATAAAATAAAACATATTCATCATAAAGACCAAGGAGTATATGAAACAAATTATGTATAACAACTTGTTGAGAAAAATGAACTTAATTGTATTAAGTGGAAACAAAAGAAACCATTACAACTAGTGCCTTGGTGTTGTGCAGGTCCCTCCCAGGGTCCAGCAAGAGTTCTCCTTTACTTTGATCAGCTCACCCACTTCCAAATGAAGCTAAGAAAGGATGGGAATCTCTCCTCTCAAGCTCTATAAGGGAGTCCTAATTTCAACAACATCTACCCTTAGGAATGTTCAGCTTTCAACCCCCCCTCCCTCTGGCCCAATGCCTGTATTTATAATGCTTTGGAGGAAGTTAATCAGGTCCACCATCAATGGGATAAGCCCCTCTTTGAATGGGATAGCTCCCCTCTTGATGGGATAAGTTCCTCTTTCATAGGGATACATGAACCATCTGGAGGCGCTCAATACACGTCAAACCATCTTCTAGAATGCTCTAGATTCGACCACAAGTAACATTTTTGAAGTAAAAATCGCGCCTTTTGACCTTTATAGGAGTACGCACCCACCCCTTTACAGACAGAGCGTACAAGTACGCAGGTATTGTGAACTTGGAGTGCGTACACGCAGGTAAGGTTAAGAGAAACTGCGTAACCAGAGTTAATTGACTTTTTAAGGACTTTCTCTCTTTCTTGGAGTTTGACATGAGGAGCAGAGGTATAAGACTTGCCAAGGAGGATAGTATGATAGTTGATGGAGCCATACTAACTGCAAATAGTCATGGTGACAAATTTTAGTGTAACAGATTGCCCCCTAAAGTGCGAAGCCTGTAGTAGATTAAGGTTTCATATCATCTAGGAAGGGTGAAGTACTTTATCATTTCAAGGATTATCTTGTGGAGAGCCCAGTCGGAACCTGCAAATATTCAACACAAAATACATATATAAGATCATATCATCGCTGAGGTAGGCATTCCCATACTCAGATTGAAAACTTTAACTAACAAACTAACTACTGCTCTGATATAGGAATGATTTCGCAATACATCATAATCATAGACTCTTGTAGACACAGTATGGACGCAACCATCTGTTTATGATTAGTCTACTGTATAATGAATACAAAACTCCTCGCAGCCTGGATGGTGGAAACTAGATCCAGGGTCTTCATTTCTACTTCCCGAAATAGTACGATTCTATCCATGCGAATAAATGAGTTGATGTCGAACATGGTAGAAACCACTTGATTACCAGTCGATGATGTAAACTGTTAACAAGTGTGAGAGAGACCACCAGTGATGTCAATGGTTCTCAAAGTACCCAGTACAATCCATGAGATGTGAATGAATGTGTTGATGTCGAACATGTCACGGAATCCTTCGATCGAAAGTCAATGATGTAAACTGTCGTCAAAGGCGAGAAACCTGCCATTGATGCATGCAGATCTCAAGGTACTGACGATTTCTAGGTCATCTTTCTAGATAATGTGCTGATGTCGATAGAAAGCGACCCGTTGCAGGCAAGCCCACAACACGAAATCATAAATCAAGTTGAAGAAATGTAGTTGTAAGGACTGACTCAGGGATGGTCGAGATGGATGCCAGGTATTTTGCAGATGAATGGTTTATTTACAGTAACCTCTTGAACACATAACGACACGACAGATGGCTTGGTGACAATTGACCCAAAGTTAATACCCGGAACCGGCTGAAGATTTTCAATGTGGTTTGATCAACTGTTAGGCAAAGGATTTCCCAACCCAGGTGAATGAAAAATGTCGTGTTCAAGAGTGGTGATAAGGTTTCTTCTGAGACAAAGGATAACAAATAGGCTCATTTTTCTCTCTTTTCCCCCACCATTTCTGGCAAGTACCTCTTTATTTTTTACAAGCTTGAGGAGGATAACATATGCTTGATTATAAGCTCATCCTTCGGATGAGTCCAACTTAGTTTAGATTCGAACCCTAAGAAGGAGTGGTCCGTTCCTGTTTGTAATCGAATAGGTCCTTTACTGTGAAATTTTAACGAGTCTAGTATAGGAGAAACTCGACGTTTTTCAATTTTAGAGAGTCTGAAAAAACTTAAAAAGACTCCAGGGTTGAACTTTTTCGTAAATTTGTGTCTCCCAAGCCCGCAAAAAGTATAAAATAATACTTGAGAGAACCGCTTGATCTTTTACGACCAAGGAGTACTTTCATAATTAGTGTCTTTGACCTGAAAAGTAAAAAGCGATCAAGGACACGCCATTTTATTTCCAATATCGAATTTGAAACGACAAAAATCGGCAATCTTTTCCTGTTTTTACGGTCAGAAAAGGGCTATAAGGGGACCGTCTTTTAATTCCATTTTAACGAGTGTAAAAGAAACGCTCGGCAATCTTTTCATGTTTTAGGAGTCAGAAAAGGGCTTAAAGATGACTCTGATGTTTTTGTTTGTGAAAAATGACAATTTTCCCTGAAAATCCTTTTATCCTGCACAAAAACCAACACATTACTCATACCTGTTTAAAGATAGATAAAAATACTTTGAAAAATACCTTTTCATGGTGAAAAATAAACAAATTTACCATTTATTTACCCAAAAAACCTATAAAAAGGGCTTTTACCAATTCATTTTTACCATTTTACTGTTGAGGAGAGAAAAAGGGCTTTTGGCAAGAAACTTCCCGTGGACATTGCGGAGAATCCGACCGTCGAAATCGAACGCCGTCTCATCAGGTATTCTACAACATCCTCCTCTTCGTTTTCATCCGTTTAGAATTTGATTTTAGGCCCTAGTTTCATTTTTTGGAAGCTTTGGGGTTTCAAGGTCCGCCTTTCGGGGTACGCAGGTGCTCCACTGGTGACCCGCGTACCCCGACATTTTCTCAGTTGGGAAAATGCTGGGCGTACGCACCTTGCCTTAAGGGAACCCGCGTACCCACGCCCTGTTCCTAAAGGTGGGGTGCGTACCCCGCAAAACGAGTTTTCAAACCCCAATTTCTTCAAAAAGGATCAATTTTTTTTTGATTTCATTGAATCTAACAGATGTTTTTTGGTGTGTAGATTGCCCAACATGCTTGATTGACGCGAGAGAGAACACGAAGATGTTGATTTGGCCGCCATTAATCATCAACCATCCATTGATGCTTTGAAGGCATGCGGCCTTTACAAATACTGGGCCATACCTGGCATGAGGGCCCAGGTGCGCTTTCTAGAGTGGCTGGTAGAGAGATGGAACGTCTAGGACTAGTGCTTTTATATTGGAGGGCACCAGCTCGAGATAGAGCCCTCAGATATTTATTTCCTCATTGGTTTGCCCAAGAGAGGTGAACACTTGACTCTGTTCGAGACTAGGCCAGGTGGCCAGTCCATCGCTAGTCTCCGACAAAAGTGGTGTAACACTCAGTCTTAGGAGAAGGGGATAGAGATCAAAACTATATCCCGACCTGAACTTATGGTGATTGCTTTCACAGTTACCAGACTTTGCGGGGCTGCCGCTTTGCACATTGCCACTGGATCCCAGATGCGGATGGCGATTGATTGCTATCGGGGCACCATTTTCAACTGGTGTGATGCTGTGTTGGCCAACTTAAAGGGCCAACTGACTAGAACCAAAAACGGACAGCTGAAGACTTTTGGTTATGGGCCTTTAGTTGTGAGTTTTTCCCTAGAGAGGGTTCCGATGCTGATCCCATAGCAGCTCACTGTTGAGGTTGGGCCTCCCCGAGAGCCTAAGTTGATGCGATGGGTTACGGTTATGGCCCGTCATCCTGACGAGGGCACGGAGGTTGTCCGATTTACTCCGGAGTATTTTCACTGGTTGGAGGACCAGATCTTTTCTATACAGGATTTTCCTTATGCCGGAGTTGATTTTCGTGGAGATCCGGACATGGTTCTTCCACCGGGAGAACAATGGGATGACACAGGTACTTCATTTTTCACAAGTTTTTAAATTATCTACTTTTTTTGTTTTTTATATCGTCTCAAAACTGACAGTAACAATTTTCAAAATGCAGATGTAGGCCCACGCCGTCCAGCCAATCTCCGGCCTTTCGAGAGGAGACTACCAGTTGCAGCGGCACCGGCCCCACGGGATGAGGCCACAGAGACCCTAGCTGAGTTGGAACAAGACCTAGAGCGTCTTACGACAGATATACCAGAGACTACTATAGACGATATTCCTATCAGGCTTCAACGCTATGTAGTCGCAGTCCCAGGACCTTTTAGGAGGTTCTTGTGTAGGGTGGCTCGTGCAGTGGTGTCGTATAGAGAGCATCACCAGTGATTGGATGGTCATTTTTGTAGACACATGTGACATTTTGGTTTTTTGTACTTATCATTTTTGCCGATCATAAGGTATTTTTCAACCTATGATCGAAGACGATGTATTTTTGACACACTCCTATCTATATATATCATTATTATCGGCTTATCTTGTTAAACATGTGTGATGAAATGTTTTTAAATTTACATGTATGATTATTGCAAATGTCTGTCTAACATTCGAGAAGCAATTGCATCTGCTAATGTATTTAAAGACCTTGGAATATGCTGATATTCAATGTAATCAAATTCACGTTCCAAGAGACGCACTCTCAAAAATAACCTTAATAACACTGGATTTCTAATGGCATACACTCTATTAAGCTGTAATACAACGAGTTCAGAATCTAACCTCACTATCAAACTCCGAATCCCAAATGAAATAGATTCAGACAATAACTCAATCACTGCACTATATTCTGCAATGTTGTTTGTTGTTTGACCGAGGCTTACCCCATGCATAGAAACTAACTCGTCAGAGGGCGAATAGATAACCCAAGCTGCGGAAGAGATATTCCGTGTACTACGACAAGCAACATCAGCAAATCCAATGTATGTTTGGAGAGGCATCGACATCTGCAAACATCAAGGGTAAAACCAAGATAAGCAGAATAACGATGAAAATACACAACTCTAAGCTAAGCACACTATATAAACTAACAAACACACCAGCTAGAAAGAAAAACCTAACCTAACTAAAAATTTTCCATACCCATCATTTAAGCATAATACCTCTTTAGGTAAAGTCCATTTCTGGGTTTACCCAAAGAGTCCCCGTCAAAGTCTACCAGCTCATAGGCCCCTTTTGCTAGCTTTCGCTTGACAATGTAGGGCTCATGCCACATAGGAACGAATTTTCCAGCACCTAATTTATTGTTAGCTTGATCATATAATAGCACTAGGTCTCCTTCCGAAAAATTTCAAGGGGTCACATTTCGATCATACTGAGCTTTCATATGTTTTGCGTGAGTCTCGATTGCCAATGCAGCATCACATCGAGTCTCATCTAATTGAGCTAAGTATAATAAACGCTTCTCCTCTTCGGAAGTAGCTGGAAGTAATTCGACAGCCATTTGAAGTGACGAGATTTCGCATTCAATGGGCAGCACAACTTCCAAACCATAAACTAGTTGGAAAGGAGTGAACCCTGTTGATGTTTTCACTGAGGTTTGGTACGCCCAAAGCGCGGAAAATAACATGTTGTGCCAATTCGACCGATTAATACCAATGATTCGTCGGATCATGATAACTAAAACTTTGTTTATGGACTCAACCAGACCATTCGCTTGTGGATAATAAGGAGTTGAGCTATTGTGACGCAAACCAAGCTGGCCTGTAAGTTCTGTCATCATAACGTTTCGAAAATGGCGCCCATGGTCAGTGATTATCGCTTGTGGGACACCAAACCTAGCAATAATGTGATTGAATACGAAAATTGCAGCTGTCTTGCCGTCTGCCTCGAATGTAGGCATCGCCTCGGCCCACTTAGTAAAATAATCAACCGCAAGGATGATATACGCATGCCCCCCGGCCGAGTGAGGGTTACATGTAATAAAATCAATACCCCATTTGGCAAAAGGACCAACGGCAATTATAGGGTGGAGAGGAGCAGGTGGAGTGCGCATCTTGCGATCAAACACTTGACAGTTGTGGCATTTCCGGACCGCAATAATACAATCTTTAAACAAGGACGGCCAGAAGTAGCTAGTGCGCAATATCTTTTGGGCTGTGGCATACCCAGACATATGACCGCCACACGCTCCAGAGTGACAGTCATTTAGAACCCTTTCAGCTTCCTTGTGAGTTAAACAATGGCGAAAAACCAAGTCCGCCCCACGGCGATAAAGAGTATCTCCAATAATTTTGTACTGTTGGGACTGGAATCGAATTTTCCGACGTTCCGACTTTGAAACTTCGGGCCGAAAGGATTGGGTCTGGAGATAGATGATAATATCTCCATACCATGGATCTAAAGTGCTGATGAGAAACAAAGATTCGTCCGCAATGGGTTCCTCTGCCACAGTTTCTGTGTCAGCACGCGGGAAGTCACACATTAACTCTGCAAAAACTAAAGATTTCTTAGACTTAGATTTTTCAAACTCCAAGTCGAACTCCTGCAGGATAACAATCCATTTAGAGTACTTGCCCCCTAGCAATTGTTTAGTCAAAATGTAGATCATAGGGTTGCAATCCGAAATGACTGTAGTTTTACGGAGTAGAATGTAGTGACGAAAACGTTGGACAACTTGAACGGCTGCCAATGCCAATTTCTCCACATGTGAATATTTGAGCTCAGTTGGGTTTAAAGTCTGACTAAGGTAATATATCACATGTTTCGTTCCGAATTCGTCTTCCTGAACTAAAACCATTCCAATGGTGGAATGAGTGGCGGCGAGGTACAAAAAGTAATCCTGGTTGTAGTTGGGAGGATGCAGCAACGGTGCATGGGTCAACGCGTGCTTGAGTGCATCAAAAGATTTCTGAGCTATCTCATCCCAAGAGAATTGAGCGTTCTGTTTCAACAACTGGGTAAAACCCTTTGTAATCTCGGCGTAGTTAGGAATGAATCGGCGTAAAAAGTTTGCTTTCCCCTGCAAACTTTGGAGTTGGCGAAGACTCGAAGGAGGAGGCAATTTGATGATAGCTTCTACCTTCGAGGGATCGACACAAATGCCGGCTTTTGAAACTACAAATCCCAGCAATCGTCCCACTTCTATACAGAAGACACATTTGTGTGGGTTCAACCGAATACGATAATGCCTACACCTCATGAAGATTGCTCGTAAATGGACAAGGTGATCAGCTCGATGTAATGAATGAGCGGGCAAATCATCGAGATACGGTTGCACAATGTGTTTGATGTCATGAAACGCATAAGACATCGCCCTTTGAAAAGTGGCTCCGGCATTCTTAAGCCCAAAAGGTAATTTGCAATAAGCAAATGTCCCCCATGGACAAATGAAAGCCGTTTTTGGTTGATCGGCAGGTAGAATATTGATTTGATTGTAACCGGAAAAACCGTCCATAAAGGAAAATATTTCACTGCCGGCACAATCGTCAATTATTTGATCGATATAGGGTGTTGGGTAGTTGTCCTTAGGACAAGCTCGATTGATATCCCTATAGTCGATACATATTCTTATTGTTCCCTGTTTTTTGTTAACCGGAACAATATTCGATACCCAATCTGTTAACGGGATCGGATAAATGAAACCTGCTTTCAACAACTTTTCGACTTCTGCTTTAATGGTAGCCACTTTTCGTGGGTGAATCTGACACAAACGTTGCCGGACGGGTTTAGCGTCCGGGTAAGTCTTGATCTCATGGACAACAATCGCGGGATCAATTCCTGGCATTTCCTCATAGGACCAGGCAAACACGTCGCGGAATTCTTGAAATAGGGCCTTGTATGTCTGAATTTCGTTATCTGAACACGAGGCACCTATATGAATGTGCTCAACAATTCCGGGCTTGACTGAAATGTCAATGGGAATAGTGCGAGAAATGTTTCCCAAATTCAGCTCTGAATCAGGATGTTTCATTGGATTCTGAGCTTCTTTGACATATTCAGCTGTAAAGATTGATGAGAAATCGTTTTCAAAACGATCATCCTCAGGTAAAAATGAAGATCTATGATGGAGATCTTCCCATGGTAAATCGTCTACACACAGGACTTCACGAAGTTGTTCGTCAGATGACACAACTTCAGGAAATGCTGTTAACTCTGAGGTTGACGTGAAAAGTGATTCCTCACGGACCACATTCATTTGGTCGATTTTGGTTGAACGCGGGTCGGTAAAAGACTGCACGGCTTCATAGGCAATTTCATATGGACTCAAAGGCATAGCATCACCAAATGAGTCTATCTCAGATTCAGAAGGAACGATCCAAGGATCGTCATAAACAATGGTGTCTGAAGTAATCATATGAATAGATGCAAATGAAGACAAGGCGTTGATTGGAGGAAAAGGAAAAGTTCCCAGTAAACCGACATCTTTAACTAATCCTACTCCAACATCCTTATAAGGGATAGTCGTTTTACCGACATGCTGGATACTCTCTGAAGAGGCTGGGTCGGATGAAAAGTAAGCCAGCTGGTCTATTGTTACGATCTTGCCATTATATGGAAACTTTATTACTCGGAAGACCGATGAAACGACCACTGTCATAGCGTAAGACCAACTTCGACCCAAGAGAAGGTTGTAGTCTAGAGGGGCATCAACCACCTCCACATCTAGACTAACGGTTTTTCCTTCAACCCCTATAGGCAAATCCTGTAGAATGCCAAACGGATGGAACCCACGGCCATCAAAGGCCTTAAGAATTGTCGGGGATTGATTTAGTGAAGGAGAACCAAGCGATCTCCAACACTGTATCGACATAATACACGTGGAAGCTCCCTCATCAATTACAGTCCGATGAATAGGCCTGTTTTTGACTATCACTGGGATCTGGAAAGCCATTTGATGAGGCAAATGCGGTGTACTATTTTCTAGATCAAAGATTATTAGGTTCGGGTCCTGAACATCAACAGCTCCTATAGCCGACAAAAGTAATTTGCGTTGTGCTGGGCATGATTGCAGCACTTCCAAAGACGACATTACTGAGGGTGAAACAGCTAAATCCTCAACAATGTTGTAATTCTGGGCTGCTCTCGCATGTGGATTGAAAGCAGGCCTTCGAAGTACACCCTTGGTGGGCAGTTTGATTACTAAGTCCGGGTTAGGTTTCTCGATCTGTAGTGGATCGGAATCGGGAGCTGAGGTTGATGGATTAGAATGGGAAGATTCTGCTTCTTTGCCATCAATAGGACTTTTACTACCATAATCTTGCGATCGAGTCACAATCCTTACATGAGACATCATCAATATGGGTTCTTCACTAGCACTCGAGGAAGAACCTATCATCTTACTCTCCTGCTTTGGAAATGGATCTTTCAAAACAACAGGAGTTGGGGAACCCTTGATGATTTTCACAACCTCGGCCCGATGAGGGAAATCTCTTGTAAAATGATCCTCTTCACAAATAAGACAAGGATATCAAGGTTTGCGTTTTTCGTCATTGGTTTCCGACTTTTCAGTTTTCTCCTTTGGAGTTTTGTCTGCTTTATTCTTCTTCTTACCTTTCTTTTTCCCACCGGATTTTGATTTAGCCGTAGATGACTCTACAGCGTGAATATCAGCGGAAACTTCAGCAAAAGATTCTCTTGTCGGGGAGTCTGGTAAGGTTATAATAGGTGAAGAATTCTTTGAAGACTTCTTCTTGCTTTTAGTGTTCACCGTACCAATCATACCATCAGCGGCATGAGACCCCGAAGGAGCAGCAGCGATTTGATTTGACTTAGGAAGATCTGGGATCTTTTCGTGTAACGTACCTGACTGAGTGTAAACTAAGTCAAGGTACTGCGCTTGAGCAATCACTTGCTCCTCAGTAACTAATCCGGCCTTAGCTACGTCTTCAGTAATCTTCGGTAACAATGATTTAACAAACCATTCAGCTAAGATTTGGTCCGGGATAAAAACTTTCACTAACCGCCTTCGACGTCTCCATTCATGAATATGATCGGAAATAGAAGTGGACATCGATTGTTTTAATGAAGTTAGTAACTCCGTGCCATTATCCTATCTGACCGGCAACTGAAAATGAGTTAAGAACAAGGTAGCTAACTGGCTAAAATTATAAAAAGAGGCCCGTGGTAACTCAATGTACCACTTGGCCGCGAGACCAATGAGAGTACGCTGGAAAAGACATAAGCGGATCGAATCATCCGAGATGGAATTAGAGGCACACCAGAGGTGGTAAGTCATCACATGATTCGACGGGTCCTCTCCAGACTTACCTTCGAACTTGGGTATGTCACTGGGCAACTTATTTGGCATTGGCGGCCAAAACGGAAGATAATTTATTGGATCGTTCGTTAGGCGCGACAAGTCTGGTAAATCCAAAGTTGCGATAAACGGTAATTGCCGATTAGGATCCCTAAAACTCTGGGTCACGAGACCAATCCCAGGAGGAGGATATCCAGGATAACTAGGAATAGGAATCGCGTTCGGGATATTGTATCCTCCCGGAAAACCAGGATTAACCGGACCGTACTGGGGTTGTTGAGGTTGTTGATAAGTGTACCCAGGATACGGTTGATACTGGTAAACTGGCTACTGGACAGCAGGCCCGTATTGGTACTGTCCCTGGTACGGTTGATAAGTGAATTGTGGTTGACTAGTGACAACCGTACTTAAACCAGGTTGTCCTACAGGCATCTGAACCGTAGTTTGAATCGTGGATCCAGACAATGGTAAAGATGTCTGAGGAGTAGTTACAGAGACAGTAGAAACCAGAGCTGTCGATACTCCAGAAGTAAGTGTGGTAGATTGAACAGATGTTGCGGTAGTTGCAGCAGTCGTTTGAGATGGAGTACTAGGGGCAATAGGCCCAGACTGAGAAACTACCGAATGCACAGAAGTTTGAACATTAGACTGGATTGGTTGCTGGGGTGAACCAAAAACTAAGGGTTTTCCAGCTTGAGATGACAACTGTACACTTGGCTGTAATACCTGTTGAACTTGCGATGGATCCCACACTATGTTCATTCCGGGGTATTGACCCATAACAGGTTGAGGATATTGAGATCCATAACTGGATTGAGGGTAGGATTGATAATTTAAAGGTACATTTCCCGTACCTTGAACATAAGATTGACCTTGGGGTGGTTGATAACCTTGACTCGAGTACTGACCTTGGGGTAGATACCCTTGAGGTAAGTACTGATACTGGGGTTGACCTTGAGGTAAAAATTGATACTGAGGTTGACCTTGGGGTACATATTGAGGCTGGGGTTGACCTTGAGGAATGTATTGCACCATGGGTACATACTGTCCTTGAGGTTGCCCCCCAGGCGATAACTGGCCACCTTGAGGTTGAGAACTGGGAATTGAACCTGACATCATGTAAATGTCTCCTACACCCAACGGTTTATTACCATTGTTTCCAGTTAATAACCCATGTTCAATGGGTTGAGGAGATGCTCCTGCAAAAGTACCAGAAAGTGACTGATACCCAGAGGGAACAGAAGGACCGCCGTACAAAAAAGATTCAGGCGATTGAGTAAACATAGACGACTGACCTGACATATTTACAGGAGTATAAATACCTCCAGGTGGATAAGGAGTACGAGGTGGAGAAAAACTTGACCCTGAGTTGTCCAAATAATTAGTTAACGAAAGATACCAAGTAGTACTTCTAGGTGGACTGTAAAAAATGGATTCACGCTCCCTTAGATCAATAGTAGTTTGATCTTCAGGGATAGGGACGCCTATTTCTTCTTCTGGAGCAAGTTCTTCAATAGCTATCAAACCAGAAGGAAGATTTTCGGTGATGACTCTTTCTACCCTAGGTGAATCAGGAGCACTAGAAGTTGGAGTAACAGGTTCAGATATTTCAGGTTCTTCGCCTATATCACTAGTAGATGAAAAACTACCAGCAAGCTCGGAAACTGCAATAGCTTCGGGATTATAACCTGTTTCTAGACTTTGGTAATCAGGATGAACTACCAACGAAGACTCTCCTTCTTCAGGTGAACCTACTTTACTGCCACTAGGAGTTACAAGGACTTTCAAACCTTCGTAATGACCCGGGACGTCTTTAGGAGGTTGGCCCCGAAGTCTACGGGACTTCCTCAACAAATCGGCCACAGTTACAATCTCAGGAGACTGGCCCCGAAGTCTACGGGACTGTCTCGGTAATTCAGCCACAGTTAAAAACTTTTAACCACTGCACACGCAAACAAAGTAAAATCTCAAAGCAAACCGCCTAAAGTCTCTAAAGAACCAAACAAATTCGAATCACACGCCTAAAGAATCTAGGGCGTCAAACCATACACAAATAGTAGCCTTCCGGACCGAAAACACTAGTTGGTGATGAAGCCCAACATCGCCGAATTCAGTACAGAAGTGGCGGGTGGAACAGTTACCCCGGCAACCTGCTTAATGAATAGACCGGCACAAGTTCCTCCACTTTAACCGTCTCGAGTGAAGTGAACCCCCCGGAAAATCCAAGTGAGTCTAGCCGACGTTTGCTCCAGGTACAGTGGGATCTTCCCTTAATCGTCACCTTGGGTAGAATCCTAAAGATAATGGTCACTAAGGTCACCAACAGCAAAAAATACACCTGGGGGAACAGTCTACGATCCGATAGCACGCAAGGGCAGAGTATCAAGCTCAATCCCCTTGCCGGCTCCTTGACAATAATCCAAGGTTTACCGACAAGTGACCCCAGGCTCCTCGACAATAATACGAGGTTTACCGTTTGTAGTACGTGCGTATCTGGCGTCGTTCCTAATGAAGGAGGATTGATCCCCTCACTGGTTCGGACACGATCTCGTGCTTCTCCTTTAAGAGGAGCTTTCCCAGAGCATAAATGTAATAGCTGGATTTATCCTACCACAAGATGAGCTACTTGTTTGGTTTTGCTGTCTTGGAGAGTTAATTACTCTCCTACTCCAAGACACTAGCCTGATCTATATTGGTGTTTCAGAGCCCTAGTAAATAAAAAGTTACTAAGTAAATTTTACTTTAAGCGTTAATTTTTATGGCTTCTCTTTAGGACAAAAGGTAGTGGAGATGAAACTGATGGTGTGTAGACTTGACTCAAATCCACTAAAAAGATGCACCTAAGATGATTTATACTATTTTTCCTTTTCAATGAATTCCCTAGCTAAGAGAGTTGGAGAATGCAAAATTGATATAAAGACAACTTTCTTGGCAATGAAAATAAAAAAAAACAATTTCTTTATCTTTTCCAAAGCATACAACACATGACCACTAATTATTTCACGAAAATTCCTTTCTCTTTTCAAAGACTTCAAAGGCTACTAAAACAAACTTTTCTTCAAAAGAGATTTTTGTATTTTTTCCTATATTAACAAAGCATGTAAAACTACTTAACAAAAATCAATGTTAAAAAATCTATGACAATCAAATCAATTTTTTCTAAAAGCAAATCTAAGAGAAATTTACCTAAAAGCAAATCTAATGAGGCAAAAGCCTACAAAATATAATTCCAGGATGTTTTACTCAGTTACAATTCAACCAAGGACTAGTTCATGCAGAATCATAAACCAGTCAAAAACAAAAATCAAAATCTTTTGTTCTTTTTCTTAAGAATGAAATTCACAGCTTAACCAACAAGCTTTCTCGAAATTCCGCAAAGAGACAACACAAAGGTAGGTTTCTCACAAAGGTGGATTTTATGAAATTTTCTCAACTTTTGACAGGGTACGCAGGCAACCTGTTTGCACAGGTGCGTGTACGCTCTGTGTACAAAGCTGTAGTGCGTACAAGTACGCACTGTGCTTAACGCAGAGGGTGCGTACTGCTAGCAAAACCAAGAAAAATAAAATCTAACTTAACCCTAAGCTATTCCACCCAAATTCACAGTCAATCAGCCAAAAACCAGAAAGAAATCGACTTTTCTCAAATCAAAGTATCAATCAAAAGAGAAATCAATCAAATCCATGGATTCCCCAGTGGAGTCGCCATTTTGTCATGCGGAAAGAGTCAATTTTGCGGACAAAACCGACCTCCCTAGAAGCTAAGGCTTTCTAGTGACAAACAAGACAATTAAGCACTATCTTTCCCTAAATATGCATTTAGAATACAAGCAATCAGGTGTTTATAACATACCTTTAGTCCAACGCTGTTTGTAGCAGTCCAGCCTCTCCGATCCAGATGAGCTCCTCCTTCTCTTCGAAACCTGCATTCACTAACAAGCAAACGATTACATAGCACCTGAATAACTCATAAAATAAAACATATTCATCATAAAGACCAAGGAGTATATGAAACAAATTATGTATAACAACTTGTTGAGAAAAATGAACTTAATTGTATTAAGTGGAAACAAAAGAAACCATTACAACCAGTGCCTTGGTGTTGTGCAGGTCCCTCCCAGGGTCCAGCAAGAGTTCTCCTTTACTTTGATCAGCTCACCCACTTCCAAATGAAGCTAAGAAAGGATGGGAATCTCTCCTCTCAAGCTCTATAAGGGAGTCCTAATTTCAGCAGCATCTACCCTTAGGAATGTTCAGCTTTCAATCCCCCCTACCTCTGGCCCAATGCCTGTATTTATAATGCTTTGGAGGAAGTTAATCAGGTCCACCATCAATGGGATAAGCCCCTCTTTGAATGGGATAGCTCCCCTCTTGATGGGATAAGTTCCTCTTTCATAGGGATACATGAACCATCTGGAGGTGCTCAATACACGTCAAACCATCTTCTAGAATGCTCTAGATTCGACCACAAGTAACTTTTTTGAAGTAAAACTCGCGTCTTTTGACCTTTACAGGAGTACGCACCCACCCCTTTACAGACAGAGCGTACAAGTACGCAGGTATTGTGAACTTGGAGTGCGTACACGCAGGTAAGGTTAAGAGAAACTGCGTAACCATAGTTAATTGACTTTTTAAGGACTTTCTCTCTTTCTTGGAGTTTGACATGAGGAGCAAAGGTATAAGACTTGCCAAGGAGGATAGTATGACAGTTGATGGAGCCATACTAACTGCAAATAGTCATGGTGACAAATTTTAGTGTAACACAGAGTTATATTGATTTTTAAGGACTTTCTCTCTTTCTTGGAGTTTGACATGAGGAGCAGAGGTATAAGACTTGCCAAGGAGGAGAGTATGACAATTGATGGAGCCATACTGACTGCAAATAGTCATGGTGACAAATTTTAGTGTAACAATGATGTATATGAGTGAGCGAGTAGGATACTTACCTGTGGTTTCGATGCTATGCTGCAGTTGTTGAAGACTAGAGGTGCTGCTTTGTATATTTGCTATATGCCATTCCTCTTCCTCCTCCTGCTGTCTGCTCATGGTTTCTTTGATTTTGCAGGTATTTGTGGCTAAAGATATGATGCTGCTACTGCTTTGGAGCTCTTGGATCATTCTAGTGAAGACCTATTGCTGGTGTGATTGGCATTCTGTGGGATAGGCTGCTACAGGATTTCCTACAGGATGTCCTGTAGCTGCTTCTCCCTTAGAATTCTTTAATCATGTTGCTGGCTAGGGCTGTGAGGATGATGTAATGAATTGAAAGGAGTAAAAGTGTGTAGAGCAAAGGATACTCAGGTAATGCTCTTACTCCTCTCTGTTTTCCCCTTTTTTTCTAAGACTGACTGTTGAAACTGTTTTTTTTTTTTTTTGAATCATGAGTGCAGGGATGATGATGGTGGGCGAGGTGAGGTGCTAGATCATGCATAGGGTGAATTTTATGGACCTAAAAAACCTATCATGTTCTTTCATATTTCTTCCTGTAGGTTTTCTGGGTCACTGTAATTCCTACAGGATCATCTTGTAGGTTTTCAGGGGATCCTGTAGAAAACATAATCTTCGCATAAATCGAGGCAATGGAGTGGAAAAATGATAGAAATGATGGAAGGATGCATGTCCTGTAGAAAACATAGTCTTCGCATAAATCGAGGCAATGGAGTGGAAAAATGATAGAAATGATGGAGGGATGCATGGTAAGGAGTGGAGGAGATGAATATGTGAGATGAAGGGTTCCCTTTGGATCCTCTTTTTCTCCTTGTCTGTCTTTCTGTCCCACCTGCAAATGACAATTATATATTTTTCTCTCTTTTTTGTTTTTTTGTTTTGAAAAACAACTAGGCCGCCTCAGAGAGATTTTCACCCCAGTTGTTTGCCTAGGACGCCTCAAGGAAGTTTTTCACCAAGGGATCCATCTTAGCTTCTACTATTTTTTGTGAGAGTTAAATTTGTTGCACTTGGTCTCGTAATTTTGATATATCATGTTGCATTTTTTCCTCTTCTTCATGAGTCATGCTAGAGCTTCTAGGTTTCTTACTAGGTGTTTCCATTTTCTTACTTCGGGACATCAATTAATGATAATTATGCTTCAATATTTCCTTTGAATTCCTTCAAACTAATTTTTCAAACCAAACTTATGCAAAATTTTAAAAATACTGCACACCTTTTTTGGCTTTGTAGGAGTTCAATATTGAATCTGTTGTATCTATGTAATTTATTATCTCCAAGGTCTGAAATTTCATCCTATTGTATCCCTCCAAGTCCTCATTCTAACCCCGCAAGTCTGATCAAGATTTGATTCTCCAATAAAGAGTTATTCTAAATCTCCCATGATGACCTGATTATAGACTGGTTCAGTAGAGCGAACTTGCACGAAGTTCCACGTGTTACTATTTTGACCTTCAGACTTAAAAATGATACATAAAAAATGCAGTCCGTCCTCATTTTTTACCCTTTTACGAAATTTCAATCTGATACTCAGAGAGAAAGTTATGAAAATTTTCCCTAGGTCCCTATTTGAGATATAATTCGGGATCCTACAAAAACCCTAATTTCCTTGGGTCATATATCCGAAAATATAGCGAGACAAGATCTGAAATTTGTATCCAAGGTTCATCAAGATTTTGGGTCAAATGGGTTTTAATTTTAACTTCTGAAACGTCTTAGAACAAAAGTTATAGTGAAAATACCACGATGACCTGTTTGAAGCAGTGAAATCCTAGAATCCAAAGCTTTGATACCAGTTGTTATGCAACTAGTCACAAAATAGAAGAAAAAATAGATCAACGACTTTAAAATCAGCCTCTTCGAGGGGGAAACCACATTTACACTACACAAATGAACAATTCTTGGATGATAAAAATGACAAGACCTCCTTTCTATATATAGGAGTCTAAGGGGTCACAATATGGTCAAAGCCGACATAACAATAATAATGTAAGGGAACAACAATAACAATAGTGGGCTTATATGGGGCACAATAATAACAATATGGGTACAACATCGACACAACGATAACAATAAGGGAATACAATGACAATAATAATAAGGGAATACACTAGTATTATAGGGACCTAACATAAAACGTGTTGGTCTGTTATCAGGTTTCTGAATTAAGTGAAAGTTCCAAGACACATCGGTAAACCATTACATCACTAACCCCGATAGTGGGGCGTTGGAGCTACTGCTCGATCCTCAACGAAAAGACTACATACACTCAAGGATATGTGGTTGGAGCTAAGGTGAAAAGTCTTTTTCATGTACAAATGAGGGGTATATATAGCCAAGGGCGAAACTGACCCTTGTGACTGTTTGACTTCCCTCATGACTGTTTGACTTACACGACTCTTTAAATTTACATGACTGTTCAACTTTACATGTGGGTCTCTTGGACTTCCACGTTACATTACATTGATTACAATAGTATGGACCATAGTAGTGATGTGGCCGATATGACTCATGACACGACTCAACACGACAATGCTAGTGTGTTCATGCTACTGGTGGTGTCCATGCCGAGCTGTAGTGCTACTGAGTGATGAATGTGCTCTTGGTGTATCATAACTTCACCTCCACATGGGAAGGTGTGTTGAGTCCTCGATGGTCTTGGTTTTCACTTGATGTTGCGCATGCATGTCTCTCCTTCACTTATACTTGGCATGCTCCATGTTTTCATTCGTTCATGAACAAGTATCCTAACATGTGCTCCTTGTTCATCCTGTTCGTCATCGCGCCATGTCTTATCCATGTATGTGTATATGCAATCACTCATGACGAGACGGAGTCAAATCCAGAAATATCCTAGTCTAAAATGATGCATCATCTTTAGTTTTTGGGTGAAGGTGACCGAGAGAGAGGGCAAGAGAGCACATTTTAGGCTGACATGCGGGCTTCGGGCATTGTCAGTGAAAACTGCGCAGAGCTCACTGGAAGGCTGATATGGATAGTCGGATCGGTAGTAACTGTCTGTGGGATCTGGCTTAGCTGAAGGGCATATTTGTGCAATATTTCCAAGGAGGTAGTGCTGGTAGGAGGGAGGACATTGGCAATGAAAATTGTGCAGATTATTTAGGGATGATGGGAGTGGGTTGCAGGAGCTTTCTAGCCAAAACTGCACAGAACTAGGAGGTTGGTCTGCAGGACATATCTACACTGTTTCTGGGATGAGCGGGGTGTCGGGAAATAGGGAGACAGGTCATGAAAACTGCGTAGTTTTTCAGGAGGAGCAACACACCAGCTGACAGAACTGTGCAACTTTGGAGGACACTGTAGTGACAGGTAATGGGTTCTTGTCCTTCATGTCAGCGCAATTTATTCAGTCAATGGAGGTGGGCATGCTGGTAGCTTCTACGCAATTTTTTGGAGGAGTGAAACTCAAGGTCACTGTGCGGTCAAACTCTCCGGTTGACCAGCGAGAGGCTTGATAGATTTGATTGCGGGCAACGTAGATTGAGATGGCTTGTTCAACAACTTTTGTGTTGTTTTGGGTAATAGTCAGTCGGGTCGACTCCATGATTGTTCAGTGCAGACTGCTTGGGAGGCAACCTCAAGCTCTGTGCAATTCTGGGCAACATTACATGATCACTGAGGGCTATGTTGGCTATGTGGGGCCTGACCCAGGTTCAGAACTGATTTAGCCAAGCAAATACTAGTACTACTGGTCCTTTCGGAAACAATTCACAGAGTGCGGACTGAGGTCTCACCCGAAGTAGTATGGGAGGGTGCTGGAACTAGGTTTCCGCACCATGGGGATGTCTAATATGTGGCAATAGGGAAGCGATTCAACCTTCATGCTTATTGGGCTACGCACACCAGCGAGCCCTTTGCGTCCTTCACGCAGCTCTAGTCGCAGAATGACCAGTGTTAATTACCCAAATCTTCCTTACTTAGGTTCTGTTTGCTAATTACTTAGAGGATTTTCATACATAAGCATTCATATCAATGTTTACCAAGTGCACACATATAAATAACTAGATACAATTAACACATAACATCAAAATACAGATCCACGAAATAGATGCACAATATGCCGAATCAAACTTATCTTTATTAATAATCCTTTCCAAGTTCAGTTCAATACAAACTTGACTCCACCCTGCGCACTCAGCTGCAGGGGTTTGCGCACTCAGCTGCGGACTCTACTAGGCCTCTGCGCACTCAGCTGTAGAGCCTCTGCCTACTACTACGACCCAAGACACTTCAGATCCACTTCTATCTTCTAACCATGCCTTCGCATCTCTCTATTACTTTCTTTTTCCCAAAACTATATTTACACTTAGAGCCTCGCTCTATCTATACAATCCCATGGTCCGTCGACCATGGGTAGGCCGACACAACTTTACATTAATTTACATTATTTTATGGCGGACAACCCTATGACTCATCCTAGACTCTAGCACTCCGCGCCCGCATTTCATGGAGTCTTTACATTACATTGACCAAAACGTGGGCTTTAAGACCCAAAAACATGCTATGGGGGGGTCCGCTGCCCAATAGGCCCCCAACACAATCATCGTGACTCGTCTCGAGTCACTGTGCAATGATCTTGGCACAAAGCCCTTCCAACTGTGTCTGGGCTATGCGAAGGTCCACAACACACTGCTCTACCATCTGCTGGATCTGCTCTACTCGCTCGACTGAATGCTCGCTGTCAGAGGCAAATCCCTGTCGTAAATCTTGCATCACTTTCATTTGTGCGAGCTTTCCTTCAATGTCGGTAGTGATGATGAAGGCCTCATTAATCCAAGGCTGGACGCATGCTTTAAGTACTGCCTCCTTTTGGCGTGCATTATCCACTTGTTCCTTCAACACCTTCGCCTGTTGTAGCTTCGCTAGCCACTGAGTCAGGATTACTGTCTACGTCGTCCTGCGCACACTGTCATATTGCATTTGAAGCTCCCACGCCTTTGTTTCCAGGCGTTGTATGGTGGGGTCCTCTTGTAAGGCAGTGAGGACCTCGAAGGATTCTTCCAACAGAGTTGTATAGGTCTGCATTGCCTATACTATATCCTCCAACCCCATTTGGATAGTGTCAGCGCGCTGTTCCTAAACTTCCGGGGGCGTGGACGACTGTGCCTTTAATCGCAGTTCAACAATCTACAGGTTGAGGTCTAGCTGGATCCTCATTTCTTCCTCCTTTGCCTCACAGAATCCACTGGCCAATTTGTGGATCTGCACTCCTATTGGTAGGTCGGTCGCAATTTCTAGCTTTGGGGCGTGGTAACATGCTTCCTCTACGATCTGCTCCAGCTGTTGATTCTGTGCCAACACTTCATCGTGTTGTAGGCTAAGTTGATCGATATTGATTCGTTGTTCATTGAGCATTTGCACTGCGCGTCCTTCCCTAACACAGAGTTCTGCTGTCACTCCATCCTGCAGCTAGTATAATATCTCTCGTGGAAGGGCAGCCAAGTTTAGGCCACGTCCCTTGATCTGGCCCACCATGGCTCTGTCCTCCATGCTGTCTGCTATCAGTGCTCCTTTCAACAGCACGACGGTGTTAGCCATTTTGGCCCACAACAGCTACTCTGTTGCCAATGTACCCGTGGCACTGTGGGTGACTACCGTTCCTTCTTGTGGGGGCCACACCTGAAGTCCCTACAGTTGCGCCCTGAGGGCCCCCAACACATTTTGCTGCTTTGTCATTTCTTCCTGGAGCGCTTCCCTGGTGACCTCGTGAACTGTGTCACCGATGTCGTATAGGTCACCCTCTGTTAGTGTAATAGGTTCCCCATGTTGTGGGGAAAAGTATCCGACTCGGATGACCCTATCCCTACTCTAAAGGTGACAGTCTTTAGCAACAACTGAAAGTAAAGCTTTAATGTTTTCCTTTATGAAAGTACAGAGAGAAGGAAGAAAAGATTAACCAACCGGTGTCTTTCGCTTTTGTCGATCCTTATCCTCTCTCTTTGTCTCTTGTTCCCAGCTTCTTGCTCCCTTTGCCGGTCCAGCTACACACAGATCCTGCACAACAGAGAGAAGAAAACTACAAGATACATGTACTCATAACTGATGCATGGATTAGAGTGAATCAAATATACAAGTAAATACAATACATCAATGCAATACAAGTATATAGGAGAACATTCAAAGCTTTATTGATAAAAGTAACAGGGTTCTGAGAAGGTTACAACCATCAATGGCTCCAATCCAGCAACACCTCCCCAGCAGCAAGAAGTCTCCTCTTCACCTCTGGAAAAACAATCACCCAATAGCTCTAACTGTAAACCAACAACACTTCCTTACTTTGCACAAAATTCCAGCCTCCATAGACCTCATAGAAGAGCTCTATATATAGGAGAGAAGAAGAAAGGATGAGTCAGCTTGAGACTGACATAAAGCTGCCTTGTGTCCTCTCCCTCTTCAGTTAAACTTCAGTTCTTGAGTCCACTTGGAGATCCTTGCTTACACATGGAGATCAAGTACCTCTTACTCATCACAGGGCGAATCCCATGAACCAAGTGTCAGTTTGGAAGCTTCCTGGGCAATTGACACCTTGCAGAATGACTGTGCCACTTGGCCAATCTCGCCCAGCGTAGGTAGCCTTCATTAGATTTGACTTTCAGTGCAGGTACAAGGAGGAGCAGTTGCATTCCAGCGCAGATGCTCAGTGGAGCAGCTGACATGATCCAAAAATAGCCTGTTTTTGAGTGTTTTTAGGTGGAGAACTGATGGGAAGTGCTGTGGTTTGCTGACCTTGTTCTTCTAGGGGTAAGAACAACATGTTTAGGGACTGAGGATCCCTGTAATTATCGACATTTCATGCTCCATGTTACGAGGCACAAAAATGTCTATAACAGTTGTCCCCTAAAGTATGAGGCCGTTTATCGGGTGAAATGCTTTATCCAGAGGGTCCGAAGTTCATTCAAGTGCTGAGAGGTGCCCTGTAATACAATACAATACAATACATTATTTTTCATTCTGTTTTCATGATCTAGCTGAGGCGGGCATTCCCATGCTCAGCTTTATAAATACATTTTGGTACATAGAACAGACGATCGTCTGATGGTAGACTGATAATTTTCTGCTGAAATTATCATCCTTTGAGTAGGATGATCATCTGCTGCAATGATGTACATGACAAATGCTTTTATATTTCCTGAATATGTATCGCAGCCCGGATGGATGAAACTAGATCCGGGGTCTTCAAACTCGTTCGATCTTCACTCTAAGTACAAGTCGATCCATGTGAGAATTTCGCTGAAGTCGAACATGGAAAGACATCGCTTGATTACCGGTCAATGATGAAAACCGTTAACAAGCGCGAGAGGAATCACCGATAATGATAATGACCCTCAAGGTACTGCAGTACAATTCACGTGGCGTGAATAAAGGACTTGGCGTCGAACGCCACGCAAAATCTTCTGGTCGAAGGTCATTGATGTATACCTGTCGCCGGAAGTGAGAAACTTGCCATTGAGGCATGCAAGCTTCAAAGTACTGATGGGGTTGTTCCTAGATCAACTTCTTGGATAATGAGCTGAAGTCGACAAGAAGCGATCCGTCAAAGGAGGGCCTTAATGAATCCCACATCAATGACACGGAATGGAGCTAATGATTTTAGTGGAGGTGAAAACAAACTGTGATATATGATTCAGGGTGGCGATCATGAATGGATGAAGGATAATGTATGGCAGTGGATGGGACACGGTTGACACTTTCAGAATGACCCCTCTTGAACATATAATGACACTGATGCGATGGATCGGTAGCATTACCCCAAATGTGGATGGTTTGGCGAAGACCATGGTGATGAGACCGGTGAATGAAACAACCCAACCCGATGTGGAACGGAGGAAAAGTGTCATGTTCAAGAGCAACTTGCTACCATTAAACTTTGATGTTCTCCCAATTTTTCCCCAGTCATTTCTGACCAGTACCTCTTTATTTTTGTCAAGCTTGAGGAGGATAACATATGCTTGTTCTATAACCTGCCCTTCGGGCAAGCCCATCGCTAAGATTTAACGAGCTTAGCGATAGGGAAACTCGTTCTCGTCTAAAGACAAGTTTGTCGCTATTTAATCATTTTAACGAGTCTAACGACAAAGAAAACTCGGTCCTTTTCATCTTTAGAGAGTCTGAAAAGGTACAGAAAGTTAACTCCATAATTCCTTTTTCGTCATCTAATCCCTTAAGTCCGAAAAAGTATAAAACAATACAGAAGGGATGAGTTTTCGATTGCTTTAACGAGCCGAACAAAACAAGCGCTCGATCTTTTTGTGCAATAATCCCTCAGGTCCGAAAAGATTAAAATCCAGAGGAGGGATAGCGTTCCGGTCGTTTAACGAGCTGGAAGGCCAAAACTCGGCAAACTTTTCATATTTTACGAGTCAGTGAAAAGAGCTCAAAGAAGACTCGTCTTTTGAGGAACGAGTGATAAACAGGGATAGCAACTGATTCCAGGTACAGGTTGGAATTTTCCAATCACGGCAGTGTCACAAGGATGGCTAGGTGAAATCACTCTTCGCAGCTGTTTCTCAAAAGAGGTAAACACACAAATGGAGGTGAATGATCGGCCAAATGAACAGTGGAGGTGACGGTGCACAAACACGACCAAGGCTTTTATGGCTGATGAATTTACGATCTCAAAAGGTTATTTACCGGTTCATTTTTTCTGAATGAGCTTGAACTCTAAAGGAAAGCCTGCTCATAAACTTATGTTTATTTTTTAACGAGCATGAACTATGTGCTAAAACTGCTTGGATCTTGCGTTTATTTTTTAACGAGCATGAACTATATGCTAAAACTGCTCGATATACCAGTCATAATAAGAACGCCTCCTGTGAGATAGCTATTTTTTAAGGAGCTTTATCTCACGAAGCTATGCTCCAATTTTGGCAAGTTTTTACCTTTGCCCCACAGGCTTTCTTCATGTAAGGTCGGAAACGGCTAATCCTACGAGTTTAAAGGGTTAGACCTACGGGTTTAAAGGGAGGACCTAAAAATTTAAAAAAATAAATAGTCGTCCCTTGCTTACATTCCAAAAGTTTGCATGCCCCCAGGCGTAGGACAGAATTTCGAGGCTGCCCCTCCTCTCCCCTACTTCTGCTTTTCTTTGGGTGTTCACAGTTACTTGTCATCTTGCCAATCTAATGTTAACGATACTAGTCTTCTCGTTATTTTAGGGGGTCTTATGCGGTACTCAGGCTTCCCGTCGGCCCAACTTTTAACGAACAGCTATTTGTGACAAGAGAAGAACACTACTCAAAGACAAAACATTGGTATTATTGAGGGAGGCTTGCCTCTTTCTTATTATCCGAAGAGGGTTCTATTTGCTGCCGCAAATCAATCTCTTTCTTCGGCGATGTCTATTATCAGGTTACTAAAGATGGCGACCCCCTGTTGCAGCAATAGAATCTCTTTCTTTGGAGGCTGCCCCTACTTATCCTTCAAAACATATGTTTTAATGGGTG
This sequence comes from Pinus tabuliformis, assembly GCA_031772625.1. NCBI lineage: Eukaryota > Viridiplantae > Streptophyta > Pinopsida > Pinales > Pinaceae > Pinus > Pinus tabuliformis. The sequence continues at coordinate 1,268,105,247 of CM062809.1, forward strand.
AGGCTTGTCTTCAAAGATGGTTACTACTTGCTACCGCAAATGGTCCCCTTCTTCGGTATCCTGATTATTTAGACAAGGGGAGCGAGAAGCTGATTATCTCACTCACATAACTTTGACAAAAGAATATTATTCTAGAACAACCCCTCTTCCACCGCCGGACGGGGTACGGACTAGTCTATTCTTCTGCGGAAATTCTTCCTTACACCCAGGGTTTCTTCTGCCCGAAGCAGACCAGGGTGCATGCCCCCTGGGTTCCAGTCTTTCTTTCCGAATCACTCGCACTCATCGGGAAGGAGGACTGGGGGTGGAGGCGAATCTTGAGTGAACAGACCATTTAGGAATGGTATTTGACTATTTGCGATGCGAGATCCTGGAAATGAAAGTTGGTCTACGAGCTTGACCACCCTTCCTTCGTGTGGAAAACACATTACTCTAAAGAGTGAGGAGACTATCGCTCCCATGCAATAAATATAGTCGCGTCCAAGGAGTAGGTTATAATCCAAGGGTCCTTGGACGACCATCACATTCAAATTAACGGTCTTCCCTTTCAACGTGACAGGCACATTGGGGAGGATTCCTAATGGTCGACTGGTTCCTTTATCAAAACCTGAGAGATTTCTTAACTCAGGTAAAAGCGCCGGGGAACCCAGTGCTTTCTAATCAACAGAGGAAAGGATACTCACAGACGCCCCTTCATCAATGATAGTACCAGCCATGATCATTCTATAGATCTGGACAATGATTCTGAATGGTACACTGGCTGGTAACCGGGGTCTGCCTAGCTGATTCCAATCAAAGGATACAACCAGGTTGCTTGGTGGTGGGACCGAATATACGGCCGGATATGACCCTGATGATGTTCCTTCCTGCGATAAAGGAATGGGCGCATTGCCCTGACGCTCATCAGAGTCGGTGCTGATGAAAAGAACCTGGATGGTGTCATCCTTATTCTCTTCGGTGAGGGTGTCGCATGAAGATGACTCTTCGGCGACGGTGTCATTTGAAGATGAAACTTTTGAAGGTAGAACCGGGTCAACTGCCGTATCGACCTTTGGACTTTCGTCCGGTCTGGATTCAGTAGGTTCATTTTCAGTGACTGACGCTTCAGCCGACCACTTGAGCGGGCCAGCTGTATTTTCAACTATCGAGGGATTAGGCACGAGTTTTTGGTATCCAGGAGGAAGTCGTAACGGTGATACCGGACGATCTTCCAAAACTTTCTTGGCCTCATCTAAGAATGGACATTTGTGGATGGCATGCTTGCCTTCACACAATACACAGGGTGATCTTGGTCTCCCTTTTCGTCCTTCACTCTCGCTAGTTGATGGACTGCAATCAACATGACTTCCAGAGGTTGATGCTACCGGATTGTGCAACCTGGGGGACCAGTCCCTTAGTATCCGGGGAATACAAGGACAATCACGATGGAAGTGGGTCCCTTTGCAAATGACACATGGCGATTTAGGCCCGGTCGGTGCAGTGTGTGGGTTTTTGTCAGCTGCCTTTTGCTTGCCCCCAGTCGCCTTCGCCATAGGCCCCTTCTGCTTCTTTTCTCTCTTCTTCTTTTCCTTCTTCTCCTTGGGAGGCTGACTTTTGCCAGCTCCACCTTGCGAAGAGGAAGGATCAGAGGAAGTATTGTAAGAAGTGGAAGGCTGGTGGGTAGTTCTAGACTGCTCTGACTGTTGATTCGACTGCTCAGGATTAGTGGCGATCTGGACTACATTAGTTGAAAAGAGCCATACAGGTAGGCCAATTGTCAATCCTGGAAGTGACAATGTTGCCATATGAGGCGCACCAACATCTCCCCAAGAGGAGAAGGGATTTGGACTTCCGCCAAGGTTGCTTCCTTGGTTGGTGGGCTCCATACTTTTCAACTGAAAGATCAACGTGGGAATAACAGGTGATTATGTTCCGCTTAAAATAAATTTTATTAACGACGCTTTTAGACACAAACTTGCTTTTTCATGTTTTAAGAGTCGAGAAAAAGCTAAAGATGACTCTAGTCGCCTTCGATGTTTTAACGAGCCCGAAGTGACAAATGCTCGGTTGGACTTTTTCAGTTATAGAGTTTGAAAAAGGCCAAAAGAAACTGCTCTGGAGATCTAGGCAGAGGGTGTGCCAAACCTTTCGCGAAACCACAGAATACGTTTTACGGTACGGGTGGTTGATCTTCGTGAATGCTGTGTTCACTGCATCGCGATCAGTAGGGCGGCCGACACGGCTTCCTAAGGATAAAGGATAAATGCCTATAGGGGTCTCCCAATATACGCGACGGTACGCGGGAGCACAAGTCCGTATTAGTGCCACCGACTCTCAGGAGGAATCACCCACCTTCGTAGAGATCGACAGTCACTATGTTTAACGACGCCGGAACACGTCTCTACCTAGACCTCTAGATGTTTGCGTTATGTTACAAAGCGTTGTTATGTAAATTGGGTTTATTTTAATGTTGATCTTGCTTAGCAGTTTGCCTTTAAGGATCACCACGAGATGTATATATACAACTTCCTAAATGCAATCTAAGATGAGAAGCAAAACTTTTCAATCTTTCAACTTTGAAAACCTTAATCTACTGAGGGAAAAGAAAGACACAACTTTTCGCACAGATCATAGAACACACACTAAAATGCAAATTTTCCTAAATCGTCAAGCACACAGTCAAATGCAAAATGCACAATGCAGATATTTCTTTTCGTTATCCTTAATGTTGATGTAAGACAAAAAGGAAACTGTTGTATAACTTTGAATCTAATTTCGAGCGAAAGTAAACAAGCTTGTCCAAAATCAAAAGACACCTTAAGATCGACTTGTTTAGACACTGGAAATGTATAGATTCAAACCATAAAATGAAAAACAAACAAACTCAAACAGCCATGAACAGTAATAAAACTAGCTCTTAAGATCACAAAGACACTTTTACAGTTCAGGATCTAAGAGGCCACAGCTATACTGGTTCGCTTTTCACAATGGGAAACTGTAACTGAAGCAAGAAATACTGAAAGAACAATCACAGTTTCATCACACAACTGAGGCGGAATAATGTCAAGGAAAGTTGGTTTACAGCAAGTACAAATGACAAGCAATCAGCAGCAAAATAACAGTGAAAACAGGGCTAAGACACAGTGGGAAACCTCAGGAAGACATAGCCTAACTGGATCAGCGCAGGCTCTGGTCTGTCAAATTGACTCTCAGCGCAGTTCCCGAAGGGAGTACCTGCGCTGGAATGCAGACTGCCTGTGGACAGCCTGCACTGAGACACGAGAGTTGCGTTTACAAGGATTTCCGGGTCATAAAAAGCTCAAAAATGCACTGTTTTTGCTGAAATAAAAAGCTATAGGTCAAGTACAAGCTAAGGGATGATCAAGAGGATGAAAAGCTATCACAAAGAGTACAAGAGTCTTTTGTAGATCAGCTCTTCAAATCATGAATCTGCTCAAAAATGAGCAAGAGTAGCAGCCTCTCTACTTCGCTTTTGATATAGTCAAAAGCTTTTCGATTTGGTACTCTTTGGTTCAGGAAATGAATAGCAAAGATACTACAAATACCAACAAGATACTAGGCTCCCCAGCGGAGTCGCCAGTTTGTTGTGGGGAAAAGTATCCGACTCGGATGACCCTATCCCTACTCTAAAGGTGACAGTCTTTAGCAACAACTGAAAGTAAAGCTTTAATGTTTTCCTTTATGGAAGTACAGAGAGAAGGAAGAAAAGATTAACCAACCGGTGTCTTTCGCTTTTGTCGATCCTTATCCTCTCTCTTTGTCTCTTGTTCCCAGCTCCTTGCTCCCTTTGCCGGTCCAGCTACACACAGATCCTGCACAACAGAGAGAAGAAAACTACAAGATACATGTACTCATAAATGATGCATGGATTAGAGTGAATCAAATATACAAGTAAATACAATACATCAATGCAATACAAGTATATAGGAGAACATTCAAAGCTTTATTGATAAAAGTAATAGGGTTCTGAGAAGGTTACAACCATCAATGGCTCCAATCCAGCAGCACCTCCCCAGCAGCAAGAAGTCTCCTCTTCACCTCTGGAAAAACAATCACCCAATAGCTCTAACTGTAAACCAACAACACTTCCTTACTTTGCACAAAATTCCAGCCTCCATAGACCTCATAGAAGAGCTCTATATATAGGAGAGAAGAAGAAAGGATGAGTCAGCTTGAGACTGACATAAAGCTGCCTTGTGTCCTCTCCCTCTTCAGTTAAACTTCAGTTCTTGAGTCCACTTAGAGATCCTTGCTTACACATGGAGATCAAGTACCTCTTACTCATCACAGGGCGAATCCCATGAACCAAGTGTCAGTTTGGAAGCTTCCTGGGCAATTGACACCTTGCAGAATGACTGTGCCACTTGGCCAATCTCGCCCAGCGCAGGTAGCCTTCATTAGATTTGACTTTCAGCGCAGGTACAAGGAGGAGCAGTTGCATTCCAGCGCAGATGCTCAGTGGAGCAGCTGACATGATCCAAAAATAGCCTGTTTTTGAGTGTTTTCAGGTGGAGAACTGATGGGAAGTGCTGTGGTTTGCTGACCTTGTTCTTCTAGGGGTAAGAACAACATGTTTAGGGACTGAGGATCCCTGTAATTATCGACATTTCATGCTCCATGTTACGAGGCACAAAAATGTCTATAACACCCCATCCAGCTTGGAATCTTTGGTCTTCTTCCGTGGCCCTGTTCATTCCATACCACGCGGCCATTTCAGTTGTGTAAATGTCATGCTGGGTCTGCACGGTCATTTCAGTTGTGTAGATGTCGTGCATATCCACCTTAAAGTCTGGAAAGCTCTGCAGACTGTCGTACACCGTGGGGGATAGGTGCAACCTTTTTCTGATCCACATCTGGACGCTTGCTTCCATGAGTATCCAGAAGATCTTGGTCTCGCGGATTCGCGTGGCGTCCTTTTCTATCTAGAGCGACACGTATTTTGCTGCCTCTGGCAAGTCCTGTTCAAGAGGAGGAAATTGACTGTCCTTAGGAAATTCCCCTGAAACCAACAAGATGGATAAGAGAAACCACACGTAGTGGAAGGTCTTACCCTACTCTTGGGCCTCCTTGCAGTTTGTCAGAAACTCCTCGCAGAGGAACTGCGCCCAGTTGAACTGTACCCCCTCTGTGCATTGTTTGGCCAGTGCGATGACCATTGCTGGTACCTCGTTGCCGTGACATTTTCTCATCACTTTTCCTGCCAGCAGCTGGGTGGCTATGCGCACCTCTTTGTCTTGAATTCTAGTAATGACAAAGCCCCTCTGCTTTTTCTCCAACTTGTATTTCTCCTTCATGGCCTCTGCGAGCGCCAAGTCTCCGCTTTTGCTAGCTATTTCTACGGGGTCCCTTCTCGTACAGGGAAGCCGCGAAATCTTATGAATAAGCTCTGCCATGATGGGAATAGGCCCGTCTAGCCACAAGCACCCATCATGCACTAGGAAAAGCAGTTGCCTGATGAGAAATATCGTGATTGGTGCCCAGTGAAAGTGTGGAATCCATAGTAAGTGGAGTAGCTCAGCCTCCTCCACCTCGCGCAACCATTTCCGTGGCTGTAGCACTGTAACTAACCCCTCCTTGCTTTGTTTCATGAGTTGGATAGTCTCCAAATGTGGTAACTTTTCGCTATCCGCGAGGTCCCAATCTTCAAATTTCATCGTGGGCACACGGCCCAGGACTGAACCCTCAAACAAAATTCCATCTGGGAGGAGTGGGGTTTCGAGTGCACTCTTAACAACATCCAAATCCTTGGGTACCTTTGTTTTCCCCCTTCGTGGGGGGACATATTTGGGCAGTTTTGCTGCAGCGCGCACTGGCTGAATGTCTTCCTCCATTTCTTCATCTAGTTCAATCTCTTCTACGAAGGCCTGGAGATCCTCCTCCTCATCATCTATCTCAAGATTAACCGTCTTTCCCTTGTCTTCCATAGACAATTTACCAAATCGCGGATTTCGCGGAGACATGCGGACTGGTCCTGCTGCCTGTGGATCCTTTTTGGGCCTCGGCATCCGGGGCGATTTAGGAATTTCCGTGCATCCCCCACCAGCGGCATAGAGCTCTATGTGGCTTCCTCGGCTATCGACATCACTCTATTCATGAAGTCCTGTATATCATTCGGCAATGTCTCAAACATTGAACTTGCTCTCACAACCTCTAAATTCGTAAGGTCCATACCCAATTGATAGCGCACCAACTGAATTCTCAATACGCCAAGGGTTGTTCGGTGGATAACCACTTGTGATTTATAGGCCTTTTTGAATTCAAATTCAACCGTTCCCCCCTCATTCAGCTCATTAATGCGAGATTGGCAGTATATCATCCCAAATCTAGTTCTGAATTCATGTATTAATTTACCGCCGCCCGCTCCTCGTTGTCTTAACTTGGACATCTTTCCATGAACAGTGACACCAACGGTCACTTCCCAACCTTCCCGCATGGTAGCGTAGTCCCCCATGTGCGGGTGCGACCCCTGTGACATACCGATCCTACGTGAAACCTCCTTATCGCGCCACTCCCATACAAACTCCTTTATAGTCCCGTAGTCTCTTTCAACTGCTTGGAGCGCTGAGACTGTGCTTTCTACGAATAGTCAGGTGGTCGCACCACCTATGCGAGGCTTCAATGCCCCTTCCAGCTTAGTCTACGGGCACTCCTCAATTTCCCTTGTGACAGTCAGCATCGCGCGTTCTTCCTTATGCAGTGCGCTCCCCTAGTTACTTTGTTTGGTAATGTGCAGTCGCAGCCATGGTAGCAGAGCCACAAATTCTCGGTGGAAATATTATATGCAGTAGTATTTCGGCCCATATCTTGTCCTATAATTCTTATTTTATTGATGCGGCATGCTTGCATCGATTCGGTTTCCGGTTCTTTGATTTCTGCATCCATTAAGATGCTTTTCTTCCCCAGTCGTACTCGATCTTTGAGTTCATGAAACTTAAGGTTCCCCCATCGAACGACTTCCTGAATCTACATATGTTCGACCTTGTGCGGCTGCATAATTCCTTTGTCCTAGTCCTTGCATATTGTTCCAACTATGTGAGGATTCCTTCCTCCCAAAACTATGGCCTTGACTCTGCTCGTCATCTTCGGGATCGTCTCCATGCTCAGATTCTTGTACATGGCCCTAGAGGCCCATCGGACCGCTGGTACGCGCAGGTCCCAATCAGTTCATCTGGCCTGGTGAACCTTGTTCAGGATCTCGCATACCTTCTTGAATGCTTCTACATGGAACGTTTGTGGTGCGCGTCGCTTTTCCTGCTGCTACGTCTGGTTCCAATTTTCGATCCTTAGTCTGGGTTGTGCTTGTGTGGACTGCACAGCACACGTCTGCACCCAGCGACACAGGTGGGTGCACAAGTTACTTCATCCTAGCTGCTCGCTCTCATTCGACACTGGGGGCTTCCAAACCATAGGTGCATCTGCCTTCTACATTTGCGCCATTTTACAACGGTCTCCTGATGTGTACTCCACCATCATGTAGGTGTTGCGCACAGTGCCCATTCCAGCGCACCGTACCGTTGCTATTCCGGTACTGCGCTTTCAAATTTGTCCAGGAATTCATACACCACTGTCAATCCATCATATGTTGGTAGTTCCCTTGCCTCTGTCTTTATGAAACACAGGGATCTAATCATCATTTTGCAATTCAGCGTTGTCACTTTGTGCAACTAGTTCTGCCAGCGCTCTACTTCTTCATCTAAATTCGAAGTACAGAAGCTTTCGCGCTCCCACGAGATCCTCCCATCTACAGTCAGATTCACCCAATCCTAGTCTTGCGCAGTTATCTTGTAAATACAATCAAGATCATCGTCGCTTCTATCGTCGCGCACTGGTTCAGTGTAGCGCGCTCCATCGACTGGGTCTAGCGGGACTACTACGCATAGTGACCTTTTCTCAAATATCATCTTTCACTTCTTTAGGTTGATGACTCCATTCATATCAGTGGTGCAGTCTATTCCTAACAACACGGGATAGGGATTGCTGTGATCGACAATCTCTATCACTTCAAAGTCCGTCTCTGTGCTCGCGCCTTCAATATCAACTATTACCCCTTGCAACCTCCCCATGGGAAAAATATTCTGTTGGTTCGCCATTCGTAATTGAATAGGGGACCACTGCAATGTGGGACTGCCCATGTGTTCCCATGTTTTCTTTGGTAACACATTCACGTCCGACCCTAGGTCTAGGATTACCTGATCCATTTCGTATTCAAGAATTTGCGTCATTAATCTCATTTCCCTCCCGGTGCACAATGCATGCTTTCCCAGTTTTCGGACTACGCGCGGTTCTCCTAACCCCGTGCACCTGGTGGTCAGCTCCTGTAGCCCCTTAACTGCCTTGTTGTAGCACAACAGTTTCATGCATGTCTCCAGAAAGGTAGAAAGCATTGAAGGATCCATTCCTAGCTCTGGCTGATCCTTACTACTTGAAGTGGAGGCCTCTGTGAAGCTCTTCTTAGCTTCCATAAACGTCTCCTTTGTGTGCTCTACGTCAAACTTAGGTTCCTTTGTAGGAGCCTTGCGAACCCATGTATCTTCCTCAGGCTACTTCCCCTTATCCTCCCCTGTGATCGCACCGCTTTTGAGCATCATGTTCACATTCGGGTCATCCTCGCGCGGTTCAGACCTCATCATTTGGATATTCTGGGTCGAAGGAGGCTAAAATACCCTTTTTTTGCGCATTTGTGTGATCAACGTAGGACAATCTACTGTTTCATGATCAAACTAAGCATAGTACGAATAGGATATCCTCGTCGGGTTGGTACAATCGTGGGCATAGTGCCCTGGTCCTCCGTAATTGTAACAAATTAACTGTCCGCAGCCTCTTCTTGGTCCCATTCCTCCTCATCCTCGACCTCGCCCCTGAAATCTAGTGCGTGCCATCCCCACAGCTGGGTTGAGGGCTCGCGTTTCTGTCTGCATCCTATAGGTTGGGGTCTGATCCATCATTAGCTTGTAACTGCGACATGTGCGCTTGTCATGGCCTACCGACCTACAGAAATTACAAAACAACTACTGGGGAGTCTGTGTATACTTCTGAAACAACTGGCAATTGTCCGTCATGTGTTTTCCTCCTATCTGACAGATCATGCACCATAATGCGGGTGTCGCACTTGGCCCTGCCTGTGCCTCTGGTCTCAACAGCATTGGCCCCCCTCTTGCCAAGTAGTTCGCAAATACTGGACAATGGTCCTTGTCATGGCCCTGGCCTTTGCATTTTATGCACCATACTTCCTCTCGCACCTTTGGCCGCAGTGCCTTATCCTGCTTCAAACTTTGCATCTCCAGGCATAGATTCTATAGTTGCGCGTGGATTTGTTGAACTCCCAACCTAGGGTCTTGTATCGGGGTCTCATGCAACCTCATCGCTATTTCCAACGCTTCAGCCTAGGTGGAAAGTTTCTGTTGTGATAGCGCCATCCTCAAGTGTGGCGTCAGGGATGCCACAAGCCATGCGTGATGCTAGGCATCTATTAGCGTCATATTGTTACACAGTATTTTGTCACCGACCCCATATCCCCTGATCCTGGGTAAAGTCGGTCCTTGAATGGCATCTTCTCTGTGTCATACATCAAAATATGTGTCCACATATTCCATATCACTCAAGAAGATTAACCATGCTCATTAATCCTGAAGTTGACCCTTTTTACCTATGTTTCAAGATCGTCGCAAGACATCAGTATTATTCCTGTGACAATAGCCCAGAGTAAACAAGAACCTTGCGACACCATCATAAGAGTACATTTGTTCTCAGCGACGGTTGGATTTTAGGGATCGTCGCAAGTCATCAGTATCCTGCTTGTGACAATAGCTCTGAATACACTGTTGCCTCGCGATGTCGTCTCTGAGTCTTAGCGTTTGACTCACAACAACCCATATATAGCGAATTAGTTGAAACATAATGCTTCTAGGTGGTTCTGGAACTGGTTGTTGGGTCAAGGAAGTTCGCCTTTCCTCATTTGAGATGGTGGTTCCGCCTTTTGAGTAACCTCCCATGAAGATAAGCTTCCTCTCCCTCATTTTTGGAGGCTCCTCCTCTTATAAAAGCATCCTCCATGACTATGATCAGCTAGTTTTTGGGAAGTGAGCAAATTAGCTAGTCTTGGTGTTCGATTGATAGTTTGTAGTGTGAATTGCTGATAGTCTAGCAATTGGTTGTGGATTGTTAGTATGAAATGGTTTTATAAGAAGGAAGCTTGGTTGTGATTTCCTTAGCCTTATACTAGTGCTTTTGGGTGAGAGAGAGAGTCATCAGCCTTTCTGGGAGACCTTTGAGAGTGAATTCTTACGGAGACATACTGATTGGACCCTTCAAGGAAGCTTGTGACGTCAAGGCATGGTTGTAAGCTTTACTGTTGTTCATATTAATACAATCAATGGTTATTTCCTATATCATGTATGAAATATATTTGATAGCTTATGGTTCCTTGACTCTGTAAGTGAATAGTTCATTGTTGTGCTCTATTATGTGTTTCGTTGTTCTCTTATGTTGTTTCAGGTGAATCACTCATTGAGGAGAAGAAAACGATAGCTGAAGCAACAACGAAGACTCCATCAAACACTGGCATAAGGTAGGCTCTTTCAACAATTACTATTTAAGGAATTAGCTGTTGTTTTATCTTGCTATGACTAGACTCACTCTAGGGCTAGAGGGGTTGCCTCTATCCGCAGAGGGAACTTTACCTACATCACAAGTTGGCGACTCTTCCGGGTGTTGTGGCCACCAACAACCCCCCTCTTTGTTTTGTATTAGCAATAACACTAAGCAAATGGGGACCCTTAATAAAAAATTCAAAAAAACATTTTATAAAACTTTTTGTATTATACTCCTTAAAAATATGTCGCATCGCGTGAAGAAGATAAACATTTCTTTACGAGCGTAATAAAAAACTGCGAAGAAGCGACGCGAAATTCATCGCATCGCACACATTAAGAAGCGCTCTTAAATGGAAATCTTAAGAAATCTCCGACGGCCGATGTGCGACGTCGCATATCGCAATATCGCATAAGCAGCACACAATGATTTAATGACTCATGCGATCCGCGATGCTGCGATCTTGCGATATCTGCGATCTGCGGTAAACGCGATCTGCGATAATCCGATCTGAAAAAATTCGCGATGACACATCTAGGTAATGCGATGACGCGATGCTGCTATCGCCCATCGCAAATTTCCTCGGCTCAACATTCAAGAAAAGCTGTCTATAAACCAAAATTAGGCGCGCGCCTTAAAGGAAATTAATGAACATATGCCAAAGTGTCAGTGAAGGACAGTTTTGTGTTTTTCGAAGAGTCAGTTCACGATGGGTGTCATGATTTTATACATTCATAGAGGTTAGAGCTTTCGTATCAGTATTTATTATCATTACTCTTTTCCTTTGCGTGAACTGCAGGAATGAAAAACAGGAAACAATATGAAGAAATGAGCAGGAAACATCTAAGGAAAAGGGGAAAGCGTCAATGCTCGGAGAATAGAGAAGAGATGCCTTCATGAACGGATGTCGCATGCAACAGAACCACAGATTCTAGAGTATCACTCAACAGATGCTGAGGTCGATAGGTGATTCAACATTCAGGGTCAGAAAGCTCACAAAAGCAGCATGTTTACCAAAAATCCTGAAACTTCTACCTGGTAAAGGAGAAAAAGGCGCTAAAGAAGGAAAACGCACCAGAAAAGCCCGGAATAAAGAACAGAGGCAGTTTCGATGCGCGATTAGCACTTATAGCGCTAATCGCGCATCGATAAGAAAATTGTTCAGAAAGCAAAGTCCCTAACTTGCTTAGTCATTCGCAAGTCCGGAAACCGAAATAGCAAAAGCAGAAGTAGTTTGAGAGAAATTTGGGTTGTTGCCAAGTATATACGCAGTATATTCGCCCAACTAGAAGATAATTCTCAAAAATATCTTCTAGTGTACTAAAAAGTGGTGCCAGCACTTGCCATTCTGTTTGCGTAACTCAAACAAAAGTAGAAGGCAACCAGCCGACTCTTCCCAGGCGAATGTTGAATGCTCACAACATTTAAGGAGCAAATGCAGAAATAGTTAGGAATTAGATTCAGTTTTTAGAAATAGTTTTGGTTTAGAAGAAGGGCGGTCATTTAAACCGTATCCTAAATTTATGTAACTAAGTTATTTAGTTAGTAGTATTTAAACCCTTCTCATGCATTTGGAGAAGGGTCCAGAAATTTGTCAAAAACTTGTCCTCAGAACATGCACTTTTGCACCCTCGGAGGGTGTTTTGATGAATGGATGGATCAAGGTTTATTAATGTTTGCATTTGATATCTGCTACTGATGTTGCACTTCTGTACTCTTAGTAGATGTTAGAGCAAGGAGAGATAAATCATTGTTGCTTGAAGCTTATGAGTAGGATCAGTCATAAATGGTACTTTTATCTCTTGGCCATTTCTGCTTATATTCTTAAAGTGATATACAGTTTTAGTTGTTTATATGTTATTGCATGAATGTGTGAGTTACCATTTGGCACTTTTGTACGGTGGAGCCATTTATTTATGTCTGATATATGAATAACTTATTATGCGATATGCTGTTCACAACTGTTTTGCCTAACTTTTTATGCAAAGTGGTTCATCTTAATTGATTTCTATTCTTATGATAGTTGAATGATCTTTATTACCAGTTATTGTTTGAAATCTCTTTAGATCGCATAATAGAAGAAATACACCCCGGGTTAGCATAGATTAGATGTGCTGTTTTTCATTAGATTACAATAGTATAGATTTAGTTTAAAAGTTTGAATTAGATTAGCTTTAAGTATCCTTAGATCAGCAACATCCAATTCTGCACACACACACCCTTAGATTGGGAAACTGGTCCCATTATCCCCAGTCGGACCCGCTATACCAAACGGATAAGGAGCTTCCAACCAAGGTCTGGACCGGGTGGGTATCCCCCTTGTTGTCGACCCGATTTTCGGGGCTTCAACATATCTGGCGCTAGAAGGAGGGCCCGAACTATGAATGGCACCTAAATCAAAATCTAAATACCATTCTGAGAGTAAATCGCCCTCATCAACTCCCCCGACTTCCCCAGTACGTTTAAATCCAGAGTCAGAAGTCGCTCGAGTATTAACCGCTGCTACACACCCTAATATTTCAGACCAATCTACCATTGAACCCCCTGAAGTTCAAACTCTGATTCACAAACTCCAGGGATTTTCCATTTCTACTCAGAGGTCTGATAAATCTCAAAGCAGCGTGACTTCGCAGTACAATCCTACTCATCCCCTGACCAGATTAAAGAGTGAAAAATTTGGCATCCAGCCAAATGAATTTCCTCTCCCCGCCAGGAAAAGAGCGAGGAAAACACCACAAGAGTCTGACAGTGAGACTCTTTCATCTACATCGTCCATTTCAACTCCCTCACCGCGAAGTCAGCCACCCACATCTTCATACCAAACCATCATCCATCCGCTTACTGGAACTCCCACAACCCCTCTTCAATCACCTATGATCATAGTGTACTCATCCTCCTAGCCACAGGGATCATCTTCTGCACTTTCATTCACTAGCAACTCAACGATGGCCCAGTCTCCATGGAATAATCCTGGGGCAGTCTTAATGCCTCCACCCTTGAGTCAAATACCGGCCCATCCTGAGAAATGGCTACCCAAATTCAATCCAGAAGCAGGCATGCTAGCTGAAGAACACATAAACAATTTCATGCTTTCTGTCAATCTCAACGGAGTTACTAACGAAGATGCTGTTGTTCGGCTTTTTCCCTATACAATGCAAGGAACAGCCGGGTCATGGTACTTTTCATTACCATCCGGGTCTATCACAAGTTGGGACATTTTCCAAAGTCAATTCCTTACCAAGTTTGGTTTTGACAGATCAACGGCAACGTTAATCAATGACCTATCCAATCTTAAAGCCGAGGCTAGAGAACCCATCAAAGATTTCAATTTACGGTTCAATAAGATCCTCAACAAAATTCCCACTGCTTCCCAACCCAGCAAAGAAGTACGCTGTGAATGGTATATTACGGCCTTACCATCAAACTTAGCAATCTTCGTGGATAGGGCAAATAAAACAACCTTAGTTGAAAACTTGACAGAGGCGATAGCAGTAGAGAAACGCGTAATAGCCCTGGAAAAGAGATCTGCGATAGAGGAACGCAAGTCTAAAAAAGTCACCTTCAAGGAAGACTCCAAGAAGAAACAAATGAAAGACCCTTTCGATTTGGAAGGATTGCAAAAAGTATTAAAAACCATGTCCAATGAGATGATTGACATAAAAAAACAAGTAGCAGAAACTTCTTCAAAAAAGCCCTACAGAACTTTTAAAAGAGGTCCTTCAATGGATGTGAAACCACCCAACGCTATTTCAAATGTCGAATCCGAAGAAGAGGAAGAAGAAGAAAGTACCACTGAAGGGCGGACTGATGACGAAGAAGTTGTGGAATTACAAGGAATGTGGGATTTCATCCTCCCACAAGAAGAAGATCAAGAAGCATTTCCGGTTAGCACACGAAGCAAAAATCAACTTGATCCTCCCCAAACTACCCCTAAGCAGAAGAGCACAAGCTCTGCAGCAAAAGATAAAGTCGCAACAAAAAAAACGACCACTAAAGTGACTCAACCTAGCCCAGTCGAATCAGATCAAACAACTCCATCAAAAACACTAATAGTGTCGGATGAAATGGAATACAACATTATTGACGACATGAAAAAGACTAGGGCTAATATTACCCTTTACGAATTGAGCAAATTGAAACATCAACAGAAGATAATGATGAAAGAATTACATGCCGTGCCTATTACATCTTTGCCTACAGCTGTAGCTTCCCACAACATGGGAAAACCTCCAACCAACACGATTAATAAGATTGATCCTAATGACATCGCCTTGATTGGAGGAAGATCAAGGTCTCACACTCCCCCTTTCCTTCTCACTTATGAAATTTTCAATAAAAATGTGCACAATTGTTTGGTAGATTCTGGTGCTTCAACGAATATTTTACCCAGATCAATATGTGCCAAGTTAAATGTTCAACCACAAAAATCCGCAGTGCGCATAGTTCAGCTTGATCGATCTCAAGTCGAAGTGATTGGTGAACTTAATCAAGTAACCATAAGATTGTCATCCAACCCAAAGGTATGTCAGGTTATTGACATTCTAGTGGCTGATATCCCAGAATTCTATGGCTTGATTCTTAGCAGGGATTGGTCTGAAAAACTCCATGGATACTTTTCAACCGACTGGTCACACATGTGGTTACCCTACAATGGTAAACCGAATCAAATAAAGGTTGAACGAGAGTTACACCAGAAGTACATAGTAACGGAATTAGAGGGAGAAAATGAAGCAGTAGCGTATAACAGCAGTATCATAGGCAATTACTCGGTAGATTCTTTTCTCGGCAATTTCAATGCTCATACATCACCTTACTTAGAAAATTCAGTTTTGTCCCAAGTCGAAATTTTTTCCCAAACTGATAATTCAAAGTGTGTTAATTTTGTTGATAAACCTGTAAATACATCTTTGTTTTGGAAATTATATTTTGATGGCTCTAAATCTAATGAAGGAGCAGGAACAAGATGCGTTCTGATTAGTCCAGAAGGAAATAAGACCATGCTTACGTGCAGACTCGAATTTGATTGCACAAACAATACAGCAGAATATGAGGCCTTGGTGCAAGGCCTATACAAAGCAATCGGGTTGAACGTCAAGTATCTTCAAGTCTTCGGAGACTCTGAGATTGTTGTCAAACAGGTACGTAACACTATTCATTGCCTATCAAGTCATTTAAAACACTATCAATCTTTGGTGCAAGATCTGACTGAGCATTTCATAGCATTCAATATTTCTTCAATCCCGAGACTCCAAAACGCAAGCGCAGACCTTTTGGCTAACGTAGCCTCTAGGCTTATTCCCTCCGAAGAGTTTAGTCCAGATAGATTCTCAATAGAATTAATCTTTAGACCATCCATCCCTGACAACATTACAAATTGGAGAGTATTCAACGACGATCCTGATATTGTAAATTTCCTCACTTCCGAAGGATCCTACTCCAATTAGATAATTGACGAAGACCATCACGATCGACAAATACAACAAAATGGCATTGATAATGCTATACCTAAATCGGTGGTTAAGTTAGAAGACCTATACGATTTGAAAAATCGGTTTAAAAGGTCTGCCAATTCAAAGCTCTGCAGTTCAACTCTGAACTACGAATTAGTAAACCTGGGAACCGATGATAAACCACAAAACGTTAATATAGGCATCGGCTTAGCCCCTGAAGAAAAACTAGCGTATATTCGTCTTTTGAGACAATATAAAAATGTCTTTGCCTGGAATTACGATGAGCTGAAGACGTACGACACTTCTATCATTCAGCATACAATCCCTATGATTGACAACGAAAAACCTGTCCAACAGAAACTGAGAAAGATCCACCCCAATTTAGAAAATCAGATAAAAACCGAGCTGAATAAGTTGTTAAAAGCCAGAATAATCTTCCCCGTCAGACATTCCAAATGGGTCTCCAATATGGTACCCGTTAGAAAGAAAAACGAAGATATTAGAATCTGTATTGATTTTCGAAATCTTAACAAAGCCTGTCAAAAAGACAATTTTCCTCTCCCACCTATGGAGCAGATATTACAGGCAGTAGCAGGCTCAGAACTGATGTCTTTCTTGGATGGATTTTCAGGATATAATCAAGTGCTGGTACATCCCGATGATCAGTTGAAAACCACATTCAGAACTAAATGGGGCACATACGCATATCGGAAGATGCCATTTGGCTTGATCAATGCCGGCGCTACATTTCAGAGAGCCATGGACATTGCATTCAAGGGATTAGTTAATAAATCTATAGTAATTTATTTGGATGATATAACAGTGTACTCCAAGAAGCGAAGCGACCATCTCAGAGACTTAAAACAGATCTTTCAACGATGTTTAAGGTATGGGATTTCACTTAACCCAAAGAAATCTTTTTTCGCACTAAGTGAAGGGAAACTTCTAGGATTCATAGTGTCAAAATCTGGTATTCACATCGAGCCTGATAGAATCAAAGAAATTTCTGAAATATCCCTACCCCATAATAAAAAAGCCATGCAATCTTTCCTTGGTCAAATCAATTTTGTAAAGAGATTTGTCCCAGATTTTTCACGAATTGTGTCTCCTTTGCAAACCATGATTAAAAAGAATTCAAATTTTAAATGGGGTCAAGACGAACATGAAGCATTCAACCTGATCAAACAAGCTATCATTAATGCTCCATCTTTAGCAACCCCGAATTTTTCAGAATCTTTTATCTTATACACATTTGCCTCAGAGAAATCATACGCTGTGATTCTAACTCAAGCAAATCAAGAAAAAGCGGAAGCTCCAATCGCATTTTTTAGCTCGAATTTACAAGGTGCTGAACTCAATTATTCAGACGTGGAGAAACAGGCATATGCTGTTTTCAAAGCAGTCAAATATTTTAGACCTTTCTTACTTAAAACCCATACTAAGGTCATAGTACCGTTTCCAGCGGTAAGAAATCTTCTAGTACAGAAGGATGTGGGTGAGAAAAGAGCAAATTGGATCACTGCTTTACAGGAATACGACCTTGAGATCAAGCCAGCAAACATTGTAAGAGGTCAAGGCTTCTACAAAATGTTGGTCGGAGCATCACAGATTTCTAAAAATTCATCTGAACAGGTACAACTGTATGAGGTAAGCCTAAACGATGCAGAATCATTATATGCTGACATCATTTATTATCTTAAGAACGGATATGCTCCATCACACCTAGGTCACACTAAGAAAAGAGCTCTGAGATTGAAAGCTAAACAATATCAGCTCATAAATGATGTTCTTTTTAGAAAGAATTATGATTCTGTTCTTCTTAGACGTCTTGAGAAAACTGAAGCTGAAAAAGTTTTGCAGGAACTCCACGACGTACCAGCAGGCGGAAACTATGCTGGAGATGCTACTGCACATAAGATCTTACGTGCAAGATATTACTGGCCTACGCTGTTCAAAGACTCACACAGTTACGTAAGGAAATGTCAAGTCTGCCAAACAACTGCTGGAAGACAAAAGAAGCTGTCCCTGCCACTACAGCCGGTAAACATCGAGCAACCATTCAGTCAGTGGGGCTTGGACATAATAGGTGAGATCGTTCCTCACTCTTCTAAGTAGCATAGATACATCCTCACGACAACAGATTATTTTACTAAATGGGTAGAAGCAGGTCCTCTCAAGACAGCTAATTTTGAAAATATTATTGAATTCATAGATCAATTTATAATCACTAGGTTTGGATTGCCAACGGCTTTAATGTTTGATAATGAATCATACTTTTCTGGAAATTCAATGACTGAGTTTGCACTTAAAAGAGGGTTCAAACTGAAATATTCGGCCAACTACTATCCGCAAGGTAATGGGTTAGCTGAGTCAACAAATAAAAACCTAATCAGGATTATTAAAAGAACAGTTGACCAGAACCAAAAGAATTGGCACAAAGCTTTGGTAAATGCTTTATGGGCAGATAGAATAATGAAGAAAGCTTCAATTGGCACTTCTCCCTTTAATTTAGTTTATGGGAAAGAAGTGGTTCTTCCAACTCACTTAGTGTTATGAAACCAGCTCAAGAAAAGATAGAAAAGATAAATCCACGCCTTAGAATTCAGCCTCTTCGAGGGGGCAACCTCCTTTACATTACATAAATGAACAATTCTTGGATGATACAAATGAAAAAACCTCCTTTCTATATATAGGAGTCTAAGGAGTCACAATATAATCCAGCCGACCTAACAATAATAATATAAAGCCACAAAAATAACAATAGAGGGATTCTATGGGGCACAGAAATAACAATATGGGGGTAATAGGGGCACAACAATATAAATAGGGGTATAACTACAATAGTAATGGGGTAATCACTAGTATTATAGGGACCCAACATGCCCCTCTCCTTCAAAAAAGTGTTGTCCTCAACGCTTGAGTAGTTCTGGATACTTCTGCATAAAATTCTCATCCTCCCATGTGGAATCTTCAGCGGATAAGTTCTTCCACTTGATAAGATACTCTGAAATTGATCGATTTCGTAGCTGTCGAGTTCTTGTTTCTGTGATTGCTTCCGGTTCCAATATAATTTTTCCTTCCTCGTCAAGTTCTGGCAATATTGTTTGAATTGGGAGCTTGTCACCTATAACCTTCTTTAAACATGAAACATGGAAAACTGGGTGCAATCGAGAAGCTGCAGGAAGCTCCAATTTGTATGCCATAGTACCAATCTTTTCCAACACCTTGTACGGACCATAATACTTTGGTGATAATTTATTATCCTTCTTAGCTTGCTTTAGGGACATTTGCTTATATGGTTGTAGCCGTAGGAATACCCAATCACCTACATCAAAACTTCTTTCACTGCGATGTTGATCTGCCTGTTGTTTCATTCTATTTTGTGCCAACACGAGGTTATCCTTTAAGAGTTGGAGGACTTGTTGTTGATGTTCGATGTGATGTTCCACTGCCTGAACCTTAGAATTTTCTCTTAAATATGATGTGATGGATGGTGGTTGATACCCATAAAGTGCCATAAATGGGGTCATTTTTGTTGCTGTATGGAAGGAAGTGTTATACCACCATTCAGCCAGAGGCAACCATTTGACCCATTGTGTCTGTTTATCAGATACAAAGCAACGAAGATATCCTTCCAAACATTTGTTTACTATCTCAGTTTGCCCATCAGATTGAGGATGATAAGATGAGCTATGAGCTAACTGAGTACCAAGACAAGAAAATAATTCTGTCCAAAAATTTCCAGTGAAAATGGGATCTCTGTCACTTACAATAATCTTTGGGTTTCCATGTAGCTTTTGAACTGTTTCCATAAATGCAGTAGAAACTGTACTGGCTTTAAATGGATGTGATAATGCACAAAAGTGTGCATACTTGGTAAGTCTGTCAACTACCACCATGATGACACTCTTTCCCTCAGACTTGGGTAAACCTGTGATAAAATCCATTGAAACCTCCTCCCAACGTTGGCTTGGAATGGATAAAGGTTGTAATAGACCTGGTGTCTTAATTGTTTCAACTTTATTTTGTTGGCAAACCAAACATTCCGCCACAAACTTTTGAATATCTGATTTAAGGCCATCCCAAAAAAATTCCTTCTTAACCCTGTGGTAAGTTTTTAAAAATCCTGAGTGCCCTCCTAAGGGAGAAGTGTGCAATTCCATAAGAATCTTTTGTTTTAGCTGGGAATTCTTACAGAGGTATAAGCGATCTTTGTACCATAACGAATCATTTTGCCAGCTAAATGTATCAGAAGTACTGGAACCTTGTTGTAGCTTTCGAATAAGTGCCCACACTTCTTCGTCATTCTTCCATTCCTCCCTTGCTTCGTTTATCCAATCTGGTTGGATAATAGAAGTGGCACACAACAATGGTTCCACATCCTCATCCTTTCTTGAGAGTGCATCTGCCACCACATTTTGCTTCCCTTTTTTGTAGATGATTTCAAAGTCATAACCCAACATCTTTGTGACCCACTTTTGTTGCTCTTCAGAGGATAATCTTTGTTCTAAAGTATTTAAGGCTATCATGATCCGTTTTTACCTTGAAGTGTCTTCCCATTAGGTAGGGTCGCCATTTCTTAAGTGCATGGAGTATTGCCAACATTTCCTTCTCATAAATAGCTTTGCTTAAAAACTTTCCCTTGATTGGACGACTTTCAAAAGCAATGGGTCTTTCATCTTGCATTAGAACAACACCAATTCCATTTCCTGAAGCATCACATTCCACAATAAAGGTTTTTGTGAAGTCCGGTGTAGCTAAGACCGGTGCTTGGCACATTGCCTCTTTAAGATGTTCAAAGGCCTTTGTTGCTTCCAAAGTCCATGAAAATAAATCTTTCTTCAATAATGTTGTTCCCATAATTCTTAACAAACTTGCGATAATACCCTGTCAACCCAAGAAATCCTCGCAGATGCTTTATGGATGTGGGGATTTTCCATTCCTTAATGGCTTTAATTTTGCTAGGGTCTACCTTAACTCCTTCATGAGATACAATATGACCCAAATATTCCACCTCCTGGACTCCAAAGAAACATTTGGATCTTTTTGCATATAATTGTTTCTCCTCCAATAGTTGTAGCACCCTGTCAACATGTTCAACATGATCCTTCCAAGACTTGCTGTAGATTAGTATATCATCAAAAAATACTAACACAAATTTTCTAAGGAATGGTTTGAAAATTGAATTCATCAAACCTTGAAATGTTGAAGGTGCATTGGTAAGGCCAAAAGGCATGACCAAAAATTCATAATGACCCTCATGAGTTCTAAATGCTGTTTTCGGAATGTCTTCAATCTTCATTCTGATTTGATGATATCCCGAACGAAGATCCAACTTGGTGAAGTAAATTGATCCATGCAATTCATCCAGTAATTCATCAATGACAGGAATGGGGAACTTATCTTTAATAGTGAGCTTGTTGAGCTCCCTATAATCTGGACACATGCGCCATGATCCATCCTTCTTGTGCACCAATACTACTGGAGCTGAGAAAGAACTTTGACTCGGTTGAATTATACCAGCCTCTAGCATTTCTGCAACCATACGTTCAATTTCACTTTTTTGGACATATGGATATCTGTACGGCCTGATGTTTGGAGGAACACTTCCTGGAATCAGATGAATAGCATGATCATGATCACGCATAGGTGGGAGACCTTTGGGAGTCTCAAATACCTTGGAATGATTGTCCAGGACTTTTTGGAGATCTGGAGAAATAGATGATTCCAATGTGGAAACATCTAGCGAACATAATTGTGCAATTACACCTCTTTGCTCCTTTTTTAGAAGCTTTGTCATGCCATTAGAGCTGATTATCTTTCCTGGTTTCCCTGCAATACCCCTTAATTCAACTTCCTTTCCTTCCACAGAAAATTTCATGAAAAGTTCTTGAAAATTAAAAGCTATTGTACCCAAGGATTGTAGCCATTGGACTCCTAGTACAACATCAGCACCTCCCATTGGAATGGAAAGCATTGGGCTAGTCAATACATATTCTCCCATGGATAGCTTGATATTATGGCACTTTCCAGAACAATTTATTGTTCCTCCATTTGCAATCATCACTTGACACTCTGGTGCTGGATATAGGAAGCAATTCAATTCTTTTGCTACCCTACAATGAATAAAATTGTGGGTGCTTCCTGAATCAATCAACACTATTACCTTTTTCTTCTTGATTTGTCCTTCTATCTTGATGGTTTGAGGAGTGGTAATTCCCGCCAATGCATTACAAGATATGGTCGGATTTATTTGTTCTTCATCTAGGCTTTGTTCCTGGAATATATCCTCTTCTTTTGACCTTTCTTGCTCCTTTTCTTCTTCCTCTTCACAATCTATGTAGAATAATTTCTTCTCAGCACACTTATGACCTTTTGTGTATTTGCTATCACAATTGTAACAAAGCCCTTTTGCTCTTTTTTCTTCCAATTGTTGTGGTGTCAACCTTGTAGGTTGTGGAAGACTATGGGCAACAACACTTCCGTCTTTATAGTTGTGAATGGTATGCTTCCTAGTTGCCATAATTTTGCTTTCCATTTTTCTTGCTAACCTGAATGCCTTCTCTAATGAATCAGGTTCCCAAAGGCGCACATCATGTTGGATATTATCCTTTAAAGACCCTATGAACACATCAATCCTATGCTCCTCTGGAATATCTTTTACCCTTATGTTCAATTTTTGGAACTCCTCAATGTGCTCCATTATTGAACCCTTTTGTTTGAGACTTATCAATTGGCTAAAAAAAGTGTTGCTTTTTGTATCCTCATAATGTGCTATCAATTCTTCCGTAAAAATTGCCCAAGTGATAAATTGTTTACGAGAACAAAGCCATTGATACCATACAAACTGATTTGGTTCCAAATATAAAGTTGCCATACGTACCTTTTGTGTGTTTTGCACATTATTGAGATCGAAGAATTGCTCCATCTGTAATATCCATGTGGCGGGATCCTTGCCATCAAACTTCCTCATATCGATTTTTGGAACATGGTGAGTCTTCGATCCAACATTAGAGTCTATGGAATCATGATTAACATTTCTTTTGTTCTCATCATGAGTTTCCTTTACTACCTTTTCACCATTAGTGACCCTTTCTTGTAGCAACTTCTTCAATTCATCCATCTTATCATCCATGCCATCCATCTTAGCTTCCATGCCATTTACCTTAGATTCCACGCCACTTATCTTAGCTTCTGTTAGCTTTTGTGAGCGTGACATTTGTTGCACTTGTTCTTGTAATTTTGATATATCATGTAGCATTTCTTCCTCTTCTTCATGAGTCATGCTAGAGCTTTCAGGTTCCTTACTAGGTGTTTGCATTTTCTTTCCTCGGGGCATCAGTTACCGATAATAATGTTTTACTATGCCCTTTGAATTCCGTTAAACCAAGCTTACACAAAAATTAAAAAAAAACTACACACCTTTTTTCACTTTATAGAAGCCTGATATTGAATCTGATGTATCTCTGTAATTTCGGATCATCCAATTCTGAAAATGCTACCTGCATTAGCCTTCTGCGTCCTCTTTCCAATGCCACAAGTCTGAGCCAAATTGGATTCTCCAAGGAAGAGTTATGTGAAATCTCCCACAATGACTTGCTTTTAGACTGGTTCAGTAGAGCGAACTTGTACGACATGCCACGAGTCATTGTTTCAACCTTTGAATCTGAAACACACAAAAAATAAACTACAGTCCGTCCTCTTTTTGTACCTTTTTATGAAATTTCAATCCGATCCTCAGAGAGAGAGTTATGACGATTTTCCCTAGGTCACCTGTTTTGAATGTAATTCAGGAGTCTGCAAAAAGGCCAACTTCCTCAGATCATATCTCCGAAAATATCGTGCGAAAAGCTCTGAAATCTAGACCCAAGGTTTAGCGCCAATTCTTCTCAAATGGGTTTTTTTTGCGACTTTGAAACGTCACAGAAAAATAGTTATAGCAAAAATGCCACGATGACCTGTTTGGAGCAGCGAAACCCTAGAATCCAAAGCTCTGATACTAAATGTTATGAAACCAGCTCAAGAAAAGATAGAAAAGATAAATCCACGCCTTAGAATTCAGCCTCTTCGAGGGGGAAACCTCCTTTACATTACATAAATGAACAATTCTTGGATGATACAAATGAAAAAACCTCCTTTCTATATATAGGAGTCTAAGGAGTCACAATATAATCCAGCCGACCTAACAATAATAATATATAAGGCACAAAAATAACAATAGAGGGATTCTATGGGGCACAGAAATAACAATATGGGGGTAATAGGGGCACAACAATATAAATAGGGGGTATAACTACAATAGTAATGGGGTAATTACTAGTATTATAGGGACCCAACACTTAGTCATCCCCTCTTTGTCTTTAGTACAGTACATTGATGAAGTATCTACTTCCTCCATACAACTACGACAAATGGAAATAATTAAATTAGAAGAACAACGAGAACAAGCTAAGAAAACCCATGCTCATCACCAAGCACTAATAAAATCCTCTTTCGATTCAAGCATAATGACCAGAATTTTTTTTCATATGGGAGATTTAGTTTTGAAATGGGATAAGGCTCATGAAGAAAAGGGCAAACATACGAAATTTCAAAATATGTGGCTTGGTCCTTTTCAGATTGTTGAAGTCATAGGTCCATCAATGTTTGTGTTGCAGGATTTAGCAGGTAGAATGGATTCTTTTCCTGTTAATGGACAAATCCTTAAAATATATTTTCCATAGAAGATTATTCTTCTATTTTGTAGAATAGTTTTTCGTTTCTTTTTCATAATAAAACCAGTTGTGAGTGGTTACTACAAGTATTCGCGGAAAAAACACCAATTCTCTTTCAGATTTTGAGCTTTCGCTTGTATAAGTAGCAAAAATTTTTGAAAATCTTATTTTTATTATTGACAGATACAGTTAAAAACTTTAGCCTAGATATGATACTAGTTTCAACTTCAAAATTTGATGAAAGCAAACTTTAGCGAAGGAATTGTTTTATATCAGCACAATGAAAGGTATCAATAGCAAAATAAGGCTTCTCTGTAAGACTGCTGTTTTCAAACTCTATTATTGTCGTCCAGAGCTTTCTTAAGGAAAAACAATGACTTCCTCCCCGCTAAAGAAAATCGCAGCATTCAGAGGAACAATCCGAGAAACACTATATCTCAAAGAATAAGAGGTCTCATCACGAGCCGGCTTATCATGATCACAGATATTATAACTTGCTGACTTTGCCAATACTGTCCACCAAAACAGGGCAACGACTCAAGATTGTTGCAATCAAAAGACAAGGGGTCTCATCACGAGCCAGCTTGTTCAGCAAAAGTGTAAATCAAGTGAATGACTGTGTCATAATTTTGGCTACCAAACCAAGACATTGTTCTTTGAGAATAAAAAAGGGAAAAAGTGTCAAAATGGGTTTTTCTTTGAAAAGTTGTAGATAGCCTTAAGCAGGATAAAGGATCATTGCTGGGTAACAGGTAACCCTGTCGAGGCTATGGACGCCTGCTGGCAGCAGAGGCTCTACCTACAACAAATGAGCATATTTTAAAGCTAGCACACAGAGAAGACTTTATTTTATCTTTAAAAAGACCAAGTAGTGGCTGATATAAGTACAAGAACAAGCCCGAGGAAGCAAACAATTAGAATAGAAAAAGGCTGAAACAAAATATCATTAATAGGATAAGGCATAATGTACTCCATCTGTCCATAACAAAATTTAGACTTATGAAAATTTTTCTGTTTTGGAAGTTAAGATTCAATAGAAAAGTAGAGATAACTGATTCTTCCCAATGAATCGCCATTGTTGTGGCCACCAACAACCCCCCTCTTTGTTTAGTATTAGAAATAACACTAAGCAAATGGGGACCCTTAATAAAAAATTCAAAAAAACATTTTATAAAACTTTTTGTATTATACTCAAAAATATGTCGCATCGCGCGAAGAAGATAAACATTTCTTTACGAGCGTAATAAAAAACTGCGAAGAAGCGACATGAAATTCATCGCATCGCACACATTAAGAAGCGCTCTTAAATGGAAATCTTAAGAAATCTCCGACGGCCGATGTGCGATGTCGCATATCGCAATATCGCATAAGCAGCACACAATGATTTAATGAATGCGATCCGCGATGCTGCGATCTTGCGATATCTGCGATCTGCGGTAAACGCGATCTGCGATCTACGATTATCCGATCTGAAAAAATTCGCAATGACACATCTAGGTAATGCGATGACGCGATGCTACTATCGCCCATCGCAAATTTCCTCGGCTCAACATTCAAGAAAAGCTGTCTATAAACCAAAATTAGGCGCGCGCCTTAAAGGAAATTAATGAACATATGCCAAAGTGTCAATGAAGGATAGTTTTGTGTTTTTCGAAGAGTCAGTTCACGATGGGTGTCATGATTTTATACATTCATAGAGGTTAGAGCTTTCGTATCAGTATTTATTATCATTACTCTTTTCCTTTGCGTGAACTGCAGGAATGAAAAACAGGAAACAATATGAAGCAATGAGCAGGAAACATCTAAGGAAAAGGGGAAAGCGTCAATGCTCGGAGAATAGAGAAGAGATGCCTTCATGAACGGATGTCGCATGCAACAGAACCACAGATTACAGAGTATCACTCAACAGATGCTGAGGTCGATAGGTGATTCAACATTCAGGGTCAGAAAGCTCACAAAAGCAGCATGTTTACCAAAAATCCTGAAACTTCTACCCGGTAAAGGAGAAAAAGGCGCTAAAGAAGGAAAACGCACCAGAAAAGCCCGGAATAAAGAACAGAGGCAGTTTTCGATGCGCGATTAGCGCTTATAGCGCTAATCGCGCATCGATAAGAAAATTGTTCAGAAAGCAAAGTCCCTAACTTGCTTAGTCATTCGCAAGTCTGGAAACCGAAATAGCAAAAGCAGAAGCAGTTTGAGAGAAATTTGGGTTGTTGCCAAGTATATACATAGTATATTCACCCAACCAGAAGATAATTCTCAAAAATATCTTCTAGTGTACTAAAAAGTGGTGCCAGCGCTTGCCATTCTGTTTGCATAACTCAAACAAAAGCAGAAGGCAACCAGCCGACTCTTCCCAGGCGAATGTTGAATGCTCGCAACATTTAAGGAGCAAATGCAGAAATAGTTAGGAATTAGATTCAGTTTTTAGAAATAGTTTTGCTTTAGAAGAAGGGCGGTCATTTAAACCGTATCCTAAATTTATGTAACTAAGTTATTTAGTTAGCAGTATTTAAACCCTTCTCATGCATTTGGAGAAGGGTCTAGAAATTTGTCAAAAACTTGTCCTCAGAACATGCACTTTTGCACCCTCGGAGGGTGTTTTGATGAATGGATGGATCAAGGTTTATTAATGTTTGCATTTGATATCTGCTACTAATGTTGCACTTCTGTACTCTTAGTAGATGTTAGAGCAAGGAGAGATAAATCATTGTTGCTTGAAGCTTATGAGTAGGATCAATCATAAATGGTACTTTTATCTCTTGGCCATTTCTGCTTATATTCTTAAAGTGATATACAGTTTTAGTTGTTTATATGTTATTGCATGAATGTGTGAGTTATCATTTGGCACTTTTGTACGGTGGAGCCATTTATTTATGTCTGATATATGAATAACTTATTATGCGATATGCTGTTCACAACTGTTTTGCCTAACTTTTTATGCAAAGTAGTTCATCTTAATTGATTTCTATTCTTATGATAGCTGAATGATCTTTATTACCAGTTATTGTTTGAAATCTCTTTAGATCGCATAATAGAAGAAATACACCCCGGGTTAGCATAGATTAGATGTGCTATTTTTCATTAGATTACAATAGTATAGATTTAGTTTAAAAGTTTGAATTAGATTAGCTTTAAGTATCCTTAGATCAACAACATCCAATTCTGCACACACACACCCTTAGATTGGGAAACTGGTCCCATTATCCCCAGTCGGACCCGCTATACCAAACGGATAAGGAGCTGCCAACCAAGGTCCGGACCGGGTGGGTATCCCCCTTGTTGTCGACCCGATTTTCGGGGCTTCAACACCGGGGAATCCTTTGTGTGGTGTCTCTTGTTTTTCTCTTGATTTGTTTTTGATTGAATTACATAGTGTCTCTTTGTTTTGGGACTAATCCATCAATGTTTTGGATCACTTGAGTAAATCTGGTAGTCCACCTCACTGTCTAAGTGATAAGCCTGGTGTCTTTTAGATGCCTTCGCCTTGTTTTGCCTCTTAATTAAGATCGTCGTTGTTTAGCTCTTAACAGCTGTGACAAATCGCCCCTGTCCTCTTTAACCAAGCTATACGTTGTGGATATCCTGTCATACAGCTGCGACGATTCCTGAAATCAGATCATCACCGAAGACAGGTGTACTCTTGTGACGACATCGCTTAGTTGCTAACGTCGTGCCTGTGACAATTTGGCGTTCATCTCATGTTGCTAGTCTAACCCCTGCGATGATTCTTGTTGCTAGTCTAAGCCCTGCCTCCTGAATAGGCCAGTGTAGCTTGTCCTCTATTTTCTCTTACGTCTTAGCAAGCCTGTTTTGACTATGTTTGCTAAGGCATATCCTTCTTGATTCCGTTTGTCCGAGTTTTGAGTTTTTGGGCTGTGTGACCTAAGTCTTTTAAGGTTTCCTCAAGAAGTCACTTGTTTTGGGTTGCTTGTCCTTCTAAGACTCTGAACTATGTCCACAACCATCTTATTGACTTGTTTTCAACTGTTCCCTTACTGCTTGTCTATTGTTTCTAATTGGTATGTGGTGATTGGCCATTGAACCAGTTTGTTGTGTTGATTTGATTTCCGTTCACTATCGAACATAGATTACATTTTTTTTGATCAGTCAAGCTTGCATTTTCTTGTTTGTTATTAAGTCCAAAAAATAAAAAACATTGCACTCATATAGCAAGTGAAAACGAAAGCATGTTTGCATTAGTGGATTTTTCATGATTGAGAAAATAAAGGGCAAAGTTCAAATCTTTCATTTTCCGTCATAGTAGTTGCGAGATAAGCCAAATTGATGCATTGCCTTTCCTAGTGATTGGATTGCTTGCATGCACTGTTGTTCTTGAATTTGCTTGTTATTGTTTTCGTTCGCTTGGAAATGAACTCCTTACCCTCATTTAGGTAGTTGTTGATCGAAAGGAATGGTTTTTTACTCATTGTAGTTGCATGCTAGAAATTGTCGAAATACATTCGGTAGGGCCTTGAAATCGAGACTTAATTCAAGATTAATTGTTAAAATCTATTGAATGAACTTAAAAATGCATTGGAACCTAATGCTCACATATCTAGAGGTCTAGGCTAGAGACGTGTTCTGGCATCGTTAAACCTAGTTACTATTGTTTTCACTAAGGTTGGGTGATTCCTCCTTTTGTGATTCAATAGGTACTAGTACGGATTTGTGCTCCCCGTACCATCGAGTATATATTGGGAGACCCCACTAGGTTATCATCCTATTATCCATAGGAAGTTGAGTCTGTAGCCTTATGAATCATAACGCACTGAACATAGCATTCAGGAAGATTGACTACCGTATGGAAAGTCCTTGGTCATTTCTCTTTCATTTGATCACCAAGGTGTATATGCAGTTTTGCGATTTGTCTGGTAAACCTCTTGTCTAGTACTCCAGAGCAGTCACTTTCGTTCCTTTTTGACTCTTTAAAAGTAAAAGGATCATTTGAGCACTTTTCCTTTCAGGCTCATTAAACATTCGAAGGCAACTAGAGTCATCTTTTGTCCCTTTTTCTCGACTCTTTAAATATGAAAAGGTCAAGTTTTGTTCCTATGTCATAAAATTTATTTGTCCATGCTCACATTTACCTATTAGTCTTGGCTGTGTTCTTGGTTCGCACAGTGTCGCAACCCTACTTTATTATCTCTTTTTCCCAGATTTTGAGTTTAGGCCATCCTGGCGGATTCACTGATCTTGTCATCTTCACCAAGTGACGGAGACCCTCCATCTCCTGTCTCCTCTGAGGTGTTAGCTGTTAGTGGTACCCTTCCTATTATTCCAAGTGTTCAATCACTTGACCTCTTTGGGAGCCTTTAGAAGAAGACCTCCTGTCTACTCCTCCTGGTGTTTTGATTGCAATGTCTTCTTTCGACATGGATGAGACAAGTCCCATTAGCGGTGAAGAGAACATTGCATCAAGTGGAGCCCTTCCTTTTCCACTAGAAGGTTTCCCTTTTCACTCTACTCTTGGCATGTCCTTACCATTACGTTATCATGCCTTGGCTAACATCATTGGTTCTACATCTCTAAATCGGAGCTCTGTGTGGTCTCATACTGCAACTCCAACTTCAGGGCCTTTCCTACCTCAGATTCATGACGTCTCAGTCATGTCTGTTTCGTCAATGCCCACTGTTTGTGTGGCCTCTACATCTCCTACTGTTAGTACCGTTATTGCGTCCTCGATGGTTACTACTATTACCGGGCCCTCTTTTGAACCTGCTAGCGATGGTCCTTCATCCTCGGCGTCCAGAATTGTTAATCCTACGGGTAACTTACCACTTTCTTCTGGTTACATTCTGGCAGGATGGTCATATGAGCAATACATGTTTGCTCTTCAAAACCTGAATTATATGCCTCTGGGCTCCCAACCGCTGTCTTATCCGCATAACCCATTGCACTATTATGATCCTCAAGGGGCTCATATTTATCATACTGGATCCCTACCTCCCGAACCTACGGTTGAAATTTCCGTTCCACTATCAGTTGCCTGGTCTCATACTACCTATCATGGTTCGCAAGGCCAACCTTTACAAGGGCAGCCTTCTGGTTTTCAAGGGCAACTGTATCAAGGGCAACTGTTTCAAGGGAAACCTTCAGGCCTACAAGGACAACCCTTACAGGGACAACCTTCGGCCCTTACAGGTTCCTCTTTTTTTTATCTAGGGCAACCTTCTGGTCAACCAGGTCAGCCTCAATTCCAGCCAGGCCAACCTGTTGCCCAACAAGGTCAACCTTCTGGGCAGCTAGGTCAGCCTTCATTCCAGCAAGGCCAACCTACTATCTAGCCTGGTCAACCCTCTGGTCAAGCAGGACAACCTTAGTTTCAGCCAGGCCAACCTGCTGTCCAGTCCGGTCAACCCTCTGGTCATGCAGGACAGTCTCAGTTTCAGTCAGGCCAACCTGCTGTCCAGTCTGCTCAACCCTCTAATCAAATGGGCCAGCCTCAATTTTAGCAAGGTCAACCTATCACCCAGCAAGCTCAATCTTTTGGGTAGGTAGGTCAACATCAAGTCCAACAAGGCCAACCTTCTGGCCAGTTGGTCAACCCCAGTACCAACAAGGACATCAGTTCGGTCAAGTCAATCCCACTCTTAGTCAAGCTGGTAACTAATGGTTTGCTGGAAGTCAAAACCCAAGACAACCATCAGGTTATAATTATAATCCTTATGGAAAAAACCCTTATGGGAAAAATCCTTATGGACAAAACCCATGGGGGCAACAAGGATCTGGGTGGAACCCTAACGTTGGCCTTTATCAATGGCCTATGATGTCCTTTAACCCTCAATTACCTTTTCTGGCAACCTTGGAACTGCCTGATGTGTCCAAGCTGACGAATGATCCCATCCTTCATAATCCATATTGGCCACCAGTTCCGACCAAAATTCCCAGTGATTGTCCTAAATTTGATGGTAAATCTGGAGAGGACCCCAACCTCATGTCATGAATTATCACCTCTGGTGCTCA
The DNA here is from genome assembly GCA_031772625.1 of Pinus tabuliformis. Lineage (NCBI taxonomy): Eukaryota > Viridiplantae > Streptophyta > Pinopsida > Pinales > Pinaceae > Pinus > Pinus tabuliformis. The sequence continues at coordinate 1,268,136,967 of CM062809.1, forward strand.
TCTAACTCATGGCTTGATGATTCTATCCGTCTCCATATTTCTCAACGGACTCTCATTGGTTCCACTGTGAAATCGTATATTGAACTCGCTTGTGGAACTTTCCAAGATTTCAATTCACTTGCGACGACATTTCTTACCCACTTTCAGTTACCGATTCGTTATGAAATGGGAACACACCTCCTGAATTCCCTGAAACAGGACACGAAAATGCACATTTCCGATCATATTCATGAATCGATAAGGCAGCATCATTTGATTAAGTTCTAGATCCCTGATCAGCTTCTGACTGACTGGTTTACTACCACTTTTGTCGGTCCGATAGCCCACAACATTGCCATGGGGGTATGTGTTACTGAAGAAAAAGCTATCGCGCGTGCTCCATATCTCGATTTGGTTTATTCCCAATCCGGCACGCTTTATGATCTCTTGCCTGATGCTCCATGACCTAGAACTTATAAAGCCCCTTTGACGCCCTCCGTCTTCCACAAATCTCGCGAAGCAAAAATATACTGCTTCTAGTGAAAATGCTTCTCAGTCTACTCCTAATACTGGGAAAACCTCTGAAGTCAATGTTGTTCAGTCCACCATGACAGACAAGGCTTCGAAAGGTTAAAAGAAGGGGAAAGGTAAAAATAAAGCCAATGCACTGAAGCAAGATCCTCCGAAGCCTCCTACCGACGATGGTTTGAAACGCAAACCCAAGTATCCTTGTCTTATCTGTGATGAGGATCACTATACTAAAGACTGTCCTTGACGGTCTGAAGTTAGTCGTTTGCTTAAAGGGACTTCGAGCACTCCTGCTGTACTTAAAGAGCCTTTTCCCTCCCAGCAAACTCAAATGGTGGTCGATCAACCTCAGTCCTCTTCCACTTTTGGCTCCCAAGTTTTTATGGCTGGGACTATCCCTATTCATGTGAGTACCCAATCGAAAGAATATCCTCCACCCACTGGAAAGGAACTAGAAGCTCCTTCTAATGTTCCTTCGTCCAGTTTTGGCCCTCTTCATATTGAATGACCCAGCACTGAGTCTGTCATTAGACCTCCTACAAAGGGAGTTCTCTAGAAATCTTCTTATAACCCCAATGCTCGTGCCACGCAACACTATAGTATTGTTGAAGACTTAGCCCAAGCTCCTTCAGCTATGTCCACTTTGGAAGTTCTCCAGAGTTGTCCCTCCCAACGGAAGTCTTTGCTATCAGCCATTGGTGGCATTGACCTGACCAATTCGGACTTAATTGCATTCGATCTTGGAAACCATGTGCCACGATTGCCTCATCAAATTTATTTTCTTACTCAAGTCATCATTAACTTGAAGAATATTCACCGTACTGTTATTGATGAAGGCGCCTCCACTTGCATCATGTCTATTTCTTGTTGGAAGGCCATTAGCTCCCTGTCTTTGAGTCAATCTCCTAATACTTTGGAAGCCTTTGATGGAAGAGATTCTCGTCCATTTGGTATCCTCCCGCGCTTGCCTATCACCCTAGAAGGGAAGACAGTTGAGGTCGAAGTCAAAGTTGTTGACGCAAATTTGACTTACAACCTTTTGTTAGGCTAAAGGGTGACCTATGCCATGCATGTGGTGGCTTCATCTTTATTCCATGTACTTTGTTTTCCTCATCAAGGGAAAATTGTCACAGTTGATCAGCTGTCCTTCTTCGCTTCTTCTTCTTTGGATGGCAATGTTCCATTTGTGGAGCATACCAGTATTCCCTATGAGAGTGTGGGTGCTGGACTCTTCAAAGATCTTGCCCTTATGGGTGTTTTTTCACTCCCACCTCCCAATGTCACCTCTATTAACATGATTTCTATCCGTTCTGATCCTTGGGTGATTCCCCCCGTTGATCAGGTAGATTCATGGGGTGAGGTTATGCCGTTGACCCTCGCTGAGCTCAACTATGTTGAAATCATTTCAGCTTCGGTTTCATCTTCCGATTTTGCTCCTATGAGTAGATCCCTCGACACGTATGTGCAATCCCCTTGGCTTGGAGATGTTGTTTCTTCGGATCCGTTACAAGAGACCTTTCGTTCCTATGAAGCCATTCTTGAGACTATGCCTTTTGAGGATCCTCCTTGGTTCGATCATCACCATCGTTCCTCATTTCTCCCAAGCCATGGGGCCATGGCTGATTGTCTAGGTCAGTTTGATTCCTGTATTCCTTCTCAGAGCAGCTAGACGAAACCCGTTAACTTGCTTCTTTATTCATTGAAGCACAGAGGAAGAGAGTGAAAAATTACTTTGATCAGACTGTTAACCCTCGTTCTTTCATCAAGGGAGATTTATTCCTGCTATACGATCAAGCAAATGATAAGTTGGGGGCAAGAGAATTCGAACCTATGTGGCATGGACCCTATATTGTGAAACACGTTTTGCAAAAAGGGGCCTATGAGCTAATTGACTATGAAGGAAACCCTTTGGACAAGCCTCGGAATGGGTTTTATCTTAAAAAATACTATGCATGAGTCTTTCGTGCATCTACAGTGTACATAAGTGTGCTTTTCATTTTGTACATATTTGGCTTGGTGTGTAAGCGTTTGCCACTTATTGTGTATTTTTACTCCTTATGCAGATGTCTGTTGCACCTTATATTGGTTTCGCTGATGGTGCCTATCGCAGTACCAAGAATCTTTCCTTCGCGGCATGGGTGATCTACAATCCTCATGGTGAGTTAGTAGACCTTTAAGGTGTTTGTCTAGGGTGTACCACAAACAATGTTGCCAAATATAGCGCTGTCATTGAATTACTGGCTGAGGCTGTTGACCTCAATATTCGCGCATTGATTGTGAATATGGACTCCCAGCTTGTTGTTCTTCAACTTAACAAGCGTTATTCCATCAGACACCCGCAAATTGTAAGGTTGTATTTATGTGTTCGCTTACTGGAAATAAATTTTGATTATATCACATATCAACACATTCCTAGAAGGCTAAATACGTTAACTGATGCATTAGCAAACCATGTATTAGATAGAAATTTACGTAATTTATAAAACTCATAAACAAGTATTCAGACGCAATAAGTGGATACACTAAAACATAGATAGATGTATATCATGTGTTGCGCACCATAGCACTCAAAAAATATATGTATATGTCCAAAAAATATGTGTGTTCAAGCTACATTGTGAGACACATGTCTCTCAAAATTTGCAGAAAATGAAACCTAGAAGTTTACTATGGATGATGCTCTCTATAGCTGACTACTGCTTGGACCACCCGTCTAAGCAGCCGGTGTATCCTATTCGACACCCCTACACTTTGTCATTGGTACTGTCTAGGGATATCCTCAAATCCTGCATAATCTGGGATCCCTTCAGTCAAGCCCTCTAGGTTACGGGTTATCTCCTCCTCAGCATCTCCATCGGAAGGTGGTAGGTCAATCTCTCCGGCATCCCTCTGAGCAGTAGGAGTGAGACCTACAGGTCTCTCAGGTCCAACTTCTGCAAAGAATTGAACATAATAATTATGGCATGTATATTTAAAATCCAAAAACAACAAAAATCGCAAAAAGTTTGTCGATCAAACTAAGTATTTTACCTCTCTCATCCCATTGTTCTCCAAGAGGAAGTAGCATGTCTGGGTTGCCCCTGAAGTCCATCCCAGTGTATGGTGAATCCTCGACTATGACCTAATGACGGTTTATCCACTCGATAAATCTAGGACCCCATGACACTAGCTGGCTACCACCTCCTCATGGCATCACAAGAGCCCACCAAGTAATTCAAGTCTCTCGTGGTCCTGGCCACCCCACTCGCATGTCCTGTAGCTGAAGGATTGGTACTCACTATAGCATGAGAGGTACCAAGATCGAGCCATAACCAAGCTGTTTTATCTCACCCCTATAGAATTTGGTCAATTGTATCTTCATGTTAAGAGACACGGCCTCCGCCCAGTTAAACATAGTGGGATTTAGACAATCTAAGGCTAACCGCAGTTGAGTTTTAGTTGCCTCGTGTTGGGCTTGGGAGCCAGCTGCCCTAGTGATAGTAAATAGAAAAACCCACAATGACAAATCATTCACCGAGGTAATATGTAGTTTCCCACTTGTAGATGATTTCCATGCTCCTAGGCACACTCTTGAAAAAAGAGTGTCTAGCGAGTCTCCAGTAACTCGAGTACCCACCATGCGAGGTCTCTCCCCTCGCCGTGACAATCTGGTCAAAAAATAGATGTTTGTGGCATCAAATTCGATTTCTTGCCCATGGATGATAAATTTTCCCTCCGTTGGATTCCACACTTGGATCAGGTACTCCAAGAGATCCAGTTGAGCTCTCAGTAGTGGTGTTAAGAAGAATTTTAATAGCCCACAGTTCCGTAGGATATTCTAGCAATGAGGATCGGCTACCCCCATCTCATCATCATCATCATGAGTGCGTTCTTGCCAAGAGAAAGCCATTTTGTACCCCTGCATGCATCAACATCCTTTTATTAAATGCCATTCAACAATTTTCATATCTTAAAACTGTTTAAAAATGAAGTTTTTTTGGTTTTGACGCTCGTCGCAGCTATTTTTAAAACAACTATGACGGACCGATCTGCATAGTTCATAATTTCTTGGGTCGTCATAGGGGTACATCACTTTCCTGTGACGATCCCGATTTTGGCCGGTGCAAATTTCTCGGTCGTCACAACCCTGAGGGGGAACCTGCGACGACCGAGGTGGAATTTTTGACCAAACAATTCTTCCAAACCCCAGTCTAAAACATGAAAATGCATTTAAAATTGGCACAAAAACAAAGGGAAGGATAGAGCATTTACCTAGAGCAAGTATGAAAGGCAATGGACCACTGAATCTCCGGGAATCGATCACCAAGTTTCACAAGGTATGCAAGGTTTGAAGTTTTTTACCACAGTAAAAAACACAAGTGAATTGTTTTTTACCATAATGTCTCTTTTATAGCCTTTTTGTTCAAAATTTAGGGTTTTCTAGGGTTTTGAATCAGTTTTTGAGCGTTAGTCGTGTATTTTTTGTGAAATAGGTCTTATGCTTGAATTTCCTTGAGCAGTGACAGGTGTTTCGAACGTTGGCAATGATCGATAAAAACTCGGTACATACCAAAAAGTCTATTCTGAGTCAACTTTAAGCTCTTTTCTGACTCTTGAAACGTCAAAATATTGCCAAGCCCTTGTTGTTTCGAGCTCGTTCATGGTTGCAAAATGTCATGTATCCAGTAAGTTTTTTACTTTTTCGGACTGGAGACACTATTTACGAAAAGTACTCCTTGACTAAAATAGTCAAGCGGTTCTCTCAAGTATCGTTTTCTACCTTTTCGGGCTTGAGAGACACAAATTTACGAAAAGGGCCCATTTGGAGTTTTCTTTTCCGTGTATTTTTAAAACTCTCTAAATATGAAAAAGATTATGAGTTTTACCTATGTCAGACTCGTTAAACCCTGATGACATTGGACTCGTCACCATGATGAGACCCGAGCTTCTCCTCCCTAGGGCTCGTTAAATTTTCACTTGGTTGGATTTGTCCAATGGACAAACTTATATTGAAAGCATATGCTATCCCCTTCAAGCTTGTGTTCAAAAATAATTAGGGTACTCGCTAGCAATGGTGGGGGAAAATTTGGAAATATTCCGTTGATTACCTACGGCAGCTTGTCACTCTTGAACATCGACACTTTTTCTTCTATCCGGGTTTGGGATATCCTCACTTCGTCATTGGCCTTCCGAGATTTGGGTTCTTCATTTTTCCTCATTCCATTCGATCCCTTGGTACCAAAATGCCACCACATTCTGGATTCGTGTCGCTGATATGTTCAAGAGATTAATCCTTCTGCAGTTTACACCCTTACATCCTCCTCTGGTTCTCTGTTTCATCCATCTTCATCTTGTTCCTTTATCTCGCATCATTGATGTGGGAAACATTATGGCCCTCTTGCGACGGATCACTTCCTGTCGACATCAGCTCATTATCCATGAAGTTGATCTAGAGACTCCTTTCGGGTACCTTGGAGCTTGCATGCCTCAATGGAAAGTTCTTCACATTCAATGATAGGCTTGCATCATTAGCCTTCGATCGGGTGATTTCACAAGTGTTCGACTCCAGATCATTCTTCACACTTTGTGGATTGTACTAGCAGTACCTTGAGAACCATTAACATTACTGGTGGTTTCTATCGCGCTTGTTAACGGTTCACATCATTGACCAATAATCAAGTGATTTTCTAGTATGTTCGAATCTGACACACTTATTCACTTATTAGAAATTGTACTATGATCGGGTTGGATTCAAGACCCCAGACTCAGATTACATAAGTTCGGGTTGCATGGATCGGTTCGTGATTGCATACATGACTCTTTGATTGGATGGCTGTGACCATACCTAAGTCTTTGTAGATGGCTGTGACCATACCTATATTTTCATATGGTCTTATCAACTGGATGGCTACGTCCATACCACGGACCAATTCTATTTGTCTCTTGGATGGCTGCGCCCATACCTAGACTACATGCATTTCTTTCACTATCAGAGATATCAGTTGTACTTGCATTTGCAAGTTCTCCATGATGGTGTTTCGACTTAGTTATGGTTTCGTAAAGCATTTCACCCCTCCCACTCTCTTGGCCTTCATGCTTTAGGGGGCATCTATTACACAATATTTTGTCATTGACCTCGTATCGCCTGATCCCAGGTAAAGTCGGTCCCTGAATGGAATCTGCTCTATGTCATACATCAAAATATGTGTCCACATCTTCCATATCACTCAAGAATATTAACCATGCTCATTAATCCTGAAGTTGACCCTTTTTACCTATGTTTCAAGATCATCGCTAGACATCAATATTATGCCTGCGACGATAGCCCAGAGTAAACAAGAACCTCACGACATTGTCGCAAGAGTACATCTATTCTCAACGACGGTCAGATTTTAGGGATCGTCACAAGTCATCGGTATCCTGCTTGCGATGATAGCTCTGAATACACTATTGCCTCACGATGTCGTATCTCAGTCTTAGTGTTTGACTCGTGACGACAAGATATGGTGAATTAGTTCAAACAAAATGCTTCTGGGTGGTTCTGGAACTAGTTGTTGGGTCAAGGAAGTTCGCCTTTCCTCATTTGAGATGGTGGTTCCACCTTTTGAGTAACCTCCCATGAAGATAAGCTTCCTCTCCCTAATTTTTAGAGGCTCCTCCTCTTATAAAAGCATCCTCCATGACTATGATCAGCTAGTTTTTGGGAAGTGAGAAAATTAGCTAGTCTTGGTGTTGGATTGATAGTTTGCAGTGTGAATTGCTAATAATCTAGAAACTGGTTGTGGATTGTTAGTATGAAATGGTTTTATAAGAAGGAAGCTTGGTTGTGATTTCCTTAGCCTTATACTAGTGATTTTTGGTGAGAGAGAGAGTCATCAGCCTTTCTGGGAGACCTTTGAGAGTGAATGTTTACGGAGACATATTGATTGGACCCTTTAAGGAAGCTTGCGACATCAAGGTGTGGTTGTAAGCTTTACTTTTGTTCATATTAATACAATCAATGGTTATTTCCTATATCATGTATGAAATATATTTTTTAGCTTATGATTCCTTGACTCTGTAAGTGAATAGTTCATTGTTGTGCTCTATTATGTGTTTCATTGTTCTCTTATGTCGTTTCAGGTGAATCACTCATTGAGGAGAATAAAATGATAGTTGAAGCAGCATAACGAAGACTCCATCAAACACCAGCATAAGGTAGGCTCTTTCAACAATGATTATTTAAGGAATTATCTGTTGTTTGGTCTTACTGTAACTAGACCCACTCTAGGGCTAGAGGGGTTGCCTCTGTTTACAGAGCGAACTTTACCTACATCACACATATTGGCCTCGTGGATCATACTCTTTAGCCGCTGATCTAGATCCCAGTGGGTCTTGCCTGGAAGCATCACGATCTCTTTAAACCTGATGATTGACTGTGTCTCTGATTTCCACCAGCTAAATTCTCTGTTCAACGCATTCTGGATCTCTGCTATCCTTGTAGTTGGGTGATCGTTAGAGTGCTTAATATACCATGTCAATGCGCGATCCTACAACATGCTCACCAATGTAGCCTTCTCAATGTTGTCGTCCATGACCCCTTGCACTTCCCATACTTCTCTTACCACGAACCAGAACTAGTCCGGATCTTCATTCCCTACACCTCTGAATACGAGTAGTTTGATCGTGCTTGCCATGCTGAACTATGGGGGTGGTGGAGGTGGAGTGGGTGGAGATGGATATGAGGGAGGTGAAGCGGGTGGTGGTGTGGGTGGAGATGGAGATGAGGGAGGTGAAGCGGGTGGTGGCGTGGGTGGAGGTGGTAACTACGGAATGCGCTGCCTTATCAAACTGACCGCACTTCTCGAAGAGACTCGAGTGAGCTCTTCCTCGCTCTCTCGTGAAGGTGAAATTAAGGGACTGTTTCCTAATTCCCCGCTACCTTTGTAGATATTTCCACTCTGCGTTATTCCAAACATTAATGTATTCACATAACCCGCTTTTCACATAACAACATATTAATCCAGGTATTCAAAGATTTAATGTACTTACCTCGCGGTCCCTTGAGAAAACGTCGTTCTGCTTCACTATAGCTCATGGTTGTGTCTACAGCAAACTCAGTGATAAATCCCCCTATTATCTGGTCAAGCCAATGGTCCACAACTCACGTGATCTTATCTTCTGATGCCTCTAGTTTGTGCACTAATTTCAGAGTCCACACTATCGGTTGGTCAAGCCTACACCTTCCCTAGCTGTCAACTAACCTTGTGATCCAGTCATATAGTTTAGAAGGAAAGGATGCGAAGAAAATCTCATGGATTTTTGTATACATGTAGCGATCCAGCCACCTTTTCTTAGATACTTGTGGAGTTCTATTTTCCTGTGTCGTGAACTCATGAATCTTCTTGTCCAACCACTCTTCAATTTCCTTCTTTGTTGGGTTCCAGTGGCACGACATCATACATCCGTTAGGCAGATCCCAGTCCCGGCAACATAACCATTTGTTGCCTATGTGGGGCCTAACCTAGGTTCAGAAGTGATTTAGCCAAGCAAATCCGGTACTACTGGCCCTTTTGGCAACAATCCATGGTGTGCAGATTGTGGTCTCACTCGAAGTAGTATGGGAGGGTGCTAGAACCAGGTTTCCGCACCCTGGGGATGTCTGATATGTGGTAATAGGGACACGATTCAACATTCGTGCTTACTGGGCTACGCACACCAGCGAGCCCTTTGCGTCCTTCACACAACTCTAACCACAACGCAACCAATGTTAATTAACTAAATCTTCCTTACTTAGGTTCTGTTCGCTAATTACTTAAAGGATTTTCATACATAAGCATTCATCTCAATGTTTACCAAGTGCACACATATAAATAACTAGATAAAATTAACACATAACATCAAAATACAGATCCACGAAATAGATGCACAATATGTTGTATCAAACTTATCTTTATTAATAACCCTTTCCAAGTTCAGTTCAATACAGACCTAACTTCACCTTGCGCACTCAGCTGCAGGGGTCCACGCACTCAGCTGTAGAGCCTCTACCTACTACTACGACCCAAGACACTTCAGATCCACTTCTATCTTCTAACCATGCCTTCACATATCTCTATTACTTTCTTTTTCCCAAAACTGTCTTTACACTTAGAGCCTCGCTCTATTTATACAATCCCATGGTCTGCGGACCATGGGTAGGCCGACACAACTTTACATTAATTTACATTATTTTATGGCAGACAACCCTATGACTCATCTTAGACTCTTGCACTTCGCGCTTGCATTTCGTGGAGTCTTTACATCACATTGACCAAAACTCAAGCTTTAAGCCCCAAAAACATGCTATGGGGGGATTCGCTGCCCAACAGGCTGAGACTGCGCAATGCAGCTCAACGAAGGTCTAGCTGTTAGGGGGTGGTCCGGTCGATAGAGTTTCAGTAAAATGACTAAGTGTGTGAGTGAGTGAACTTGTGAATACATGAACTTGCGAACACACACTTGACATGACTCGATGATGAGACACCTCAAACCAAGAAGATAACATGCTCAGTGTGACTAACCAATAGTTGCGGGAAACAAGTACGACACTTGAGATAGATAGTTGAACGACCGCGGCGACACTTGCATGACATTGCATACAACTTCATGTGTGAGTGTGACAGATGCTTACATAGCAAATACAACTTGTACACATGAAGATGGTCGTGAACATAGCCAAAACATGGCTACAAGCATGACATTGTGACCAACATGCTAAAATATGTCTGGTGAACGGTCAAGTGGGGAGGGTGCAAAGACTCAACACGAGCTCATGGGATGAGCCTGAGTGCTTGCAAGCATCAAGGGAAAACTAAAGGAAGGCTCTGAAATTGGATGCAGGCCAAAATTTGGGAGGGTGTTGCAGCTGCTACAACACTTGGCGACACACTAGTTGAATACCAACGTCTCTGTTTTTCCCATTGACAACACATGGCCTTGGTCTTTCAGGGAGTATTGAATCTTTGAGCGGGTAACCATGACTTACCCATTTACCCCATGGACATACGTGGTTCACCTTTTTCCAGCTCAGTCAAACACAACAACAAGTTTCAGTTTGATCATAGTGTTTTGAAATCAGGAAGGGTAGTTTGGCTCGCAAGTTAAAAAAATTCAGAGTATAATTTTTCATCTCTGGTGTTTCTCCGCTGCCAGCAGGCCTAGATAGTACCCAAATAGAGTCATGCAGGAACACACGCATTGCTCCACTACCAGCAAGCTTGGTCAGTACCCCGGTGGAGTTGCATGCTTCACCTCTCTGCACAGGAAGCCTTTCTCTTCTTTCACCTTTGTATTTTTAAAAGAGGAATGTGCATAGGCACTTATTTATTTTTGGGGCAGAAGAGGGATCCTGAATTATTGAGAACAAAAGAGGTTGTTCCTTAAGAGAAGCATGTAAGACCTTTTACATAGGTTTTCTCATTTATATTTTTCCCTTCTCCATTTCTACTAGTTAGATGAGATTGAACACACAGAGAAGAAGGCTGAGTACAGGCATGGGGTTTCCCAGTGTGGACACAGGTTCATGGTTGGACCCGAGCTTCCCTTGTAGATGGATCTTATTTTCCATTGAGACTTCATTGACTAAAGGTAATAACCAAGCACAGAGAAGACAAACATAGGACTGGCCAAGTGTTGCAGTGTCACAAGACTCTTTGGATCTCAACCACATACTCATTCAAAATCTAGAACTTAGTAGAGGGAAACACTTATTTACAAAACAAAAAATAACATGATACTAATGAAACAAAACAAAACGAAACAAAAATAGTAAGCAAAGAAAAAATACAATAAGTAGTAAATAGACAACTCGACTTACTGAAAATAGTGTTTGAGATATTGGCCATTGATAGGAAGGTTGTCAATCCTCCCTTCAAGTGATTTCAGATGGTACGTGTGTGGTCCAAACTTCTCATGGAAAGTGTATGGACCAATGCATAGGGACAAGAACTTCGTATGTTTTCCTTTGTCTTCATGGGGTCTGTTCCATTTCAAGACCAAGTCACCAACATCAAAGTTAACATTCCCTGTAGACTTCTTATCGAACCATCTCTTGATACGATTCTGGTGGAGTGTTAATTTTTCTTTTGCTTTCATCCTTTCTTCTTGCAACTTGTGAAGTGTATCCATCCTACGTTGAACTAGCATACAAGGCTTGCCTTGGGATTCTTAGGACAATTGGAGTGCATGCAAGTAGATGTTTGGTAGTAGGATGGCTTATTTCCCATAAACCAGGAAGTATGGCGAAGTGTTCAGAGAGGGTTTGGGTGTTACGCGGTCAGCGCATAAGGCATTCGTCAAGGTAGAGTGCCAATTAAGATGTTAAGAGTAAATGGTCTTCTTGATTATGCAGATAAGGTATTTATTTGTGGATTCTGTGAGGCCATTTCCCTGCAGGTAATAGTTATATGAGTGTTTTAGCACAATACCATACTGCAATGCAAAATCATAAAGGTTCAAAGACGAAAAGTAAATTGCATTGTCAAACACAAGTGATACTAGAACACCAAAGTGTGAGATGATGTTCTGTTGGAGGTAGCTGATGACTTCCTTGTCATTCACTTGCTTGAGCGGAACTGATTTTTTGCACCACGTGAAGTAATCAATAGCTATCAAGATGTAGTGTTGTTGTTTTGATGAATGTGGGAAAAATTTCCCCAATGATGTCCAGGCCCCATTTTTGGAACAATTCAGTCACTGCAACAGGGTGCAGCGGGGCTGCTAACCTTCGTGTTCTGCCAGCACATCACTGACAGACCGGGCACTTGTGGGCATAAGCATGTGCATCCTTGAACAATGCGGGCCAACTCGCATAACTTTGTGCATAGTGTTAGTTCCCGCGAAGTGGGCCTCGACTGGTCCATCATGTAGATCATGTAAGACCTTCTCTAAATCATGTGCCTCTAGACACCTGAGCAAGATTCTGTTACTGTGCATTCTACAAAGCACTCCGTGCACCAACTGATAAGATAAATATTTGAGGCACAGTTCCCTCTTTTGTCTCTTGGAGAAGTGGGAGGGTATGGTGCCATGCTCAAGGTACTGGTACACATCTTCGTACCAAGAGTTTCCGCATGCAGTGGGTGGTTCTCACTATATATCATTCATCTTGATTTCTTTCTCCCAACCAACGAGCTCTTCTTCTTCCACCTATGCGTGGACTACTTTAGCTGCGAGTATGCAAAGACCATGACCCTTGACATTGTGAATTGGATTGATGTCAAGATCATACTATTGCAATCCTTTCATCCATTTCACACGTCATTCACCTAGATCTTGTTTTACAAGTAGTGAGAGGACTACTAGGTGAGGCACGTAGACTATGCAATGCTTCTTCAACAAGTAGGGTATGAAGTGTTTCACCACCTTGTATACTGCGTATGCTTGTTTTTAAATGGTGGGGTAGTTTAGTTCGGGTCCCTGCATGCTTGCATTCATGAAGGAGATGGAACATTCGTCATTCAGCTCATCCTTCTGTGTGAGTATTGCAGCAAGCGAGTGGTTGGAGGCAAAGGGGTATAGCAAGAAATAATTGCTAAAATATGGGTTGTAAAGTCTAGGCTCATCTGCTATAACCTGCTTGATACAGGTGAATGAATTCTTTTCCCTCTTACCCTAGCTGTAGACTGCATCCTTCTTGATCATGTCTTGCATTGGTTTCACTATCTGTGCATAGTTCGATATGAATTTCCGGAGGAAGTTTATCTTTCCCAAGAAGGACTGCATTGCTTTCTTGTTGGCTGGGTGAGGGATCTGTGTAATGGTCTGGACTCAGTATAGATCAACCTTGATCCCACTTTTGGCAATGATGTGCCTGAGGAGGTTCCCCTTAGACACTGCAAATACACTCTTTTTTGGATTTAAGGAAATCCCATCTTTCCGGCATCGCTCGAATATCTTCTTTAGATGGTGTATGTGGTCTAACCATTTTCTTGAAAAGAAAATCACGTCATCAAGGTCCACCACTATGCTCTACTCGATGAGTCCACGGAAGGCGATTCCCATGGAGCGCTGAATGGTTGCACCTGCATTCTCGAGCCCAAATGGAATTCGTCTATATGTGAATGTACCCCACTTGGTAAGGAAAGTAGTTTTAAGTCAATCAGGTTCCACTACCAGAACCTAGTTATATCCTGAAAACCCGCCAAGTAAGGAAAACATCTCTGCCCTAGACATTGTTTGTAAAATATGCTTCATAGACAACACGAGGTAATTTTATTTGTCTGAGGCATGGTTCAAGTTTCAGAAATAAATGCACAAGCGGATCTCCCTAGACTTATTACGTACAGGAACAAGGTTGGAAACCCATTTGGAATGATGAACTTTGTATATGATCCGTGCGTCCAACAACTTGGTCAACTCTTTTTGTATGAGGGGTTCAAGTGATGGATGTAATTTCCTCAACTTATGCTAAAATGGCTTGACCCCTTCTTTGATTGGAATCACATGTTGGATTATTCGTGTGTCGTATGTTTTCAAATTATCATATGCCCACATGAACACATCGTGGTACTATTTGAACAATAGGACAAAGGCTTGCCACTCCTGTTGTGTGTAACATGTACCACGATTGATGAACTTCGGATCTTGTTATGTTCCTAGGTTTAGCTATTCATGCATCATGGTGGAGCTATGGGTTTTTTTTGTTCCTTGGCCCCTGAAAGCGGTTCTGCAAGTCATAGATATTCTCTAGAGATACCACACCCTTGGGGATGAGGTTGCCTTTCTTGTCATCAACCCCAACTTGTAGAGACTGCTCGTGCTCGTCTTCGTCAATCACCGTGTCTTTGAAGACATCAACATTGGCCATGAAGTTAAGTATTTGTTGATCATTTCCAAAAACACTTAGATTAGTTATGTTATTAGGGATAGAAGGCTTGTACAAAATTTCAACTATAAATCTATCCCTAAGTGGTGACACCCTAGAAATTGTGTTTGCTAAAGCATTGGCAACTGCATTACGGGTTCTTGGCACTGCAGTGATATTGAATGCTTGGAAGTTATTGATTAGTCTCCATACCTCTTGCTGGTAACTTTGAGATGAGGTGATAAACAATGTATGGTGTTACGTACCTTCCGTACCATGATTTTTGAATCACCTACCACTTTGAGCACAACAACATTGAGGATGATGGCCTTTTGCAAGCCCAACATGAGTGCTTCATATTCAGAAATTTTGTTCGTGCACTTGAACTCCCAGTGGCTCGAGATCAAATGTTTCCTGTACTTTGGGTCAATTAAGACATGCCCGGCTCTAGAGCCATCCTATGTCTTTGATCTGTCAATATACATGGTCCACAACTCATATGTACATGGACCGTTTGACGCGCTTACACTGATGCTACTGCTACTAGTGTTACAATGTGATGTACAGGTTTCATTTCCATTAGTAGGGCAAGGAAGGAGACCCAACTGCGTGTCTGGTGGGGTTGGAGTTGGCTATGTGAGATAACACCCCAACGTTGTTTCCAAGAGGCAGTTGCCGAACATGAGGTCCGCGAAAACCAACGATTCATTCTCACCATTGATGGGAGTAATATTGTGTGTCAAGTATCTCTCGGATAACACTCGGATATGGCTTCTTTTTCCCTAGTACGGAAGCCACAAGTGTGACTAGTTTGTAGAAAAGTACCCATTCAACTTGCTAGACCAGTGTCTGCTAAGCAGTAAGCCATATGCTTTAAGCAAAGTCTTTCGGTAGATCTTCTTTCAGTAAGCCATATGATTTTGGTATGTCCACAATGACAATGTTGATGCACTGGGGAACTTGACCGTCATGAGATAATCAGATGATCACATCTCGAAGTTCACCAATTGTTAGTACGCATGTCTGATCAAGTTGGATAATCTGTGCAGATGTCTTGCTCCATTGTGCATTGATATTCTTAGCAATGGATAGTGGCATGACGTTGGATGATGGGCCAGAATCAACTAAACAGTTGTGAACATTGCAATTAAAGATTTCGAATGAAAGCAAGAATGGAGGGAAAACAAAGTTTTCTTCTTCCATCCGGAGTGTGTTGAGCATAGTTGTGAGTGAACCGGGAGATGTTCTTGCTCCCTTGATAGTAGAGGTTTTGCTCTCTGCAGATGTTTTCCCCATTGCGTGCAACATAATATCTCACTGACTTTGAATCCTAGTAAACTCGAACAAAGAAATGTTTGCACTAGTTTTATTCATGTCTTCCATAATGTTGTAGTAAAGTGCGGGTAGATTCATCGAGATGTCTGGGGACATACTTGTGTTTTTACTGTCTGGTGGAGTGTTCTGTAGTTTACTGCTCATGGAGATACTCTTGTTCACTGCTCTCTTCCCAGGCTTGCTTTGTGTCTTTTGCTTTTGGATGGATGGTGGATCAACCCCAAATGTAGGAGGAGCCCCTTGAACTCTGATGATGTATCAACCATTTTTATTTTGGGGCTACTTCTCTATGTTCATTTTTTGTGCTACTTGTGAGAACTGATACATGTTGATTGCCTACCCAGTGCTGGGTGCCTCATTAGGTGCAACATTTTCATCATCATATGTATCTCTCGGTTGGCACAACATACTTCTTATTACGTTTATTGCATGGTTGCATGCTGAGTCCGCAACTCGTTTCCATTCCAAACAAGTCCCTTCTGGGTGATCGTCTTCATGGAATGAGAAAAAAATCATTGTTCGCCGATCTGGAATTTATCCAGGACAAAGAATTAAAGGTATTACAGACTGTTACACTAAAAAATGTCACCATGACTATTTACAGTTAGTATGGCTCAATCAACAGTCATGCTACCCTCTTAGGCAAGTCTTATGCCTCTGCTCTCCATGTCAAACTCCAAAAAGAGAGAAAGTCTTGTATAAATGTATTTATCTCTGGGGACGCAGGTTCTCTCAAACTTACCTGCGGGGACGCTCCCAATGTTCACAAAAGCTGCGTCCGAAGACGCTCTGTATGTAAAGGGACATGTGCGTCCCCCTGTAAAAGTTAGAATGCGCAAGTTTCATCTTTAAAAAGTTATTTGTGGTCATTTCTAGAGCATTCTAGAAGGTTGTTCGACGTGTATTGGGCGCCTCCAGATGGTTCATGCACTCCTATCAAAGAGGAACTTATCCCATCAATAAGGGAGTGATCCCATCCAAAGAGGGGACTATCCCATTGATGGTGGACCTGATTAACCTCCTCTTGAGTACTATAAATACAGGCAGTGGGCCAGAAGGAGGAGGGGTTGAAAGCTATACATTTCTAAGGGTAAATGCTGCAGGAATTAGGACTCCCATTTAGAAGCTTGTGAGGAGAGATTGCCATCTTTGCTTGTTCTATTTGGAAGTGGGTGAGCTTTGTCAAAGTAGAGGAAGACTCTTGTGGACCCTGGAAGGAGCTTGCACAACACCAAGGCTTAGGTTGTAATGGTTCCTTTTGATTACCTTTAATGCAAATTGGTCCATTCTTCTCAATAACTTGTTGTTTATGGGTTATTTCATGTACTCCTTGGTCTATATGTTGAATATGCTTTGTTTTATGTTATAATCAGGTGCTATTTAATTGTTTGACTGTTGGTGATTGCAGGTTTTGGAGAAAAGGAGGAGCTCATCCAGATCAACAAAGCTTGGACTTCTACAACAGCGTTTGGACAAAGGTAAGAACGAAACACTTGATTTCTCATATCATAATGCATGTTTAGAGAAGGATAGTTCTAGTTTGTCTTGTTTGTCATTAGAATGTCTTAGACTTCTAGGAAGGTCGTTTGTGTCCGCACTTTTGAATGATTCCGTGTGACAAATTGGCGACTCCACTGGGGATTCCATTGATGAGAAAAATCTTTTCCTTTGTGTGAACTTTGCTTTGAGAAAATTGGTTTATTTTTCTGGTTTTTGGCTCTGTGACTTTGTCTTTGGGTGGGTTAGCTTAGGATTAGATTCATTTTGGTTTTTCTTGAGTTTTTCAGTAGGACGCACCCTCTGAGTATTGCACAGTGCGTCCCTGGACGCACTGTCGCTGTATGCACAGAGCGGGCCCGCACCTGTCTTAACGGGTCACCTGCGTCCCCTGCTAAAATTTGAGAAAATTCCATTTTTTGCATTTTTTCTCTTAGATTTTGCTTTTTCTTAGTTTTTACTGCCCAGATCCATTAGTCTCCTGTCAAACATCTTCACCTAAGCTTGTTTCATTGGCATTCCTGCTTTAAGCTTTCATCAATTGGGTGTTTTGAGTCTCTTTTTTGAGAAATTCTTGATTTGATTTCCTTTGGTCATTACTTGGAGGTTTCTCTCAGTCCTTTCACAATTTTGCATCTTTTTGCTTTCGTTTTTACAAAAAAATTTCCCCCTCATTCGCCGGGGGGGGGGGGGGGGGGGCTAAATTGTGTATGAGTGTTAATCGCCTTTGAGTGTTTTTATGTTTTGATCTTTGGAACTCTCACCCAATTTTCTCGACTTGCACTTGATTGGTTCTTAGATCACATTAGAATCATCTTGTGTTTGAGGATTCTCTTGCATCGATCACATTTGCATAATTAGAATTCTCATTTTCAGAATATGAATGAAAAATGTGCATAGATTACATTTGCATACTTTTCAAGTGAATTGTGCTTAGATTACCATTGCATAGTTTACATTCTGAAAAATCAATCGTAGATTTAGATCAGTTTTCTTTGATTTGAATTTACACAAAAATAAAAATAAAAAAATGGTTTGGAATTGATTTGCATTAGTTTTTCTTGATAAAATTAGTGCATTAGAGAATTTGTTATATTTTCTCTTAGTGATCAATTTTTGCATTGTTGGAAGTGAATGGAAACTCTCTCCTTACTTTAGTTAGGATTCATCGAATTGAAAGGATTACATTATCATATTCGATTGCATTCAGTTTTGAGTCGGGTCATAACACCATTGGTTTCATCTCCATTTACCCATTTGAGTAATAACAGCCTTAATAACACAGCGCTTAATTAAAATTCATCTAGTAATTTTTACATTTATAGGGCTCTGAAACACCAACATAGCTTAGGCTAGTGTCTTGGAGTAGGAGAGTAATTAACTCTCCAAGACAGCAAAACCAAACAAGTAGCTCATCTTGTGGTAGGATAAATCCAACTGTTTCATTTGTACTCTGGGAAAGCTCCTCTTAAAGGAGAAGCACGAGCTCGTGTCCGAACCAGTGAGGGGATCAATCCTCCCTCATTGGGAACGACGCCAGACACGCACGTATTACAAACGGTAAACCTCGGATTAACCATTGTCGAGGAGCCAGGGGTCACTTGTCGGTAAACCTTGGATTATTGTCAAGGAGCCGGCAAGGGGATTGAGCTTGATACTCTGCCCTTGCGTGCTGTCGGAGTGTAGACTGTTCCCCCAGGTGCATTTGTTGCTGTTGGTAACCTTAGTGACCATTATCTTTAGGGTTCTACCCAAGGTGACGGTGGAGGGAAGATCCCACTGTACCTGGAGCAGACGTCGGCTAGACTCACTTGGATTTTCTGGGGGGTTCACTTCACTCGAGACGGTTAAAAGTGGAGGAACTTGGTCCAGTCTATTCATTAAGCAGGTTGCCGGGGTAACTGTTCCACCCGCCACTTCTGTACTGAATTCTGCGATGTTGGGCTTCATCACCAACTAGTGTTTTCGGTCCGGAAGGCTACTGTTTGTGTATGTTTTGACTCCTAGATTTGATAGCGCGTGTTAATTTGTTTGTTTTTACTTTTAGAGACCATAGGTGTGAATTGTGAATTTTAATTGTTAGGTGTGAATTGTGAATTGTTAATTTTAGTTTTAAAATTGTTAATAAAATTCACTGAAGTTGAATATAATGGCAAATGTTCCAGAATTTACCAACCTAGGAACCCCTCCTAATGAGAGTCCTAGCACTTTTCCTTACTTTGGAAATGTTGGTCCTCCTTATATGGCTACTTTGTCATTACCTGGATTTACAATAGGATTACCGATATGGTTATTTTCAACTTCGTTGGCCCAGAATACTCCAATTGTTCCATCTCAACCGGATGCTTCACCTCAACAGAGTTCACCATCTCAACATCACCAACCTTCTGTTGACCCTTTACCTTCTTCGCCTAATTTTTCTTCCTCCATTTCTTCCTCTTCGCCTGGTAAAAGCCTTGATGCTAGTAACCAGGAGGCTATGAAGAAGAAGAAAGGGAAGAAGAAGAAGAAGAAGAAGAAGCAAGATAAGAAAGAAGTCAACCAACCAACCATGGCTATAAGTGTTAGTTGTGTTGAGGAAAATTTCGACATGCACCGTAAACCCAAATACCCTTGCAGGCTTTGTAAGGGTGACCACTTCCTTGTCAATTGTCCTGGTATTCCAAAGGTCTTGGAAGTATGGTCAGAAAAATCTCATCAACTTTCCGTTGATCCATCAACCAGTGATAGTCAGGTTCCTGGGAAAAAGGGTAAAGTTAGGTTTCCTTGTAAGTTATGCAAAGGGAGTCATCAAACTCACATTTGCCCTCACATGGATGAAGCCTCAACTTTGTTGGAAAACCTTACTGTCCCACAGCAAGAATTTCCAACTGGTTACCGTAAACTTTCTCCCAACCTACCGTCAACTGACGGAGTAATTGATCTAAATTCAAATACAGTCGATCACACTCTTCCATTGGAGAGTGAAACTCATGTCACTCAGGTTGATGATCTGTTAGTTGATCAAGTGGTCGATTCAATTTCACATTCAGTCGATCCCACTTTCCCTTTAGAAAGTGAACTTCATACCGCTCAGGTTCTTCTTGTTACATCAGATTCTTCTATGCTGGGGGGCATTTCACCTGTTTCTACAGAACCCCCTCCAAGCACTGAGGTCTTTTCCTTTGATTGGAATAGACTGACAGAACCTCATCTTCCTTCCTCCATCCCTTTCCAAATCATTGTCAAGGCTGGTGGTAGGGACATACATCGTACTCAGGTAGATGAAGGTGCTTCTGTCAGTATTTTGTTCTCAACTGTTTGGAAAGCTTTGGGTTCCCCTCAGCTTGCGCCTATTACGCAGAATCTGAAAGCTTTTAACAGAACAATCAGTGAACCTTTAGGGATTCTTCCTAAGTTTTCTATTACCTTGGAAGGTAAAACTGTCTGTATTGATCTTATGGTAGTTCGAGGTCCCTTGGATTTCAATTTACTCCTTGGGCGAGACTATGTTTATGCAATGAAAGCTGTCGTATCGACACTCTTTCGCGTGATGTCTTTCCCTCACAATGGCAGTATTGTGACTGTAGACCAGCTTTCGTTCCCTAGTCTTGTTTCAACTACCAATAATATGACACCCCTAAATGTTCCTGATTCTAAAGTGGTATCTACCCTGCCACGGGTTAATTATGTGGCAACTGGTCCCATGTTTTCAGTTACCGATGTAAGTGAGCCTCTCACTGTTGATTTAGATCCGGTAATTGACATGGAAAACTCTATAGGATTATTTGAACACAATGTTCTTATCCCTTTTGAGTCCCTTGACGTGTGTTCCTTCCAAAAAACTATTCTTCCTTCGGATGAAGACCTTTTGGAAGCCATGATCAAGGTGTGTCCATTGACATGTCTTTCTTCCAGTTGGAAGCCATGATCAATGTTACGAGGATAGTTTATTCCTCTCTCAACCTCGTTAAAAAATGAAATTGGATAGTACGAGGAAAGTTCCTTTTACTGTGTCGACCTCGTTAAAAAATGAATCAGAGTGGGTGAGGATAGTTTCTTCTAGTCTCAACCTCGTTAAAAAATGAAACTGGATGTCATGAGCATAGTTCTTTGTCTTGTGTCAAGCTCATTAAAAAATGAAACAAGGAGTTGTGAGGATAGTTCTTCCTGTATCAACCTCGTTAAAAAATGAAATAGGAGGGTATGAGGAAAGTTCCTTTTACTGTGTCAACCTCATTAAAAAATGAATCAGTGAGTATGAGGATAGTTCTTTTACTGAGTCGACCTCATTAAAAAATGAATCAGCTAGATTTTAGGATATTTAGATAGATTGTAGAAAGTAGGGTATTGAGGATAGTTCCTGTTACTGAGTCAACCTCATTCAAAAATGAATCAGGTATGAGGATAGTTCTTTTCTTGTGTCAACCTCCTTAAAAATGAAACAACTCCCTTTTCAAATTAAATATTGAAAGTAAACCTTCATTCCATTCATCTGGTTGAGTGCAATGAAGCCTGGGGGGCATGTACCTCGCTTTGCATCATTATACTGGGGGCATGCGAACATTTTGAGCATAGTTCCTTGTCTTGTGTCAAGCTCGTTAAAAAATGAAACAAGGGTAGGTTAAGTAGGATTTTAGAGCATAGTTCCTTGTCTTGTGTCAAGCTCGTTAAAAAATGAATCACGGTTTTTAGAGTAAAGTTTTTGTTAGGTAGATTGTAGAGAGTAGTTATGAGCATAGTTCCTTATCTTGTGTCAAGCTCGTTTAAAAAATGAAACAAGGGTTTTGAGGATAGTTCTTTTCCTGTGTCAACCTCACTAAAAAATGAAACAACTCCCACAAGTCTTTCCAAGATCTGGAAAGTAAAGCTTCATTCCATCCACCTCATTGAATGCAATGAAGCTTGGGGGGCATGTACCTCATTTTGCGTCATTATGCTGGGGGTATGTGAACTTATAACAAGCATAGTTTTTCGTTTCAAGCTTGCATAAACATGAAACCGGATCCGAGCATAGTTCTTTTCCTGTGTCAAGCTCGTTAAAAAATGAAACAAATCCTCCTCTAATTAAGTCGAGAGTTTGACTAGACCTCATAGATGTTAGGTTGTATGTTTAGGTTAGTTATTTCAGTATTTTGCATAATTTTCTTACAGTTTTAGGTCGAGTCTTTCAAATGATCTCGTAACTCAACCTTCATTTCATCCAACTAGTTGAATGAAATGAGGCTGGGGGGCATGCGCTCTAACAGTTATGCTTAGGGGGCATCAAGCACAGTTTTATCTCTGTTTCAAGCTTGTGTAAAAATGAAACTACTTTGAAGCATAGTTTTTCTCTGTTTCAAGCTTTTGTAAAAATGAAACCTATCTCGAGTCAATTTCAGTTATTTTCAAGACTCGTTAAACTCATGAAAATCTCGAGATTATTTTGCTATCTTTCATTCTCATAAAACAAATGAAAATGCCGAGTCCTTTCCGTCTTTTCCTGCTCGTAAATTAAAATTGAAAGTCGGCCATATGAGTACATTTTTATCCCTTTTTTGAACTCGTTAAAACTTACGAAAAAGTGAAACCTCAGAGTCATCTTTTAAGCCCTTTTCTGACTCCTAAAACATGAAAATATTGCCGAGCGTTTCTTTTACACTCGTTAAAACGGAATTAAAAGACGGTCCCCTTATAGCTCTTTTCTGACCGTAAAATCAAGAAAAGATTGCCGGGTTTTTGTCGTTTCAAACTCGATACAGAAATAAAACGACATGTCCTTGATCGCTTTTTACTTTTCAGGTCAGTGGCACTAATTATGAAAGTACTCCTTGGTCGCAAGATCAAGCGGTTCCCCCAGGTATTATTTTATACTTTTTCGGGCTTGAGGGACACAAATCGACAAAAAAGTTCAACTTGGAGTCTTCTTAAGTTTTTCAGACTCTCTAAAATTGAAAAACACCGAGTTTCTCCTATACTGGGCTCGTTAAACATTTCACAGTAAAGGACCTGTTCAATTACAAACAGGAACGAACCACTCCTTCCTAGGGTTCGAATCAAAACTAGGTTGGACTCATCCGAAGGATGAGCTTATAATCAAGCATATGTTATCCTCCTCAAGCTTGTTAAAAATAAAGAGGTACTTGCCAGAAATGGTGGGGGAAAAGAGAGAAGAATGGACCTGTTTGTTACCTTTTGTCTCAAAAGAACCTTTATTACCACTCTTGAACACGACACTTTTCATTCACCTGGGTTGGGAAATCTTTTACCTCACAGTTGATCAAACCACTTTGAAAGTCTTTAACCGGGTTCCGGGGATTAACTTTGAGTTATTCGTCACCAAGCCATCTGTCGTGTCGTTATGTGTTCAAGAGGTCTGCAAGCAAAACTTTCATTTGCAAAATACTTGTCATCCATTTGACCATCCCTGAGTTAGTCCTTACAACAACATTTCTTCAACTTGAACAATGATTTCGTGTTGTGGGCTTGCCTGCAACGGGTCGCTTTCTATCGACATCAGCACATTATCTAGAGAGATGACTTAGAAATCGTCAGTGCCTTGAAGTCTGCATGCATCAATGGCAGGTTTCTCGCCTTTGACGTCAGTTTACATCATTGACTTTCGATCGAAGGATTCTGTGAAATGTTCGACATCAACTCATTCATTCACATCTCATGGATTGTACTGGGTACTTTGAGAACCATTGACATTACTGGTGGTCTCTATCACGCTTGTTAACAGTTTACATCATTGACTGGTAATCAAGTGGTTTCTTCCATGTTCGACATCAACTCATTTATTCGCATGACTAGAATCGTACCAATTCGGGAAGTAGAAATGAAGACCCTGGATCTAGTTTCCACCATCCAGGCTGCGAGGAGTTTTGTATTCATTATCTAAGTAGACTAATCATAAACAGATGGCTGCGTCCATACTGTGTCTACAAAAGTCTATGATTGTGATGTACTGCAAAATCATTCCTGTATCAGAATAGTTAGTCTGTTAGTTAAAGTTTTGATCTGAGTATGGGAATGCCTACCTCAGTGATGATATAATCTTATACATGTATTTTGTGTTGAAAATTGCAGGTTCTGACCAGGCTCTCCACGGGATAATCCTTGAAATGATAAAGCACTTCACCCTTCCTAGATATTACAAACCCTAATCTATTCCAGGCTTCGCACTTTAGGGGGCAATCTGTTACACTAAAAAATGTCACCATGACTATTTACAGTTAGTATGGCTCAATCAACAGTCATGCTACCCTCTTAGGCAAGTCTTATGCCTCTTCTCTCCATGTCAAACTCCAAAAAGAGAGAAAGTCTTGTATAAATGTATTTATCTCTGGGGACGCAGGTTCTCTCAAACTTACCTGCGGGGACGCTCCCAATGTTCACAAAAGTTGCGTCCGAAGACGCTCTGTATGTAAAGGGATAGGTGCGTCCCCCTGTAAAAGTTAGAATGTGCAAGTTTCATCTTTAAAAAGTTACTTGTGGTCATTTCTAGAGCATTCTAGAAGGTTGTTCGACGTGTATTGGGCGCCTCCAGATGGTTCATGCACTCCTATCAAAGAGGAACTTATCCCATCAATAAGGGAGTGATCCCATCCAAAGAGGGGACTATCCCATTGATGGTGGACCTGATTAACCTCCTCTTGAGTACTATAAATACAGGCATTGGGCCAGAAGGAGGAGGGGTTGAAAGCTATACATTTCTAAGGGTAAATGCTGCAGGAATTAGGACTCCCATTTAGAAGCTTGTGAGGAGAGATTGCCATCTTTGCTTGTTCTATTTGGAAGTGGGTGAGCTTTGTCAAAGTAGAGGAAGACTCTTGTGGACCCTGGAAGGAGCTTGCACAACACCAAGGCTTAGGTTGTAATGGTTCCTTTTGATTACCTTTAATGCAAATTGGTCCATTCTTCTCAATAACTTGTTGTTTATGGGTTATTTCATGTACTCCTTGGTCTATATGTTGAATATGCTTTGTTTTATGTTATAATCAGGTGCTATTTAATTGTTTGACTGTTGGTGATTGCAGGTTTTGGAGAAAAGGAGGAGCTCATCCAGATCAACAAAGCTTGGACTTCTACAACAGCGTTTGGACAAAGGTAAGAACGAAACACTTGATTTCTCATATCATAATGCATGTTTAGAGAAGGATAGTTCTAGTTTGTCTTGTTTGTCATTAGAATGTCTTAGACTTCTAGGAAGGTCGTTTGTGTCCGCACTTTTGACTGATTCCGTGTGACACAGACTCATGTGCATGGAAGTGCCTATGTTACTTTATGCAATGGATCGATAAGATTGTGAAATACATAGACACTGGGGTAGTTAGAGAAAACATAACAGTAAAACATGTAAACATAACAAGTTTAATAAGGAGTTCACCCAATACTCCTGGGCTACGTCTCCTGGTCCAGCTTTCAGTGGTGGCCTCTCTATTATGTTTTCAAAGTAGAGTTTCTTTACAATAGTGAGCTCAATTTGAGTCTCACTCAATAGATATGAATCAATAGGATTTGAGTACACAGACTCTCCTTACTGGTACTTGACCTCTACTGGTCACAGTAGTATGAGCCTAATCTGAAACTCATACATGACAGGCCTATGCCGAGGAGCTCGCTTGAACCTCTCAAGCTTTCTCTAGAGTGCACAGACTCTCTGACTCTCTCTGGCTCTATCTGGCTTGATGCTGCCCTCAGGTCAGCTCGACTTCTTCTCTCTGTTCTCTGCTCTTAGCTCTCTGTGGCTAACTAACTCCTGTGTGTGTGTCTCTCTGTCTCTCTATTCTCTGCTTTCGTCAGTTCATGGCTTTAAAGCTAGTCTGCTTTCTGTTGGTTTGTTTCCGCTTCCTGGCGTTATGGTTTTCTTTCCTCTGTCCGTTCGAACTCCCCTGTTCTGCGTCATCATCACTGTGTAACGCTTCACAAGGAGGTGGCCACCTATTCTGCAATGACTGAGTGTGTCAGGTTCCTTGGACACATTTGAACGACTGTTATTTCCATTTGCTTCAAGATGCTCGTGAAACATGAATCTTCTGCTAACTCATCGTCCACATCGGACTTCAAATCCCATGTAATCTTGCTTTACAACCTTGTCAAATCCGGTCATTTATCGGGACGCGCCTCCGCCATTGATCTGGGTGTTAGGTCCCTATAATACTAGCGATTACCCCATTACTTTGGTCATTATATTCCTTATTTTCATTGTTTTGACCCTATTGTCCCCATATTGTTATTATTGTGCACCCCAGAAGCCCACTATTGTTTTTTATGTGGCCTTATATTATTATGGTTAGGTCGGCTTGGGTTATTGTGTGACCCCTTAGACTTCTATATATAGAAAGGAGGTTTTGTCATTTGTATCATCCAAGGATTGTTCATTTGTGTAATGTAAATGAGGTTGCCCCCTCAAAGAGGCTGAATTATAAGGCGTTGATCTATCTTTTCTATCTTTTTTTTGAGCTGGATTCATAACATTTGGTATCAAAGCTGTGGATTCTAGGGTTTCGCTGCTCCAAGCAGGTCATCGTGGAATTTTCGCTATAACTTGTTTTCTACGATGTTTCAGATGCTAAAAGAAAAAACCCATTTGGGTTGAAATCGTTCTAACCTCAGATCCGAATTTCAGATATTTTTGGGCTATATTTGTGGAGATATGATCCGAGGAAGTTGGCCTTTTTGCAGACTCCCGAATTACATTCCAAACAGGTGACCTGGGGAAAATAGTCATAACCTTTGTTTTGAGCATCAGATTGAAATTTTGTAAGAAGTTATAGAAAGAGTACGGACTGTAGTTTCTTGTATATATTTTTCATATCCTAAGGTCAAAACAGTGATGTGTGGCACTTCATAAAAGATTGCTCTTCTGAAAAGGTATATAATTAGGTCGTCTTGGGAGATTGTGCATAACTCTTTCTTGGAGAATCTAAATTTGATCAAACTGGTAGCATTGGAAAGAGGACATAGAGGGCTACTACAGATCACAATTTCAGAACTGGAAGATCTGAAATTACAGAGATACATCAGATTCAATATTGAGTGCCTACAAAGTGAAAAAAGGTGTGTATTTTTTTAAATATTTGCATAAGCTTGGTTTGAAAAATTAGTTTGAAGGAATTCAAAGGGCATAGTGAAGCATTATTATCGGTAATTAATGCCCCGAAGAAAGAAAATGGAAACACCTAGTAAACAACCTGAAAGCTCTAGCATGACTCATGAAGAAGAGGAAGAAATGCTACATGATATATCAAAATTACGAGACCAAGTGCAACAAATGTCACTCTCACAAAAGCTAACAGAAGCTAAGATAAATGGCGTGGAATCTAAGATAAATGGCATGGAATCTAAGATAAATGGCGTGGAAGCTAAGATGAATGGCGTGGAAGCTAAGATGAATGGCATGGAAACTAAGATGGATGGCATGGAAGCTAAGATGGATGACATGGAAGCTAAGATGGATGGCATGGAAGCTAAGATGGAAGCTAAGATGGATGGTATGAAAACATTGTTACTAGAAAGGCTTCCTAATGGAAAAAAGGTAGGAGAGGAAACTCATAATGAGAACAAAAGGAATGTTAATCATGATTTGAAGAATGACAACATGGAAGATTTGAAGAAAGACATTGAAGGATTGAAGGAAGGTTTGACAAAGTTGCTACAAGAAAGGCTTCTTAATGGCGAAAATGTTGTAGAGAAAACTCATGATGAGAACAAAAGAAATGTTAATCATGATTTCATAGACTCTAACATTGGAATAAAGACCCACCATGTTCCAAAGATTGATATGAGGAAGTTTGATGGCAAGGATCCTGTAACATGGATACTACAGATGGAGCAATTTTTCGATCTCCATAATGTACAAAAAACACAAAAGGTACGCATTGCAACTTTATATTTGGAACCAAACTAGTTTGTATGGTATCAATGGCTTTTCTCTCGTAAACAAATTGTGACTTGGGCAATTCTTATGGAAAAAATGACAACACATTATGAGGATACGAAAAACAACACTTTTTTAGCCAATTGATAAACCTCAAACAAAAGGGTTCAATGAGGGAGCACATTGAGGACTTTCAAAAATTGAATATAAGGGTAAAAAATATTCCAGAGGAGCATAGGATTGATATGTTCATAGGGACTTTAAAGGATAACATCCAACATGAGGTTCACCTTTGGGAACTTGACTCATTGGAGAAGGCATTCATGTTGGAAAGAAAAATGGAAAGCAAAATTATGGCAACAAGGAAGCCTACCACTCACAACTATAAGGATGTAAGTGTTGTTTCCCCCAGCCATCCACAACCTACAAGGTTGACACCCCAACAATTGGAAGAAAAAAAGCAAAAGGGCTTTGTTATAATTGTGATAGCAAATACACTAAAGGTCATAAGTGTGCTGAGAAGAAATTATTTTACATAGATTGTGAAGAGGAGGAAGAAAAGGAACAAGAAACACCAAAAGAAGAGGATATACACCAGGTACAAACCCTAGAGAAAGAAGAAATGAATCCAACCATATCTTGTAATGCATTGGCTGGAATTACCACTCCTCAAACTATCAAGATAGAAGGACATATCAAGAAGAAAAATGTAATAGTGTTGATTGATTCGAGAAGTACCCATAATTTTATTCATTGTAAGATAGCCAAGGAATTGAATTGCTTCTTATATCCAGCACCAGAGTGTCAAGTGATGGTTGCAAGTTGAGGAACCATAAATTGCTATGGAAAGTGCCATAATATCAAGCTATCCATGGGAGAATATGTATTGAATAGCCCAATTCTTTCCATTCCAATGGGTGGTGCTGATGTTGTACTAGGAGTCCAATAGCTACAATCCTTGGGTACAATAGTTTTTAATTTTCAAGAACTTTTCATGAAATTTTCTTTGGAAGGAAAGGAAGTTGAATTAAGAGGTATAGCAGGGAAGCCAGGAAAGATAATCAGCTCTAATGGAATGGAAAATCTTCTAAGGAAAGAATAACGGGGTGTAATTGCACAATTATGTTCGCTAGAGGTTCCCACATCAAAATCATCTATTTCTCTAGATCTCCAAAAAATCTTGGACAATCATTCCAAGGTATTTGAGACTCCCAAAGGTCTCCCACCTATTTGTGATCAGGATCATGCTATTCATTTGATTCCAGGAAGTGTTCCTCCGAACATCAAGCCTTACAGATATCCCTATGCCCAAAAAAGTGAAATTGAATGTATGGTTGCAGAAATGCTAGAGGCTAGTATAATTCAACCTAGTCAAAGTTCTTTCTCTGCTCTAGCAGTATTGGTGCACAAGAAGGATGGATCATGGCGCATGTGTCCGGATTATAGGGAGCTCAACAAAATCACTATTAAAGATAAATTTCCCATTCCTGTCATTGATGAACTATTGGATGAATTACATGGATCGATTTACTTCACCAAGTTGGATCTTCATTCAGGATATCATCAAATCAGAATGAAGACTGAAGACATTCCGAAAACAACATTTAGAACTCATGAGGGTCATTATGAATTTTTGGTCATGCCTTTTGGACTTACCAATGCACCTTCTACATTTCAAGGTTTGATGAATTCCATTTTCAAACCCTTCCTTAGAAAATTTGTGTTAGTATTTTTTGATGATATACTAATCTATAGCAAGTCTTGGAAGGATCATGTTCAACATGTTGACAGGGTGCTCAACCTATTGAAGGAGAAACAATTATATGCAAAACATTCCAAATGTTTCTTTGGAGTACAAGAGGTGGAATATCTGGGTCATATTGTATCTAATGAAGGTGTTAAGGTAGACCCCAGCAAAATTAAAGCCATTAAGGAATGGAAAATCCCTGCATCCATAAAGCATCTGCGAGGATTTCTCGGGTTGGCAGGGTATTACCGCAATTTTGTTAAGAATTATGGGAGAATAGCAGCACCCCTAACAATATTATTGAAGAAAGATTCATTTTTATGGACTCCAGAAGCAACAAAGGCCTTTGAACATCTTAAAGAGGCAATGTGCCAAGCACCGGTCTTAGCTACACCAGACTCCACAAAAACCTTTATTGTGGAATGTGATGCCTCAGGAAATGGAATTGGTGCTATTTGAATGCAATAAGAAAGACCCATTGCTTTCGAAAGTCATCCAATGAAAGGAAAGTATTTACAAAAAGCTATTTATGAAAAGGAAATGTTGGCAATACTACATGCACTTAAGAAATGGAGACCATACCTAATGGGAAGACATTTCAAGATAAAAATGGATCATGATAGTCTTAAATACTTTTTAGAACAAATATTATCTTCAGAAGAGCAGCAAAAATGGGTCACAAAGATGTTGGGTTATGAATTTGAAATCATCTACAAAAAAGGGAAGCAAAATGTTGTGGCAGATGCACTCTCAAGAAAGGATGAGGATGTGGAAGCATTACTTTGTGCCATATCTATTATCCAACCAGATTGGATAAATGAGGCAAGGGATGAATGGAAGAATGACGAAGAAGTGGGGGCACTCATTCAAAAGTTACAACAAGATCCCAGTGCATTTGATACATTTAGCTGGAAAAATGATTCATTATGGTACAAAGATCGTTTATACCTATGTAAGAATTCCCAACTCAAACAAAATATTCTTATGGAATTGCATGCCTCTCCCTTAGGAGGGCACTCAGGATTTTTAAAGACTTACCACAGGGTTAAGAAGGAATTTTTTTGGGATGGCCTTAAATCTGATATTCAAAAGTTCGTGGCGGAATGTTTGGTTTGCCAACAAAATAAAGTTGAAACAATTAAGACCCTGGGTCTACTACAACCTTTATCCATTCCAAGTCAACGTTGGGAGGAGGTTTCAATGGATTTTATCACAGGTTTACCCAAATCTGAAGGGAAGAGTGTCATCATGGTGGTAGTTGACAAACTTACCAAGTATGCACACTTTTGTGCATTATCTCATCCATTTAAAGCCAGTACAGTTTCTACTGCATTTATGGAAACAATTCAAAAGCTACATGGAAACCCAAAGATTATTGTAAGCGACAGAGATCCCATCTTCACTGGAAATTTTTGGACATAATTATTTTCTTGTCTTGGTACTCAGTTAGCTCATAGTTCATCTTATCATCCTCAATCTGATGGGAAAACTGAGATAGTAAACAAATTTTTGGAAGGATATAATCATTGCTTTGTATATGATAAATAGACACATTGGGTCAAATGGTTTCCTCTCGCTGAATGGTGGTATAACACTTCCTTCCATACTTCAACAAAAATGACCCCATTTATGGCACTTTATGGATATCACCCACCATCCATCACATCATATTTAAGAGAAAATTCTAAGGTTCAAGCAGTGGAAGATCACATAGAGAATCAACAACAAGTTCTCCAACTCTTAAAGGATAACCTCACCTTGGCGCAGAATAGAATGAAATAGCAGGCAGATAAACATCGCAGCGAAAGAATTTTTGATGTAGGTGATTGGGTATTCCTACGACTACAACCATATAAACAAATGTCCCTCAAGCAAGCTAAGAAGGATAAAAAATTATCACCAAAGTATTATGGTCCATACAAAATGTTGCAAAAGATAGGTAAAATGGCATACAAATTGGAGCTTCCTGCAGCTTCCTGAGTGCACCCAGTTTTCCATGTTTCATGCTTAAAGAAGGTTATAGGTGACAAGCTCCCAGTTCAAACAATATTGCCAGAACTTGACAAGGAAGGAAAAATCATATTGGAACCTGAAGCAGTTAAAGAAACAAGAACTCGACAGCTACGAAATTGATCAATTTCAGAGTATCTCATCAAGTGAAAGAACTTACCTGTTGAATATTCCACATGGGAGGATGAGAATTTTTTACAGAAGCATCTAGAACTACTCAAGCATTGAGGACAACACTTTTTTGAAGGAGAGGGGCATGTTAGGTCCCTATAATACTAGTGATTACCCCATTAATTTTGTCATTGTATTCCTTATTGTCATTTTTGTGACCCTATTATCCCCATATTGTTATTATTGTGCACCTTAGAAGCCCACTATTATTATTTATGTGGCCTTATATTATTATGGTTAGATCGGCTTGGGTTATATTGTGACCCCTTAGACTCCTATATATAGAAAGGAGATTTTGTCATTTGTATCATCCAAGAATTGTTCATTTGTGTAATGTAAAGGAGGTTGCCCCCTTGAAGAGGCTGAATTATAAGGCGTTGATCTATCTTTTCTATCTTTTTGTGAGCTGGTTTCATAACACTGGGACCCCCAAATCCTGCGGTCGTTATTCATATCAGGCGGGTAAGTAGCATGATGTTTACTCGTCTGATGTGAGCGCTTTTCTCTCTCTTCCGTCGGATACGTGTCACTCAATGTGTGGCATCGGCCGGGACTCGGCCAAAACTACTTACCACCTCGAGGCCTTCTGATATCCTGCTGGTTTTGGTGGAATCCACAGAGCTGAATTTATTACTTTTCCACATTTCATAGCCATTTCGGTTCCGGGCACTTTGGGGCTTTCCTTCACTGAGGGGGACGCCCTGCGATATGCAATTAGCGCTTTAGCGCTAATCACGTATCAGAAACAACCCCCGTTTCTTGAATTAGCCTCTGGTTTTGCCAATTTGTGCTAGCGCACATTACCATGGGCCAACGGTCTGTGCACTCGACCGAGGGTACTCGTTGCTCCACGCTGAGCACAATTGCGACTGTCACGAGGATTCCTTCTGATAGCTTGATCTTTCTAAGACTTGATTCTGTTTGGCATAATTTGAATGAGTTTATGAAAACTTAAAGAGTATTTAGGATCCAATTCGAATCACAGCCTTCCCACTGAAAAAGCTTTTGGACCACCAAAAGTTTATTTTTAAGCATCGATCAAGTGAGGGTACTGATTCCTCGCTTGCCCAATTTCTATCCATTTCACACTACTTGGCTTTGAACCTTTGAGTCCAATCCTAAGGTACTCAACATCCCCTCTGCGCGTAGTTCTCACCTTCCTGTCCAGAACTGTATCTTCTTGCAATTCATTAAGATATTCAGGCAACAGATCATTAATAGAAGGCAATTGACTCTGCTCTTCGGGATCTTCAATTAATGAAGGTTCAAATAATCTCAAGTTGTCTGCATTAACAATTGAGTAGATGTGCATGTAAGCTGGTAAATCAAGGTGAAAATCATTCTCACCAATTTTCTCAAGTATCTTGAAAGGTCCATACCTTATTGGCTTCAGCTTCTTACCTTCACCTTGCATTCGTTCTTTGCTGATATACAGCCAGACTTGATCACCAACTTGGAAACTATGCTCCATTCGATGCTTGTCATGCCTTGCCTTGTACTTGGCTTGGCTCCTTTCCAGCTGTTCCTGTACTTCCTGGTGAATCTCTTGGATTTGTTCAATGAACTTGGTTGCCTTGTCCACTTCACTGTGTCTATCAACCACTATGTCTTTACCAAAGGCAAAATCCAAGGGAGACCTTGGTGTGAAACCAAAACAGGTCTCAAAAGGAGATCCCTGTGTAGAAGAATGTTTAGCTCAGTTGTAAGCATGATGTACATAACATAAATGTTCATCCCAAAGCCTGGGATGCTTGTTGCAATAGCCTCTGAGCAACTAGATCACTGTCCTGTTGACTACTTCTATTTGGCCATCTGTTTGCAGATGAAAAGCTATGCTCTTCTTCAGTCTGGTGTCCATCAATTCCCACAGGACCAAAATTTCCCAATAAATCGGGTATCTCGATCAGATATAATGGAAGTGGGTAATCCAAAATGAACCCATAAGTGCTAAAAGAATAACTTTGCTGTTTGTTCAGTTGTAATCTGTTTGTTACAAGGAATCAAAATACACATTTTGCTGAACCTATCCACAACAACATATAAATAGTCATGACCTTTCCTAGATTTAGGCAGTCCTCCAACAAAGTCCATGGAAACACTTTCCCAAGGATGAGAAGGAACTGGTAGTGGAGTGTACAAGCCTAGTTTTCTATTGTTGGGCTTGATTTTAGCACACATGGTACACCCTCTTACATATCTAGAAACAGTCTCATTCATTTTTGGCCAATAACAAAATCTTTGCATCTGCGCAACTGTTTTACTTACACCAAAGTGACTTGATATTAGAGAAGTGTGTGCCTCTTGAATTATCTTTACTCTTTCAGTTTGTGGAAAGCATAACTTTCCCAAATGATACAAGAGTTTTTCCTTAACATGATAATCCAATTCTTCTACTTGTTTTCCATGACTTAAAGTTGCATATACATCTTTAAAATCTATATCTTGAGCATTGTCACACGGAATCAGTCAAAAGTGCGGACACAACCGACCTTCCTAGAAGTCTAAGACATTCTAATGACAAACAAAACAAACTGGAGCTATCCTTCTCTAAACATGCATTATGATATGAGAAATCAAGTGTTTCGTTATTACCTTTGTCCAAACGCTGTTGTAGAAGTCCAAGCTTTGTTGATCTGGATGAGCTCCTCCTTTTCTCCAAAACCTGCAATCACCAACAGTCAAACAATTAAATAGCACCTGATTATAACATAAAACAAAGCATATTCAACATATAGACCAAGGAGTACATGAAATAACCCATAAACAACAAGTTATTGAGAAGAATGGACCAATTTGCATTAAAGGTAATCAAAAGGAACCATTACAACCTGAGCCTTGGTGTTGTGCAAGCTCCTTCCAGGGTCCACAAGAGTCTTCCTCTACTTTGACAAAGCTCACCCACTTCCAAATAGAACAAGCAAAGATGGCAATCTCTCCTCACAAGCTTCTAAATGGGAGTCCTAATTCCTGCAGCATTTACCCTTAGAAAATGTATAGCTTCAACCTCTCCTCCTTCTGGCCCAATGCCTGTATTTATAGTACTCAAGAGGAGGTTAATCAGGTCCACCATCAATGGGATAGTCCCCTCTTTGGATGGGATCACTCCCTTATTGATGGGATAATTTCCTCTTTGATAGGAGTGCATGAACCATCTGGAGGCGCCCAATACACGTCGAACAACCTTCTAGAATGCTCTAGAAATGACCACAAGTAACTTTTTAAAGATGAAACTTGCGCATTCTAACTTTTACAGGGGGACGCACCTGTCCCTTTACATACAGAGCGTCTTCGGACGCAACTTTTGTGAACATTGGGAGCGTCCCCGCAGGTAAGTTTGAGAGAACCTGCGTCCCCAGAGATAAATACATTTATACAAGACTTTCTCTCTTTTTGGAGTTTGACATGGAGAGCAGAGGCATAAGACTTGCCTAAGAGGGTAGCATGACTGTTGATTGAGCCATACTAACTGTAAATAGTCATGGTGACATTTTTTAGTGTAACAGATTGCCCCCTAAAGTGCGAAGCCTGGAATAGATTAGGGTTTGTAATATCTAGGAAGGGTGAAGCGCTTTATCATTTCAAGGATTATCCCGTGGAGAGCCTGGTCAGAACCTGCAATTTTCAACACAAAATACATGTATAAGATTATATCATCACTGAGGTAGGCATTCCCATACTCAGATCAAAACTTTAACTAACAGACTAACTATTCTGATACAGGAATGATTTTGCAGTACATCACAATCATAGACTTTTGTAGACACAGTATGTACGCAGCCATCTGTTTATGATTAGTCTACTTAGATAATGAATACAAAACTCCTCGCAGCCTGGATGGTGGAAACTAGATCCAGGGTCTTCATTTCTACTTCCTGAATTGGTACGATTCTAGCCATGCGAATAAATGAGTTGATGTCGAACATGGTAGAAACCACTTGATTACCAGTCAATGATGTAAACTGTTAACAAGCGTGAGAGAGACCACCAGTAATGTCAATGGTTCTCAAAGTACCCAGTACAATCCATGAGATGTGAATGAATGAGTTGATGTCGAACATTTCACGGAATCCTTCGATCGAAAGTCAATGATGTAAACTGACGTCAAAGGCGAGAAACCTGCCATTGATGCATGCAGACTTCAAGGTACTGACGATTTCTAAGTCATCTCTCTAGATAATGTGCTGATGTCGATAGAAAGCGACCCGTTGCAGGCAAGCCCGCAACACGAAATCATTGTTCAAGTTGAAGAAATGTTGCTGTAAGGACTGACTCAGGGATGGTCAAATGGATGACAAGTATTTTGCAGATGAAAGTTTTGCTTGCAGACCTCTTGAACACATAACGACACGACAGATGGCTTGGTGACGAATAACTCAAAGTTAATCCCTGAAACCCGGTTAAAGACTTTCAAAGTGGTTTGATCAACTGTGAGGTGAAGAATTTCCCAACCCAGGTGAATGAAAAGTGTCGTGTTCAAGAGTGGTAATAAAGTTTCTTCTGAGACAAAGGATAACAAATAGGCTCATTCTTCTCTTTTTTCCCCCACCATTTCTGGCAAGTACCTCTTTATTTTTAACAAGCTTGAGGAGGATAACATGTGCTTGATTATAAGCTCATCCTTCGGATGAGTCCAACCTAGTTTTGATTCGAACCCTAGGAAGGAGTGGTTCGTTCCTGTTTGTAATTGAACAGGTCCTTTACTGTGAAATGTTTAACGAGCCCAGTATAGGAGAAACTCGGTGTTTTTCAATTTTAGAGAGTCTGAAAAACTTAAGAAGACTCCAAGTTGAACTTTTTCGTAGATTTGTGTCCCTCAAGCCCAAAAAAGTATAAAATAATACCTGGGGGAACCGCTTGATCTTGCGACCAAGGAGTACTTTCATAATTAGTGCCACTGACCTGAAAAGTAAAAAGCGATCAAGGACACGTCGTTTTATTTCCGTATCGAGTTTGAAACGACAAAAACCCGGCAATCTTTTCCTGATTTTACGGTCAGAAAAGAGCTATAAGGGGACCGTCTTTTAATTCCGTTTTAACGAGTGTAAAAGAAACGCTCGGCAATCTTTTCATATTTTAGGAGTCAGAAAAGGGCTTAAAAGATGACTCTGATATTTTGTTCGTGAAAAATAACAATTTTCCCTCTAAGTCCCTTTGTCCTGCACAAAAGCGACACATTACTCATACCTGTTTAAGATAGGCAAAAATACATCGAAAAACATCTTTCCATGGTGAAAAATGAACAAATTCATCCAAAAAACCTATAAAAAGACTTTTTACCATGTCATTTTTACCGTTTGACTGTTGAGGTTGAAAAAAGGAGCTTTTGACAAGAAACTTCCCGTGGTCGCTGCGGAAAATCCGACCGTCAGAATCGAACGCCGTTTCTTCCAGGTATTTTAC
Source organism: Pinus tabuliformis (assembly GCA_031772625.1). Classification (NCBI taxonomy): domain Eukaryota; kingdom Viridiplantae; phylum Streptophyta; class Pinopsida; order Pinales; family Pinaceae; genus Pinus; species Pinus tabuliformis. The sequence goes on from CM062809.1 coordinate 1,268,174,278, forward strand.
AACATCCTACTCTTCATTTCTATCCGATTAAAATTGTTTTTTAGGTTTTAGTTTTGTTTTTTGGGAGGGTTTAGGTTTCAAAATGCGCTCCTCGGTGGACGCAGGTGCCCTTCGGGTGACCTGCGTCCCCCGACTTTTTCCTATACAGGAAAATGGTCGGGGGACGCAGCCCACCTTCAGGCCAGCTGCGTCCCGACGCCCTGTGTTCCAAACGCGGGGTGCGTCCTCCGTGGAACGCGGAAATTGAAACCCCAATCCTCACAAATGACCATTCAAATTTCCCCAAATTAATTCTAATCATCATTTCTTGGTGTGTAGGGCACTCACCATGTTGGATTGGAGAGAAAGAGAGCACGAAGAGGTTGATGAAGCTGCAATAGAACACCAACCTTCCCTAGATGCCCTAAAAGCATGCGGGTTATACAAATACTGGGCCATACCGGGCATGAGGGCTCAGGTAAGATTCTTAGAATGGCTGGTTGAGAGATGGAACGTTCAAGAGCAATGCTTTTACATAGGAGGGCACCAGCTCGAGATAGAGCCCTCAGATGTATACTTTCTCACTGGCTTGCCAAACAGAGGCGAGCAACTCAATCTAGCCGGGACTAGGCCGGGTGGCCAATCCCTTGTTAGTCTCCGGGAAGATTGGTGCACACCTGGGGCACACCATTCGAAAGGCGTGGAGATCAAACACATCTCTCTGCGTGAACTCAAAGTTATTGCTTTCACGGTTACCAGAATTTGCGGCGCGGCCGCTTTGCACATTGCTTCTGGGTCCCAAATGCGGATGGCAATTGACTGTTACCAAGGCACCATTTTCAACTGGTGTGATGCTGTGTCGGCTAATATGAAGAGCCAACTGACTAAGGCAAAGAACGAACGACTGAAAACTTTTGGATATGGGCCTTTAGTCGTGAGCTTTGCCTTAGAGAGAGTTCCGATGCTGATCCCTCAGCAACTCACTGTTGATATCTTGGGTCCTCGGGAGCCAAAGCTGGTACGATGGGTTGCGGTGATGGCCCGGCATCCTGACGAGGGCGCGACAGTTGTTCGATTTTCTGATAGTTACTTTCACTGGTTGGAGGACCAGGTTTTCTCGATCCAGGACTTTCCGTATGCCGGAGTAGATTTTCGACATGATCCGGACATGGTTCTTCCACAGGGAGAACAATGGGATGACAGAGGTACTTTATTTTTCACGAGTTTTCAAATTATGTATTTTTTTTATTTTTTATTTTATATATATCGTCTCAAAACTGACAGTGAAATTTTCAAAATGCAGATGTTGGTCCACAGCGTCCAGCCAACCTCCGGCCTTTTGAGAGGAGACATCCAGCTGCACCGGTACCGGCCCCACAGGACGCGGCTGCAGAAGTACTAGCTGAGTTGGAGCATGATCTAGAGCGTCTGACGGCAGATATGCCTGAGACTACTATGGATGACATTCCTATCAGGCTTCAGCGCTTTGTAGTCGCAGTCCCTGGACCGTTTAGGAGATTTTTGCGTAAGGTAGCCCGTGCAGTGGTGTCGTACAGGGAGCACCACCAGTGATTGGCTAGTCACTTTGTAGACACATGTGACATTTTTGACTTTTTGTACTCTATCATTTTTGCCGATCATAAGGTGTTTTTCAACCTATGATCGAAGACGATGTATATTTTTTGACACACTCCTATCTATATATATATCACTATTACCGGCTTATCTTGTTTAACATGTATGATGAAATGTTTTTAAATTTACTTGCATGATTATCGTAAATGTCTGTCCAACACTCGAGAAGCAATTGCATCTGCTAATGTATTTAAGGACCTTGGAATATGCTGATATTCAATGTAATCAAATTCACGTTCCAAGAGACGCACTCTCAAAAACAACCTTAATAACACAGGATTTCTAATGGCATAAACTCTATTAAGCTGTAATACAACAAGTTCAGAATCTAACCTCACTATCAAACGTCGAATTCCAAATGAAATAGATTCGGATAATAATTCAACCACTGCACTGTATTCTGCAATGTTATTCGTTGTTTGACCGAGGCTTACCCCATGCATAGAAACTAACTCGTCAGAGGGTGAATAGATAACCCAAGCTGCGGAAGAGATATTCCGTGTACTACGACAAGCACCATCAGCAAATCCAATGTATGTTTGGAGAGGCGTCGACATCTGCAATATCAAGAGTAAAACCAAGATAAGCCAGAATAACGACGAAAAACACACTCACTAAGCTAAGCACACTGACTAACTAACAATCATACTAGCTAGAAAGAAAACCTAACCTAACTAAAAATTCTCCATACCCACCATTTAAGCATAATACCTCTTTAGGTAAAGTCCATTTCTGGGTTTACCCAAAGAGTCCCCATCAAAATCTACCAGCTCATAAGCCCCTTTTGCTAGCTTTCGCTTTACAATATAGGGTCCATGCCACATAGGAACGAATTTTCCAGCACCTAGCTTATCGTTAGCTTGATCATATAAAAGCACTAGGTCTCCCTCCGAAAAACTTCGAGGGGTCACATTTCTATCATACTGAGCTTTCATTCGCTTCGCGTGAGTCTCGATTGCCAATGCAGCGTCACGTCGAGTCTCATCTAATTTAGCTAAGTACAATAAACGTTTCTCCTCTTCGGAAGTAGCTGGAAGTAATTCGACAGCCATTTGAAGTGATGGGATTTCACATTCAATGGGTAACACTGCTTCCAAGCCATAAACTAGCTGGAAAGGAGTGAACCCTGTTGAGGTTTTCACTGAGGTTCGGTATGCCCATAGCGCCGAAAATAACATGTTGTGCCAATTCGACCGATGAATACCAATGGTTCGTCGGATCATGATAACCAGAACTTTGTTGATAGACTCAACCAAACCGTTGGCTTGCGGATAATAAGGAGTAGAGCTGTCGTGGCGCAAACCAAGCTGGCTTGTAAGTTCAGTCATCATGGTGTTTCGAAAATGGCTCCCATGGTCAGTAATGATTGCTTGTGGGACACCAAACCTAGTTATTATATGATTGAATATGAAAACTGCAGCTGTTTTGCCGCTTGCGTCGAATGTAGGCATCGCCTCGGCCCATTTAGTGAAATAATCAACCGCGAGGATGATATACGCATGCCCCCCGGCCGAGTGAGGGTTACAAGTAATAAAGTCGATACCCCATTTGGCGAATGGACCAACGGCAATTATAGGGTGGAGAGGAGCAGGTGGTGCGCGCATCTTTCGATCAAACACTTGGCAGTTGTGGCACTTCCTGACTGCAATGATACAATCTTTAAACATAGATGGCCAGAAGTAACCAGCGCGCAACACCTTCTGAGCTGTGGCATACCCAGACATATGACCGCCACATGCTCCAGAGTGACAATCATTCAAAACTCTCTCAGCCTCTTCGTGAGTTAAACAACGTCGAAAAACTAAGTCTGCCCCCCGGCGATAAAGTGTATCTCCAATAATTTTGTATGGCTGGGATTGAAACCGAATTTTGCGACGTTCCGCCTTTGAAGCTTCAGGCCGAAAGGTTTGGGTTTGGAGATAGATGATTATATCCCCGTACCACGGATCTACAGTACTGATAAGAAACAAAGATTCGTCCGCAATGGACTCTTCTGCCACAGTCTCTGTGTCAGCACTCGGGAAATCACACATCAATTCCGCAAAAACTAAGGATTTCTTAGACTTGGACTTCTCGAATTCCAAGTCGAACTCTTGCAGGATAACGATCCATTTAGAGTACTTGCCCCCTAGCAATTGTTTTGTCAAAATGTAAATCATAGGGTTGCAATCCGAAATAACTGTAGTTTTACGGAGAAGAATGTAGTGACGAAAACGCTGGACAGCTTGAACGGCTGCCAGGGCCAATTTCTCCACATGCGAATATTTTAACTCAGTGGGATTTAAGGTCCTACTGAGATAATATATCACATGTTCCGCTCCGAATTCATCTTCTTGAACTAACACCATTCCAATGGTGGAATGCGAAGCTGCGAGGTATAAGAAGTAGTCCTGGTTGTAGTTGGGAGGATGCAACAACGGTGCATGGGTCAACGCGTGTTTAAGTGCATCAAAAGATTGTTGGGCAATCTCGTCCCAAAAGAATTGAACGTTCTGTTTCAACAACCGTGTAAAACCTTTAGTGACCTCGGCGTAGTTTGGGATGAATCGGCGTAAAAAGTTCGCTTTCCCTTGCAAACTTTGGAGTTGGCGCAAACTCGAAGGAGGAGGCAATTTGATGATAGCCTCGACTTTCGAGGGATCGACGCGAATGCCGGCTTTTGAAACAACAAATCCCAGCAATCGACCTGTTTCTATACAGAAAACACACTTGTGGGGATTCAACCGAATTCGATAATGCCTACACCTCATAAAGATTGCTCGTAGGTGGACAAGGTGATCAGCTCGATGTAAAGAATGAGCAGGCAAATCATCGAGATACGGTTGCACAATGTGCTTGATGTCATGAAATGCATAAGACATCGCCCGTTGAAAAGTGGCCCCGGCATTCTTAAGCCCAAAAGGTAATTTGCAATAAGCAAATGTCCCCCATGGACAAATGAATGCCGTTTTTGGTTGGTCGGCAGGTAGAATATTGATTTGATTATAGCCCGAAAAACCATCCATAAAGGAAAACATTTCACTTCCGGCACAATCATCAATAATTTGATCGATATAAGGCGTAGGATAGTTGTCTTTTGGACAAGCTCGATTTATATCCCTATAGTCGATACAGATTCTTATTGTTCCTTGTTTCTTATTGACGGAACAATATTCGATACCCAATCCGTTAACGGGATCGGATAAATGAAACCTGCTTTCAACAGCTTTTCGACTTCTGCTTTAATCGCAGCCGCTTTTCGAGGGTGAATCTGACGCAACCGTTGCCGGATGGGTTTAGCATCCGGGTAGGTCTTTATTTCATGAACAACAATGGCAGGATCGATTCCCGGCATTTCCTCGTAAGACCAGGCAAACACATCGCGGAATTCTTGGAATAGGGCCTTGTAAGTTTGGATTTCATCTTCTGTACATGCGGCACCTATATGAATGTTCTCCTCAATTCCGGGCTTCACTGAAATATCAATGGGAATAGTACGAGAAATATTCCCTAAATTCAACTCTGAATCAGAATGTTTCGTTGGATCCTGAGCGTCTTTGACATATTCAGCGGTAAAGATAGATGAAAAATCATTTTCAAATGCATCATCCTTAGGTAAAAACGAAGATCTGTGATGGAGATCCTCCCATGGTAGATCGTCTACACTTAGGATTTCGCGAAGTTGTTCGTCAGATGACACGACTTCGGGAAACGCTATCCGTTCTAAGGGTGAGGTGAAAAGTGACTCTTCACTGACCACATTCATTTGGTCGACCTCGGTTGAATGAAAGTCGGTAAAAGACATGAGAGCTTCATAAGCAATTTCATATGGACTCAAGGGCATAGCATTACCGAATGAGTCTATCTCAGAGTCAGATGGGACAAACCAAGGATCATCATAAATAATGTTTTCTGATGTAATCATATGAATTGTTGCAAACGAAGGTTCTACGCTGAGTGGAGGGAGAGGAAAAGTTCCCAGTAAACCGGAATCCTTAACTAAACCTACACCAACGTCCCTATAAGGGATTGTCGTCTTACCGACATGCTGGATACTCTCTGAAGAGGCTGGGTCGGATGAAAAGTATGTCAGCTGATCAATAGTCACGATCTTACCGTTATGTGGAAACTTAATTACTCTGAAGACCGATGAAACGACCGCTGTCATAGCATATGACCAACTTCGACCCAAAAGAAGGTTGTAGTCTAGAGGGGCATCAACCACTTCCACATCCAGACTAACGGTTTTACCTTCTACCCCTATAGGCAATTCCTGTAGAATACCAAACGGACGGAACCCACGGCCATCAAAGGCCTTAAGGATGGTGGGGGATTGGTTCAACGAAGGAGAACCAAGGGATCTCCAACATTGAATCGACATAATACACGTAGAAGCTCCCTCATCAATCACAGTCCTATGAATAGGCCTGTTTTTGACTATCACTGGAATTTGGAAAGCCATTTGATGGGGGAGACGCGGTGTACTATTTTCTAGATCGAAGATCATTAGATTCGGATCCTGAACATCAACAGCTCCTATAGCCGACAAAAGCAATTTTCGTTGTGCTGGACATGATTGCAGCACTTCTAACGCCGACATTGCTGAGGGTGAAACAGCTAAGTCCTCAACAATGTTGTAATTCTGGGCCGCTCTCGCATGTGGATTGAAAGCAGACCTTCGAAGTACACCCTTGGCGGGCGGTTTAATTACTAAGTCTGGGTTAGGTTTCTCGATCTGTAGTGGATCGGAACCAGGAGCTGAGGTTGATGGATTAGAATGAGAAGATTCTGCTTCCTTACCATCAACAGGATTCTTACTACCATAATCTTGCGATCGAGTCGCAATCCTCACATGAGACATCATCAAAATGGGTTCTTCACTGGCATTCGAGGAAGAACCTATCATCTTATTCTCCTGCTCCGGAAATGGATTTTTTAACACAGCAGGAGTGGGAGAACCTTTGACTATTTTCACTACCTCGGCCCGATGAGGGCAATCTCTCGTAAAATGATCCTCTTCACAAATAAGACAAGGATATCGAGGTTTGCGCTTTTCGTCATTGGTTTCCGACTTTTCTGTTTTCTCCTTCGGAGCCTTGTCTGCTTTAGCCTTCTTCTTTCCTTTCTTCTTTCCACCGTTTTTTGATTTGGCCGTAGATGACTCTACAGCGTGAATATCGGCGGTAAGTTCAGGAGAAGACTCTCCTGTCGGAGAATCGGGCAAAGTGATAATTGGAGTAGTTGAAGCCTTGGAAGACTTCTTCTTGCTCTTTGTATTCACGATACCAATCATACCATCAGCGGCATGAGATCCCGAAGGAGCAGCAGCGATTTGATTCGACTTTGGAAGATCCGGAATCTTCTCGTGTAATGTACCCGACTGAGTGTAAACTAAGTCAAGGTATTGCGCCTGAGCAATGACTTGCTCCTCAGTAACTACTCCGGCCTTAGCTACATCTTCAGTAATCCTTGGTAATAATGATTTAACAAACCATTCAGCTAAGATTTGGTCCGGGATAAAAACTTTCACTAGCCTTCTTCGACGTCTCCACTCATGAATGTGATCAGAAATATACGTGGAGGTTGATTGTTTTAGTGAAGTTAATAACTCCGTACCGTTATCGTATCTGACCGGTAACTGAAAGTGAGTTAAGAACGAGGTAGCTAACTGGCTAAAATTGTAAAAAGAGGCCCGTGGTAACTCAATGTACCACTTGGCCGCGAGACCAATGAGTGTACGCTGGAAAAGACGTAAGCGGATCGAATCATCCGAGATAGAATTTGAAGCACACCAGAGGTGGTAAGTCATCACGTGATTGGACGGATCCTCTCCAGACTTACCTTCGAACTTGGGTATATCGCTGGGCAACTTATTTGGCATTGGCGGCCAGAACGGAAGATATTGAATTGGATCGTTCGTTAGGCGCGTCAAGTCTGGTAAATCCAAAGTTGCGATAAACGGTAACTGCCGGTTAGGATCTCTAAAACTCTGGGTCACAATACCAGCCCCAGGAGGAGGATATCCAGGATAACTAGGAACAGGAGTCGCATTTGGGATATTATATCCTCCTGGAAAACCAGGATTAACCGGACCGTACTGGGGTTGTTGAGGTTGTTGATAAGTGTACCCAGGATACGGTTGATACTGGTAAACCGGTTGTTGGACAGCTTGCCCAGGTTGATACTGTCCCTGGTACGGAGGTTGAACAAATTGAGGTTGAGTAGTGACAACCGTACTTATACCAGGCTGACCTACAGGCATCTGGACCGTGGTTTGAATCGTAGATCCGGACAACGGTACAGATGTCTGAGGAGTGGTTACAGAGACAGTAGAAACCGGAGCCGTCGATACTCCAGAAGTAAGTATGGTAGATGTGGCGGTAGTTGCAGCAGCCGTTTGAGATGGAGTACTAGGTGCAATTGGCGGCTGAGTAACTACCGAAGTTACAGAGGTTTGAACACTTGACTGGACAGGTTGCGGTTGCTGGGGTGGACCAGAAACTACAGGTTGTCCAGCTTGAGGTACCGACTGTATACTTGGCTGCAACATCTGTTGACCCTGTGAAGGATCCCACACTAACATTCCAGGGTATTGACCCATAACAGGTTGAGGATACTGAGATCCATAGCCGGATTGAGGATAGGATTGATAATTGTAAGGTGCAGTTCCCATACCTTGACCATATGATTGACCTTGAGGTGGTTGATAACCTTGATTTGAGTATTGACCTTGAGGTTGATAACCTTGAGGTAAATACGGATACTGGGGTTGACCTTGACCTTGAGGTTGGTACCCTTGAGGTTGATACCCTTGGGGTTGATACCCTTGGGGTTGCCATCCTTGAGGTTGCCATCCTTGAGGTTGATATTGATACTGAGGTTGACCTTGGGGTACATATTGAGGCTGGGGTTGACCTTGAGGTATGTATTGCCCATAGGAGCGTACTGACCTTGAGGTTGCCCCCCAGACACGAATGAAGTACCTTGAGGTTGCCCCCCAGGCATTAACGGAGGCTGCCCCCCAGGCGGTAATTGGCCACCTTGAGGTTGGGAAACGGGAACTGAACCTGACATCATGTAAATGTCTCCTACACCCAATGGTACATTACCACTGTTTCCAACTAATAACCCATGATCAACGGGTTGAGGAGATGCTCCCGCAAAGGTACCAGAAAGAGATTGATACCCAGTAGGAACAGAAGGACCGCCATGTAAAAAAGATTCAGGACTTTGTGTAAACACGGATGACTGACCAGACATATTTACAGGAGTATGAATACCTCCAGGTGGAAAAGGAGTACGAGGTGTAGAAAAACCTAGCCCAAAGTTGTCTAAATAATTGGTTAACGAAAGGTACCAAGTAGTACTTCTAGGAGGACTGTAAAAGATAGATTCACGCTCCCTTAGATCAAGGGTAATTTGATCTTCAGGATCAGAGACGCCTATTTCTTCCTCTGGAACAAGTTCTTCAATAGCAATCAAACCAACAGGAAGATTTTCGGTGATAATTCTTTCTATTCTCGGTGAATCAGGAACACTAGGAGTCGGAGTAACAGGTTCGAATATTTCTGGTTCTTCGCCTGTATCACTAGCAGACGAAAAACTACCAACAAGCTCAGAAACTGTAACAGCTTCGGGATTATAACCTGTCTCTAAACTTTGGTAATCTGGATGGACCACCAAGGAAGATTCTCCTTCTTCAGGTGAACCTACTCTACTGCCACTAGGAGGAGTTACAAGGACCTTTAAACCTTCTAAATGACTGGACTCGTCTTGAGGAGGTTCACCCCTAAGTCTACGGGATCTTCTCAACAATTCGGCCACAGAAACAACTTCAGGAGACTGGCCCCGCAGTCTACGGGACTGTCTCGGTAATTCCGCCACAGCTAAAAACTTTTAACTACTACACACGAAAACAAAATAAAATTTCAAATCAAACCACCTAAAGTCTCTAAAGAACCAAACAAATTTGAATCACACGCCTAAAGAATCTAGGGCGTCAAACCAAACACAAACAGTAGTCTTCCGGACCAAAAGCGCTAGTTGGTGATGAAGCCCAACCTCGCTGGATTCAGTACAGAAATGGCGGGTGGAACAGTTACCCCGGCAACCTGCTTAATGAATAGACTGGACCAAGTTCCTCCACTTTAACCGTCTCGAGTGAAGTGAACCCCCCAGAAAATCCAAGTGAGTATAACCGACGTCTGCTCCAGGTACAGTGGGACCTTCCCTCCACCGTCACCTCGGTAGAATCCTAAAGATAATGGCCACTAAGGTTACCAACCGCAACAAATGCACCTGGGGGAACAGTCTAAACTCCGACAGCACGCAAGGGCAGAGTAGCAAGCTCAATCCCCTTACCGGCTCCTTGACAATAATCCAAGGTTTACCGACAAGTGACCCCTGGCTCCTCGACAATGGTTAATCCGAGGTTTACCGTTTGTAATACGTGCGTGTCTGGCGTCGTTCCCAACGAGGGGGGAATGATCCCCTCACTGGTTCGGACACGAGCTCGTGCTTCTCCTTTAAGAGGAGCTTTCCCAGAGTACAAGTGAGACAATTGGATTTATTCTATCACAAGATAAGCTACTTGTTTGGTTTTGTTGTCTTGGAGAGTTAATTACTCACCTACTCCAAGACACTAGCCTGATCTAAATTGGTGCTTCAGAGCCCTAGTAAATAAAAGTTACTATTTCAATTTTACTTTAAGCGTTACTTTTATGGTTGTTCTTTAAAGTCACAAGGTAGTGGAAGTGAAACCAATGGTGTGTAGACTCGACTCCAACCACTACAAAGATGCACCTAAGATGATTTACGCTACTTTCCTTTTTCAATGAAATTCTTAACTAAGAGAGTTGAGAGAATGCAAATTTTTAGAGAAAACAACTTCCTTAGAAAAGACAATCAAAGAAACAATTCTCTTTTTCTTTTCAAGCACACAAACATGACCACTCTTTACTTGCACGAAAAACTCTTTTTCTTTCAAAACTTTCAAAGCTACTTGAAACAAGACTTTTAAAGAAGATGTTTTTGTATTTTTCTTTTAATAAAGCAAATAAATCTAATTTAACAAAAATCAATCTTAACAACTATTAAAATCTACGAAAATTCACTCACAAGCAAACTAAAAGGTAAATTTACTCTAAGCAAACTTAACGAGGCCAAAACCTACAAGGATGTTTCTAGGTTGTTTTACTTGACCAAAATCAAATCAAGGACCAGCTATTGCAGAATCAAGAGCTGATCAAAACAAAACTCAAATCTTTTTGTTCTTTTTGTAAAATGGAATTCAAGACTTAATCAACAAGCACTTTGAAATTTGACCAAAGAGACAACTCAACAGGTTGGTTGCTCACACGGGTAGACTTACGACAGATCCGACTCTTAAGAAGGTTGACCAAACCAGAGAGATCTAAGGCTTGACAACTTCCACCATTAAAGTCACTACAGGATCTACTCAAAAATCAAACCCTAGGCTTAAATTTCAATGAAATCCACTAAAACACTTAATGCTATAAAAACAAGTTCAGGTGAAGATTCTGGGCAAGGGACTAATGAATCTGGGCAGAAAAAACTAAGAAACAACAAAATCTAAGAGTAAAAAAGCAAAAAATGGAGTTTTCTCAAATTTTAGCAGGGGGACGCAGGCAACCCGTTAGCACAGGTGCGGGCCCGCTCTGTGCACACAGCAAAATTGCGTCCAGGGACGCACTGTGCAGCACTCAGAGGGTGCGTCCTACTGAAAAACTCAAGAAAATGCAAAATAAAACTAATCCTAAGCTAACCCACCCAGAGACAGAATCACAGAGCCAAAACCAGAAAAATAAACCAATTTTCTCAAAGCAAAGTTCACACAAAAGAAAAGACTCTTCTCATCAATGGATTCCCCAGCGGAGTCGCCAATTTGTCACACGGAATCAGTCAAAAGTGCGGACACAACCGACCTTCCTAGAAGTCTAAGACATTCTAATGACAAACAAAACAAACTGGAGCTATCCTTCTCTAAACATGCATTATGATATGAGAAATCAAGTGTTTCGTTCTTACCTTTGTCCAAACGCTGTTGTAGAATTCCAAGCTTTGTTGATCTGGATGAGCTCCTCCTTTTCTCCAAAACCTGCAATCACCAACAGTCAAACAATTAAATAGCACCTGATTATAACATAAAACAAAGCATATTCAACATATAGACCAAGGAGTACATGAAATAACCCATAAACAACAAGTTATTGAGAAGAATGGACCAATTTGCATTAAAGGTAATCAAAAGGAACCATTACAACCTAAGCCTTGGTGTTGTGCAAGCTCCTTCCAGGGTCCACAAGAGTCTTCCTCTACTTTGACAAAGCTCACCCACTTCCAAATAGAACAAGCAAAGATGGCAATCTCTCCTCACAAGCTTCTAAATGGGAGTCCTAATTCCTGCAGCATTTACCCTTAGAAAATGTATAGCTTCAACCTCTCCTCCTTCTGGCCCAATGCCTGTATTTATAGTACTCAAGAGGAGGTTAATCAGGTCCACCATCAATGGGATAGTCCCCTCTTTGGATGGGATCACTCTCTTATTGATGGGATAAGTTCCTCTTTGATAGGAGTGCATGAACCATCTGGAGGCGCCCAATACACGTCGAACAACCTTCTAGAATGCTCTAGAAATGACCACAAGTAACTTTTTAAAGATGAAACTTGCGCATTCTAACTTTTACAGGGGGACGCACCTGTCCCTTTACATACAGAGCGTCTTCGGACGCAGCTTTTGTGAACATTGGGAGCGTCCCTGCAGGTAAGTTTGAGAGAACCTGCGTCCCCAGAGATAAATACATTTATACACGACTTTCTCTCTTTTTGGAGTTTGACATGGAGAGCAGAGGCATAAGACTTGCCTAAGAGGGTAGCATGACTGTTGATTGAGCCATACTAACTGTAAATAGTCATGGTGACATTTTTTAGTGTAACAAGCATACCGTTCAAAGTAGCTTTCATGCAATACTAAATTATGCTTAAGTATAGTGGATGCATTTATGATTGGTCTGGACAACATATCTGCAAATTTATTGTGTATGCCCTTTTTATATCTGATGACAAGATGAAACTGTTGTAGAAAACCCATCCACCTATAGTGTCTTGATTGCTGCAACTTAGTTTGTGAGTGCAAATATTGAAGTGGTTGATGATCAATGTGTATAACTGTCTCTTTACCCATTAAATAATGTTTCCACTTTTTCACACTCTTTACTAATGCATACAATTATTTATCATATGTGGGATAGTTAACTACTACATAATTAAATGTCTCAGAATGATAACATATGGGTTTACCGTGCTGCATCAACACTGCTCCCATGGCATAGTCGCTAGCATTTGTTTCAATCTCAAATGGTCTTTGAAGATCGGGCAGTGCTAGTACTGGTGCTGTACTAATCTTTTCTTTCAAGGTGTTGAAGGCCTTCTGTTGTTTGCCTCCCCACTGAAACACCTTGTTGAATCCTGTTAAAGCATGTAAGGGAGCTGCAATTAAGGAAAAGTTAGAAATAAAATTTCTCCAATACTGTGCTACTTCTAAGAAGCTTCTAACTTCGGTAGCAGATTTGGGTTTAGGCCAGTTTATAATGACTGCAACCTTAGAGGGATCTATCTTCAATTCACCACCCTCTACAATATGACCCAAATAATTCAAAGATGTTTTGCCAAATTCACATTTTGAGAGCTTAACATAAAGATTTTATTTTTTCAAAACATCTAGAGTCTGTTTAACATGCATTAACTGTTCTTCCCATGTTTTACTGAATATAAGAATGCCATCCAAATATACAATGACAAAATCATCAAGAAAAGGTCTAAGTACATCATTCATTACTCTCATGAAAGTAGCAGGAGCATTAGTTAAGCAAAAAGGCATAACCAACCATTCATACAATCCCTGCTTTGTTTTGAAAGCAGTCTTCCATGCATCTTTCTCTGCCACTCAGACTTGATGATAGCCACTATGCAAGTCCAAATTGGAAAAATAAACAACTTCCTTTAATTGATCCAATAGATCATCTATGCGAGGAAGGGGATAATGATTTTTGATCGTTATCTTATTCAGTGCTTGGTAATCATTGCACATTCTCCATGAGCCATCTTTCTTTCTCACCAAGACAATTGGAGACCCACATGGTGATGTGCTAGGTCTGATGAACCCCTTCTCGAGCAGCTCCTGTACCTGCTTCTTGATTTCTGCATTCTCTAAAGCGAACAACCTGTACATTCCGATGTTAGGCAATGGAGCATCTTGCTGCAAATTAATATCATGTACTATTTCCTTTTTGGGTGGCATACCTTTAGGTTCTTGAAACAATATATCATATTCTGAAACAACTTTTTCTAAATCATCTTGTTGTTTAGCATCACAGCCCTCAAATACATTGGTTTTATCAGGTTTCTTTTCCTTTACAACCATCAGTAAAAATTGTTTGCATGAATTTACAATTCTTTTCATCTGCCCTGAGTTTATGAGAGTATAATTATTATTGAGTTTATGAGCTCTTACATTATATTTGATTCCATATTTAACGAGTTGATACTTGTTATCAGCTCTATATAAAATAGCTTTTCTATCATACAAGTAATGACTTCCTAACACAATTCCACATATATCCAAAGGAATTATATCTAACTCAACCTCATCTACAAATGATGACCCAAAACAAAACCTAAGTTTACATTGTCTAGTCACTGGTAGCTATGCTTTATCACATAACCAACCAAATGGATATGGATTTTTGTGAGGTGTGGTTAGTAATCCCAACTTCTTTACAATTGCTTTAGAAATTAAATTTACTTGTGAGCCACTATCAAACAAAGTGTTAACCTTTTGATGCTTGGAAATAACTCGAATATGAAAAAGCTCATGTCTTTTCCTCTCATTTTCTTCATTATTAGTAGATTGTGTAGAATTACTAGTAGATGCTTCATAATTTTTACCTTTTATACCTGTGGCTGCAATTTTTGTTTCATCTCCTGAGTCTGACCCCAAATCCTTTTGAATAGCTGCAGCAGTCTTCTTCTTTTTTCCCTCGAACTTCTTGGGTCTCAGCTCCGGATGCAGGATCCAGTAGTGTTCATCATCATGCCCATCCTTATTACATTGAGTGCATGAAAAATTGGTCTTTTTTACAGTATTGGCCTTCCTCTCTTTCCATTTCTGTTTTCTTTTCTCCTTATTCTTGCTTGCAGTGGGTTTGGACGATCCCCCAACTTCTGGGTTCACATTCTTTCCTCTAGCCTCTAGATGTGTAGCTTGAACAGATACCTCATCTATGCTAGTGGGATTAAACATGAGAATTGTGTGTCTTAAGTAACTGTGTAGACCACCTATATACTTCAGCAAAGTTTTAGGTGAGTCTAAAGAAATTCCTAGAATCAAAGCTCTTTTCCTAAATTCTTGAGTGTAACTTTGTACACATTGCCCTTTCAATTGTCGAAGAGTTTGCCAGCTCATCATGGCTTGCTACATATAGGCTAGTGGATAGAATTTCTTTTTAATTGCAGAAACAAATTCACTCTAGACAGAAAGAATCTTCCCATGCTTCTTCATGTCAGCTTGTGTCCTGCCTTCCCGCCATACCAAGGCAGTGCCTCCAAGGCGTAGGCTGGCTAGCTGAATCTTACTCTTGTTTGAATCGATGCTCTTCACTTTGCAATAAACATCAATCTATCTATTCCAATTATCCAACTTCTCTGCATTCAACTCTCCATCGTATATTGGTAAACCAAATTTAACATCTAATTTAATCAAAGATGTTTTCTTTTTGTTTTCAGGGCTACTAGGAGGTGTGGGAAGTTTTTCTTCTTTCCCCTTGCCTTTAGAGTGGTCATGGAGGAGAGATTCTTCTGCTCCTTTATCTCTTTTGGAGTTTGATGCATCTTCCTCTCTACCTTTCTTAAATTCTATATACATTTCCTCTACCATGTCTCTCATGGTCATGAAACTATCCATGAACTGAGGGTCTAATTCCAAGGGACATTCTTCTGACATTTTCCTCTCAGGATAGACTCTTCCAATTTCAGGGTTAGTTTCAACCAACTCTCCTTCTCCTAGTTTAAGCTTCGATCTAGTTAGCATTCAACAACAAAATCCAGCATAAGCTTGTCTAACCTTAGTAACCTAGAGCTCTGATACCACTTGATCTGGAATTTATCCAGGACAAAGAATTAAAGGTATTACAGACTCATGTGCATGGATGTGCCTATGTTACTTTATGCAATGGATCAATAAGATTGCGAAATAGATAGACACTAGGGTAGTTAGATAAAACATAACAAGAAAACATGTAAATACAACAAGTTTAATAAGGAGTTCACCCAATACTCCTAGGCTACGTCTCTTGGTCCAGCTTTCAGTGGTGGCCTCTCTATTATGTTTTCAAAGCAGAGTTTCTTTACAATAGTTAGCTCAATTGGAGTCTCACTCAAAAGATATGAATCAGTACGATCTGAGTACACAAACTCTTCTTACTGGTACTTGACCTCTACTGGTCACAGTAGTATGAGCCCAATCTGAAACTCATACATGACAGGCCTATGCCGAGGAGCTCGCTTGAACCTCTCAAGCTTTCTCTGGAGTGCACAGACTCTCTAACTCTCTCTGGCTCTGTCTAGCTCGATGCTGCCCTCAGGTCAGCTTGGCTTCTTCTCTCTGTTCTTTGCTCTTAGCTCTCTGTGGCTAACTAACTCCTCTGTGTGTGTGTCTCTATCTCTCTGTTCTCTGCTTCTGTCAGTTCATGGCTTTAAAGCCAGTCTAATTTCGGTTGGTTCATTTCCGCTTCCCAGTGTTATGGTTTTCCTTCCTCTGTCCGTTCGAACTCCCGTGTCATCATCACTGTGTAACGCTTCATAGGGAGGTGGCCACCTATTCTACAACGGGTGAGTGTGTCAGGTTCCTTGGACACATTTGAACGATCGTTATTTCCGTTTGCTCCAAGATGCCCGTGAAACACGAATCTTCTGCCAACTCATCGTCCACGTCGGACTTCAAATCCCATGTAATCTTGCTTTACAACCTTGTCAAATCCGGTCATTTATCAGGACGCGCCTCCGCCATTGATCTGGGCCCCCCAGATCCTACAATCGTCATTCATATCGGGTGGGTAAGTAGCATGACGTTTACTCGTCCGATGTGAGCGGTTTTCTCTCTCTTCTACCAGACGCATGTCACTCAGTGTGTGGCATTGGGCGGGACTTGGCCAAAACTGCTTATCGCCTCGAGGCCTTCCGATATCTTGTTGGTTTTGGTGGAATCCACAGAACCGAATTTATTACTTTTCTGCATTTCATAGCCATTTCGGGTCCGGGCACTTTGGGGCTTTCATTCACTGAGGGGGACACCCTGTGATATGCGATTAGCACTTTAGCGCTAATCACATATCAGAAACCACCCCCGTTTCTTGAATTAGCCTCTAATTTTGCTAATTCGCACCAGCGCGCATTACCATGGGTCAGCAGTCTGCGTGCTCGACCGAGGGTTCTTGTTGCTCCGCACTGAGCACAATTGCAACTGTCACAAGGATTCCTTCTGATAGCTTGATCTTTCTAAGACTTGATTCTGTTTGGCATAATTTGAATGAGCTTATGAAAACTTAGAAAGTGTTTAGGATCCAATTTGGATCATTCGCGCACAGTTTCGATTGGAACACTGAGTTGGACCTCTGTGCAAGTTTAGCTGGGAAGTGATTGCTGCCTGAAGACATGCTTCCTTTCTATTGTCTGGGAGGTTGGCTACTCACAAATGTGTCGATAGTTCATTGTTTAAGCTTAGACGCCTCTATTTTCAAGTTCTTGACAAGACGAGTAAGGGTTTCAATGTCACTTGCTTCCTTGTCTTTACCCTTTCTCACCGCAGCTTGGGGCTTCCTGCTCGCATCTATGGAGTCCTTTGTTGGGTCATCATCCTTGATGACTCCAATCACGTGTAGGTCTTTCTCCAAAATGATTGCCTCATTACAGTTTTCTAATAACGTTGGTTTCGCAACTCACTTGATGAACTACGCAATACTAGTTAGCATTGCTGATGTATAGTAGTTGACAATGATGGAGTCATAAGGTTTCATGTTTGCTGCAAACTTGTTCAATATGCGCAAAAACCTCTAATTGAAATCTTTTACCTTTTCTTTTGACTCCATCTTCAGACTGCCCAACTCTTTGAGAAACATGGTTGGGGTCTTGTCATCAACAAATTTTTCCAAAAACATCTGTTTGAACATACCCCAGTTATGGATGGAGTTGATAGGAAGGCTGTGATACCATACTGCTACGCGGCCATCCAAGGTACACGGAAACAATCTACATGCAATGTTGTTGTACCGTACCTCGAGTGTTTGCAGTTGTAGGTAGAAGTTGTCCAAGTGATCTTCTGCCTTCACTACTTTGTCAGGGTCATACTTTGTGAGCATTCTCTCTGAACGCTTTGGCATCCTATGCAAAGCACCTGGGAGAGCCAATGGTCCCTGAGTCATCCATTCCAAGTTTTGGTCAGCCATGTCTTCTTCTTCTTCATCCTCCTCCTCTTCTTCAGAATTTGACGGTTCCGACTTTGAGTTTGTTGGTTCATCTCTACCTCTGCCTCCTCCACTGCCTTCCCCTCCACCTCCTTTACCAGAGTCTGAGCCCAAGATCACGAGGGTGTCTCTTTCTACCTGTCGAAAGACTAGAGGTTCCTCTTCATTCCCAACAGCTTCTTCCAGACCTTTGAGCATGGCAAGAACTACTTCTTCCACCAATGATACAACAACTCTTGTGGGAGTGGTCTTTGGCTTCCTTGATTTGTATTAAAGATCTCGTATTCCTGGGATTAGTCCAACTTCTTTGGCAAGCTGACAGGTGATGGGATGGACAGAGCATAGGTGCTGATATGAAATTTCATATTCACATCTGGAAGGTGAGAAGTAACCAACTTCAGAGATGCGCGTAGGTGAGAGGGTGTGTGATTTATTGAATTAACCAGATGATTGATGAGTGGGGGTGAGAGGACATTCAACCATAAACAACTGGTGGCCCCCCTTCTAGTGCCATAAATGTTGACGGTGATGGACCCACCAACATTCAGGGGATCTCCCCGGTATGAAGTCCCAACTAGACCTAACATTGTTTGGTGTAGGTGTCCCATCCGGTATGATGGCCCAGTTGCCATTATCTTAAAGATTTGCCTTATCTCTTGCTTGTCAACACATGAGAGTGGTTTTCTTTGTCTTCGAACAATGAGGTTCACGTGCTTGGTGAGTGCTTAGTGTTAATTGTGTCAAGGTTATTTCACAATAGAGGAAGAGAGTGAGAGTGAGTCTCAATTCGAAAGGGAATAGTCCTGACTCTATTAGAGACACACAACACAATAGGATGTGCACAACTTCCGATGGAGTAGTCCACACAGATGCGACAGTCACAAACACACAATGAATGGATAGCACATACAACACTCAATGGAGTAGTCCACATGAGTGCGATGTGTTAGTGTCAGTGTTGTTTTCCTGTCACCAGTGATCAAATATGCTTTTACCAAGTCTTTCAGGAGTCTTAAGGTCAAATTTTATCATGTCACTAGGTTTACAGAGCAAAATTTAGTCATTGGCTAGTTTGTCTAGGAATGTCTTCATTATTTTGGAAAAATCACACATGCTAGTCGCCTACCTCACTCAGATGAAGGAATCATAATAAATGTTTCATTATATCAGTCATCATTATTAACATTCCACTTAGTCTCATGTCTTCATTGAGTCATTAGGGTTTCAAGATCCATCATCATCATGTGTAAATCCAACATTAAATGAATCATGATAAGCAACTCTTTGGCATAAGTTTGATGAATTTTCATAAGTTCTTCATGGTTTCAATCTCAAAGGTTACAGAAGAAGAAGTCTCACTATTCAAAAAGGTAAAAAGTAACTCAGGTTTCAACTCTCCAAAGTGGCTCAGTTCTAAAGGTGAAAAATTAGTTTTTGAAAAGGTATGTGGGGCCCATTTCTATTCAAAAGGGAATCATACTTGCCTATAAAAACCCAAAAGGTCCCAAAATAATTTCATTTTCCTTCTATTCTCCTTTATTCATTGAGCTCTCCCCTCCATTGGTGAAAAAAACACAGGTTTCTAGGCAAATTTGGTCAAAACATTTCCGGCGTTGCGCTTCCAGAGATTGTGCTGCGCTTTTGAGGTTGGCGTTGCACTTCCAGACACTGCGCTGCGCTTGTGCTAGAGCAACCCGAAACCCTTCAAAACTCACTCAAATTCAATTTTGGAGCTTGCAATCTAAGTTTTTGCTAATCTAAGCCTGTCCACAAGTAAGTATAACACTTTGCTTACCTTTTTCATTTAGCAAGATGAATTCAAATGCAAGTTCTCTTCATTTAGGGTTTTAGGTGAAATTTTCATGTTGTAAGCTAGGGTAACTGATCGTTTGTCTAGTTTTGATATTCTAAACATGTAAATCTTCCACGTCACACCTATGTACATGTTTAAAATACACTTTGATTCACTAAACAACCTAGAAATCATCAAATTGCCTTACCTCTAACTAAACCCTAGCTAATACCTAACTGTTTGAGCAGATTTCCCAAAAGCTCAATTTTTCAATTTTTTCAATTTCTCATAAGCATTACTTTCCCTCATTTCATTTAATTTAGGCTTCATAAGTTGCTTTCAGTCCCTATCCATCTCCTAAAAATTTCCCCACCATCATTTCCATTCCTCAAACCCCTCATTTCATATTTTCACTCATTCCTCACTGTTTTTTCCATTTTCCTGATTCTAACGTTTTTACCATCATGGAGGGAGATTCTTCACTAGAGAGGAAAAAACACCATAAAGGAGGCAAAATCCTCATATATGAGCCTACCAATTGCAATGAAATCAACTCATCACCCTTCATCAAGAAGTGTTTTGAAGATGTAAATTGTCTAGAGTTTTTCAAAATGGTATGTGAAGTAGGTTTTCATGAATAATTGACAGATTGGATCGCCACTCATTTGAAAGGGGAAAGGGCCATCATAGCTGGGGTTGAGTTTACATTTTCAGTGGCTGCTATTTCACTTGCTACAGGGATACCTAATCATGGAGAATACTGGTTTAAGGGTATGAATTTGGATCTTGAACATTATAGGTCCTTCTTGAAAACACCCTACAGGGAGACCCATACACACATCATCCCATTTAGGTACCTGTTGGAGAAGTATGCTCCATTAATGAAGGTTGTCATGAAAATTTTCACCTATGAGGGAAGGTTTTCTAGATTGTATTCCTATCACATCCGACTTCTAATGCACTTCACAACTCAAAAACCTCTCAACATGTGCAATTATCTGTGTAGAAGCCTTGTCAAAATGTCTGAGAAGGTACAAGTGAAAAACAAAGAACACTACCCTAGTCTTTTTCATCATAGCTTGATAAATACTATAGTTCTCAACATGCAGAGAAGAATATGACATGGGATTCTTTCACATAAACAACTTTAATATGGCATGAGACTAATGTTTCAGTTCAACATCCAAACATACCAACACAACAGATGGAAGTAGGATCATCAAGCCAATCAATGGAGGTTCCTAAGGCACCTAGACCTGAGGTGACTAGAATGTATCAAAGAGGAAAAAGGCTTGTGTTTACTTCTCATCTTGAGAAAGGGGCCAAGCCTTCTACATCAGCAAAACAGGGATCACAGGTACAGGATAAAGACTTGATTGAGCATGATTTTGAGTTGGTGGACTTGGAAACAAAAAATGCGCCTTCAAACATGCAACAGATCATTAAAGAGAAATATTCTCAGATCAGAGAACTCATGGACAACATGGAAAGAGCAAGGTTTGTTATCTCATTCCTTGAACAAGAAAACAGTCAGCTCAAAGCTAGACAACTCATCATGGAGAAAGAGAAAACTAAATTGTTGTAGCAAGCAGGCAAAGGCAAGGCAGTTTTGCAGCCTAGTGAACCTGAGGAAATTGAAGAACAAGGTAGGAAAAAGAGGCCAAGGACCAAGGGACTCAAGAAGGCATTGAAGGAGGAGAAAGAACATATTTTTCTAGATGAAGACCTAGACATGAAGGACAAAATTTCCTTAGAGATCAATGAGGACAGACAATATTGGTTAGATAAGGTCAATGACCACTTGTAAAATATTCTTTACAAAGCCAACAAAGATAACCAACTACTAAGGCACATGGCACATCACTATCAAACCAGGAACATGATATGTAACATCAAGCTCAAACAATTGGAAAACAAGCTCAAGGAAACCCTAAGAGACAAAAATGAGAGGGATAACTTAGAGATTATTGCTAAAGTATCCATGAGGGCTTTGCATAAATCATTTTTTAGCTCATGACAAATTTTGAAATAATTTTGAGCATTTTTGGTTTTTTGGCTATTTTGGTGCCAAATTCAGAAAATTGGCTAGTCACAGGGCGTTGCGCTTATTCTTCAGGCATCCAAATGAAAAATGTTTTTCAGTTTTGGAAAGCTCATGGAATCCTCTCAAAACTCATTTCATCATATTTCTCAGAGAGGGCCTAAAATTTGAGAAAAACAAGAAAAAGGGGGTCAAAAATCAGCATTCTACCCCTCTTTTTAACAAGCGTTGCACTTCTGGAGACACCTTTGGAGAATGAATTTTTGAAGGCCTTCCCATGGGTAATTTTAAAAAATTCAAGGTGTCTTGGAAAATATAGTTGATCATTCTTTTATATCTCAATTGGGACCTCAGCAAGGTACCTTAAAGTGGGCTCAAAGTTGGCACTGCGCTTATGCAAATTTCAATGTGTAAATTTCCTAGTTTTCAGTTTGCCATGGTCAAAGTCAAAACTCTTGATTTAATTGAAGATATTTAGAGGTTAGATGATGTAATCATGAATAAATAGACAAGATAGGTTTTTTTTATGGTTTATTAGGCCTCATTAAGGCAACAAGATCCAAAACAAATTCTAAAAGAAGTGTTTGTATTTGACCTTCTCACTCTCACCTGTTGGTTGAGAGAATCTTGGAAACAGTTCAACCACCTAGGAATTCAACTCTTGGAGGCTGGGAAGTGGTTCAATTGAGTGTATATGTATCATTTCTCATTCAGAGAGAATGGTTGGACTTTTGTGGAGAAGGCTTGTATCTTATGTTCTATTCAGCTAATACTGGAGCAGTTGCAACTATATTTCAGGAACTTTAGTTCAGTGAGTCTATGGTGTTGTCCTTTTCTTTTCAGTTTCTAATGGATAAATAATATCTATTTACATGATTTATACTCTTCCTATGGATTTCCTTGCAGGTATATAGACATAAATCTTGAGTTTAAGCTCTGTTTATGTGGACTTCATACTTATGTATCTTTTCTTCTAAAGCTAATGAATTCATGCTTTCACATGCTCATTAGGTTATCTTAAGCTCACAAATCTATGCTAAATTGACAAACACTATAAGTGCATCATAACACACTAATATCTAGCTCCTATTTATACTTGTCTCTGCATACTTGAAGCCCTGACCTAATTACCTGTTCTAAACCCTAGTCCAACAAACCTAAAAAACATAAATTCACAAATACTCAAAACAAACTTATATATCTAGCCTAAAACCTGTTTCTTTACATATATTCATTGACAAATACTTTGAGAGATACCTCTTTGGTTCGGTAGGGATAGCTACTGAGCTGAAAGTGGTTCGACATTACCTCTTTCGATCTCCTCCTCAACCTAGGAAATTGTAGGGGATAACACAATGATCGTTATAACAAGTTTATGAGAATGGTTATGTCGAGTGTCCCGCAGCATAGTCCATAAGGGTGAGGAAATGTTAACAAATTGTACAACACATTTTCAAAAGAATATTTACTAGAACAACCAAAATAGTTCAACTGTCTTAATACAAGTTAAAGAAACATGCATTACAAGCGTCCAAAGAATAGTCTTACAAACAAATACAATACATGTGAAAATTTGCTGGCCTGTTATCAGGCTTCTGAATTAAGCTAAAGTTCCAAGACACATCGGTACACCATTACATCACTAACCCCAATAACAGGGCGTTGGAGCCACTGCTTGCTCCTCAAAGAAAAGACTATAGACTCTCAAGGCTATGTGGGAGGAGCCAAGGTGAAAAGTCTTTTGCATGTACAAATGAGGGGTATATATAGCCAACGGTGAAACTGGCCCTTGTGACTATTTGACTTCCCTCACGACTATTTGAATTACATGACTATTCAACTTTACATGTGGGTCTCTTGGAATTCCACGTTACATTACTTGATTGCAATAGTATGGCCCACTGTAGTGATGTGGCCGAGATGACTCATGACATGACTCGACCCGACAATGCTGGTATGTTCATGTTGCTGGTGGTGTCCATGTCGAGCTGCAATGCTGCTGAGTGATGAATGTGCTCTTGGTGTATCATAGCTTCACCTTTGCATGGAAAGGTGTGCAGAGTCTTTGATGGTATTGGTGTTTGCTTGATGTTGCACGTGCATGTCTCTCCTTCGCTTGTACTTGGCACACTCCATGTGTTCATCCATTCACAAACAAGTCTCCTAGCATGCGCTCCCTATTCATCCCATTCATCGTCGTGCCATGCCTCATCCATGTACCTGTATCTGCAATCACTCATGATGAGACGACATAAAATCTAGAAATATCCTAGTCTACCATGATGCATCATCTTTCATTTTCGGGTGTAGGTGATCGGGAGAGAGGACAAGGCTTTGAAACTGCGCAAAGCACATTTCAGGCTAGGATGCAGGCTCCGAGCATTGTCAGTGAAAACTGTGCAGAGGTCATTGTGAGGATGAGATGGGCAGTCTAGATCGACAATGATTGTTTGCGGGATATAGCTCAGCTGAAGGGCAAATCTAAGCAATTTTTCTAGGGAGGCAGTGCAGACAGCAGGGAGGAAACTGGCAGTGAAAACTACGCAGATTCTCTGGGGAGGTTGGTAGTGAGTTGTGGGAGCTTGATGGCCAAAATTGTGCAGAATTGGGAGGCTGGCTTGTAGGACATATCTAAGCAGTTTTTGGGTTGAGTGGGGTGTCAAAAATTGGGAGACAACCCATGAAAACTGTACAGTTTTCAGGAGGAGCAGGAGGCCGATTGATAGGGTGGCTGGCTGACAGAACTGCGCAAATTTCGAGGATAGTGTAGTGACAGGCAGCGGGTGCATGTCCTTCATGTCAGCTTAATTTCTTTAGTCAGTGGAGGTGGGCATGCTGGCATCTTCTGCGTATTTTTTTGGAGCATCGAAGCCCGGGGTTACTGCACGTCAAACTCTTCATTTGACCAATTGGAGGCTTGATAGATTTTCTTGTGGGCAACGCAGATTGAGATGGCTTGCTAAGCAACATCTGCACTGTTCTAAGTAATAGTAAGCTGGGTCGACTCCAAGTTTGTGCGGTGCATATTGCTTGGGAGGCAGTCTCAAGCTCTGTGCAATTCTAGGCAGCAATGCATGATCACTGAGTGTTGAGACTATGCAGTGCAACTCAGCAGAGGTCTGACTGTTGGGGGAGGGTACACTTGATAGAGTTTCAACAAAATTACTAAGTGTGTGAGTGAGTGAGCTTGTTCATACATGACCTTGTGAACACACCCTTGACACGACTCGATGACGAGACACCTTGAACCAACAAGACAACATGCTCAGTGTGACCGAACAACAGGTGCGGGTGAAAAGCACGACACTTGAGATAGATCGTTGAACAACTGCAACGACACTTGCGCAACATTGCATACAATTTCGTGTGTGAGTACGAAAAAATGGTTACATAGCGAATACAACTTGTACATAAGAAGACAATCATGAACATAGCGAGAACATGGCTGCAAGCATGACATTGTGACCAACATGCTAAAAGATGTTCGGTGAACGATCAAGTAGGGAGGGTGCAAAGACTCAACACGAGCTCATGGGATGAGCCTGAGTGCTTGCAAAAATCAAGGGAAAACACAAGGAAGGGTCCGAAATTGGATGTAGGCCAAAATTTGGGAGGGTGTTACAGACATTACAACAAGGCTAAAGACTACATTCTATACCAAGTGGGGTATGTTCGCATTTCGCTCAATGCCATTGGGGATGGTTAATGTAGGTGCAACGTTTCAATGCGCAATGGAAATCACTTTCCACAGACTTATTGGACAGAGCGTAGTGGTCTACCTAGATAATGTAATAGTGTTTTCCAAACAATGGTTAGACCACTTGCGCCACCTTAAGAAATTTTTTGAGTGACGCTGAAAATATGAGATATCCTTGAATCCCAAGAAAAGCATCTTCGCAGTGTCTGAGGGTAGCCTCTTTGGACATATTAATGATAAAAGTGGGATCAAGGTAGATTGGAACCAGGTTCGGACCATCACACAGATTCTCCACCCAGTGAACAAGAAAGATATGCAGTCTTTCTTGGGGAAGACCAACTTCCTTAGAAATTTCATCTTTGACTATGCTCAGATCGTCAAACCCATACAGGAGATGATGAAGAAGGACACAATCTATAAATGGGATAAAAGGGGGAAGGATGCGTTCTCCTGTATTAAGAAAGAAATAACAGAAGCACCAATGTTGTACAACCTATACATCAACAAAGACTTCTTGCTCTACACTTTCACTTCCAACACTTCTCTTGCTGCTGTGTTCACTCAGAATGGCGAGTTGAACAACGAATGACCTATCTCCTTCATGAGAGTGACCCTGAAAGGACCAGAACTCAACTACCCTGTGGTGGAAAAACAAGCCTATGCAGTATATAAGGTGGTGAAGCACTTCAGACCCTATTTGCTAAAAATCCATTGTCTCATCTTTGTTCCACACCCAACAGTTAGATTGCTGCTTGTTCAGTAAGAGCTGGGTGAGAGAAGGGTGAACTGGATGACTAGATTATAGGAATACGATCTTGACATCAAACCAGTTCACACCATCAAGGGTCATGGTCTTTGCAAGTTAGCAGCAAAAGAAATCAATTCACAAGAGGAAGAAGAAGAGCTCACAGGATGGGAGAAAGAAATCGAAATGTACAATGTTGAGCAAGACTCTCCCACTCTAGATGAAAACTCTTGGTACGTAGACGTCCATCGGAACCTTGAGCATGGCACTGTGCCCTCTCACTTTAATATGTGGCAGAAGAGGGTACTCCGAATCAAAGCATTGTCATATCACCTGGTGCATGGGGTGATGTACAAAAAGAAACACAATGGGATATTGCTCAGGTTCCTAGAGGCACAAGATTCAGACAAGGTTTTACGTGATCTCCACGATGGACCAGCGAGGGGACACTTCGCGAGAAACACCACAACACACAACATCATGCGGGATGATTTATATTGGCCTACATTATTCAAGGATGCCCATACCTATTCCCACAAGTCTCTAGTCTATCAAAGGTGCACCAACCGAAATCGGAAGACAACAACCCCGCTGCAGCCTGTTGCATTGGAAGAACTGTTCCAATAGTGGGGCTTCAATATCATTGGCGAAATTTTCCCTCATTCATCAAAGAAACACCACTATATTTTGACTTCTTCAGATTATTTCACGCTGTGGACATAGGAAGTTTTGCTGAAACAAGTGAATGACCAGGAAGTCATCAGTTTTCTTCAACAAAATACCATTTCCAGGTTCGAAGTTCCTACGTCACTTGTTTTTGAAAATCTATGCTTCCCCCCAGCCTATCCATCAAGCCTCCCACTGGTCAACCAAATAATTTGACTGGGCATTGACCTTGGGCTTCACTCCTCCCAAAATTTACGCAGAAGCTATCAGCCTACCTGCTTGCACTTCCTGAAGAATTTGAGCAAACAAAAGGGACATGCTCCCACTACCTATCTGTTGGGCAGCAGACCCCCCCACGGCAAGGATTTTGGGGCTTAAAGCCCGAGTTTTGGTCAATATAATGTAAAGACCCTGCGAAATGCGAGCACAAAGTGCGAGAGTCTAGGATGAGTCATAGGGTTGTCCACCCTAAAATAATGTAATTTAATGTAAAGTTGTGTCAGCCTACCCATGGTCCACGGACCATGGGATTGTATAAATAGAGCAAGGCTCTAAGTGTAAAGAGAGCTTTTGGTAAGGAAGTAATAGATAGATGCGAAGGCATGATTAGAGGATAGAAGTGTATCTTAGGGTATTGGGTCGTATTAGTAGGTAAAGGCTCTGAAACAGAGTGTGCAAAGGCCTAGGAGAGTCTGCAGCTGAGTGCGCGGACCCCTGCAGTTGAGTGCGCATGGCATAGTCAGTTCTATATTGAATTGAACTTGAAAAGGATCATTAATAAAGCTAAGTTGATTCGGAATATTGTGCATCTATTTCGTAGATCTATATTTTGATGTTTGACATTAATGATATCTGTTTATCTATATGCACGCACTTGTATGTATGTTTATGTATGAAAAATTTCTAAGTAATTAAGGAACAAAACCTATCTAAGGAAGACTTGGGTAATTAATGCTAGTCGCACTGCGGCTCAATCTGCGCGAAGTCGGTCCCACAGGACGTAAGGAGCCCGCTGGTGCGCGTAATCTAGTAAGCACAAAGGTTGAATCACGTACCTATCGCCCATATCAGACATCCCCAGGGTGCGGAAACCTGGTTCCAACACCCTCCCATACTTCTTCGGGTGAGACCTCATTCTGCGCTCCGTGGACTGTTGTCGAAAGGGCCAGTGGTACCGGGATTTGCTTGGCTAAACTCATTGCTGAACCTGGGTCAAGCCCCACATAGCCAAAAAATGGTTTCGTTGCTAGGACCAGGATCTGCCTAAGTGTTACAAGGAAAAGTGTCTATATAGAACTGCTCTATCCCACTAAGGTGTGACAGCTGCCTTAGAAACAAACAGAGAAAAGATACTTTCGTTTTTCCTTTATGAATTATAGATAGAGAGGAACAGAAAGACCAACCTCTGTCTTGCGCTAATCTCCTGATTTGATTCCTGTCTTCTTTGATAGTCTTTAGCTACCTGCTCCCTTGCACGCCTAGCTTCACAAAGTACCTGTAAGATCACAGTAGCATAGCACTATACAAAGACATGGATCTATAATCATAAACAATCTAGGATCAGATGTAAATTGACCTTACAAATGTAGCAAACATCAATGACACAAGAGCATGGAGGAAAACTTGAATAGCTTTTATTGATAAACAAGAAAGAGCCAAGAGGAGTTACAACCAGTTGTTCTAACCCAGCATCAACCTCTCAGCAAGGAAGCCCCTGTTCACCTCATACAAAGCTTAGATCACCCAACAATCTGATGTTTGTCTCAAGAAACCAACAACAATTCCTTACAATATACAAAATTCCAGCCTCCGGATCTCTGGGATGAGGGATCCATATATAGATATCTGTAATGGAGATGAGTCAGCTTATGATTTGATTAGTGTCTTCCCTCTAATAGTTCTTTCTTCCACTTGGAGATTGATGATCTCTTACTCATCCTTGGTCGAATTCAGAGAGGCAAGTGTCACATGAGAAGATTCTGGAAGCTTCCATTGCCTCTCCACCTCGCGAAATGACACTGCCATTTGTCATTTCTCGCCCATCGCACCCCATAGAAGGGATTTTTGAAATGCAACGCACCCACACAGTGTGTTTAGGTGAGATGCAACGCACTTGGCCAGTGGAGCAGCTAAAATGATCCTGTTTTGACCAATTCTAAGCAGTTTTTCATGGATAACTTCTGGGAGAAGCTGTAATCAGTTGACCTTGTTCCTTTAGGGGTTAGAACAACACTTTTAGGGACTTAGGAGCCCTTGGTTTATGGACATTTCATGCTTGGGGTTGTAGTGCCCAAAAATGTCTATAACAGTTGCCCCCTAAAGCATGAGGTCGTTAATCTTTTGATGTCGGGTGAAATGCTTTATTATGAGGATCCGAAGTTCTTTCAAGCTGGGAGGAGACCTGTAATAAGATACAATACAATACATTATCTTCATACTATTTTCATGATCTAGCTGAGGCGGGCATTCCCATGCTCAGCTCTATAAATTCATTTTCATGTACATAGGATAGACAATCGTCTGAGTGTAGACTGATGATTCTGATAGAGCCATCATCCTTTTGATTGGATGATTATCTGTGCAGCAATGATGTACATTTGATGCCTTTATTTCCCTGAATATATATCGCAGCTCAGATGGATGAAACTAGATCCGGGGTCTTCAATCTCGTTCGATCTTCACTCGAAGTACAATTCGATCCATGTGAAAGTTGTTCTGGAGTCGAACATGGAAAGACATCGCCTGATTACCAGCCAATGATGTAAGTTGTTAACAGGCGCGAGAGGAATCACCGATAATGATAATGACCTTCAAGGTACTGCAGTACAATTCACGTGGTGTGAATAAAGGACTTGGCGTCGAACACCACGCAAAATCTTTCGGTCGAAGGCCATTGATGTAAACCTGTCTCCGGAAGTGAGAAACTTGCCATTGAGGCATGCAAGCTTCAAAGTACTGAATGGGGTGTTCCTAGATCAACTTCTTGGATAATGAGCTGATGTCGACAAGAAACGATCTGTCACAGGAGGGCCTTAATGAATCCCACATCAATGACACAGAACGGAGCAAATGATTTTAATGGAGGTGAAAACGATCTGGTGACATAAGGTTCAGGGGTAGATCTAAGGAGGATCTAAGAGCTATCACAAGGGCAATCAGATAGTTTGTGAATCAGTTGTTTAAATCATAAACAGATCCAGTAGATGGATTGAAGTAGCATTTATCTACTTTGCATTTGTTATGGCAAATGCAGTTCGAATGCTACTTGTAAGTTTATGAAACAAACAACAAAGAATGATAAACAAACAAACTAATTCGTCCCCAGTGGAGTCGCCATTTTGTTACAGGGAAAAGTGTCTATATAGAACTGCTCTATCCCACTAAGGTGTGACAACTGCCTTAGAAACAAACATAGAAAAGCTACTTTCGTTTTTCCTTTATGAATTATAGATAGAGAGGAACAGAAAGACCAACCTCTGTCTTGCGCTAATCTCCTGATTTGATTCCTCTCTTCTTTGATAGTCTTTAGCTACCTGCTCCCTTGCACGCCCAGCTTCACAAAGTACCTGTAAGATCATAGTAGCATAGCACTATACAAAGACATGGATCTATAATCATAAACAATCTAGGATCAAATGTAAATTGACCATACAAATGTAGCAAACATCAATGACACAAGAGCATGGAGGAAAACTTGAATAGCTTTTATTGATAAACAAGAAAGAGCCAAGAGGAGTTACAACCAGTTTTTCTGACCCAGCATCAACCTCTTAGCAAGGAAGCCCCTCTTCACCTCATACAAAGCTTAGATCACCCAACAATCTGATGTTTGTCTCAAGAAACCAACAACAATTCCTTACAATATACAAAATTCCAGCCTCCGGATCTCTGGGATGAGGGATCCATATATAGATATCTGTAATGGAGATGAGTCAGCTTATGATTTGATTAGTGTCTTCCCTCTGATAGTTCTTGCTTCCACTTGGAGATTGATGATCTCTTACTCATCCTTGGTCGAATTCAGAGAGGCAAGTGTCACATGAGAAGATTCTGGAAGCTTCCATTGCCTCTCCACCTCATGGAATGACACTGCCATTTGTCATTTCTCGCCCATCGCACCCCATAGAAGGGCTTTTTGAAATGCAATGCACCCACACAGTGTGTTTAGGTGAGATGCAATTCACTTGGCCAGTGGAGCAGCTGAAATGATCTTGTTTTGACCAATTCTGAGCAGTTTTTCATGGAGAACTTATGGGAGAAGCTGTAATCTGTTGACCTTGTTCCTTTAGGGGTTAGAACAACACTTTTAGGGACTTAGGAGCCCTTGGTTTATGGACATTTCATGCTTGGGGTTGTAGTGCCCAAAAATGTCTATAACACTAAGGGATGTCTGATGTCGTGCCACTGGAACCCAACAAAGAAGGAAATTGAAGAGTGGTTGGACAAGAAGATTCATGAGTTTGCGACACAGGAAAACAGAACTCCACAAGTGTTTGAGAAAAGGTGGCTGGATCGCTACGTGTATATGGAAATCCACGAGATTTTCTTTGCATCCTTTCCTTCTGAACGGTATGAGTGGATCGCGTGGTTAGCTGACAGCCAGGGAAGGCGTAGGCTCGACCACCCAATAGTGTGGACTTCATAATTAGTGCGCAGACACGAGGCATCAGAAGATAAGATCATGCGAGTTGTAGACCATTGGCTCAACTAGATAATAGGGGGATTCATCACTGAGTTCGTGGTAGACATGACCGTAAGCTAGAGTGAAGCAGAACGATGTTTTCTCAAGGGACCGCGAGGTAAGTATATTAAATCTTTGAATACCTGGATTAAGATGTTGTCATGTGAAAAGCGGGTTATGCGAATACATTAATTTTTGGGACGACGCGGAGCGGAAAGATCTACAAAGGTAGCGGGGAATTAGGAAATAGTCCCTTAATTTCACCTTCATGAGAAAGTGAGGAAGAGCTCACTCGGGTCTCTCCAAGAAGTGTGGTTAGTTTGATAAGGTAGCGCATTCCGTAGTTACCACCTCCACCCATGCCACCACCTACTTCACCTCCCTCACCTCCATCTCCAACCACTCCACCTCCACCACCCCCATAGTTCAGCATGGCGAGCATGATCAAGCTACCCGTATTCAGAGGAGTAGGGAATGAGGATCCGGACCAGTTTTGGTTTGTGGTAAGAGCAGTGTGGGAAGCACAAGGGGTCACAGATGACAACATTAAGAAGGCTACATTGGTGAGCGCACTGCAGGATCGCGCGTTGACATGGTATATCAAGAACTCTAATGACCACCCAAATGCAGGGATAACAGAGATCTAGAATGCGTTGAACAAAGAATTTAGCCGACCGAAATCAGAGACACAGTCAATCATCAGTTTTAAAGAGATCACGATGCTTCCAGTTGAGACCCCCTAGGATCTGGATCAGCGGTTGAAGAGTGCGATCTGCGAGGTCACAGAATCATGCATGGTTTGTGGCATCCCTGACATCACACTTGAGGACGACATTGTCACAACAGAAACTTTCCACCCAAGTCGAAGCGTTGGAAATGGCGATGAGGTTGCATGACACAGACGACAACATTAATAAGGCTACATTGGTGAGCGCACTGCAAGATCGCGCATTGACATGGTACATCAAGAACTCTAATGACCACCCAAACGCAGGGATAACAGAGATCTAGAATGCGTTGAACAAAGAATTTAGCCAGCCGAAATCAGAGACATAGTCAATCATCAGTTTTAAAGAGATCGCAATGCTTCCAGCTGAGACCCCCTGGGATCTGGATCAGCGGTTAAAGAGTACGATCTGCGAGGTCACAGAATCGTGCATGGTTTGTGGCATCCCTGACATCACACTTGAGGATGGCATTGTCAGAACATAAACTTTCCACCCAAGTCAAAGCGTTGGAAATGGCGATGAGGTTGCATGAGACCCCAATACAAGACCCTGGGTTGGGAGTTAACAAATCCATGTGCAACTATAGAATCTATGCTTGGAAATGTAGAGTCTAAAGCAGGGTAGGGTATTGCAGCCAGAGGCGCGCGAGGAAGTATGGTGCGTAAAATGAAAAGGCCAGGGCCATGACAAGGACCACTGTCTAGTATTTGCGAACTACTTGGCAGGAGGGGGACCAATGCTATTGAGACTGGAGGCACAGGCAGGGCTGAGTATGACACCCGCGTTATGGTGTGCGATCTGTCAAATAAGAGGAAAACACATGACGGACAATTGTCATTTGTTGCAGAAGTACACACAGACTCCCCAGTAGCTGTTTTGTAATTTCAGCAAGTCAGTAGGCCATGACAAGCACACTTGTTGCAACTACGAGCTAATGATGGATCAGACCCCAGCCTATAGGATGAGGACAGAAACGTGAGCCCTTGACCCAGCTGTGGGGATGGCATGCGCTGGATTTCAAGGGCAAGGTTGAGGATGAGGAGGAATGGGTCCAAGAAGGGGCCGCAAATAGTTAATTTGTTACACTTGCGGAGGACCAGGGCACTATGCTCGTGATTCACCAACCTGATGAGGATATCATGTTCGACTGTGCTCAGTTTGATCATGAAATGATAGATTGTCCTACGTTGATCACACAAATGTGCGAAAAAGGGGTACTCCAGCCTCCTTTGACTTAGAATATCCAAATGATGAGGTCTGAACCACGTGAAGAAGACTCAAATGTGAACATGATGCTCAGAAGCAGTGTGACCATGGGGGAAGATAAGGGGAAGTAGCCCGAGGAAGATACATGGGTTCATAAGGCTCCTGCAAAGGAACCTGAGTTTTACTTAGAACGCGCAAAGGAGACGGTCATGGAAGCGAAGAAGAGCTTTGCCAAGGCCTCCACTTCAGGTAGTAAGGATCAACCAAAGCCAGAAATGGATCCTTCTATGCTTACTTCCTTTCTGGAGACATGCATGAAATTGCTGCACGACAACAAAGTAGTTAAGGGACTATAGGAGCTGATCACTAGGTGTGCGGGTTAGACGAACTGCATGTAGTCTAGAAATTGGGAAAGCATGCCTTGCATACTGGAAGGGAGATGAGATTGACTGTGCAAATTGGTGAGTATGAAATGGACCAGGTAATCCTAGATCTAGGTTCGGACGTGAATGTGTTATCGAAGAAAACATGGGAATGCATGGGCAGGCCCGCGTTGTAATGGTCCCCTATTCAATTGTGAATGGCGAACCAACAAAAGATTTTGCCCATGGGGAGGTTGCAAGGGGTAATAGTTGATATTGAAGGTGTGAGCACACAGACGGACTTTGAAGTGATAGATATTGTCGATGACAGCAATCCCTATACCGCATTGTTAGGAATAGACTGGGCCACTGATATGAACGGAGTCATCAACCTGAAGAAGTGGAAGATGATATTTAAGAAAAATTCACTATGCGTAATAGTCCCGCTAGACCCGGTCGAAGGAGCGCGCTACACTGAACCAATGCGTGACGATGAAAGCAATGATGAGCTGGACTATATTTACCAGATAACAGCGCAACACCAAGATCAGGTGAATTCTACTGCAGATGGGAGAATCTCGTGGGAGCGTGACAACTCCTGTACTTTGGATTCAGACGAAGAAGTAGAACGCTGGCAGAACCGGTTGCACGAAGTGACAACGCTGAATTGCAACATGATGATTAGATCACTGCGTTGCATAATGACAGAGGCAAGGGAACTGCCAACATATGCTGGAGTGATAGCGATGGATGAATTCCTGGACAAATTTGAAAGTGTAGTACCGGAACAGCAACAGTACGGTGCACTGGAATGGGCACTGCGCGCAACACCCGCACGATGGTGGAGTACACATCAGGAGACCGTTGTAAACTGGCATGAATGTAGAAGGCAGATGTGCCTATGATTTGGAAGTCCCCAGCATTGAATGAGAGCTGGGTAGCCAGGATGAAGCAGCTTGCGCACCCACCTGTGTCGTTGGGTACAGACGTATGTTGTGTAGTCCACACAAGCACACCCCAAACTAAGGATAAAAAATCGGAACCAGACGAAGCAGCAGGAAAAGCGATGCACACCACAAATGTTCCACGTAGAAGCATTCAAGAAGGTATGCGGGATCCTGAACAAGGTCCACCAGGCTAAACAAACTAATGGGGACCTACGCGTATTAGCGATCCGATGGGCCTCTAGGGCCATGTATAAGAATCTGAGCACAGAGACGATCCCAAAGATGGCGGGCAGAGTTAAGGCCATAGTTTTGTGTGGAAGGAAGCCTCACATAGTTGGAACAATACGCGGGGACCAGGACAAAGGAATTATGCAGCTGCGTGAGGTCGAACATATGCAGATTCAGGAAGCCATTCGACGGGGGAACCTTAAGTTTCGCAAACTCAAAGATCGGGTATGACTAAGGAAGAAAAGTAGGTTAATGAACGAAGAAATAAACAAACAGGAAACCGAAATCACGCAAAATAAATTAAGAATGATAGGACAAAATATGAGCGGCGATACTACTGCATTAGAAGATTTCCGCTAAGAATTTGTGGCTTTGCTACCATGGCTATGACCACACCTTACCAAATAAAGTAATTGGGAGCGCACCACATAAGGAAGAATGCGAGGCGCTGACTGTCGCGAGGGAACTTGGGGAGTGCTCGTGGACTAGGCTGGAAATTGGATTGAAGCCTCGCACAAGTGGTGCGACCACCTGGCTATCCATAGGAAGCACAGTCTCAGCACTTCAAGCAGTTGAAAGAGAGCGCGAGACTATAAAAGAGTCTATAGGGGAGTTGCGAGATAAGGGGGTTCTGTGCAGGGTCAGTATGTCACAGGGGCCGTGCCCGCACATAGGAGGTTGTGCTGCTACGTGGGTAGGCTGGGAGGTGACCATTGGTGTCACTGTTCATGAAAAGATGTCCAATTTAAGACAAAAAGGAGTGGGTAGTGGGCAATTAAGATACACAGTCAGAACTAGATTTGGGACGATCTACCGCCAAGAATGCATTAATGACTCAGAAATGGGGGGAACGGTCAAATTCAAATTCAAAAGATGCTATAAAACTACCAAGGCTAGCCACGAGACAACACTTGTTTGTTTAAGATTTGAGCTGTTACAGAGAACACACAGTGTTGAGCGCCAAGCAGTGTTTGAGCCTCCAAAGTCGCGAACAACTACAGACAGCTCGAACAGGATGACAACTACCAGGAGAGGTGTGGGTTTTGTTGAAAGTACCATTGAGGAAGCCGCACAGAGCCCTACAGTGTAGGTGGGGGATGCACCGGAAATTCCGAGATCGCCTCGGACGCCGAGGCCCAAGACGGATACACAGGCAGCAGGACCATTCCGCATGTCTCCGCGAAATCCACGGTTTGGTAAACTATCTATGGAAGACAACGACAAGATGATTAATATTGAGACAACTGATGAGGAGGAGGATCTCCAGGCCTTCATAGAAGAGGTTGAACTAGATGAAGAAATGGAGAAAGACATTCAGCCAGTGCGCTTTGCAGCGAAACTGCCCAAATATATCCCCCCCCAGAGAGGGAAAGCAAAAGTACCCAAGGATTTGGATGTCGTTAAGAACGCACTCGAAACTCCACTCCTCTCAGATGGAATTCTATTTGAGGGATCAGTCCTGGGCCATGTGCCCACGATGAAATTTGAAGATTGGGACCTCGTGGACAGCAAAATGTTCCCACATTTGGAGACTAGCCAACTCATGAAACAAAGCAAGAAGGGGTCAGTTACAATGCTACAGCCACGAAAATGGTTGTGTGGGGTGGAGGAGGCCAGGCTACTCCACCTACTATGGATTCCACACTTTCACCGGGCACCAATCACGATATTTATCATCAGGCAACTACTTTTCCTAGTGCACGATGGGTACTTGTGGTTGGAGGAGCCTATTCCCATCATGGAAGAGCTTATTCATAGGATTTCTCGGCTTCCCTGTATGGGAAGGGACCCCACAGAAATAGCTAGCAAAAGTGGAGACTTGGCACTTGCAGAGGCCATGAAGAAGAAATACAAGTTGGAGAAAAAGCAGAGGGGCTACGTCATTACTAGCATTCAAGACAAAGGGGTGCGCATAGCCACCCAGCTGTTGGCAGGAAAAGTGATGAGAAAATGCCGCAGCAACGAGGTACTAACAATGGTCATCGCGCTGGTTGAACAATGCGCAAAGGGGGTACAATTCAACTGGGCACAGTTCCTCTATGAGGAATTTCTGACGAACTACAAGGAGGCCCAGGAGTAGGGTAAGACCTTCCACTACGCGTGGTTTCTCTTATCCATCTTGTTGGTTGTAGGGGAATTGCCTGAGGACAGTCAGTTTCCTCCTCTTGAACAGGACTTGCCAGAGGCAGCAAAGTACGCGTCGCTCTGGGCGACAAAGGACACCATGCGAATCCGTGAGACCAAGATCTTTTGGATACTCATGGAGGCAAGCATCCAGATGTGGATCAACAAAAGGCCACGCTTATCCCCCACGATGTATGACAGTCTGTAGAGCTTTGTAGACTTTAAGGCGGATATGCATAATGT
Source organism: Pinus tabuliformis (assembly GCA_031772625.1). Lineage (NCBI taxonomy): Eukaryota > Viridiplantae > Streptophyta > Pinopsida > Pinales > Pinaceae > Pinus > Pinus tabuliformis. Next base: position 1,268,211,869 of record CM062809.1, read on the forward strand.
GTATATCAAGGCGTGGAAGGATTCGGAGCAGAACTGGACCAAACTCCCTTTCATCGCAATTGATGACGTTGTTTTCACGGTGCTCGACTCATGGCCACCTGAATGGTGCACCTCGGATTTGGCAGCACGTGATGAGACAGCGATACAAAGACAGAAGGAGGCTGCCAAGCTGCTGGCGCAATAGAAGCAGAACGAGCAGTTCACCAAGGAGGTAAGGGCTTCCCGTGAGGCAGCGAAGGCCGCCGCAGGGCAAACCAAGGCCGCTGAAAAAGCAGCAGCAGCTGGGGCCACCACGACACAGGAGGAAAGAGGCCCGGACCTGACCACAGGACAGGGGACAGATGACACGGTGGAAGGTGCGGACCCAAGCACGACATCTACACCACTGAAACAGCTGCGTGGTACGGAACGAACAGGGCCACGGAAGAAGACCAAAGCTTCCAAGCTGGATGGGGAACCTATTACACTGACAGAGGGTGACCTATATGACATCAGTGACATAGTTCGTGAGGTCACCAAGGAAGCGCTCTAGGAAGCAATGACAGAGCAGCAGAATGTGTTGGGGGCCCTTAGGGCACAACTGCAGGGACTTCAGGTGCGGCCCCCACACGAAGGAATGGTAGTCACCTACGGTGCCGCAGGTACTTTGACAATAGAGTAGTTGTTGCGGGCCAAAATGGCCAACACCATCACGCTGCCAGAAGGAGCACTGACAGTGGATAGCATGGAGGATAGAACCATGGTAAGACAGATCAAGGGAATTGGCCTAAACTTGGTTGCCCTTCCGCGGGATATTTTATACCAGCTGCAAGACGGAGCGACAGTAGAACTCCACACCTGGGAAGGAAGCGTAGTGCAAATGCTAAGTGAATAGTGAATCAACATCGAGCAGCTTAGCCTACAACGCGATGAAGTGGTGGCACAGAACCAGCAGTTGGAATATATCGTAGAGGAAGAATTTCGCCGGACCCCAAAGCTAGAAATTGCGACAGACCTACTAATAGGAATGCAGATCCACAAATTGGCTAGTGGATTCCATGAGGCAAAGGAGGAAGCTACAAGGTGTTATAGACATTTTTGGGCACTACAACCCCAAGCATGAAATGTCCATAAACCAAGGGCTCCTAAGTCCCTAAAAGTGTTGTTCTAACCCCTAAAGGAACAAGGTCAACAGATTACAGCTTCTCCCAGAAGTTCTCCATGAAAAACTGCTCAGAATTGGTCAAAACAGGATCATTTCAGCTGCTCCACTAGCCAAGTGCGTTGCATCTCACCTAAACACACTGTGTGGGTGCGTTGCATTTCAAAAAGCCCTTCTATGGGGTGCGATGGGAGAGAAATGACAAATGGCAGTGTCATTCCGCGAGGTGGAGAGGCAATGGAAGCTTCCAGAATCTTCTCCTGTGACACTTGCCTCTCTGAATTCGACCAAGGATGAGTAAGAGATCATCAATCTCCAAGTAGAAGCAAGAACTATCAAAGGGAAGACACTAATCAAATCATAAGCTGACTCATCTCCATTACAGATATCTATATATGGATCCCTCATCCCAGAGATCCAGAGGCTGGAATTTTGCATATTGTAAGGAATTGTTGTTGGTTTCTTGAGACAAACATCAGATTGTTGGGTGATCTAAGCTTTGTATGAGGTGAAGAGGGGCTTCCTTGCTGAGAGGTTGATGCTGGGTCAGAACAACTGGTTGTAACTCCTCTTGGCTCTTTCTTGTTTATCAATAAAAGCTATTCAAGTTTTCCTCCATGCTCTTGTGGCATTGATGTTTGCTACATTTGTATGGTCAATTTACATCTGATCCTAGATTGTTTATGATTATAGATCCATGTCTTTGTATAGTGCTATGCTACTGTGATCTTACAGGTACTTTGTGAAGCTGGGTGTGCAAGGGAGCAGGTAGCTAAAGACTATCAAAGAAGAGAGGAATCAAATCAGGAGATTAGCGCAAGACAGAGGTTGGTATTTCTGTTCCTCTCTATCTATAATTCATAAAGGAAAAACAAAAGTAGTTTTCCTTTGTTTGTTTCTAAGGCAGCTGTCACACCTTAGTGGGATAGAGCAGTTTTATATAGACACTTTTCCCTGTAACAAAATGGCGACTCCACTGGGGACGAATTAGTTTGTTTGTTTATCATTCTTTGTTGTCTGTTTCATAAACTTACAAGTAGCATTCGAACTGCATTTGCCATAACAAATGCAAAGTAGATAAATGCTACTTCAATCCATCTACTGGATCTGTTTATGATTTAAACAACTGATTCACAAACTATCTGATTGCCCTTGTGATAGCTCTTAGATCCTCCTTAGATCTACCCCTGATTGTTGCATTACTGATTGCTTTTTGCTCGGCCAAAACCCAAGAACTGAACTGCAAACTGTGACCCGGAACCCAAACAGAATCTCGTTTCTGGCCCAGCGCAGGTACTGTTTAGAGAATCTGAACTTCAGCGCACTTCTCGAGTGGAGAAGGTGCGCTGCATTTCAAATTCTCTGTGTTACAGGTGCGCTGATCAGACTAGGCTCTGTGCAATTTTGGTTTCTGTGATTCATTCTTTCCAGTTCTATTCCTGAATTTTGCTGCCTGTGATCAGTATATGTCTGTTTGAAACCCCTTTTCCTTGCTAGTATTCCGCCTCCTTTGTACAAAAGAATTGTAAATGTTTTTGTGTGTTTGTTGAGTCATTTTCAGTTATCCTTTGCAAAATTAACATAATCGTACTGTCGTCCTTTGATTTGAAATTGTCGCAAGTGTCGATTTCAATCATAGGAAAGAGTTTGATTGCTGTTGATGGTCGATTATCCTGTTACTATTGTTTTTGGTCTAAATTTGTAATTTTTCTAGTGTCAAGAACAAGTATTCATTTCAAAATCGTAAGGTGTTGTGATCATCTCCATTTTTTGATTTCGAAAAGAAACTTGTTGATATTTGTCGCTTGAAAAGAAATTCAGATTTGTGCATCAACTTTCTTTTTATCATTCATATACTAAGAAAGTCGAAAACAAATACATGCATGTGCATTTGCATATAGACAGTCTGATTGGCTTGATTTAGGAAAGTGCATTTAGAGTGTGCTCTTTGCTCTTTGTGAAAAGATTCTGTCTTTCTTTCCTTAGTAGCTAGGATTTTCATTGCATAAAAAGAAGATAAAAGATTGCTTATCATCTTAGATTGCATTTTAGGAATTACATCTACATCTTGCGGTGAACCTGAAAGGCAAACTTCATAAACAAGATCAACTATAAAATAAATTCAATGAATCTAACAACGCTTTGGAACTTAATGCACAACATTTAGAAGTCTAGGCTAGAGACGTATTCCAGTGTCGTAAAGCCTGGTAACTGTTGTTCTCACTGATGGTTGGGTGATTCCTCCACTTTGAGACGATAAGTGCCAGTACGGACTTGTGCTCCCACGTACCGTCGAGTATATTTTGGGAGACCCCAATAGGCTTAATCCTTTATCCATAGGAAGCCGTGTTTGCCGCCCTATCGATCGCAATGCACTGAACACAGCATTCGGGAAGATTGACTGCCGTACCATAAAAAGTATTCTGTAGTTTTGTGATTGGTTTGGTAATCCCTCTACCTAGATTTCCAGAGCAGTCCCTTTCATTCCTTTTCAGACTCCTTAACAGAAAAGGTCCATCTGAGCACTTGTCACTTCAGGCTCATTAAAACTCGAAGGAGACTAGAGTCATCTTTTGTTTTTTCTCGACTCTTAAAAATTGAAAAAACAAGTTGTGTCAAAGCGTCTAAAATTTATTTTAAACAAAATATCCATTACCCCTTTCCTACGTTGATCTTGGGTTGAGAAAATGGAATCCACCAACCAAGGAATCCCCCTTGGAGGAAATCCTAGTCCTTTCTCCTCTTGGGGAGATGTTGGTGCACCCCATATGGCCACATTTTCGCTTCCAGGACTGACAATCGGCTTGCCTGTATGGCTCTTCTCAACCTCCGTCGTTCAGAACACCACAATTCCTGAACAATCGAATCAGCAACTAGACGAGTCCAGAGTTACCCACCAACCTTCTACTTCCTCTAATTCTTCCTCTCCTCCTTCCTCTTCGCTTGATGGGGCTGATAAAGCCAAAAGTCAAGTACCTGAGAAGAAGAAGGAAAAGAAGAAGAAAGAGAAGAAGAAGAAGGAGCCAAAAGCGAATGGGGGCAAACGAGTGTCGTCTAGTGAAAATCCACACACTGCACCGACCAGGCCTAAATCGCCATGTGTCATTTGCAAAGGAGACCACTATCATAGAGATTGTCCTTGTATCCCTCGGATCTTAAGGGACTGGTCTCCTCGTTTGCACAACCCGGTGTCATCAACCTCTGATGATCATGTTGAAAACACACCGTCAAGTAGTGAAAGTGAAGCCCCAGGACAAAAAGGAAAATATAGATTTCCTTGTAAACTGTGCGAAGGCGATCACGCCGTCCACCATTGTCCCTTCTTAGATGAGGCTAAAAGAGTTTTGGACGATCGTCCAATTTCACTGTTACGACTTCCTCCTGGATATAAAAAACTCTTGCCGAGTCCGTCACTAGTTGAAAATCCAGCTGGCCCGCTCAAGTGGTCGGCTGAAGCATCTATCATTAAAGACAAACCATCTGAACCCATACCAGATGAAAGTCAAAAGGTCGAGGCGGCAGTTGACCCGGTCTTGCCTTCAGAGGTTCCATCTTCAGATGATACAGTCACCGAAAAGAACAAGGATGACACCGTCCAAATTCTTTTCATAAGCACAGACTCCAACGAACATGGGGGCAATTTACCCGTTCCTTTACCGCAGGAAGGAAGTTCGTCAGAGTCGTACCCGGCCGTCTATTCGGTCCCACCTCCAAGCAACCTAGTTGTCTCCTTCGACTGGAATCAACTAGGCAGACCCCGTTTACCAGCTAGTATACCATTCCAAATCATTGTTCAAATATATAGAATGGTTATGGCCGGTACCATCATAGATGAAGGGGCTTCTGTGAGTATCCTTTCCTCAACTGCTTGGAAAGCGCTTGGTTCACCATCTCTTTTGCCTGAGATGAGAAATCTAACAGGATTTGATAAAGGAACCAGTCGACCGTTAGGGATCCTTCCCAATGTGCCCATAACATTGAGAGGGAAAACCGTTCACATGAACGTAATGGTAGTTCAAGGACCCCTGGATTACAATCTACTCCTTGGACGAGACTATATTTATTACATGGGAGCAATTGTCTCCTCACTCTTTAGAGTAATGTGTTTTCCGCACGAAGGAAGAGTGGTCAAGCTCGTAGACCAGCTTTCATTCCCCGGTTCACGCATAGAAAATAGTCATATACCATCCCTAAATGGTCTTTTCACGCAAGAAATGTCTCAATCCCCAGTCCGCCCACCCGATGAGCGCGAGTGATTCGGGGACATGACTGAAACCCAGGGGGCATGCACCCTGGTCTGCTTCGGCAGGAAAACTTCGGGTATAGGGTAGGTTTCCGCGAGAGTATATGACCTCCGTACTCCCGTCCGTGATTGGAAGAGGGAGTTGGACTGGAATAAGATCCTCTTGTCAAAGTTATGTGAGTTGGCGGGCATCGCCGCTCACCTTTGTTTATCTCGGTAGACATCGCCGAAGAGGTGTTTTGTTTACGCCGTAAATAGAACAATCTTTGGTAACCTGTAAGAGGTAGGCCTCTCTCGGTAAAACAAATGTTTTAACGGAAGAAAGAAGGGGTAACCTTGAAACTCTGTTTTATACCTGGGGGCATGCAAACCTTTTGGAGTGCAAGCAAAGAGTGATCATTTATCTATTTTTTGGATTGGTCGTTTCCTAACTTGCATAAAGAAAGGATGTGGGGCAAAACTCTAAAAGTTGCCGTTTTTATATGAGACATTCTTATCACGCAACTGGATTAATCGAGCAGTTTTAGCACATGGTTCAAGCTCGTTAAAAAATAAACATAAGACATGAGCAAATGTTCCCCCCCGCGTTTAAGCTCATTAAAAAATGAACTATTCACCAGTAAATAACCATCGTGAATGTAGTACTTCAGCCATTAAAGCCTTGGTCGTGTTGGCACCATCACCTCCACTTTTGCATTGGCCGATCATTCACCTCCATTTGATTGTTTACCCATTTTGAGGAATAGCTATGAAGAGTGATTTCACTAGCCATCCTTGTAACACTGCCTTGATTGGAAAATTCCAAACCTTACCTGGAATCAGTTGCTATCCATTTTATCACTCGTTCCTCAAAAGGCGAGTCTCCTTTAAGCTCTTTTCAACTGACTCGTAAAATACAAAAAGATCGAGTGCTTGTTTTGTTCGGCTTGTTAAAAGTATCGAAAATTCATCCCTTCTGTATTGTTTTATACTTTTTCGGACTTAAGGGATTAGATGACGAAAAAGGAATTTTGGAGTTACCTTTACGTTCCTTTTCAGACTCTCTAAAATTGAAAAGGACCGAGTTATCTTTGTCGTTAAACTCGTTAAAAGTGTAATAGCGACAAACTTGTCTCTAGACGAGAACGAGTTTCACTATCGCTAGGCTCGTTAAAACATAGCGATGGGTTTGCCCGAAGGGAAAATTATAGAACAAGCATATGTTATCCTCCTCAAGCTTGACAAAAATAAAGAGGTACTGGTCAGCAATGACTGGGGAAAATTGGGAAGAAAACTTGAAGAAACTTTGTTGGTAGCAAGTTGCTCTTGAACATGACACTTCCACTCCGCATCCGAGTCAGGTTGGGTTGTTTCATTCACCGGTCACATCACCATGGTCCCATCATACCATCCACATTTGGGGTTAATGCTACAAATCCATCACATCAGTGTCGTCGATATGTTCAAGAGAAGTCATTCAGAGAATTCACCTGTGTCTCACCCACTACCATACATTTATACTCCATTCTTTCATGACCGCCACCCTGAACGTTATGTCACCAGATCGTTTTCACCTCCATTAAAATCATTTTCTCCGTTACGTGTCATTGATGTAGGATTCATTAAGGCCCTCCTGTGACGGATCGCTTCTTGTCGACATCAGCTCATTATCCAAGAAGTTGATCTAGGAACACCCCATTCAGTACTTTGAAGCTTGCATGCCTTAATGGCAAGTTTCTCGCTTCCGGCGACAGGTTTACATCAATGGCCTTCGACCGAAAGATTTTGCGTGGTGTTCGACACTAAGTCCTTTATTCACACCACGTGAATTGTACTGCAGTACCTTGAGGGTCATTATCATTATCGGTGATTCCTCTCGTGCCTGTTAACAGCTTACATCATTGGCTGGTAATCCGGCGATGTCTTTCCATGTTCGACTCCAGAACAACTTTCACATGGATCAACTTGTACTTCAAGTGAAGATCGAATGAGATTGAAGACCTCAGATCGAGTTTCATCCATCCGGGCTGCGATATATATTCAGGGAAATAAAGACATCAAATGTACATCATTGCTGCACAGATAATCATCCAATCAAAAGGATGATGGCTCTATCAGAATCATCAGTCTACACTCAGACGATTGTCTGTCCTATGTACATGAAAATGAATTTATAGAGCTGAGCATGGGAATGCCCGCCTCAGCTAGATCATGAAAATAGTATGAAGATAATGTATTGTATTGTATCTTATTACAGGTCTCCTCCCAGCTTGAAAGAACTTCGGATCCTCATAATAAAGCATTTCACCCGACATCAAAAGATTAACGACCTCATGCTTTAGGGGGCAACTGTTATAGACATTTTTGGGCACTACAACCCCAAGCATGAAATTTCCATAAACCAAGGGCTCCTAAGTCCCTAAAAGTGTTGTTCTAACCCCTAAAGGAACAAGGTCAACAGATTACAGCTTCTCCCAGAAGTTCTCCATGAAAAACTGCTCAGAATTGGTCAAAACAGGATCATTTCAGCTGCTCCACTGGCCAAGTGCGTTGCATCTCACCTAAACACACTATGTGGGTGCATTTCATTTCAAAAAGCCCTTCTATGGGGTGCGATGGGTGAGAAATGACAAATGGCAGTGTCATTCCGCGAGGTGGAGAGGCAATGGAAGCTTCCAGAATCTTCTCCTGTGACACTTGCCTCTCTGAATTCGACCAAGGATGAGTAAGAGATCATCAATCTCCAAGTGGAAGCAAGAACTATCAGAGGGAAGACACTAATCAAATCATAAGCTGACTCATCTCCATTACAGATATCTATATATGGATCCCTCATCCCAGAGATCCAGAGGCTGGAATTTTTCATATTGTAAGGAATTGTTGTTGGTTTCTTGAGACAAACATCATATTGTTGGGTGATATAAGCTTTGTATGAGGTGAAGAGGGGCTTCCTTGCTGAGAGGTTGATGCTGGGTCAGAACAACTGGTTGTAACTCCTCTTGGCTCTTTCTTGTTTATCAATAAAAGCTATTCAAGTTTTCCTCCATGCTCTTGTGTCATTGATGTTTGCTACATTTGTATGGTCAATTTACATCTGATCCTAGATTGTTTATGATTATAGATACATGTCTTTGTATAGTGCTATGCTACTGTGATCTTACAGGTACTTTGTGAAGCTGGGCGTGCAAGGGAGCAGGTAGCTAAAGACTATCAAAGAAGAGAGGAATCAAATCAGGAGATTAGCGCAAGACAGAGGTTGGTCTTTCTGTTCCTCTCTATCTATAATTCTGTTGTGGCCAGCAACAACCCCCCCCTTTGTTCAAACTAGTATCGACCACGATGCTAGAATGAATGGGGACCCTTAGTTACATTTCAAAAAAGAAAAATAATAATAATAAAGATTTCTTTTGAAATTGCAAGCATCAGCTTAGGAAAGGTTTCTTGGACAACTTAAGCCTAAACCTGTGTTCATAAAAGCAAATCTTCAAGGTCGCAGCACGAAAGGGTAAGAAACGCCCACATTTCCCTTCTAAAGGCCAATATGCACATCATCTCGGCATTAATAAACCACGTCGCATCGCAATACGTTAACATCCATAGACAAAAGCTTACGAGTCCGCTGATTTGCGATATTGCGATGGCGCGATCGCACATCGTAGAAATGAGGCGGGGTACGTTAGCAAACATTGAACCATTGCGATCCACGATGTTGCGATGTTGCAATGCTGCGATATGCGATATTGCGATCTCTACCGTTTGCGATCGCGCGGCATGCAGGATGCGTTGGCAAGTCATAAAAGCACCTTGATACGACTCCTTCGGGCACACCACCCAAAGAAAATCCACCTACTATAACCTGACTTGGAAATTATTGCGCTTTTAATGGTAGTAATGAATTAGTTGTCAGTTATTAAGTGGCATAAAGACGTGTGCCTTAATGCGGATTTACTTCACGTAAGGTGGCGTATCTGATTTATCTCTTGCATTCAAAACTCTCCCATCACCTTTTTGATCAATCTTTCCATTTCTCTCATAACCTGCAGGAGCGAAGTGCGAAGGCAAAAATCAAACAGAAACGATAAGCAAGATGGGGAAGAAGAACAAAGCTTAGAGCTCAGAAACAAGAGAAAAGACCAAGGAGATGGCGCCCCTTTACACAGATACCGCATGCAATAAAGATGCAGGAATTTCCACATGGGAAGGCATGTATAGACTGTTGGAGGAAGAGAACCCTAGAATAATCAAGGCAACTGCTGCTGTCGCAGATGCACCACGCTCTTCAGAAGCATCCCTGGAAGATCTAGCGTGTTGTTTCCTCCACAGAATAGCATCAAGGCCGAAGATCCTACCGTATACGGACATGATCGAGTGGATTTTAGATGACGCAGAGCTGCATCATAGGCAATTCAAAGTCAAAGGACATGGGCTCGTAGGATCGTTCGCGGCTCAAGACCTGAAGCTAATGTATCACCTTCCCGAACCTCAAACGATCTACAATGCAGATTTTGTTAGGAAGTTCGCAGCAGAGAATCCGGACCTATCAGACACTACCAAAGAATGGTCGAAAAGGGATGAACCACTGAAGAAAGATAAGAACGGTATGTATAGCACCGGTTCCCTTACTTCTCCGTATTGTTTTGCTGCAGCCATGCTCTGTAGGCTATTCGGTAAGCCTGATATCAATAAATTTCCATCTGAATGGCTGCCGTTAATTGATGCTGCGACTAACTCCGAGGTAATAGATTGGGCCAAAATCCTTTCTGACACTCTATACACGGCCATTCTTTACTATCGTTCTAAAAGATCCTTCTCCCAAAGGTTTTATCCCCCTTTTTATATGTCTGCCTACATAATGGACTCTATCTGTTATGTGTCTAAATTCCCCACTATGGGCTGGCAATGGACTACCCAGGACCCATTGCCCATTCATGTCTACCATAAAGTCTTGTGGGATTCTCAGTTTGCCCCCCAGTTTTACCAGATTTGCCACGGGCTCATACTGCCCATCCATAGAATGATATATGATAAAGACCCTCCGAGATGCTCTCCCGAAGCACAAAACGACATCACCTCCGTAGCAAGATGGTTTGGAGAAGAATGGTTTACCTACATTCGAGTTTTTGGAAGCACAGTACCTCCTCATGTCCTACCCTTGTACATCCCAGATAAATTGTTAGCCTGAGAGATCGCTTATCAGACTTGTTCTGAAGGTGGTTTAACTAAGGACCTAAAGAACAAAAAGAAGGCCATTTGGCCTCCATTCCCCGTCACATGTGGGGCCTTCTCTTTATTCGATGTGGGACACGCTTTTGGTGAGGTGGAGAATGTGACGTGTCTCCAACTATTTAAACTCCCACCAAGGCCATTCGACCCAAATAAAGTCGCCCAGGAATTTGCAACTAGCGTCAGGATAAGTGTGTTTTCTGGACAGAAAGATCCGTTTGACGACCTCTTTCAGAGTAAGAACTCGATCAAAGAAGTTTTGCAAGAAGCTCAGTCAAGGTTGTCCCCAGACAACCTTTGGAAATTCAAAGTTGTATAGAGAAAGAAGGCTGGCTAACATTCCCCTGGAAAGACTGCGAGTGGCCACCAGAGAACCAACTCCGAGCGTCAGCCTCAGTGAACACTCCAACGCCTCCAAATCTGATTCCAGTGCCGTAAAAGAAATATCTCCAGATCCTGAAGAGTCTGTCCACAAAGAAGACAAGAACGAAGAAACAATCAAAGACACGGCTCAGTCAAGTTCGATGGCTCAACAGCAAGTTGTTGTCTCGCCACCAAGAGGAATTCCCCCTCCCGTCACTGAAGCACCTCTAGTTACAGCAGAACTAGATAAAGAATGGGAGACCTTCAATGAACTGATAAATCTTGAAGGCCAAGTCCCGCAAACACCTGTGAGCAATACTCAGGTGGTGCAAGAGGTCTTCTCAACCATAGTCAGTGGTACCGTAGAGACGAAGCATCTCCCTATCGCTCCATCCTCAGAACTTCTACTCGGCGTAGAAGAAATCCCTCCACTGGACGTATTTTACAGTCCACAGCACAAGGCAGTTGTGAGGAGACAAAGAAAGAAAAGGAAGCTTGAAAATGCACTGGCTCAGAATGCTGAACACCTAGATGTCTTGTGGAAAGACCCGAATAACAATCCAACAGAAAATCTCACGAAATTGTCTCAAATTGCGGGAGCATATGCTTCTGCAACTATCGACAAGGCCTCTGAAGTTCAACAGCTTCTAAAAGAACGTGAAAGTCAAATACAACTGCTGCAACAATAGTTGCGACAAGCCAATGAGAACGCTGAAGCCTCCAAGCAGCTTGAAGAGTTACAAGAAAGCTTTCACCAGATGCAGGTGAGCCACCAAAGAAGTATTGAAGAAAAAGAAAAACAGTTGTAGACGGTGCAAGAAATGCATAAGGATGAACCCAAGCTGACAGAGTTTATTTCAGAGTCCATCGGCTTGAACGACCAATTGTCACAGCAACAGGAGGAAATGGTGCGCAAAATATCACAATGGAGGGAGTTTTGTGAAATAAGCGACAAGATCACCAGCCAGGTGGTGGAATTGCGGAACGACTATGACCAGGCCAACAAAAGAGTAACAGAGTATCTGGCTTGGCAAAATGACGAGGAAGGGAAAAGAGCAGGGGCACCCAAGATTAATGAAAATCATAAAGAACTGCTCTTTAACAAGTGGGACGTGCAAATCACACAGGCGGAGCAGACAGCAGAGTCAACGGCTACACAGGCGAACATACTTATCGACTGTGTAAATGAAAATTTACACAGAGCCAACTTAGTTTCAGAATCCACTCCGGGGTACCTACCAATCGCATCGCAACTGGAGGTTGAATGGAAGCAGAAAGCACAGGCAAATGGGGAGACAATCCGGGTATTATCGAGGCTAAACTGGGAAAGTTACTGGACTTACTTAGTTAAGCCCCACAGCCAATGCATGATAGTAAGGTGTATCATGAACGTGGCCGAGAAAGTAGCGCCAGCTCTTATGGATGTCGTTTTCACAGCCCAGTTAAGCACAGAAGTCGGCCAACCGACTCTTCTCAAGCCCATGCTTGAAAACTGCAATTTCAGAGACCAGATTAAGAAGTAATTTCAATTTAGAAAGTTGTTTTTCTTTTTGTTTTACAGAATTAGAAAAAGGACGGTCATTTGAGAGCCGTATCCTAAAATTTTGTAATAATACTATTATTAGGATTAGATAGTAGTATTTCAACCCTTCTCATTACATTGGAGAAGGGTCCAGATATTTGTCAAAAACTTGTCCTCAGAACATGCACTTCTGCACCCTCAGAGGAGGTTTTGATGAATGGAAGGATCGTGATTTATTTATGTTTGCATTCTTATGTCTGCTACTGATGTTGCACTTCTGTACTCTTGGTAGATGTTAGAAGCAAGTAGAGGTAGATCGTTATTGTTTGAAGTCTATGGGTAAGAATTAGTCATCAATGGTACTTTTATCTCTTGATTAATTTCTGCTTGTATTCTTAAAACGATATACAGCTGATATTGTTTGCATGTTAATGTATGAATATATAAGTTATCATTTGGCACTTCTGTACGGTGGATTTGTCTATTCATGTTTAATATGCGAATGATTTGATTATGCGATGTGTTGTTCACAACCGCTCTGTCTAACTTCTTATGCAGAATGGTTTATCTTTATTGATTTATATTCTGATATCAGTTGAATGATCTTTATTACTAGCTGCTATTAGAAATCCTCTAGATCGCATGACAAAAAGAAACATCCCGGGTTAATGTAAATTCTGTGTGTTGTTTTCATTTGATTATGGTAATTTAGGCTCAAGTTTGTAAGATAAATTTACAGTAGTATTTTAGAACGTTTCTTAGAAGTAACCTACTAAAATTCCACATACACACACATACACATCCCATACATCGGGAAACTGGTCCCGTTATCCCCAGTCGGACCCGCTACTCCAAACGGGCAAGGAGCCGCTAACCAGGTTCCGGACCGGGTGGGTATCCCCCTTGTTGTTGACCCGACCTCGGGACCCTCAACAAATTCATAAAGGAAAAACGAAAGTAGCTTTTCTCTGTTTGTTTCTAAGGCAGCTATCACACCTTAGTGGGATAGAGAAGTTCTATATAGACACTTTTCCCTGTAACACAAGGATCCAGCTGGACCTCAACCTGAAGATTGCCGAACTGTGATTAAAGGCACAGTCATCCACGTCCTCGAAAGTTTGAGAACAACATGCTGGCGATGTCCAAAAAGGGCTGGAAGAAATTGAACAGGCAGTGCAGAGCTGTACCACTTTGTTGGAAGAATCCTTTAGGGTCCTCACAGCCTTACAGGAGGACCCCACCATACAACGGTTGGAAACAGAGGCACGAGAGCTTCAAATGCAATATGATAGTGTGTGCGGGATGGCGTAGACAGTAGTCCTGACTCAATGGCTCGCGAGGCTACAACAGGCAAAGGCATTGAAGGAGCAAGTGGATGCAGCACGCCAAAAAGAGGCAGTACTTAAAGCACGCGTCCAACCTTGGATTGATGAGGCCTTCCTCATCACCACCGCCATCGAAGGAAAACTCACACAAATGAAAGTATTGCAGGCTCTCAGATAGGGATTTTCCTAGGACAGCGAGTATTCAGCCGAGCGGGTAGAGCAAATCTAGCAGACGGCAGAACAGTGCACTGCAAACCTTTTCATAGCTCAGGAATAGTTGGAAGGGCTTCATGCTAAGATCACCGCATAGTGACTTTGGATGAGTCATGATGATTGTGTTGGGGGCCTGTTGGGCAGTAGATAGCCCCATAACAAGGATTTTGGGGCTTAAAGCCTGAGTTTTGGCCAATATAATGTAAAGACCCCGCGAAATGCGGGCATGGAGAGTGAGAGTCTAGGATGAGTTATAGGGTTGTCCACCCTAAAATAATGTAATTTAATGTAAAGTTGTGTCGGCCTACCCATGGTCCACGGAGCATGGGATTGTATAAATAGAGCGAGGTTCTAAGTGTAAAGAGAGCATTTGGTAAGGAAGTAATAGATAGATGCGAAGGCATGTTTATAGGATAGAAGTGGATCTGAGGGAATTGGAACGTAGTAGTAGGTAAAGGCTTTGTAGTTGAGTGCGCAAATGCCTAAGAGAGTCTGCAACTGAGTGCGCGGACGGCTGCAGCTGAATGCGCAGGGCAGAGTCGGGTCTGTATTGAACTGAACTTGAAAAGGATCATTAATAAAGCTAAGTTGATTTAGCATATTGTGCATCTGTTTCGTAGATTTATATTTTGATGTTTGGCATTAATGATATCTTTTTATCTATATGCGTGCACTTGTATGTATGTTTATGTACGAAAATGTTCTAAGTAATTAACGAACAGAACCTATCTAAGGAAGACTTGGATAATTAATACTGGTCGCACTGCGGCTGGATCTGTGCGAAGGCAGTCCCATAGGACGTAAGGAGTCCGTTGGGGCACGAATCTAGTAAGCGGAAAGGTTGAATCACGTACCTATCGCCCATATCAGACATCCCCAGGGTGCAGAAACCTAGTTCTAGCACCCTCCCATACTACTTTGGGTGAGACCTCAGTCCGTGCTCCGCGGACTGTTGCCGAAAGGGCCAGTAGTACTGGGATTTGCTTGGCTAAACTCACTACTAAACCTGGGTCAGGCCCCATGTAGCCACAAATCATGAACATAGCGAGAACATGGATGCAAGCATGACATTGTGACCAACATGCTAAAAGATGTTCGGTGAACGATCAAGTAGGAAGGGTGCAAAGACACAACACGAGCTCATGGGATGAGCCTGAGTGCTTCCAAAAATCAAGGGAAAACCCAAGGAAGGGTCCGAAATTGGATGCAGGCCAAAATTTGGGAGGGTGTTACAGATGTTACAACAAGGCTAAAAACTACATTCCGTACCAAGTGGGGTATGTTCGCGTTTCGCTCAATGCCATTGGGGATGGTTAATGAAGGTGCAACGTTTCAATGTGCAATGGAAATCGCTTTCCACAGACTTATTGGAAAAAGTGTAGTGGTCTACCTAGATGATGTAATAGTGTTTTCCAAACAACGGTCAGACCACTTGCGCCACCTTAATGAAATTTTTTTAGCGACGCCGAAAATACGAGATATCATTAAATCCCAAGAAAAGCATCTTCGCAATGTCTGAGGGTAACCTCTTTGGACATATTATTGATAAAAGTGGGATCAGGGTAGATTTGAACCGGGTTTGGACCATCACATAGATTCTCCACCCAGTGAACAAGAAAGCTATGCAGTATTTCTTGGGGAAGACCAACTTCCTTATAAAGTTCATCTCTGACTATGCTCAAATCATCAAACCCATACAGGAGATGATGAAGAAGGACACAATCTATAAATGGGATAAAAGGGGGAAGGATGCATTCTCTTATATTAAGCAAGAAATAATAGAAGCACCAATGTTGTACAACCTATACATCAACAAAGACTTCTTGCTCTACACTTTCGCTTCCGACACTTCTCTTGCTGCTGTGTTCACTCAGAAGGACGAGTTAAACAACGAATGACCTATCTCCTTCATGAGAGCGACCCTACAAGGACCAAAACTCAACTACCCCGCAGTGGAAAAACAAGCCTATGCAGTATATACGGTGGTGAAGCACTTCACACCCTATTTGCTAAAAAGTCATTGTCTCATCCTTGTTCCATACCCAACAGTCAGATCGTTGCTTGTTCAGTAAGAGCTGGGTGAGAGAAGGGTGAAATGGATGACTGGATTATAGGAATATGATATTGACATCAAACCAGTTCACACCATCAAGGGTCATGGTCTTTGCAAGTTAGCAGCAGAAGCAATCAACGCACAAGAGGAAGAAGAAGAGCTCACAGGATGGGAGAAAGAAATCGAAATGTACAATGTTGAGCAAGACTCTCCCACTCTAGACGAAAACTCTTGGTATGTAGATGTGCGCCGGAACCTTGAGCATGGCACCGTTCCCTCTCACTTTAATATATGGCAGAAGCGAGTACTTCGAAGCAAAGCATTATCATATCATCTGGTGCATGGGGTGATGTACAAAAAGAAACACAATGGGATATTGCTCAGGTTCCTAGAGGCACAAGATTCAGACAAGGTTTTACATGATCTCCACGACGGACCAGCCAGGGGACACTTCGTGGGAAACACCACAACGCACAACATCATGTGGGATGATTTCTACTGGCCTACATTATTCAAGGATTCCCATACCTATTCCTACAAGTCTCTAGTCTATCAAAGGTGCACCGACCGAAATCGGAAGATATCAACCCGGCTGCAGCCCATTGCATTGGAAGAACCGTTCCAACAGTGGGGCTTCGATATCATTGGCGAAATTTTCCTTCATTCATCAAAGAAACACCATTATATTTTGACTGCTTTAGATTATTTCACACAGTGGACATAGGCAGTTCCGCTGAAACAAGTGAATGACCAGGAAGTCATTAGTTTTCCGCAACAAAATATCATTTCTAGGTTCGAAGTTCCTATATCACTTGTTTTTGACAATCTACACTTCCCCCAAGCCTATCGATCAAGCCTCCCACTGGTAAACCAAATAATTTGACTAGGCATTGACCCTGGGCGTCACTCCTCCAAAAAATTACGCAGAAGCTGTCAGCCTGCCTACTTGCACTTCCTAAAGAAATTGAGCAAACAAGAGGGACATGATCCCATTGCCTGTCATTGCACTGTCTCCGGAAATTGTGTAGTTTTGTTAGTCAATCCCCCTGCTGGCCTACTTGTCACTCCTCTTGAAAATTCCATAGTTTTCTTAGATAATCCACCTATTTCCCGACACCCCACTCATCCTGGAAACTGTGCAGACATGTCCTGCATGACTGCCTCCCATATCTGCGCAGTTTTGGCCATCGAGTTCCTGTAGCCCGCTCTCGGATTCCTTTGGAAATCTGTGCAGTTTTCACTGCCATTGCCTCCTGTTTCCCGCACTACCTTGCCCAGAAAAATTGTGCAGTTTTGCCTCCCAGCTGAGCCAAATCCCGTAGATATCACTGTTGTCTCAGACTGCTCAACCCAGTCTCTAAGTGACCTCTGCGCAGTTTTTCCCAACAATGCCCTAGAGCCTCGCATCCCGGCCTGAAATGTGCTATGCACAATTTCAAAGCCTTGTCTTCTCTCCCAATCACTTGCACCTAAAAGTGAAAGATGATGCATGATGGTATACTAGGGGATTTCTAGATTTTATTTTGTCTCGTCATGCGTGATTGCAGATACAATTACATGGATGAGATATGGCACAATGACGAACAGGATGAACAAGGATTGCATACTAAGAGACTTGTGCGCGAATAGATGAACACATGAAGCATGCCAAGTACTAGTGAAGGGGATACATGCACATGCAACATCAAGCGAACATTAAGACCATCAAAGACTCCACACACCTTGTCATACAGAGGTGAATCTATGATACACAAGGAGCACACTCATCATTCAACAACACTACAACTCAACATGGACACCACCATCAACATGAACATACCAACACTCTCATGTCGAGTCATGTCACAAGTCGTCTCAACCACATCACTACTATGGGCCATACTACTGTAATCAATGTAATCTAACATGTAAGTCCAAGAGAACCACATACGAAGTTGAAGAGTCATGATAGTTGAAAAGTCATGTAAGTCAAACAGTCACGAGGAAAGTCAAAGAGTCTCAAGGGTCAAGTTCACCCTTGGCTATATATACCCTCATTTGTACATGCAAAAGACTTTTCACCTTGGCTCTTCCCACATAGCCTTGAGAGGATGTAGTCTTTTCTTTGAGGAGCGAGAAGTGGCTCTAACACCCCATTATCAAGGTTAGTAATGTTTGGTGTATGGATGTGTCTTGAAACTTTCATTTAATTCAGAAGCCTGTTAACATGCTAGCAGGTTTTCACACATGTGTTGTATTTGTTTGTAAGACTATTCTTTGGATGCTTGTAATACATGTTGCTATAATATGTACTAAGATAGTTGAACTATTTCAGTTGTTTTAGTGCACATGCCATTGGAAATGTGTTGTATCAGTTGTTAACACTGTCTCACTCGTGTGGACTATGCTAGAAAATTATATATCACAGAGCAATGGAACACATAAAATATTGCCAAAATATAAACACAGAAAATGCATAAAACAAGAGACACACAGATATACGTGGTTCACCCAGTTTGGGCTATGTCCACAGAGAAATAACCAGTCCTTCCTTTTATATTATCCAGCAAACTGACGAGATACAACCTACAACAGATCTGTTGTAACACCCTCTTCGATCTCAATCTCCTCTCTCTTTCTCACTCAGAATACATATCTACATAGATGCAATACAATTCCCTCATATATAGTGAGGGGTTTCCTTCTAGGGAAAAAGACCCTAAATTAAACATAACTTCTACCATCAGATCTCTGCTTAATGAACGGTCCAGATTGACTAGAAATTACTATACTTTTACAAGGCAATTTTACATCTATTCTTAGCTTCAGGGGCGCTGCCCCTGAAACCCCCCACCAGGGGGGGCTCCCCAAAGGTCGTAGCCACCCCCCCTAGACCCCCCTCTGTAGCGAATATTTTATGGGCGGCGTTGCCACCCCATTTTGAACTGGGGTCCAATGCGGCGATACCTTTGAATACAGAAGATAATCAGGCTCCACACCCAACAATCTCCCACTTGGAGACTGATTATAGCAACTCCACCGCTGCTTCATTTGCTGGACAATGACTCCTCTTTGGACCTGGTTGTTTCTCATCTTCTTCATCATACTTGAAGACCAATTGAAATTAAGTAGATTCTTAGTTTCTCCCTAGTTACAACTTTTGTTAGCATATTTGCAGGATTCTGGCTAGTGTGTATCTTTTCCAGCTTCAACTCTCCATCTTCCAACACTGATTGTATGAAATGGTACTTGAGTTGTATGTGTTTAGTCCTGGAATGAAATGCTGAGTTCTTTGCAAGATGAATGGCACTTTGGCTATCACTGTATAACGTGCCCATATCATGCTCCTTACCCAATTCACCCATAAACCTTTGTAACCAAATCATTTCTTTACTAGCCTCTGTAGTAGCAACATACTCTGCTTCTGTTGTTAAAAGTGCAACAACGCTTTCGATTTTTGAAACCCAACTGACAGTTGTTCCACCTACAGTAAATACATATCCTGTAGTGCTCCTCATGTTATCTCTGTCACCTGCCATATCTGCATCAACATATCCCTGTAGAGAAATGTTTGAACCACCAAAGCATAATGCTTGATTTGTGGTACCTTTCAAATATCTGAGAATCCATTTCACCGCCATCTAATGTTCCTTTCTTGGATTGTTCATGTACCTGCTTACAACTCCCACTGCATGTGCAATATCAGGCCTTGTGCAGACCATTGCATACATTAAGCTTCCAACTACTGATTCATATGGAACTTTAGACATAGAATCCATGTCTTCTTGGGTCTTTGGGCACATTTCCTTACTAAGTTTGAAATGGCTAGAAAAAGGTGTACTAACTGGTTTTGCATTGTGCATATTAAATCTTTTCAACACCTTTTCTATGTACTCATTCTAAAACAATGTTAATTTGCAATTTTTCCTGTCTCTAGTTATTCTCATACCAAGGATTCGTTTTGCAGCTCCCAAATCCTTCATTGCAAATGAATTTGCCAATTTTCTTTTGAGCACATTTATTTCCTGCATGTTAGACCCTGCAACAAGCATGTCATCCACATAGAATAACAATATAATATAGCTTCCATCATTTTTTTTTTTCAGATAAACACAATGATCAGAGTGACATCTAGTATAAGCTTGTTCAGACATAAACTTGTCAAATTTTAGATACCACTGCCTTGGAGCTTGTTTTAAGCCATACAAGCTCTTATTCAATCTGCACGCTAGCTTCTCCTTCCCTTTCACCTCATATCCTTGTGGCTACTGCATATATATATCTTCCTCCAAATCCCCATGGAGAAAGGTTGTCTGTACATCTAACTGCTCAAGATGCAAATCTTCAACTACTACTAGAATTAAAATAGTTCTGATTGAAGTCATTTTAACAACAGGAGAAAATGTTTCATCAAAATCTATACCTTTCTTCTATGCAAACCCCTTCACCACAAGTCTAGCTTTGTACCTTTGTTTTCCTCCATCTTCTTCCTTCAGCCTGTAAACCCATTTATTCTTCAATGTAGTTTTTCCTGCAGGCAACCTGGCTAAGTCCCAAGTCTGGTTATGCATTAAGGAGTCCATCTCTTCTTCCATGGCTACCTCCTACTTCTTCCTGCTTTCAACCTACATTGCTTCTTCATAACATTCAGGTTCACCAGAATCAGTCAACAATAAATAATATAATGAAGGAGAGTATTGTTCAGGGGGTCTACTTATCCTGGTAGATCTTATAACACCACTTTCAGGTGTTTGGGGTGCCTGTTGCTGTTGTGGTGGTTGCTATTGTTGTGGTTGTTGATTATTATTATTTTCAGGCACCTTTACTTTTTCAGTGATTTCATCAAGCACTGTGTATTCCTTGTTTTCTTTTTCCTGTTTCTTTTCCTACAACTGATTCTTATACAAGACCTTTTCATTAAATATTACATATCTGCTCCTAATGATTTTGTGATTTTCGTAATCATATAAGTGATAACCAAAATCATTAACACCATATCCAATAAAGGTACATTTCTTTGACTTTGCCTCAAGCTTTGTTCTATTTTCTTTATTAATATGGACAAAGGCCTCACAACCAAAAGGCTTTAAAAAAGAGTAGTTTACCTTTTTACCTGTCCATGCTTCCTCTGGAACACCACCATCCAAGGAACTTGAAGGCTCTCTGTTTATTAGATAAACAATAGTATCTACAACATCTGCCCAAAATTGTAAAGGCAACCCTGCATGCAATCTCATGCACGTTGCATGCTCCATGATTGTTCTGTTCATCCTTTCTGACACACCATTTTCTTGTGGTGTTCTTGGAACTGTCTTCTCTCTGCGAATTCCATGCTCTGAACAGTACCTATCAAACTCTTTGCTGCAATATTCACCTCCATTGTCTGATCTAAGACACTGAGCAGGTCCCCATACATCTGTATGCACAAGCTCTAATTTTTCGTTCTTCTTTTCTTTCCAAACTCTGAGAAATCTTACTCTCTCCTGTTTTCCATAAATGCAATTCTCACAGAAGTCCAAATCAACATTCTTCAAACTCGGTAACAAATTCTTTAAGTGAAGAATCTTCATCCCCTTTTCACTCATGTGTCCGAGCCTATGATTCCATAATGCTGCATCTGCTCCTTTGGAAGTTAAAGCATTAACAAAGTTAGAAATACCATTGCATAAATACAATGTACCAACCTTTTCGCCTTTTGCTATTACTAGGGCTCCTTTGGTGACCTTCCAAGATTTATCTGTGAAATTTGTCACACAAACTTCACCACCTAACTGCCCTATTGAAATCAGATTTTTCTTCAGATCTGGAACATGCCTTACCTCCTTTAGTTGCCATTGGTTTCCATTCTTCTGTTTTACAAGAACCTTACCCATTCCAACAATTTTACAGGGTATATCATCACCCAAATGGACTTGTCCAAAATCTCCTTGAACATAGTCATGAAATTATTTCTTATAAAGTGTGGCATGGAATGAGGCCCCTGAATCTACCACCCAGGAATCAGTAATATTTTCGAAAGAAAGAATCAAAGCATCTTGTAACACCTCACCTGTCACATTTGCTTCATGATTGTTTTCTTGTTGTGCATCTCCTTATTTTCCCTTCCAAGATCTATAGTCTTTATTTAGGTGTCCTTTCTTTCCGCATTTCCAGCACACTATCCCCGATCTGGACTTGGATCTGCCTTTCCTTCATTTACTGCGATATCCTGAGCTCTTTCCTCTTTCCATTTTTCTTCCCCTAGACTCTGCACTCAAAGCATTACCTGATGTCTCACCGGAGCTTTTCCGTCACATTTCCTCGCTAAGGATAGCACCGACAACATCATCAAACTTTAAAGTACTAGATCCAGAAACAGAGTTACTAATGGCCATAACTAAACCATTCCAGCTTTCTGGCAATGACCACAAGAATAAAAAAGCTCTAACTTCATCATCAAATTTTACCCCTACAAAACTTAACTGACTTGTAACAATTTTAAAATCATTTAAATGGTCTACAACAGATCCACCTTCTGACATCTTCATATTAAATAACCGTTTCATAAGAAATACCTTATTTAAGGCAGAGGGTTTTTCATATAGCTTCGCCAGTGCCTTAATAAAACCCTCTGTCGTTGTTTCCTTTGAAATGTTGAACGCAACCGACGCTATGAGGCACAACCATATTGTTCCAAGTGCCTTTCTATCGAGAAGGTTCCATTCTTCATCTGTCATACCCGTTGGCATCTTTGTTTTTCTGCCCAATGGTAGGTACAGATCTTTCTGATACAGATAATCTTCCATATGCATCTTCCACAGCAAGAAGTTTTGGCCATTAAATTTCTCGACCCTAAACTTACCATCTTCTGCCATTGCTCCCACTCGAACGAGGAACCCTTCTTTCTTGCGAGTTTATCAGCCAAATAGACCTTCGGCTTTGATACTGGTTGTTAGAAAATTATATATCACAGAGCAATGGAACACATAAAATATTGCAGAAATATAAACACAAAAAACGCATAAAACAAGAGAGACACAGATATACATGGTTCACCCAGTTTGGGCTACGTCCACGGAGAAACAACCAGTCCTTCCTTTTATATTATCCAACAAACTGACGAGATGCAACCTACAACAGATCTGCTGTAACACCCTCTTCGCTCTCAATCTCCTCTCTCTTTCTCACTTAGAATACATATCTACATAGATGCAATACAATTCCCTCATATATAGTGAGGGGTTGCCTTCTAGGGCAAAAAACCCTAAATTAAACATAACTTCTACCATCAGATCTTCGCTTAATGAACGACCCAAATTGACTAGAAATTACTATACTTTTGTTGGCATTATGGTTCAAGTGTTGTCCTTGATGGCAACTCACTCAGTGGATGGTACAGGTGCTCAAAGGTTAGTACAGGTGATGGCAACTTAATCAGAAGACAGATCTCAGTACAGCATGGCAAGAAAGCTCATACACGCTCTTTCGTTAAGCCCAAGTCGCGTGTACACGCAAGTTCGATTCAGAAAAAGCGTGTGTATGTGGAAAGGTTCCTTTGGTTCATGGTGGTTAGACCTTGGAAGTTGTGCCTATGATTTCGGACCATTATGTCTCGACGGGCGTGTCGATCCCTAGTTTTAAAGTTGATGGTATTGTGTTACTATGGTTTTGGCTCTTGGTATTGAGAAAGGCCTAAGGCTATATAAGGAGAAGAAGATCATTAGGCAAAGATCATCTTTCGACAAGGCATGAATATCTAAGAGAGAAAGAGATCTGATATGCAGGTTCTGAGTTGGTTGATCTGAGCTAAGGAGAGATCTCATCGGTTGATGGAGAACTAGATCTAAGGAGAGATCGGGATCAAATGGTTTGAAATGCACTATCATGATATGGTTGATTATGCGTATTTCTAGATCTGCATATTGTCGCAATGTTACGTTCTGAGTCTAACTAATATCTGGTACAGCTGCAAATTGAGAAAGTTTATTTTTAGATCTGTACGCAGGTTGGCTTCGGTAAAAGCGCGTGTATACGCGGTTTCTGCTCATTAAAGTAGCGTATATCTTTTGAAGCTTGATTTGAGTTTACAGTGGGGTCTGACTGTTATTACAAAGTTCTGTAGTCTGCTCTGTGTTCTGGTAACTGGTGATTGACAGGGTTCAGTGGTTCAGTGATTCAAAGTTGGGTTGTTTTATGCTTCAATGATCTGTTGTGAAAATTGAATGAATTGTGGTCTTCAGATTGTAATGTTGTGCTTCAGGAATATCCAAGTCTGAAAATGTATGAAAAGTGATACCTGGAAGAAGGAAGATTGTAGGTCAGCACCTACGTACTAGTATCTTGGCTAGTACAAAAGCAAAAGGGGGTTGGAGCTCCCTTCCAAGGAAGTTTGGAGAACGAGAGAAGGTTGAAGCCTTCTGCAGGTTGTAGCCTGCGTACTGGTATAAGGCTGCACCAGTACAAAAGATTGTAAACTGAAGTTTCATATTAAGAAAGATAGAGACAACTTGCAGCAGGTGGTTTTCACCCACATTGGGTTTCCACCTTATATCTTGGTGTTCATGTGTGTGGCTTTTTATCTGTTCTGTTATACTGCACATGTTTACTGTTAATATGATGAATAATGTCCTGATGCACTTAATTGAAGAATAAGCCAACTAAATTGTGAGTTTTCTGCTTATACGCTGTTTTACTTCGTCACAGTAGCGTGTACACGCTGGTTCACTTAACTGAAGTAGCGTATATGTTTTTGGGCATTTGAAAAGTTTGATTAATCTGATAATACTGATTCACCCCCCCTCTCAGTATTATTTCCAACAATTGGTATCAGAGCAGGTCCTTCAGAGAAGCTTGATCGCTTGAAGGAAGATCATTCATCATGAGCAACTACGAGAAAGAAGCATCAATCAGGCCACCGGTTTTTGATGGAACAAATTTCAATTATTGGAAGGTAAGAGTTACTGCATATCTTCAATCTCTTGGTACAGAAGTTTGGGACATTGTAGAAACAGGCTATGCTTTTCCTTCAGCTACTCCTACAGATCCAGATGAGAAAAGGGCATATGAAACAAATGCAAAAGCAGTCGCTACTCTATTAGGAAGTATATCTCAAACAGAATTCATGAAGGTCATGCACTTCAAATCAGCAAAAGAAATATGGGACAAAATGATCACTAGCTATGAAGGAGATGAACAGGTAAAGCAAGCTAAACTTCAAACTCTCAGGATTCAATATGAGACTCTCAGGATGTATAATGATGAAAGTGTGGCTAATTATTTTCTCCGGGTAGATGAGATTGTTAATTGTATGAAAAATTTGGGTGAAGAAATAAGAGAAACTATAGTAGTTCAAAAGGTTCTAAGATCTTTATCTCCCAAGTTTGAATCTAAAGTATCTGCAATAGAAGAAAAAGAAAATCTCCGTGTTCTCACTATGTCTCAGCTACATGGAATTCTAACCGCTTATGAAATGAGAAAGGGAGGTCCATCTGACAGAAGGGAAGCTGCTTTTAAGGCATCAGGAAAAGAAGATTACTATGAAGCAAGCCAAGTTCCAGAAGAAGAGGAAGAAGAATCAAATTTTGTCAGAAATCTTCAAAGGGGTTCTGGAAGGTTCAGAGGTAAGCTACCTTTCAAATGTTTTGCTTGTGGGAAAGTAGGTCATTATGCTGCAAAATGTCCTTATAAGGATAAAGGAAAAGAACCTGCTAGATGGAACAAGAAACAAAGTGCAAATAGGAAAAGCTACTACACCCATGAAGATAGTGATGGCTTATCAAACAGTGATGAAGATGAACAAGGTAATAAATATAAGCTGTTAATGGCATTTGAAGATGATGATTATGAGGATGCTATAGATGTGGATAATCTCTATAATGAAATCACTAGACTCAAGAGAAGCATAGAAGAAAGGAATGTGATTATTGATACTTTGCAATTTCAGATTGATGAAAAGGAAAAACATCTTGAAAAACTAGAAGGTGAAATTGTTGGTCTCAGAAAAGAAATTGAGAAAACAAAAACTATTAATCTTAAATTTGTCAAAGGATCTGAAACCTTGGATGAGATTATTAGTGTGCAGCGGTCTCCTCTAAACAAAACAGGTTTGGGCTATAATGGAGAAACCTCTCAAGCATCCACCTCAAAAAGTTATCTTGATGCAGCAAGAGGAAATGAGCGGAAGAACAATGAAGATAATCAGGTAAAGCAGGGACGAGTTACAAACAGAAACTATCAGGGACAATCCTCCTTAAGGATGAACAAAAGCTACAACCAACCACAGGTAAAATCTTCTCAGTTTGGCTCAAGAATAGATGAAAATAGAAATTACAATCAGTTGGCTGGTAGATTCAATAACCGCAGAAGCTTCTTCAATGGACAATGCTTTTCTTGCCACAACTTTGGTCACAGAGCAGCTCAATGTGTTGCATATAAAACAATCATGACTAGGGAAGCTCAAAAACAAAGAAGTATGACAGGGATTACAAAAAGGACCTATAACAACTTTTCGGTGCTTGAAAATGAAGTTGAATGTTCTATTTGCAATAATTTTGGTCATAAAGACTCTGAATGCAGGAGCAGGTTTCAGGAGAAAAAGGAACAAGCCACAAGCACCAAAACATGGAGAATAAAGGAACCTCAAACAGAAAGATGTGGGATAGCATTTTATGCAGAAGGACAGGAAAATCTATGGTACATTGACAGTGGATGTTCGAAACATATGACAGGTGATAAAGAAAAACTTGAATCTTATTCTACTTTAGAAAAGGGAAAGAAAGTCTCTTTTGGAAATGATACTCCTGCAACTATAAAAGGAAAAGGTATTGCTCCTTTAAAAGAAAAGGTCAAGGCTGGAAATGTTTTGTATGTTGATGGATTGAAACATAATCTTCTAAGTGTCAGCCAGATGTGTGATCAAAAAACAGAGGTTATTTTCAGATCGAATGGATGTCTTGTTCGTGATCTTGATACAGGTGAAACAGTTCTCAAAGGCAAAAGAACTCCAAATAATCTGTACATATTTGAAGAAGAACAACAACAATGCTATCTTAGCAAGGATGAAGAGCACTGGTTATGGCATCGAAGGTTGGGACATCTAAGCTTCTCACAAATAAGGAAAGCATGCAAATATCAGGCAGTTCGCGATCTTCCAGATATCAAAATTCCAGACAACACCATATGCAAATCTTGTCAGTTTGGAAAGCAGACCAGAACTAACTTTCCAGAGAAGGAAGGATCAGCTAGCTTGCCTCTTGAGCTAGTCCATACAGATGTATGTGGTCCATTTAGGAAAAGGTCACCTCGAGGAGAAGAATATCTGATATTATTCATTGATGATTTCTCAAGGTTTGTTTGGTTAGGGCTTATGAAGCACAAAGATGAAGCATTCGAAAAATTCAAATCCTTCAAAGCATTGGCTGAAAATGAATCAGGACACAAAATCAAGTGCCTCAGATCTGACAGAGGTGGGGAGTTCACATCAAATGAATTTTTTGATTTCTGCGATGAACATGGGATAAGAAGAGAATTCTCTACAGCTAGAACTCCTCAGCAAAATGGGGTTGTGGAAAGAATGAACAGAACTATCCAACAAATGGCTCGTGCTATGCTCGATGAATCAGGTACTCCTGCAACCTTCTGGGGAGAAGCCGCACATGCTGCTGTTATCATTCTTAACAAAACAAATGTCCGAGTAAACAGCACTCAAACACCTCATGAGCTTTGGAGTGGTAAAACTCCTTCCGTGAAGCATTTCAAAATCTTTGGGAGCAAATGTTATATTAAGAACATTGATGAGCAACTTGGCAAACTTGAACCTAGAGCAGATGAGGGCATTCTTCTTGGTTATTCTCCACATAGCAAAGCATACAAGTGCTACAATAAAAGACTTGGCAGAATTGTTGACAGTATTGATATAGTGGTTGATGAGAAGGGATATATTCCTAGGCAAGTTCATCATGAAGAAGATGAAGGTTACTCTCAAAGGCGAAATGATGAAGAAAAAGAACCTCAAGAAGAAGAAGAATCTCAAGAAGAACCAGAGGAGCAGACAAGAATAGAAGAGAAGACTCCATCCAGATATGTCCAAAAGAATCATCCAGAAACTCAGATTGTGGGGCAGAAAGAAGCAGGAGTACAAACAAGAAGGACACTTGCAGAAGCTTCAAGCTACTTGGCTCTACTCTCCTCCATTGAACCACAAAATGTGAAAGAAGCATGCAAAGATGAATGTTGGGTCAAAGCAATGGATGAAGAACTTGAGCAAATCGAAAGGAACAACACTTGGGAATTAGTTCCTAGACCAAAAGATAAGAATGTAATAGGAACAAAATGGGTCTTCAAGAATAAGTTAAATGAAAATGGAGAAGTAATTAGAAACAAGGCCAGACTTGTTTGTAAAGGGTATGCACAGCAAGAAGGAATAGATTTTGAAGAGACCTTTGCTCCTGTGGCAAGACTAGAGGCCATCCGAATGTTCCTTGCTCTCTCAAGCTTTCAAAACTTCAAGGTATTTCAAATGGACGTGAAATCAGCCTTCCTGAATGGAGACTTAGAAGAAGAAGTATATATTGAGCAGCCAGATGGGTTCATTCTTGGGAATGATCCAAACCTTGTATGCAGATTGAAAAAGGCTCTCTATGGGCTCAAACAAGCCCCAAGGGCTTGGTACTATCGGTTGGACAAATATCTTCACCAACAAGGCTTTTCAAAAGGATCAGCAGATAGCAATCTCTATATAAAAGTTGAAAATAACAAATTGCTAATTCTTGTTGTTTATGTAGATGATATTATTTTTGGCAGCAATGAAGAAACTATGAGTCAAAACTTTGCCTTGGTTATGCAGAAAGAATTCGAAATGTCACTTCTTGGAGAATTGACATATTTTCTTGGATTGCAAATCCAACAAAATGAAGGAGGTATCTTCTTGTCTCAAACCAAATACCTCAAGCAGATCTTGAAGAAGTATGGCATGGAAGAGTCAAAACCAGTATGTACACCCATGGTTACAGGATGCAGCCTCAGTGCAAATGATGAATCAGCAGCAGTTCACCAACCCACTTATAGATCCATGATTGGGAGTTTGCTTTATTTGGCAGGTACTCGACCAGATATTACACATGCAGTAGGGATGGTTGGAAGATTTCAAGCCAACCCAAAGGAAACCCATCTTCAGGCAGTCAAAAGAATCTTCAAATATCTTCAAGGGACCCAAAACTATGGCTTATGGTATCCTAGAAATACAGATCTCACTCTTCATGCTTACACAGATGCAGATTGGGCTGGAAGTGTGGATGATAGGAAAAGCACAAGTGGAGGTGCTTTCTTCATGGGTTCCAGATTAGTGTCTTGGTTCAGCAAGAAGCAAAGTTCGATTGCCTTATCTACAGCTGAAGCAGAATATGTGGCTGCAGCATCTTGTTGCACACAACTTCTTTGGATGATGCAGACCTTGCAGGACTTTCAAATCACTTGCACTCCACCTGTCTCTATCTTATGTGATAATACAAGTGCAATCAGCATTTCAAAGAATCCAGTCATGCACTCAAAGACCAAGCACATACCAATCAAGTACCATTTTCTTCGGGAACAAGTGCTTGAGCAGAAGGTCAAATTGGAGTATGTTCCTTCTAAGGAGCAAGTTGCTGATATTCTCACAAAACCACTGCCCAGGGAAACTTTTGAATATCTCAGACAAAAGCTGGGAGTAGTTGATGCTTCATCCTGTTGTTGAAATTTGTTTGTTCTACAGAAAAGTTGGTATACGCAGGTTACGGAAGGGATATGAGCGTATACACGCGGATTTGTGATGAGTAAGTCGCGTGTATGCTGGACGCTTGTTGCAGAAAGAATATCCGCGTACATACGCTGTTTTATACAGGATAAAACGCGTATATGAAGTTCTGAACAGCAAAGGAAAACTCTGAAGTTCTGAACAGCAATAGGAATGTCAGAAGTTTTCAGGCACAGTTTCAGGGAGTGCAACAGGCACAGGTTCAGGGGGAGCAGCTCAAAAGTCTCATAAAGCATTGTTGGCATTCAGATGTTTTGGTTGATTGGTTTAAGAAGGAGCTCAGAAAGAAATTCTAGTTGCTGATCTAACAAGATGTTTATCAGATGCTGCTGGTGTCTTTCCTAAGTCTTGGTCTAGATCTGTTGTCTCTATGTCATGTATCTCTCTTGTCTCTTTTATGATGTCAAGGTCATGTAACGGCCTTTGTTGGTTTCCCCACTATGCCTGGGATGAATGATGAAATGTTCATGTATTATCATGGTTAGGTGGATGAGTCAATATTGATGTATCCCCACTTGGTTGGGTGGATGAGTCATTTTTTTGTATATCCTCACTTAGTTGAGAAATGGATGTATGTATGAGTCTTTGGTGATAGGAAGGTCTTTTATGATGTATAGAGTCATGTTCTTCTTGAAGAACATCTTTTGCAGATCTTGCCTACAGTCAAGGGGAGCATGAACAGCACTTGGTGAGCAGGATGGATAGATTGGTACTCTTTGGCATTCACAAAGGGGGAGCACACTTGGAGATTTCAGCATGTACTCAGGGGGAGTATGGACAGCAGTATGGACAGCAGAAGGATTCCCAAGGAAGAAAATATCTTGGTCCTCCCTTTGCCCTTGATGTCAAAGGGGGAGAGTGACTTGGTGTGGTGGTTGCCATCAAGTCCAAAGGGGGAGATTGTTGGCATTATGGTTCAAGTGTTGTCCTTGATGGCAACTCACTCAGTGGATGGTACAGGTGCTCAAAGGTTAGTACAGGTGATGGCAACTTAATCAGAAGACAGATCTCAGTACAGCATGGCAAGAAAGCTCATACACGCTCTTTCGTTAAGCCCAAGTCGCATGTACACGCAAGTTCGATTCAGAAAAAGCGCGTGTATGTGGAAAGGTTCCTTTGGTTCATGGTGGTTAGACCTTGGAAGTTGTGCCTATGATTTCGGACCATTATGTCTCGACGGGCGTGTCGATCCCTAGTTTTAAAGTTGATGGTATTGTGTTACTATGGTTTTGGCTCTTGGTATTGAGAAAGGCCTAAGGCTATATAAGGAGAAGAAGATCATTAGGCAAAGATCATCTTTCGACAAGGCATGAATATCTAAGAGAGAAAGAGATCTGATATGCAGGTTCTGAGTTGGTTGATCTGAGCTAAGGAGAGATCTCATCGGTTGATGGAGAACTAGATCTAAGGAGAGATCGGGATCAAATGGTTTGAAATGCACTATCATGATATGGTTGATTATGCGTATTTCTAGATCTGCATATTGTCGCAATGTTACGTTCTGAGTCTAACTAATATCTGGTACAGCTGCAAATTGAGAAAGTTTATTTTTAGATCTGTACGCAGGTTGGCTTCGGTAAAAGCGCGTGTATACGCGGTTTCTGCTCATTAAAGTAGCGTATATCTTTTGAAGCTTGATTTGAGTTTACAGTGGGGTCTGACTGTTATTACAGAGTTCTGTAGTCTGCTCTGTGTTCTGGTAACTGGTGATTGACAGGGTTCAGTGGTTCAGTGATTCAAAGTTGGGTTGTTTTATGCTTCAATGATCTGTTGTGAAAATTGAATGAATTGTGGTCTTCAGATTGTAATGTTGTGCTTCAGGAATATCCAAGTCTGAAAATGTATGAAAAGTGATACCTGGAAGAAGGAAGATTGTAGGTCAGCACCTACGTACTAGTATCTTGGCTAGTACAAAAGCAAAGGGGGTTGGAGCTCCCTTCCAAGGAAGTTTGGAGAACGAGAGAAGGTTGAAGCCTTCTGCAGGTTGTAGCCTGCGTACTGGTATAAGGCTGCACCAGTACAAAAGATTGTAAACTGAAGTTTCATATTAAGAAAGATAGAGACAACTTGCAGCAGGTGGTTTTCACCCACATTGGGTTTCCACCTTATATCTTGGTGTTCATGTGTGTGGCTTTTTATCTGTTCTGTTATACTGCACATGTTTACTGTTAATATGATGAATAATGTCCTGATGCACTTAATTGAAGAATGAGCCAACTAAATTGTGAGTTTTCTGCTTATACGCTGTTTTACTTCGTCACAGTAGCGTGTACACGCTGGTTCACTTAACTGAAGTAGCGTATATGTTTTTGGGCATTTGAAAAGTTTGATTAATCTGATAATACTGATTCACCCCCCCTCTCAGTATTATTTCCAACAACTTTTACAAGGCAATTTTACATCTATTCTTAACTTTGGGGGCACTGCCCCCGAAACCCCCCGCCACGGGGGGGCTCCCCAAAGGTCGCAATCACGCCCCCCAGGACCCCCCCTACAGCGAATATTTTACGGGCGGTGTTGCTGCCCCATTTCGAACTGGGGTCCAATGCGGTGATACCTTTGAATATAGAAGATAATCAAGCTCCACACCCAACAGACTATTCCTCCGGACACTCGACATATTCATTCTGTAAACTTGTTATGATGACCGTCGCACTCATGTGGACTGTTCCGCTAGGTGTTTTACATGCTATCTGTTCACTTTGTGTTTGTGATTGCCGCAACCGTGTGGACTACTCCACCGAAAGCTGTGCATGTCCTGCTGTGTTGTGTGTCTCTAATTGAGTTGGGACTATACCCTTTCGACTTGAGACTCACTCTCACCCTCTCCCTATGTAGTGAAAGAACTTAGGCACAAGTTACACTAAGCACTCACTAGGGACACAAACCTCATTGTTTGAAGACTAAGTATACCACTCTCATGTGCTCACAAGAAAGAGCTAAGGCATATCTTTAAGATAATGGAAATGAGGCCATTATAACAGATGGGACTCCTACACCAAACAGTGTGAGGTCTAGTTGGGACTTCGTACTAGGGAGATCCCTTGAATGTTGGCAGGTCCAACACTGCCAACATTTATGGCACTAGAAGGAGGGCCGCCAGTTGTTTATGGCTGAATGTCCTCTCACCTCCACTCATCAGTCATCTGGTCAAGGAAGTAACTCGTACTCCCTCTCACCTATGTGTAACTTTGAAGTTGGTTACTCAACTCCTCTCAAATGTGAACACAAAATTTCATATCAGGACCTCCATTCTGTCCGTCCCATCACCCGTCAGTTTGTCAAAGTAGTCTGACTGATCCCAAAAATACAAGATCTTCCATATGCATCAAAGAAGCCAAATACTACTCCCACAGGAGTTGTTCTCTCATCAGTGAAAGAAGCAGTTCTTGCCACTCTCGAAGGTCTGGAAAAATCTATTGAGAATGGAGAGGAACCTTTAGTCTTCTGACAAGGAGAACATGACAACCTTGTGATATTGGGCTCAAAATCCGGTATAGGAGGCAGAGGGGAAGGTAGCGGAGGAGGTGGAAGTGGAGACGAACCAACCGACTCAGAGGCAAAACCATCAGATTCTGAAGAGGAGGAGGACGACGAAGAAGAAGAAGACATGGCAGACCAAAAATTGGAATGGATGACTTAGGGACCATTGGCTCTCTCGGGTGCTTTGCACAAGATGCCAAAGCATTCGGAGAGGATGTTGACAAATTTTGATCCCGACAGAACAGTGAAGGCAGAAGACCACTTGGACAACTTCTACCTATAGTTGCAAACACTTGAGGTACGGTACGACGAAATTGCATGTAGATTGTTTCCATGTACGTTGGATGATTGAGCAATATTATGGTATCATTTCCTTCCTATCAACTCCATTTAGAAATAGGTTATGTTCAAGAGAATGTTGTTTGGAAAAAATTGCTGATGAAAAGACCCCTGCCATGTTGCTCAAAGAGTTAGGCAGTCTTAAGATGGAGTCGAAAGAGAAAGTGAAAGACTTTAATCAGAGGTTTTTATGCATCTTGAACAAGTTTGTAGCAGACACAAAACCTCACGACTCCATCATTGTTGACTATTATACGTCTTCACTGCCAACTAGTATTGCGCAGTTCATCAAGCGAGCTGCGAAACCAACATTACTTGAAAATTACGAAGAGACAATCACTATGGAAAGGGACCTGCGTGCAGTTGGAGAAATCAAGGATGATGAACCAACAAGGGACTCCAAAGATGCAAGAAGAAAGCCCCAGGCTACTGCGAGTAAAGGGAAAGACAAGGAAGAAAGTGACATTGAAACCCTTACTCGTCTTGTCAAGAGCTTGACAACAAAGGTGTCTGAACTAAAGAAATGGATGGTAGAGACATCTGCTAGCAGTTGGCCTCCCAGACAATAGAAGAGGAGCATGCCATTAGGCAGCAATAACTACCTAACTAAAACTATGTATAACTCCAACTCAGTGTTCCAGATGGAAATGTGTGCGAATCCCAAGTTTTTCTCATTCCATGAAGACCGTCACCTGGAAGGGACTTGTATGGAACGGAAACGAGTTGCTGACTCGGTGTGCAACAATATGAAAAATGTGGTAAACAATGTGTAGTGTCAACCGGAAGACAAATATGATGAAGAAGATGCTACATCTAATGAGGCACCAGGTAATGGGCAGGTGATCAACATGTACCAATGTCTGCATGCAACGTAGAAAATAGACATTGAGAAGCAACCCCCTGAAGAAAAATGGTCAATACAATCTCAAAAGTTAAGGGGCTCCCCTTCCCATTGGGGAGATGCAAGAAAAGTTGAAACTAATGATGAGGAAGGTTGATCCACCAGGCATCTGAAAGAAGAAAGTAAGCCCGGGAAGACAACTAAAAACAAAAGTATGTCCATGAGCAGTAAACTTCAGAACACTCCGTCGGACTGTACATACATGATTCTAACCCCGAACACCTTAGTGAGTTTACCCGCTCTTGACTACAATATTGTGGAAGATATTAAGAAAACTCGTGCAAACATCTCTTTATTCTAGTTAGCTAAGCTCAAGGTTCAACGGATATTCTGCCACGTGTATTGGGGCAAACATCCGCAGATAGTACAACCTCTACTAGTAAGGGAGCAAGCTCATCTCCCGGTTCACTCAACACTATGCTCAACACACTTCGGATGGAAGAAGAAAACTTTTTTTGCCCTCCATTCTTGCTCTAATTTGAAATATTTAACTATAATGTTCACAACTGTTTGGTTGATTTTGGCACACCAACTATCGTCATGCGACTCTTCATTTCCAAGAGGATCAATGTGCAATGGAGAAAGACATCTGCACAAATCATCCAACTAGATCAAAGATGCGTACCAGCCATTGGTGAACTTCGGGATGTGATCATCTAATTATCTCATGATGACCATGTTCACTAATTGTTGGGGGGAAAAGTATCTAATGCAGAATGCCTCTATCCCACTCTGAAGGTGATAGTACTTCAGCAACAACTGAATGCAAAGCTATTCAAAGTTTCTTCTTTATGAGATGAGAGAGGGAAGAAAAGGATGATCTACTAACCGTTATCTTGCGCTAATAGTCGATCCAGTCTTCACTCCTTGCTGCTTGCTCCTAGCTCTTTGCCCTTTCACTGGCCCAGCTACACACAGATCCTGTAAAAGCACAAGAAAAGGAAACTACAAGAAGCATACATCCATAATCGATTATAGGATTAGCATAAATCAAATATACAAGCATCTATTCATCATAAAGACACATGCATATAGAAGAACCTCAAATACTTTATTGATAATAGAAGTAAAGTTCTGAGAGAGTTACAACCACAATGGGCCCAATCCAGCAACACCTCCCAGCTGAAAGAAATCTCCTCTTCACCTCCTTCAAGCAAAACACCCAATAGCTCTATACACAAACCAACAGCACTTCCTTACTTGCACAAAATTCCAGCCTCTCTAGACCTCATGAGAGAGCTCTATATATAGGAGATTTGGAGAAAGGATGAGTCAGCTTGAGGCTATCATAAAGCTGACTAGTGTCCTCTCCCACTTTAGTTAATCTTCAGTTCTTAAGTCCACTTGGAGAATCTTGCTTCCACTTGGAGATCAAGACCCTCTTACTCATCATAGGGCGAATTCCTTGAACCAAGTGTCAGTTTGGAAGCTTCCTGGGCAGTTGACACCTTGCAGAATGACTGTGCCACTTGGCCAATCTCGCCCAGCGCAGGTAGCCTTCATTGATTTTGACCTTCAGCGCAGGTACAAGGAGGAGCAGTTGACATTCAGCGCAGATGCTCAGTGAAGCAGCTGACATGATCCAGAAATAGCCTGTTTTTGAGTGTTTTTAGGTGGAGAACTGATTTTCAGTGCTGTGGTTTGCAGGCCTTGTTCCTCTAAGGGTAAGAACAACATGTTTAGGGACTTTGGATCCCTCAGATTATTGACATTTCATGCTCCATGCTGTTAGGCACAAAAATGTCTATAACAGTTGCCCCCTAAAGTATGAGGTCGTTTATCGGGTGAAATGCTTTATTAGGAGGATCCGAAGTTCATTCAATCGCTGAGAGGTGCCCTGCAATAAAATACAATACAATACATTATTTTTCATTCTTCTTTCATGATCTAGCTGAGGCGGGCATTCCCATGCTCAGCTTTATAAATTCATTTTGGTACACATAACAGACGACCGTCTGATAATAGACTGATAATTCTCTGCTGAAATTATCATCCTTTGAGTAGGATGATCATCTGCTGCAATGATGTACATATCAAATGTCTTTATATTTCCTGAATATATATCGCAGCCCGGATGGATGAAACTAGATCCGGGGTCTTCAATCTCGTTCGATCTTCACTCTAAGTACAAGTCGATCCATGTGAGAATTGCGCTAAAGTCGAACATGGAAAGACATCGCTTGATTACCGGTCAATAATGTAAACCGTTAACAAGCGCGAGAGGAATCACCAATAATGACAATGACCCTCAAGGTACTACAGTACAATTCACGTGGTGTGAATAAAGGACTTGGCGTCGAACACCACGCAAAATCTTCTGGTCGAAGGTCATTGATGTATACCTGTCGCCGGAAGTGAGAAACTTGCCATTGAGGCATGCAAGCTTCAAAGTACTGGGGGGGTGTTCCTAGATCAACTTCTTGGATAATGAGCTGAAGTCGACAAGAAGCGATCCGTCAAAGGAGGGCCTTAATGAATCCCACATCAGTGACACGGAACGGAGCTAATGACTTTAGTGGAGGTGAAAACAATCTGTGAAATATGATTCAGGGTGGCGATCATGGGTGGATGAAGGATAATGTATGGCAGTGGATGGGACACGATTGACTCTTTCTGAACACATCTCTTGAACATATAACGACACTGATGTGATGGATCGGTAGCATTACCCCAAATACGGATGGTTTGGCGAAGACCATGGTGATGAGACCGGTGAATGAAACAACCCAACCCGATGTGATACGGAGGACAAAGTGTCATGTTCAAGAGCGACTTGCTACCATCAAAGCTTTGAGGTTCTCCCAATTTTTCCCCAGTGATTTCTGACCAGTACCTCTTTATTTTTGTCAAGCTTGAGGAGGATAACATATGCTTGTTCTATAACCTGCCCTTCGGGCAAGCCCATCGCTATGTTTTAACGAGCCTAGCGATAGGGAAACTCGTTCTCGTCCAAAGACAAGTTTGTCGCTATTTAATCATTTTAACGAGTCTAGCGACAAAGACAACTCGGTCCTTTTCATTTTTAGAGAGTCTGAAAAGGTATAGAAAGTTAACTCCAAAATTCCTTTTTCGTCATCTAATCCCTTAAGTCCGAAAAAGTATAAAACAATACAGAAGGGATGAGTTTTCGATTACTTTAACGAGCCGAATAAAACAAGCGCTCAACCTTTTTGTGCAATAATCCCTCAAGTCCAAAAAAGATTAAAATCTAGAGGAGGGATAGCTCTTCCGGTCCTTTTAATGAGCTGGAAGGCCAAAACTCGGCAAACTTTTCATATTTTACGAGTCAGATGAAAAGAGCTCAAAGAAGACTCGTCTTTTGAGGAACGAGTGATAAACAGGGATAGCAGCAGATTCCAGGTGCAGGTTGGAATTTTCCAATCACGGCAGTGTCACAAGGATGGCTAAGTGGAATCACTCTTCGCAGTTGTTCCTCAAAATGGGTAAACAATCATATGGAGGTGAACAATAGGCCAAATGGAATGGAGGTGGCGGGTGCAAAGACGACCAAGGCTTTTATGGCTAATAAATTTACGATCACAATGGTTATTTACCGGAATAGGTTCATTTTTTAATGAGCTTGAACTCTGGAGGAAACTCTTGCTCAAAAGCTTATGTTTATTTTTTAACGAGCATGAACTATGACGCTAAAACTGCTCGGATCTCGCTTTTCTATTTTTTAACGAGCATAAATTCCGCGGTAAAACTGCTCGATATACCAGTCATAGGATAAGAAATGTCTTCCTGCAAGATTCCAATTTTTATAGAGCTTGCACCTCACATAAGCTATGCTCTAAATTTGGCAATTTTTTGACCTTTGCCCCACATCCTTTCTTTATGTAAGTTAGGAAACGATCAATGACCGCTCTTTGTTTACACTCCAAAAGGTTTGCATGCCCCCAGGTATAAGGTACAATTTCAAAGCTGCCCCTACTTATCCGATAAAACATTTGTTTTAAAGGGTGAGGCTTGCCTCTTTCTGGTTACCCAAAGGATGGTTTTATTTGCTGCCGCAAATGAAACTCTTTCTTCGGCGATGTCTATCATTAGGTTACTCAAAGATGGTTACTACTTGTTGCAGCAAAGGAATCCTTTTCTTTGGAGGCTGCCCCTACTTATCCTCTAAAACATTAGTTTTAATGGGTGAGGCTTGCCTTTTACCCAAAGATGGTTACCATTTGCTGCCGCAATAGAATCTCTTTCCTTGGTAGCCTACCTGTTTAGACAAAGTTGAATGACCTTTGTCAGACAAATAACCTTATCAAAAGAACCCTATTCTAGAACAACCCCTCTTCCATCCACGGACGGGGTACGGACTAGTCATATTCTTTCGCGGAAATTCTACTTTATACCCAAGGTTTCCTCTGCCCGAAGCAGACCAGGATGCATGCCCCCTGGGTTCCAGTTCTATCTTTCCGAATCACTCGCATTCATCGGGAAGGAGGACTGGGGGTGGAGACATTTCTTGGGTGAATAGACCATTCAGGGTTGGTATTTGACTATTTGCGATGCGTGATCCCGGAAATGAAAGTTGGTCTACGAGCTTGACCATTCTTCCTTCGTGTGGAAAACACATTACTCTAAAGAGTGAGGAGACTATAGCTCCCATGCAATATATATAGTCTCGTCCAAGGAGTAGGTTATAATCCAAGGGTCCTTGAACGACCATCATGTTCAAATTAACGGTCTTCCCTTTCAATGTAACAGGCACATTGGGGAGGATCCCTAATGGTCGACTGGTTCCTTTATCAAAGCCCGAGAGATTTCTTATCTCAGGCAAAAGCGCCGGGGAACCCAGTGCTTTCCAAGCAACAGAGGAAAGGATACTCACAGATGCCCCTTCATCAATGATAGTTCCAGCCATCACCATTCTATAAATTTGGACTATGATTTTGAATGGTATACTGGCTGGTAACCGGGGTCTGCCCAGTTGGTTCCAATCAAAGGACACAACCAGGTTGCTTGGTGGTGGGACCGAGTACACGGCCGGATACGATCCTGACGATGTTCCTTCCTGCGATAAAGGAATGGGTGCATTGCCCTGATGCTCATCAGAATCTGTGTTGATGAAAAGAATCTGGATGGTGTCATCCTTATTCTCTTCCGTGAGGGTGTCATTTGAAGATGAATCTTCAGTGACGGTGTCATTTGAGGATGAAACCTCTGAAGGAGGAACCGGGTCAACTGCCGTATCGACCTTTAGACTTTCGTCTAGTCTGGATTCAGTAGGTTCATTTTCAATGACTGACGCTTCAGCTGACCACTTGAGCGGGCCAGCTGTATTCTCAACCAACGAAGGACTTGGCATGAGTTTTTTGTATCCAGGAGGAAGTACTACCGGAGAAACCAGACGATCTTCCAAAACTCTCTTCGCTTCGTCTAAGAAGGGACAACGGTGGATGGTGTGACCGCCTTCACACAGTTTGCAGGGGGATCTTGCTCCCCCTCTTTGTCTTGAACCTTCACTTTCGCTGGTTGACGGTAAGCAATCAACATGGCTACCAGAGGTTGATGCTCCCGAATTGTGCAGACGAGGGGACCAGTCCCTTAGTATCCGGGGAATACAGGGACAATCTCTATGGAAGTGGTCTCCTCTACATATGACACATGGCGATTTAGGCCCGGTCAGTGCTGTGTGTGGGTTTTTGTCAGATGTCTTTTGCTTGCCCCCAGTCGCCTTAGGCTCCTTCTTCTTCTTTTCTTTCTTCTTCTTTTCCTTCTTCTCCATGGGAGCTTGGCTTTTGCCAGCTTTACCTTTTGAAGATGAAGGATCGGAGGAAGGGTTAGAGGAAGTAGAAGGCTGGTGGGATGCTCTAGATTCATCTAACTGTTGATTCGACTGCTCAGGAACCATGGTGTTCTGAACTACACTAGTTGAGAATAGCCAAATAGGCAGGCCAATTGTCAGTCCTGGAAGCGACAATGTGGCCATGTGGGGCGCACCAACTTCTCCCCAAGAGGAGAAAGGACTAGGATTTCCATCATGTGGAGTTCCTTGGTTGGGGCGTTCCATGTTCTCAACTTAAAGATCAACGCGGGAATAGGAGGTGATTATGTTCCGTTTAAAATAAATTTTATAACGACGCTTAGACACAACTTGCTTTTTCACTTTTTAAGAGTCGAGAAAAAGCTAAAGATGACTCTAGTCTCCTTCGATGTATTAACGAGCCCGAAGTGACAAATGCTCGGTTGGACTTTTTCAGTTATAGAGTTTGAAAAAGGCCAAAAGAAACTGCTCTGGAGATCTAGGCAGAGGGTGTGCCAAACCTTTCGCAAAACCACAGAATACGTTTTACGGTACGAGTGGTCGATCTTCGTGAATGCTGTGTTCACTGCATTGCGATCAGTAGGGCGGCCGACACGGTTTCCTATGGATAAAGGCTTTGATCCTATAGGGGTCTCCCAATATATACGCGACGGTACGTGGGAGCACAAGTCCGTATTGATACTTATCGCTTCACCGTGGAGGAATCACCCAACCACTCAACGCTAAGATATCACGTTTAACGACGCCGGAACACGTCTCTAGCTTAGACCTCTAGATGTTTACGTTATGTTTCAATGCGTTGTTATGTAAATTCAATTTATTTTAAGGTTGATCTTGTTTAGCAGTTTGCCTTTATGGATCACCACGAGATGTATAGAAACACTCCTGAATGCAATCTAAGATGATAAGCAAGCTTTTCAATCTTTCAACTTTGAAAACCTTAACTACTGAGGGAGAAGGAAGATAACACCTTTTCACACAGATCATAGAGCACACACTAATGCACTTTTCTAAATCAACATGCAAACTGCCATAATGCACA
Organism: Pinus tabuliformis; assembly: GCA_031772625.1. Classification (NCBI taxonomy): domain Eukaryota; kingdom Viridiplantae; phylum Streptophyta; class Pinopsida; order Pinales; family Pinaceae; genus Pinus; species Pinus tabuliformis. The sequence goes on from CM062809.1 coordinate 1,268,253,213, forward strand.
TGCACAATGCAAGTATTTCTTTTCTCTTTCTTAATGTTGATGAAATGCAAAAAGAAAGTTGTTGTATAACTTTGAATTCAATTTCAAGCGGAAGCAAACAAGTTTGTCCAAAATCGAAAGACACCTTACGATTCACTTGTTTCGACACTTAGAAATATATAAATTCAAACCATATAACGAAAGAGACAAACTCAATCAGCTATGAACAGCAAATAAACTAACTCTTAAGATCAGAACGACACTTAATCACAGGTCTAGATCTAAGAGGTCAATGCAAGACTGGTTCACTTTCGTTATGGGAAACTGTAAATGACACAAGAAATACAAAAGAACAAATACAGTTTCTTTATACAACTGAGGCGGAATAATGACAAAGGAAGATGGTTTCAGATAGGCCCACTGACTGGCAACAAACAGCAAAAACAATAGTGAAAACAAGGCAAGACACAGCAGGAAACCCCAGTAGCTCAAGCCAAGACTGGTCCAGCGCAGGTGTAACACTGCCTGTTTGACCTTCAGCGCAGGTAGCCCCTTCGGGAACTGCGCTGAAATGCAGACTACCTTTGTACAGCCTGCAATGAAGAACGAGACTTTCGTCCGTCTTGGTTTCCGGGTCACAGATTGCTCAAAAATTCACAGTTTTTGCTCAAATCAGAAGCTATCAGTCAAGGACACACTAAGGGATGTAAAGGAGGATGAAAAGCTATCACTAAGAGCTTATTAGAGTCCTTGTGGATCAGCTCTTCAAATCATAAACTTGCCCAGAAACTGAGCTAGAGTAGCTGCCCTCTACTTTGTGTTTGATGGATTCAAACACAGTTCGATTCGGTACTCCCTTTGTTTATGAAATGAATAGCAAGAAACACAACAAACCAACAAGATACGCTCCCCAGCGGAGTCGCCAATTTGTTGGGGGGAAAAGTATCTAATGCAGAATGCCTCTATCCCACTCTGAAGGTGATAGTACTTCAGCAACAACTGAATGCAAAGCTATTCAAAGTTTCTTCTTTATGAGATGAGAGAGGGAAGAAAAGGATGATCTAATAACCGTTATCTTGCGCTAATAGTCGATCCAGTCTTCACTCCTTGATGCTTGCTCCTAGCTCTTTGCCCTTTCACCGGCCCAACTACACACAGATCCTATAAAAGCACAAGAAAAGGAAACTATAAGAAGCATACATCCATAATCGATTATAGGATTAGCATAAATCAAATATACAAACATCTATTCATCATAAAGACACATGCATATAGAAGAACCTCAAATACTTTATTGATAATAGAAGTAAAGTTCTGAGAGAGTTACAACCACAATGGGCCCAATCCAGCAACACCTCCCAGCTGAAAGAAATCTCCTCTTCACCTCCTTCAAGCAAAACACCCAATAGCTCTATACACAAACCAACAGCACTTCCTTACTTGCACAAAATTCCAGCCTCTCTAGACCTCATGAGAGAGCTCTATATATAGGAGATTTGGAGAAAGGATGAGTCAACTTGAGGCTGGCATAAAGCTGACTAGTGTCCTCTCCCACTTTAGTTAATCTTCAGTTCTTTAGTCCACTTGGAGAATCTTGCTTCCACTTGGAGATCAAGACCCTCTTACTCATCATAGAGCGAATTCCTTGAACCAAGTGTCAGTTTGGAAGCTTCCTGGGCAGTTGACACCTTGCAGAATGACTGTGCCACTTGGCCAATATCGCCCAGCGCAGGTAGCCTTCATTGATTTTGACCTTCAGCGCAGGTACAAGGAGGAGCAGTTGACATTCAGCGCAGATGCTCAGTGGAGCAGCTGACATGATCCAGAAATAGCCTGTTTTTGAGTGTTTTCAGGTGGAGAACTGATTTTCAGTGCTATGGTTTGCAGACCTTGTTCCTCTAAGGGTAAGAACAACATGTTTAGGGACTTTGGATCCCTCAGATTATTGACATTTCATGCTCCATGCTGTTAGGCACAAAAATGTCTATAACACTAATGCATCAACATCATAATTGTGGACATACCGGAAGCATATGGCTTACTGCTTAGCAGAGACTGGTCCAACAAGTTGAATGGGTACTTTGCCACATACTGGTAACACTTATGGCTTCTGTATGAGGGAAAAAGAAATCAGATCTAGGTGTTATCCAAGAGATACATGAAACATAACGTCACTTCCATCAATGGTGAGAACAAACTGTTGGATTTTGTAGAATTCATGTTCGACAACTGCCTCTTGGAAACACAACTGGGGTTTTATCTTGCACAACCAGCTCCAACCCCACCAGACATGCAATTGGTTCTCCTTCCTTACCCAACTGATGGAAATGAAACATGTACAGTACATTGTAACACTAGTAGCAGTAGTAGTAGTACTAGCACATCAAGCAGTTCGTGTACATACAAGTTGTGGACCATGTATTTTGATGGATCAAAGACACAGGATGGCTCTAGAGATGCGTGTGTCTTGATAGACCCAAAGCACATGAAACCCTTGATCTCAAGCTTCTTGGAGTTTGAGTGCATGAACAACACTGCTGAATATGAAGCACTCGTATTGGGCTTACACAAAGCCATTAGCCTCAATGTTACTGCACTAAAAGTGATAGGTGATTTAGAAATCATGGTACGACAAGTACATAACACCATACACTATTTGTCACCTCATCTCAAAATTTATCAACAAGAGGTATGGCGACTGATCTCTAACTTCCAAGATTTCAATATCATTGTTCTGCCAAGAATGCATAATGTAGCTTCTGATGCCTTAGCTGACGCAATTGCTAGGATGACACCGCTTAGGGATAGGTTTATTGTTGAAATTTTGTATAAGCCTTCTATCCCTGATAACATAACTAACTTATGTGTTTTTGACAATGATCAACATATACTACACTTCATGGCCAATGCTGATGTCTTCAAGGACGCAACGATTGACGAAGATGAGCACGAGCAGTCTCTGCAAGACATAGCTGATGAAAATAAAGGAAAACTTATCCCCAAGGGTGTGGTATCTTTCAAAAATATCTATGACTTGTAGAACCACTTTCAAGGGCCAAGGAACAAAAAAACCCACAGTTCCACCATGATGCATGAACAAATCAACTTGGGAACATAACAAGATCTAAAGGTCGTCAATCTCGGTACGTTTTTTCACACCGCAAGAGCGACAAGCCTTTGTCTGCTTGTTCAAGTAGTACTGGGACGTGTTCGCATGGACATACGATGATATGAAAACATATGACATGGGAATAATCCAACATGTGATTCTGATCAAAGAAGGTGTCAAGCCATTTTAACAGAAGCTAAGGAAAGTACATCTGTCACTTGAACCCTTCATACAGAAAGAACTGACTAAGTTGTTGGATGCACAGATCATTTACAGAGTTCATCATTCTACGTGGGTTTCTAACCTAGTTCCTATATGTAAGAAGTCCAAGGAGATATTCTTATGCGTTGATTTGCGAAACCTGAACCGCACCTCGGACAAAGATAACTACCTCACGCCGTCGATGGAACATATTTTACAAACAGTATCTGGAGCGGAAATTTTTCCTTTGCTTGATGGTATTTTGGGATACAACTAGGTTTTGGTAGCGGAACCTAATAGACTTGAAACTAACTTCTGTACCAATTAGGGAACGTTCACCTATAGAAGAATTCCATTTGGGCTTGTGAATGCAGGCATAACCTTTCAGCATGCCATGGACATTGCCTTTCATGGAATTATTGGATAGAGCATAGTGTTGTACCTTGATGACGTGACTGCCTTTTCCAAAAAACAGTCAGACCACATACGCCATCTAAAGAAGATATTCGAGTGATGTCGAAAATACGGGATATCCTTGAATCCCAAGAAGAGTGCATTTGTATTGTCTGAGGGGAACCTCCTCGGGAACATCATTTCTAGAAGTGGGATCAAGGTTGATCCGGACTGAGTTCGGACGATTACACAGATTCCCACCGAGTCAACAAGAAAGCCATGCAGTCCTTCTTGGGAAAGATCTGGAAGTTCATCTCGGATTATGCGCAGATAGTGAAACCTATGCAAGAGATGATCAAGAAGGATGCAGTCTATCACTAGGGTAAGAAGGAAAAGAATTCATTCACATGTATCAAGCAAGCTATAGCAGATGCGCCTACACTTTACAACTCATAATTTAACAAGGATTTCTTGCTATACACCTTTGCCTCTAACAATTTTATTTCTCCATTACTCACTCAGAAGGATGAGCTGAACGATGAATTTCCCATATCCTTCATGAGTGAAAGCATGCAGGGATCCGAACTCAACTACCCCGTCATCAAAAAACAAGCATACACAATATACAAGGTGGTGAAACAATTCAGACCCTACTTGCTGAAAAACCATTGTATAGTGTTTGTGCCACAACCAACAATCAGATCACTGCTTGTACAACAAGAGTTGGGTGAGAGATGTGTAAACTAGATGATAGGCTTGCAAGAGTATGATCTTGACATCAAGCTAGTTCACACTATCAAGGGTCATGGTCTCTGCAGACTCACAGCCGAGGCAGTCCATGCATAGGAGGAAGAAGAAGAGCTCGCTGGTTGGGAGAAAGAAATCAAGATGTACGATGTAGAGCGAGCACCACCCACTTCATACAAATCTTGGTATGAAGATGTGCACCAGTACCTTCAGCATAACTTCATACCCTCTCACTTCTCCATGAGACATAAGAGGGCACTTCGCCTCAAAGCATTACCTTATCAGTTGGTGCACGAAGTTCTTTAAGAAAAGCACATCAACAAAATTTTCCTCAGGTTCCTGGAGGCACATGATTCAGAGAAGCTCTTGCATGATCTGCATGATGGACCATCCAGGGGCCACTTCGTAGGAAACACCACCACGCACAAAGTCATGCGAACCGGTTTCTACTAGCCCACATTATTCAACGATACACATGCCTATGCTTGCAAGTGCCCGGTCTGTCAGCGATGCAGTGACAGAACACGAAGGTCAATAGCCCCGTTGCACCTTGTTGCAATGACTAAACCATTTCAACAATGGGGCTTAGACATAATTGGGGAAATCTTCCCACATTCATTAAAACGACACTGCTACATCTTGAAGACGAAATATTACTTCAAGCGGTTGAAAAAATTAGTACCACTTAAGCAAGTGAACGAACAGGGAGTCATCAACTTCCTCCAACAGAACATCATCTCATGATTTGGTGTTCCGATATCACTTGTTTTCGACAATGCAACTTACTTTTCATCTTTAAAGCTTTATGACGTTTAATTACAATATGGTATCATGCTTAAACACTCAGCTAACTACTACCTGTAGGGAAATGGTCCCGTTGAATCTACAAATAAAAATCTTATCTGCATTATCAAGAAGACCACTCTGAACATCGTAACTAGCACTCTGCTTTGACAAATTCCTTATGGGCTGACCGTGTAACACCCAAACCCTCTATGCACACTTCACCATAATTCTTGGTTTATGAGAAAGAAGCCATCCTTCCACCAAACATCTACTTGCCTGCTCTCCAATTGTCCCAAGAATCCCAAGGCAAGCCTTGTCTATTAGTTCAGCGTAGGATGGATACACTTCACAAGTTGTAGGAATAAATGATGAAAGAAAAATATAAATTCACACTCCTTCAGAACCGTATCAAGATATGGTTCAACAATAAGCCTGCAGGGAACGCTAACTTCGATGTGGGCGACTTAGTCTTGAAATGGGACAAGCCCCATGAAGACAGAGGCAAACATACGAAGTTCCAGTCCCTGTGGATTGGTCCATATATTGTTCAAGAAAAGCTTGGCCCACAGACATACCATCTGCAATCATTTGAAGGGAGGATTAACAAACTTCTTGTCAACAGGCAAGACTTAAAGCATTATTTCCAATAGCCTGGGGCCGCGCCCCACGCTATGTAGATAGTTTGTTTATTGCTTGTTGTCTTTTCACATTGCTTTGCTTTTTTTTCTTCATTTTGTTATGTTTGCTTAATATCATGCTATTTTTGGTTTTGTCAATAAGTGCTGCCCTCTACTGAGTTCCGGCTTTTGAATGAGTATGTGGCTGAGATCCAAAGAGTCTTGTGACACTGTAGCACTTGGCTAGTCCTGTTTCTGTCTTCTTTGTGCTTGGTTGTAACCTTCGTCCAATGAAGTCTTGACGGAAAATATGAGCTGTCTGCAAGGGAAGCTCTGGCCCAACCATGAACCTGTGTCCACACTGGAAAACCATGCCTATACTTAGTATTTTTCTCTTGTGTTCAAGCTCATCCAATTAGTAGAAATGGAGAAGGGAAAATATAAAAGATCAAAACTAAATCAGAAGTCTTACATGCTTCTCTGAAGGAACAACCTCTTCTACTCTCAATAATTCGGGATCCCTCTTCTGCCCCAAAAAATAAATAATTGCCTACGCACAATCCTCTTTTCAAAAATAAAAAGAAGAGAAAGGCTTCCTGTGCAAAGAGGTGAAGCACGCAACTATACTAGGGTATTGACCAGGCTAGCTGGTAGTGGAGCAATGCGTGTGTTCCTACATGATTCTGCCGAGGTACTGTCCAGGCTTGCTGGCAACAGAGAAACACTAGAGATGAAAAATTATACTCTGAAAATTTTAAACTCGCAAACCAAACTACCCTTCTCGATTTTGAAACACTGTGATCAAGCTGAAACTTTTGTTGTGTTTGACTGAGTTGGAGAAAGGTGAACCATGTCTGTCCATGGGTAAAGTGGGGAAACCGAAGTAACCCGCATGACGATTCAATACTCCCTGATAGATCAAGGCCTTGTGCTGTCAATGAACCAAAACAAAGAAGTTGGTATTCAACCAGTTTGTCGCCAAGTGTTGTAGTGGCTACAACACCCTACAAAATTTTGGCCTGCATCCAATTTCAAAGCTTTCCTTGGTTTTTTCCTTGATGATTGCAAACACTCATGCTCATCCCATGAGCTCATGTCTAGTCTTTACACCCTATTTACTTGACCATTCACCGATCGTCTTTTAGAATGTTGATTTCAATGTTATCCTTGTGGTCTTGTTCTAGTTATGTTCAAGGTCTGTCTTTGTCTGTACAAGTTGTGTTCACTATGTAAGCATATGTCGCACTCACACATGAAGTTGTATGCATTGTTGCGCAAATGTCGTCACGGTCGTTTAATGATCTATCTCAAGTGCCGCACTTGTCACTCGCACCATTTAGTGAGTCACACTGAGCATATGTTGTCTTGTTGGTTCGAGGTGTCTTGTCGTCGAGTCATGTTGAGTGTGTGTTCGTAAGGTCATGTATACACAAGTTCATTCACTCACACACTTAACCATTTTGCTAAATATTTTTCGACCGAAACACTCTACATTAGCTAGACCTTCACTGAGCTACACTGCACAATCTCAGCCCTCAGCGACTAAGCACCATTGCCCATAATTGTGCAGAGCTTGAGGCTGCCTCTTAAGCAGTCTGCACTGCGCAATCCTAAAATCAACCTAGATGACTGCCACCCAGAATAACCCAAAATTTGCCCAATAATTTATCTCAATTTGTGCTTTCTGCAAGCCTATCCATCAACATCATGTTTAATTAACTAGATAATTTGACTGGGCAGTGACCCCGGGCTTCACTCCCAAAAATTGCGTAGAAGCTGCCAGCTTGCTTGCTTGCACTGCATGAAGAAATTGTGTAGACAAGAGGGACAGGAAACCACTGCCTGTCACTACACTGTCTCTGGAAATTGTGCAATTTTGTCAATTAGCCCCCTTGACAGCCTGCTTGCCACTCCTCCTGAAAATTACGCAATTTTCTTGGACAATCCACTTGCTGCCTGACACCCCACTTAGCTCAGAAATTGTGAAAACATGTCTTGCATGATTTCCTCTTAGATCTGTGCAGTTTTGTCCAGTAAGCTCCCGTAGCACACTCCTGGCCTCCTCTAGAAATATGCGTAGTTTTCACTGCTAGTGCCTCCTGTTGCCCGCATTGCCTTCCCCAAAAAAATTTCATAGTTCTTCCTCCCAACTGAGCCAGATCCTGAAAATGTCACTACTATCTCAAACTACTCAACCCAACCGCTCAGTGACCTCTGCGAAGTTTTTCCCGAAAATGCACCAGAGCCTTGCATCCCGACCTGAAATGTGCTCTGCGCAGTTTCAGAGCCTTGTCCTCTCTCCTAGTCACCTGCACCTGAAAGAGAAAGATGATGCATCATGGTAGACTAGGGGATTTTTGGATTTGATTTCATCTTGTCATGAGTGATTGCAGATACAGGTACATGGTTGAGACATGGCATGATGATGAATAAGGAGTGCATGCTAAGAGACTTGTTCGCGAATGAATAAACACATGAAGCATGCCAAGTACCATCGAAGGGGATACATGCACGTGCAACATCAAGCGAACACCAAGACCATCAAAGGCTCTGCATACCTTGTCATGCAGAGGTGAAGCTATGATACATCAAGAGCACACTCATTGTTCAGTAGCACTGCAACTCGACATGGATACCATCATAAACATGAACATACCAGCATTGTCACGTCGAGTCATGTCATGAGTTGTCTCGACCACATCACTATTGTGGTCCATACTGCTGTAATCAATATAATGTAATGTGGAAGTCCAAGAGACCCACATACAAAGTTGAAGAGTCATGTAAGTCAAACAGTCACGAGGGAAGTCGAAGAGTCAGAAGGGTGAAGTTCACCCTTGGCTATAAATAACCCTCATTTGTACATGAAAAATACTTTTCACCTTGAGAGTCCGTAGTATTTTCTTTGATGAGCGAGCAGTGGCTCTAACGCCTACTATCGGGGTTAGTGATGTTGTTGGAAATACTGAGATGGGCGGGGGGGGTGAATCAGTATTCCTTTCAATTAGTATTATTATTGATCTTTCAAATCATTAGTTAATCTTCAATTATTATCAGTGTTTGTACAATGATAGTAGTAAACAAAAGGAACACAAATGCACATAGTTTTTAATGTGGAAACCCCCTCCGGGACAAAAACCACCTGAAAAATTTTCTAATAATTATTTAATCTTCAACTCCAATTGAAAAGAAAGCTCCAACTTCATAGAATCTAGAAAATCATTCTTCTCCAGCTCCCACTGGATGGACGCTCCAACACCCGAGATTTTTCAGTAGTCAACTAAACGGATGCCCCAACACCCAATGAGCTACAATTCACCTTAGCACCACCCTACCACCCTGAATTTTTCACAGGCTTGAACTTGTTGGTGACTTCATGCACCAGCCTAGCACCACCCTACCACCCTATATAAGAATAAAAGGAGAATGGACTCCCGTACCAGGGAAAATGGTCCACTTTACAATGATATAGAATGATTTAGAAGAAGAAGACACACTAGACCATAACCCCAACTACGACACAACCACCTAATGATGATCTTAGACCTCTCGACATTGCCTCTTTAACTCTTAGCATATAGACACTTGTACAACTTTTACAATGATGCTTTTACAATGACTATATGTAGTGCTACCCACTTGAAGACTTCATGTGGTGAACTTCTTGGTTTTGTTCTGCACCTTGATTGTTTCTCTTGTCATGCTACCCTTTATCACTCTTCAGAACATTAGATTATGCATTGAGTCTTCTCTTGATGAATATATAATACCTGCAAAAAGTCTTCAAGGAAATACCTATGACATGATAATAGCAAAACTTACCTCATCCTGTAGAGCATATGTCAGTGCTAAACCAAAACAACAAACTAGAATACAAAGAACCTAATGCAATTAAGAGATGAACATGCATATATAGAAGATACTTACCTGGATCTTACCTCTTCTGCATCATTTTGTTTCACCTTTCTCTTTGCTGCCCTAGAAAGTCTGGTCCTTTGCACCCCTTGACAACACTTGATCTAGTTTTTTTTCTTGCCTTCTAGTAGCATGATATTGAATATGATGTATCTCTGTGATTTTAGATCCCCAATATGTGATCTTCAGTCCTCTAGTAGCCTTCGGAGCCTTCTTTCCAATGCCACAGGTCCGACCTAATTTGGATTCTTCAAGGAAAAGTTATGCCCAATCCCTCACAATGACCTAATTATGGACTAGTTCAGTAGAGCGAACTTGTATGGCATGCCATGTGTCACTTTTTCCTCCTTTGTCTCTGAAATTGATGTACAAAAAACTAAAGTCCATGCACTATCCGCCACTTTTTATAGACTTCCAATCCACTTCTTAGAGAGAGAGTTATGACGATTTTTCCAATGTCACCTCTTTGAGATGAAATTCGGGAGCCTTCAAAAACCCTAACTTCCACAGATCATATCTTCGTAAATATAGCGAACCAAGATCAGAAATTCAGTCACCACTTCACAAAAATAAAGTTATAGCGAAAATTCCACAATCACTACTTTTGGAGGATATATGAGATTGCTTTTTATAAAGTTGAGAGGGGCTTCTATAGAGAATGTTGGAGGGATTTTAGGAGCTTAAAAAAATATTAATTATTAACTATTCAATGACCAAAATCAATGATAAATGCCATGTTACAACCCCATGGGGTTTTAGCCCACTAATTGGGGTTACTAACTTCAATCTTGAATAACTTACAAACTGTTAGGAATTACAAGGAGAGCTATATACCGATAGAAAGATATTTTTGAGTAGAGTATTCCTATAATGGTTATGAGATGAGAACCCATGAATGATGATGTCCCATGTGCCATGGAAGTTCAGGGTCATCCTTGGTGCTGCTTGGGTTGACATCAATGACAACCTCAGATCATCTTTAGATCAATAATCTCCCCATTTGGAATTGATGGCAACACAAGTACTCCCCCTACGATCAGGGCACCTCTTCCTACTGCCTTCTCTCCCCTTTGACATTAATCGCAAAGGGTAACTCCCCCTGACACACAACCATCCTGCGAACCTGTACACACTTCCACTCCCCCTTTATTTTTTGAATAAGGAAAATCTAATTAGAACTTGGGAGAATCCCAAGCTTCTGGCAAAGACATTTAAATGCTTCACGAGGTAAAGGTTTAGTGAAGATATCAACGGTTTGTTATTTTGCACCAACATATTCAAGTTTGATATTCTTTTTAGCGACTTGTTCTCCAAAAAAATGATATTTGATCGGAATGTGTTTTGTTTTTGAATGCATGACAAGATTCTTGGAGACGTTGATGGCACTAGTGTTATCACAGAAGATGGGAATAGGCTCACTGAATTGTACTTGAAGATCTTGCAAAGTTTATTTCATCCAAAGGACTTGAGTACAACAAGCTGCTGCTGCAATGTATTCCACTTCCATTGTAGATAATGAGATTGAGGTTTTCTTTTTGCTCAACCATGATACAAGACAACCACCTAGATAGAATGTTGCTCCACTAGTACTCTTACGATCATCAATGCTTCCTACCCAATCTGCATTTGTAAAGGCTTGAATAATGAGATTTTTTCCCTTGGGATACCACAAGCCATATTCTGTTGTGCCCTTTAGATATCTAATAATTCTTTTGATGACAATAATATGTGATTCTTTTGGTGCTGCTTGGAATCTTGCTACTTGTCCAACTGCTTGCATAACATCTGGTCGGGAGGCTATTACATATAGAATACTACCAATCATATGTTTGTACAACCTCTGATACACATCCTTAGATGAGTCATCTATGCTCAATTTGCAACCTGTTACCATTGGAGTAAGGATGGGTTTGCAGTCTTCCATTTCAAATTTCTCGAGCATTTCCTTTATGTACTTGGCTTGACATATAAATATTCCTTTCTCTTGCTGAGATATTTGAAGCCCTAAGAAGTATGTCAACTCACCAAGTAAAGACATCTCGAACTCACTTGGCATCTTTGTAGCAAAGTTCTTACTTAGTCGATCATCATTGCTACCAAAGAATATATCATTCACATATACCTCAACGATTGTTAAATTATATTTATCTATTTGTACGTAAATATTGCTCTGGGAGCCTACTCGAGACCATACAAAGCCTTCTTTAACCTACAAACATAGTCTTCTTTTTCTGATAGTAAAAAACCTTCAGGTTGTTCGATGTAAACTTCTTCTTCTAATTCGCCATTCAGAAATGCTGACCTAACATCCATTTGGTAGACTTTTATTTTTCTTGAACATGCATAGGCGAGAAATATCCATAAGGCTTCCATTCTAGCAACTGGTGAAAATGTTTCTTTAAAACTAATTCCTTCAACCTGTGCATATCCTTTGTAGACTAATCTTGCCTTGTTCCTGGTAACATGTAATCCTTCAACTATTTTTCTCCCCCTCAACCTTTAATGAAACTGTTAGCCTCTTGCTGCAACAGGTTAATCATCTTTCATGATCAACATTTTTACATGCCAAATATGTCATACTATCCATGCTGAAATGCTCCATATTTGCTATAGATGGCCAAAGAAGTGTCCATAAGAGTATGGTAGTCTAAGTGCCACTGCTGTGTTCCAATTTTGATAAGCAATCCATTTTTCGGTTTAAGGCAGTATTTCAGTTGGAGGTACTCAGGCTGGAGTTCACTAACATCTCTCTTTTTCTCATCACCATTATTATATAACTCCCTTGTCATGCGGAAAGAGTCAATTTTGCGGACAAAACCGACCTCCCTAGAAGCTAAGGCTTTCTAGTGACAAACAAGACAATTAAACACTACCTTTCCCTAAATATGCATTTAAACTACAAGTAATCAGGTGTTTATAACATACCTTTAGTCCAACGCTTTGTAGTAGTCTAGCCTCGTCGATCCGGATGAGCTCCTCCTTCTCTTCGAAACCTGCATTCACTAACAAGCAAAAGATTACATAGCACCTGAATAACTCATAAAATAAAACATATTCATCAGACAAACCAAGGAGTATATGAAACAAATCATGTATAACAATCTGTTGAGAAAAATGAGCTTAATTGTATTAAGTGGAAACAAAAGAAACCATTACAACCTGAGCCTTGGTGTTGTGCAGGTCCCTCCTAGGGTCCAGCAAGAGTTCTCCTTTACTTTGATCAGCTCACCCACTTCCAAATGAAGCTAAGAAAGGATGGGAATCTCTCCTCTCAAGCTCTATAAGGGAGTCCTAATTCCAGCAGCATCTACCCTTAGGAATGTTCAGCTTTCAACCTATCCTCCCTTTGGCCCAATGCCTGTATTTATAGTGCTTTAGAGGAAGTTAATCAGGTCCACCATCAATGGGATAAGCCCCTCTTTGAATGGGATAAGTTCCTCTTTCATAGGGATACATGAGCCATCTGGAGGCGCTCAATACACGTCAAACAAACTTCTAGAATGCTCTAGAAATGACAACAAGTAACTTTTTTGAAGTGAAACTTGCGCCTTTTGACCTTTACAGGAGTACGCACCCACCCCTTTACAGACAGAGCGTACAAGTACGCAGGTATTGTGAACTTGAGGTGCGTACACGCAGGTAAGGCTAAGAGAAACTGCGTACCCAGAGTTATATAGATTTTTAAAGACTTTCTCTCTTTCTTGGAGTTTGACATGAAGAGCAGAGGTATAAGACTTGCCAAGGAGGACAGTATGACAGTTGATGGAGCCATACTAACTGCAAGTAGTCATGGTGACAAATTTTAGTGTAACAGATTTCCCCCTAAAGTGCGAAGCCTGTAGTAGATTAGGGTTTCATATCATCTAGGAAGGGTGAAGTACTTTATCATTTCAAGGATTATCTTATGGAGAGCCCAGTCGGAACCTGCAAATATTCAACACAAAATACATATATAAGATCATATCATCGCTGAGGTAGGCATTCCCATACTCAGATTGAAAACTTTAACTAACAAACTAACTACTGCTCTGATATAGGAATGATTTCGCAACACATCATAATCATAGACTCTTGTAGACACAGTATGGACGCAGCCATCTGTTTATGATTAGTCTACTGTACAATGAATACAAAACTCCTCGCAGCCTGGATGGTGGAAACTAGATCCAGGGCCTTCATTTCTACTTCCTGAAAAGGTACGATTCTATCCATGCAAATAAATGAGTTGATGTCGAACATGGTAGAAACCACTTGATTACCAGTCGATGATGTAAAATGTTAACGAGTGTGAGAGAGACCACCAGTGATGTCAATGGTTCTCAAAGTACCCAGTACAATCCATGAAATGTGAATGAATGAGTTGACGTCGAACATTTCACGGAATCCTTCGATCGAAAGTCAATGATGTAAACCGTCGTCAAAGGCAAGAAACCTGCCATTGATGCATGCAGATTTCAAGGTACTGACGATTTCTAGGTCATCTTTCTAGATAATGTGCTGATGTCGATAGAAAGCGACCCGTTGCAGGCAAGCCCACAATACGAAATCATAGATCAAGTTGAAGAAATGTAGCTGTAAGGACTGACTCAGGGATGGTCGAGATGGATGATGGGTATTTTGCAGATGAATGGTTTATTTGCAGTGACCTCTTGAACACATAACGACACAACAGATGGCTTGGTGACATTTGACCCAAAGTTAATACCCGGCTGAAGACTTTCAATGTGGTTCAATCAACTGTGAGGCAAAGGATTTCCCAACCCAGGTGAATGAAAAGTGTCATGTTCAAGAGTGGTGATAAGGCTTCTTCTGAGACAAAGGATAACAAATAGGCTCATTTTCCTCTCTTTTCCCCCACCATTGCTGGCAAGTACCTCTTTATTTTTTACAAGCTTGAGGAGGATAAGATATGCTTGATTATAAGCTCATCCTTCGGATGAGTCCAACTTAGTTTAGATTCGAACCCTAAGAAGGAGTGGTCCGTTCCTGTTTGTAATCGAACAGGTCCTTTACTGTGAAATTTTAACGAGTCCAGTATAGGAGAAACTCGGCGTTTTTCAATTTTAGAGAGTCTGAAAAAACTTAAGAAGATTCCAGGGTTGAACTTTTTCGTAAATTTGTGTCTCCCAAGCCCGAAAAAGTATAAAATAATACTTGAGAGAACCGCTTGATCTTGCGACCAAGGAGTACTTTCATGATTAGTGCCTTTGACCTAAAAAGTAAAAAGCGATCAAGGACACGTCGTTTTATTTCCAGTATCGAATTTGAAACGACAAAAATCCGGAAATCTTTTCATGTTTTTACGGTCAGAAAAGGGCTATAAGGGGATCGTCTTTTAATTCCGTTTTAACGAGTGTAAAAGAAACGCTCGACAATCTTTTCATGTTTTAGGAGTCAGAAAAGGGCTTAAAAGATGACTCTGATGTTTTTGTTTGTGAAAAATGACAATTTTCCCTGAAAATCCTTTATCCTGCACAAAAACCAACACATTACTCATACCTGTTTAAAGATAGATAAAAATACTTTGAAAAATACCTTTTCACGGTGGAAAATAAACAAATTTAACATTTATTTACTCAAAAAACCTATAAAAAGGGCTTTTACCATTTTACTGTTGAGGAGAGAAAAAGGGCTTTTGGCAAGAAACTTCCCGTGGATATTGCGGAGAATCCGACCGTCGAAACCGAACGTCGTCTCATCAGGTATTCTACAACATCCTCCCTTGCATTTCCATCCGTTTAGAATTTGTTTTTAAGCTTTAGTTTCATTTTTTGGAGGCCTTGGGGTTTCAAGGTCCGCTTTTCGGGGTACGCAGGTGCTCCACTGGTGACCTGCGTACCCCGACATTTTCTCAGTTGGGAAAATGTCGGGCGTACGCAGCTTGCCTTAAGAGAACCTGCGTACACACGCTCTGTCTCTAAAGGCGGGCTGCGTACACCGCGGAGAGGATTTTCAAACCCCCATTTCTCCAAAATGAACCAAAAAAATTTAATTTTATGGACTCTAACAGATGTTTTATGGTGTGTAGATTGCCCACCATGCTTGATTGGCACGAGAGAGAACACGAAGATGTTGATTTGGCCACCATTAATCACCAACCTTCCATTGATGCTTTGAAGGCATGCGGTCTTTACAAATACTGGGCCATACCTGGCATGAGGGCCCAGGTGCGCTTTCTAGAGTGGCTGGTTGAAAGGTGGAACGTTCAGGATCAGTGCTTTTACATTGGAGGGCACCAGCTCGAGATAGAGCCCTCAGATATTTACTTTCTCACTGGTTTGCCCAAGAGGGGCGAACAATTGACTCTGTCCGGGACTAGGTCGGGTGGCCAGTCCATCGCTAGTCTCCGTCTAGAGTGGTGTAATAATCAAAACCAAGATAAGGGGATAGAGATTAAAAAGATATCCCGACCTGAACTTATGGTAATTTCCTTTACAGTTACCAGACTTTGTGGAGCTGCCGCTTTGCACATTGCCACTGGATCCCAGATGCGGATGGCGATTGATTGCTATCGGGGCACCATTTTCAACTGGTGCGATGCTGTGTTGGCCAACTTAAAGGGCCAACTGACTAGGACCAAAAACGGACAGCTGAAGACTTTTGGTTATGGGCCTTTAGTTGTGAGTTTTGCCCTAGAGAGGGTTCCGATGCTGATCCCACAGCAGCTCACTGTTGAGGTTGGGCCTCCCCGAGAGCCTAAGTTGACGCGATGGGTTGCGGTTATGGCCCGTCATCCTGACGAGGGCACGGAGGTTGTCCGATTTAGACCGGAGTATTTTCACTGGTTGGAGAACCAGATCTTCTCGATACAGGATTTTCCTTATGCCGGAGTTGATTTTCGTGGAGATCCGGACATGGTTCTTCCACCGGGAGAACAATGGGACGACACAGGTACTTCATTTTTCACAAGTTTTTAAATTATCTACTTTTTTGTTTTTATATCGTCTCAAAACTGACAGTAATAATTTTCAAAATGCAGATGTAGGCCCACACCGTCCAGCCAATCTCCGGCCTTTGGAGAGGAGACTACCAGTTGCACCGGCACCGGCCCCACAGGACGCGGCCGCAGAGACCTTAGTTGAGTTGGAACAAGACCTAGAGCGTCTTACGGCAGACATACCAGAGACTACTATAGACGATATTCCTATCAGGCTTCAGCGCTATGTAGTCACAGTCCCAGGACCTTTTAGAAGGTTCTTATGTAGGGTAGCCCGTGCAGTGGTGTCGTATAGAGAGCATCACCAGTGATTGGATGGTCGCTTTTGTAGACACATGTGACATTTTGGTTTTTTGTACTTATCATTTTTGCCGATCATAAGGTGTTTTTCAACCTATGATCAAAGACGATGTATTTTTTGACACACTCCTATATATATATATAAATATATCATTATTACCGGCTTATATTGTTAAACATGTGTGATGAAATGTTTTTAAATTTACATGTATGATTATCGCAAATGTCTGTCTAACATTCGAGAAGCAATTGCATCTGCTAATGTATTTAAAGACCTTGGAATATGCTGATATTCAATGTAATCAAATTCACGTTCCAAGAGACGCACTCTCAAAAATAACCTTAATAACACTGGATTTCTAATGGCATACACTCTATTAAGTTGTAATACAACGAGTTCAGAATCTAACCTTACTATCAAACTCCGAATCCCAAATGAAATAGATTCAGACAATAACTCAATCACTGCACTGTATTCTGCAATGTTGTTTGTTGTTTGACCGAGGCTCACCCCATGCATAGAAACTAACTCGTCAGAGGGCGAATAGATAACCCAATCTGCGGAAGAGATATTCTGTGTACTACGACAAGCACCATCAGCGAATCCGATGTATGTTTGGAGAGGCATCGACATCTGCAAACATCAAGCGTAAAACCAAGATAAGCAGAATAACGACGAAAAACACACTTTCTAAGCTAAGAACATTGTCTATACTAACAAACACACTAGCTAGAAAGAAAAACCTAACTAAAATCTCCATACCCATCATTTAAGCATAATACCTTTTTAGGTAAAGTCCATTTCTGGGTTTACCCAAAGAGTCCCCGTCAAAATCTACCAGCTCATAGGCCCCTTTTGCTAGCTTTCGCTTGACAATGTAGGGCCCATGCCACATAGGAACGAATTTTCCAGCACCTAATTTATCGTTAGCTTGATCATATAATAGCACTAGGTCTCCTTCCGAAAAATTTCGAGGGGTCACATTTCGATCATACTGAGCTTTCATTCGTTTTGCGTGAGTCTCGATTGCCAATGCAGCGTCACGTCCAGTCTCATCTAATTGAGCTAAGTATAATAAATGCTTCTCCTCTTTGGAAGTAGCTGGAAGTAATTCGACAGCCATTTGAAGTGACGAGATTTCGCATTCAATGGGCAGCACAACTTCCAAACCATAAACTAGTTGGAAAGGAGTGAACCTTGTTCATGTTTTCACTGAGGTTCGGTATGCCCAAAGTGCGGAAAATAACATGTTGTGCCAATTCGACCGATGAATACCAATGATTCGTCGGATCATGATAACTAAAACTTTGTTGATGGACTCAACCAGACCATTCGCTTGTGGATAATAAGGAGTTGAGCTATCGTGACGCAAACCAAGCTGGCCTATAAGTTCTGTCATCATAACGTTTCGAAAATGGTGCCCATGGTCAGTGATTATCACTTGTGGGACACCAAATCTAGCAATAATGCGATTGAATACGAAAATTGCAGCTGTCTTGCCGTCTGCCTCGAATGTAGGCATCGCCTCGGCCCACTTAGTAAAATAATCAACTGCAAGGATGATATACGCATGCCCCCCGGCCGAGTGAGGGTTACATGTAATAAAATCGATACCCCATTTGGCAAAAGGACCAACGGCAATTATAGGGTGGAGAGGAGCAGGTGGTGCGTGCATCTTGTGATCAAACACTTGACAGTTGTGGCATTTCCGGACCGCAATAATACAGTCTTTAAACAAGGACGGCCAGAAGTAGCCAGCGCGCAATATCTTTTGGGCTGTGGCATACCCAGACATATGACCGCCACATGCTCCAGAGTGACAGTCATTCAAAACCCTTTCAGCTTCCTCGTGAGTTAAGCAACGGCGAAAAACCAAGTCCGCCCCACGGCGATAAAGAGTATCTCCAATAATTTTGTACTGTTGGGACTGGAATCGAATTTTCCGACGTTCCGACTTTGAAACTTCGGGCCGAAAGGATTGGGTCTGGAGATAGACGATTATATCCCCATACCACGGATCTAAAGTGCTGATGAGAAACAAAGATTCATCCGCAATGGGTTCCTCTGCCACAGTTTCCATGTCAGCATGCGGGAAGTCACACATTAACTCGGCAAAAACTAAAGATTTCTTAGACTTAGATTTTTCAAATTCCAAGTCGAACTCCTGCAGGATAACAATCCATTTGGAGTACTTTCCCCCTAGCAATTGTTTAGTTAAAATGTAGATCATAGGGTTGCAATCCGAAATAACTGTAGTTTTACGGAGTAGAATGTAGTGACGAAAACGTTGGACAGCTTGAACGGCTGCCAATGCCAATTTCTCCACATGTGAATATTTGAGCTCAGTTGGGTTTAAGGTCCGACTAAGGTAATATATCACATGTTCCGTTCCGAATTCATCTTCCTGTACTAAGACCATTCCAATGGTGGAATGAGCGGCGGCGAGGTACAAAAAGTAATCCTGGTTGTTGTTGGGAGGATGCAGCAACGGTGCATGGGTTAACGCGTGCTTGAGTGCATCAAAAGATTTCTGAGCTATCTCATCCCAAGTGAATTGAGCGTTCTGTTTCAACAACCGGGTAAAACCCTTGGTAATCTCGGCGTAGTTAGGAATGGATCAACGTAAAAAGTTTGCTTTCCCCTGCAAACTTTGGAGTTGGCGAAGACTCAAAGGAGGAGGCAATTTGATGATAGCTTCTACCTTCGAGGGATCGACGCGGATGCCGGCTTTTGAAACTACAAATCCCAGAAATCGTCCCACTTCTATACAGAAGACACATTTGTGTGGGTTCAACCGAATCCGACAATGCCTACACCTCATGAAGATTGCTTGTAAATGGACGAGGTGATCAGCTCGATGTAAGGAGTGAGCGGGCAAATCATTGAGATGCGGTTGCACAATGTGTTTGATGTCATGAAACGCATAAGACATCGCCCTTTGAAAAGTGGCTCCGGCATTCTTCGTCCCAAAAGGTAATTTGCAATAAGAAAATGTCCCCCATGGACAAATGAAAGCCGTTTTTGGTTGATTGGCAGGTAGAATATTGATTTGATTGTAACCGGAAAAACCGTCCATAAAGGAAAATATTTCACTGCCGGCACAATCATCAATTATTTGATCGATATAGGGTGTTGGGTAGTTGTCCTTGGGACAAGCACGATTAATATCCCTATAGTCGATACATATTCTTATTGTTCCCTGTTTTTTGTTAACTGGAACAATATTCGATACCCAATCCGTTAACGGGATCGGATAAATGAAACCTGCTTTCAACAGCTTCTCAACTTCTGCTTTAATTGCAGTCGCTTTTCGTGGGTGAATCTGACGCAAACGTTGCCGGACGGGTTTAGCGTCCGGGTAAGTCTTGATCTCATGGACAACAATCGCGGGATCAATTCCTGGCATTTCCTCATAGGACCAGGCAAACACGTCGTGGAATTCTTGAAATAGGGCCTTGTATGTCTGAATTTCGTCATCTGAACACGAGGCACCTATATGAATGTGCTCAACAATTCCGGGCTTGACTGAAATGTCAATGGGAATAGTGCGAGAAATGTTTCCCAAATTCAGCTCTGAATCAGGATGTTTCATTGGACTCTAAGCTTCTTTGACATATTCAGCTGTAAAGATTGATGAGAAATCGTTTTCAAAACGATCATCCTCAGGTAAAAACGAAGATCTATGATGGAGATCTTCCCATGGTAAATCGTCTACGCACAGGACTTCACAAAGTTGTTCGTCAGATGACACAACTTCGGGAAACGCTATTAATTCCGAGGTTGACCTGAAAAGTGATTTCTCACGGACCACATTCATTTGGTCGATTTTGGTTGAACTCGGGTCGGTAAAAGACTGCACGGCTTCATAGGCAATTTCATATGGACTCAAAGGCATCGCACCACCAAATGAGTCTATCTCAGATTCAGAAGGAACGATCCAAGGATCGTCATAAACAATGGTGTCTGAAGTAATCATATGAATAGATGCAAATGAAGATACGGCGTTGATTGGAGGAAAAGGAAAAGTTCCCAGTAAACCGGCATCTTTAACTAATCCTACTCCAACATCCTTATAAGGAATAGTCATTTTACCGACATGCTGGATACTCTCTGAAGAGGCTGGGTCGGATGAAAAGTAAGCCAGTTGGTCTATGGTTACGATCTTGCCATTATGTGGAAACTTTATTACTCTGAAGACCGATGAAACGACCGTTGTCATAGCGTAATACCAACTTCAACCCAAGAGAAGGTTGTAGTCTAGAGGGGCATCAACCACCTCCACATCTAGACTAACGGTTTTTCCCTCAACCCCTATAGGAAAATCCTATAGAATGCCAAACGGATGAAACCCACGGCCATCAAAGGCCTTAAGAATTGTCAGGGATTGATTTAGTGAAGGAGAACCAAGTGATCTCCAGCACTTTATCGACATAATACACATGGAAGCTCCCTCATCAATTACAGTCCGATGAATAGGCCTATTTTTGACTATCACTGGAATCTGGAAAGCCATCTGATGAGGCAAACGCGGTGTACTATTTTCTAGATCAAAGATTATTAGGTTCGGGTCCTGAATATCAACAGCTCCTATAGCTGACAAAAGTAATTTTCGTTGTGCTGGGCATGATTGCAGCACTTCCAAAGCCGACATTGCTGAGGGTGAAACAGCTAAATCCTCAACAATGTTGTAATTCTAGGCCGCTCTCGCATGTGGATTGAAAGCAGACCTTCGAAGTACACCCCTGGCGGGCGGTTTGATTACTAAGTCCGGGTTAGGCTTCTCGATCTGTAGTGGATCGGAACCGGGAGCTGAGGTTGATGGATTAGAATGATAAGATTCTGCTTCTTTCGATCCATCAATAGGACTTTTACTACCATAATCTTGCGATCGAATCGCAATCCTTACATGAGACATCATTAATATGGGTTCTTCACTGGCACTCGAGGAAGAACCTATCATCTTACTCTCCTGCTTTGGAAATGGATCTTTCAAAACAGCACGAGTTGGGGAACCCTTGACGATTTTCACAACCTCGACCCGATGAGGGCAATCTCTTGTAAAATGATCCTCTTCACAAATAAGACAAGGATATCGAGGTTTGCGCTTTTCGTCATTGGTTTCCGACTTTTCTGTTTTCTCCTTTGGAGTCTTGTCTGCTTTATTCTTCTTCTTACCTTTCTTCTTCCCACTGTTTTTTTATTTAGCCGTAGATGACTCTACAGCGTGAATATCAGCGGAAACTTCAGCAGAAGATTCTCCTGTCGGGGAGTCTGGTAAGGTTATAATAGGAGAAGAATTCTTTGAAGATTTCTTCTTGCTTTTAGTATTCACTGTACCAATCATGCCATCAGCAGCATGTGACCCCGAAGGAACAGCAGCAATTTGATTCGACTTAGGAAGATCTGGGATCTTTTCGTGTAACGTACCTGACTGAGTATAAACTAAGTCAAGGTACTGTGCTTGAGCAATCACTTGCTCCTCAGTAACTACTCCGGCCTTAGCTACGTCTTCAGTAATCTTCGGTAATAATTATTTAACAAACCATTCAGCTAAGATTTGGTCCGGGATAAAAACTTTCACTAATCGCCTTCGACGTCTCCATTCATGTATGTGATCGGAAATATAAGTGGACGTCGACTGTTTTAATGAAGTTAGTAACTCTGTGCCATTATCATATCTGACCGGCAACTGAAAATGAGTTAAGAACGAGGTAGCTAACTGGCTAAAATTATAAAAAGAGGCCCGTGGTAACTCAATGTACCACTTGGCCGCGAGACCAATGAGAGTACGCTGGAAAAGACGTAAGCGGATCGAATCATCCGAGATGGAATTAGAGGCACACCAGAGGTGGTAAGTCATCACATGATTCGACGGGTCCTCTCCAGACTTACCCTCGAACTTGGGAATGTCACTGGGCAACTTATTCAGCATTGGCGGCCAAAACGGAAGATAATTGATCGGATCGTTCGTTAGGCGCGTCAAGTCTGGTAAATCCAAAGTTGCGATAAACGGTAATTGCCGATTAGGATCCCTAAAACTCTGGGTCACAAGACCAGTCCCAGGAGGAGGATATCCAGGATAACTTGGAATAGGAATCGCATTCGGGATATTGTATCCTCCTAGAAAACCAGGATTAACCGGACCGTACTGGGGTTGTTGAGGTTGTTGATAAGTGTACCCAGGATACGGTTGATACTGGTAAACTGGCTATTGGACAGCAGGCCCATATTGGTACTGTCCCTGGTAGGGTTAATAAGTGAATTGTGGTTGACTAGTGACAACCGTACTTAAACCAGGCTGTCCTACAGGCATCTGAACCGTAGTTTGAATCGTGGATCCAGAAAATGGTAAAGATGTCTGAGGAGTAGTTGCAGAGACAGTAGAAACCGGAGCTGTCGATACTCCAGAAGTAAGTGCGGTAGATTGAACAGATGTTGCAGTAGTCGCAGCAATCGTTTGAGATGGAGTACTAGGCGCAATGGGCGACTGACTAACTATCGAAGGTACAGAAGTTTGAACATTATACTGGACTGGTTGCTGGGGTGGACCAGAAACTAAAGGTTGTCCAGTTTGAGATGACAACTGTACGCTTGGCTGCAACACCTGTTGAACTTGCGATGGATCCCACACTATGTTCATTCCGGGGTATTGACCCATGACAGGTTGACGATATTGAGATCCATAACCGGATTGAGGGTAGGATTGATAATTGAAAGGTACATTTCCCGTACCTTGAACATAAGATTGACCTTCGGGTGGTTGATAACCTTGACTCGAGTACTGACCTTGGGGTAGATACCCTTGAGGTAAGTACTGATACTGGGGTTGACCTTGAGGCATAAATTGATACTGAGGTTGACCTTGGGGTACATATTGAGGCTGGGGTTGACCTTGAGGAATGTACGCACTTTGTCATGCGGAAAGAGTCAATTTTGCGGACAAAACCGACCTCCCTAGAAGCTAAGGCTTTCTAGTGACAAACAAGACAATTAAACACTACCTTTCCCTAAATATGCATTTAAACTACAAGTAATTAGGTGTTTATAACATACCTTTAGTCCAACGCTTTGTAGTAGTCCAGCCTCGTCGATCCGGATGAGCTCCTCCTTCTCTTCGAAACTTGCATTCACTAACAAGCAAAAGATTACATAGCACCTGAATAACTCATAAAATAAAACATATTCATCATACAGACCAAGGAGTATATGAAACAAATCATGTATAACAATCTATTGAGAAAATGAGCTTAATTGTATTAAGTGGAAACAAAAGAAACCATTACAACCTGAGCCTTGGTGTTGTGCAGGTCCCTCCTAGGGTCCAGCAAGAGTTCTCCTTTACTTTGATCAGCTCACCCACTTCCAAATGAAGCTAAGAAAGGATGGGAATCTCTCCTCTCAAGCTCTATAAGGGAGTCCTAATTCCAGCAGCATCTACCCTTAGGAATGTTCAGCTTTCAACCTCTCCTCCCTCTGGCCCAATGCCTGTATTTATAGTGCTTTAGAGGAAGTTAATCAGGTCCACCATCAATGGGATAAGCCCCTCTTTGAATGGGATAAGTTCCTCTTTCATAGGGATACATGAACCATCTGGAGGCGCTCAATACACGTCAAACAAACTTCTAGAATGCTCTAGAAATGACCACAAGTAACTTTTTTGAAGTGAAACTTGCGCCTTTTGACCTTTACAGGAGTACGCACCCACCCCTTTACAGACAGAGCGTACAAGTACGCAGGTATTGTGAACTTGAGGTGCGTACACGCAGGTAAGGCTAACAGAAACTGCGTACCCAGAGTTATATAGATTTTTAAAGACTTTCTCTCTTTCTTGGAGTTTGACATGAAGAGCAGAGGTATAAGACTTGCCAAGGAGGACAGTATGACAGTTGATGGAGCCATACTAACTGCAAATAGTCATGGTGACAAATTTTAGTGTAACAGTCATGGTGATTGATTTTATCTATTTGTACGTAAATATTGCTCTGGGAGCCTACTTGAGACCATACAAAGCCTTCTTTAACCTACAAACATAGTCTTCTTTTTCTGATAGTAAAAAACCTTCAGGTTGTTCGATGTAAACTTCTTCTTCTAATTCGCCATTCAGAAATGTTGACCTAACATCCATTTGGTAGACTTTTATTTTTCTTGAACATGCATAGGCGAGAAATATCCGTAAGGCTTCCATTCTAGCAACTGGTGAAAATGTTTCTTTAAAACTAATTCCTTCAACCTGTGCATATCCTTTGTAGACTAATCTTGCCTTGTTCCTGGTAACATGTAATCCTTCAACTATTTTTCTCCCCCTCAACCTTTAATGAAACTGTTAGCCTCCTGCTGCAGCAGGTTAATCATCTTTCATGATCGACAATTTTACATGCCAAATATGTCATACTATCCATGCTGAAATGCTCCATATTTGCTACAGATGGCCAAAGAAGTGTCCATAAGATTATGGTAGTCTAAGTGCCACTGCTGTGTTCCAATTTTGATAAGCAATCCATTTTTCGGTTCAAGGCAGTATTTCAGTTGGAGGTACTCAGGCTGGAGTTCACTAACATCTCTCTTTTTCTCATCACCCTTATTATATAACTCCCTATTAGTCTTTCCCTTCCCCTATTAAAATCATGTATATAAATCCCCCTATGTAAATACCCCTCCCTGGCATTATAGCCATAAATATACCAAGTCCGGGAAATCACAGTCCAGCTGGGATTGTTTTTAGCCCATCCGTGTCATTAAGGAACTAGTTTGACATCTGGTCAGCTAGTAACCTCCCCCTTAAACCTAAAACCCCCCAAAAAACCCATATTCCGCCCCTAAACCAAAGTTTTATGCATAAATATTAACCCGCGCCTGTAAAAACCCATACAAACCCGTTTCCCTAAGTTTTAACCCATCCGCCGTGCGTATTAAAAAAGGAATATTCCTGTGAATATTCCCACCCGTTAAACCGCCGTCCCTTCGCATCCGCCGCCAGCCGTCCGATCCACAGCCCCGCAGATCGACGGTGGGGGGGCATCTCCATTCCCGACACGCCCGACCTTTAATGTCAAGGAGTTTGGCGGTTTTGCCACCGTACCCCCGCCACGCGTCAGGCACTGGGCTGTGGCGGAGCCCCTCCCTCCGAAACCGCCATCCCCGAAAAGCGGTGCGCCACATACCTCTTACCGCCCTGCCCAGTGACGTCATACCCCATGTCACCCCCTGCACAGTCACATGCCCACGTCACCCCTATCCAGTCACCCGATGAGTCACCTGCCTGCGTGGCCTCCTGCCACGTCACTGCCACGTGTCCCCGCCACCATACCTGCCACGTCATCGTCCGTACGTGATGACGTCATGCTGACGTCATCCCGCCACGTCGCCCTGCTGACGTCACCCGCCGTACAATGCTGACGTCATCAGCCCTTTTTTGGACGCAGAGGCGCAAAAGTCGCACTTCGGAGCCCCGGAATCGAATTCTGAGGCAGTTTTTGATGAGCGATTTGCGCCATCGCAGGATTTTTTGGGCCAAAATGGAGAATCTTCAGGGAATCTTTAGGGAATCTTCTCACCATGCGGCCTCAGGAAGCCCGAAAAGGCGCAAAAATGATCCATTTTCTTCACAGAGCATACCAAAATGATTAGAAGACAATTCCAGATGATACCGAGGCCGAACAGCGGCCATTTACTGGCGATTAGACCCACAGCACATCAGATCAGCAGTCCAGATTTTTTCAGAGAGTATCAGTGGAAGAAAAGACGCCAGAGAGTATCAGCCATGATTTTTTAGGGGCTCGAGGCACCTGAACATTGATGAAGCCCCCAGAAAGTCAAATCAATAAGCATCAGCCCATCCTTGCCTTCAAAACACCATTAAAGCATTCAAGGCAGCAGGACAACAAGAAAGCAAAAACCCATACCCATTTATTGCAGAAAACACTGCAGCAAGCCACCGAGGACAGCATCATTTATTCAGTTTTGACACATCGGCCCTGAGCACGGCCTGAGATATTTTTTGCATTTATTTCTGGATAGGATTAGGTCAAGTAGTCATTTTTTATGACCTAATTAGGTCAAGATGTAATAAAGGAGCTCTGCAGAGAGTTTTTGCCCTATATATACCACCCTCTGTATAGTTTTAAGGGTTGGTTAATTGAGATTTTCACTAGAGACTCATTGTGTATACCTGAACTTTTCTGTAATCAAAGATTTCTTAAAGCTTGGAGAGCGAACTGTCTGTTGCTGATGAATGTTCTGAAGAGTTGAAGATGGAATTCCTACACTGCGGTCTGAAGCAATAAGTGCCTCTTATCTCTGTTTATGTGTTTGCCATTATCTAAATAGCAGAAAAAAGGAATAGCCTAGAATTAGTTTAAACACTCTCTATGCTCAATTTCTGTTGTTTCTTCATGTTTTCCTCTAAAAGAATTGGTTATGAACATTGAATTCCTCCTGGCTCATGTTTACCCCAATTCACCTGTGCTGGCCAATTATCTAGGGATTTTGGATTGCAGGTTTCTGTGGAGTGGTTTTTGAGAGATAGAATTCGGATAATCCACAGTGTTCATCTTTTTTCTGTCGACGTTTCGAGTCTAGAGCAAGACTCATCATCAGGACTTGTTATACAGAGAAGAGGAAAATGATTGTGATAAATATGGTAAAGGATGATAGCTAGGATGATTTAGCCGACCATTGATCATTTAATAATTTATTAAATTTTTATTATTTAACCCATTAACTGAAAAACCCTAAACCTAGTTTTACTTCTGTATAGGTGAATGATGATGTTTTACTAATATTAATAATTGGATTTTAATTAACCTGGCTTAATTTTGATTTGGAATGTTGAATATTGTATAATTAATAAGTTTTTATATTTTGTAATTTATATAGATCTAGGTTGCTTTAATTTGTAAAGTCCTATTTTGTTTTATTAATTGGATGCCTATTATTAACTACAATAATACTTCTAGGTTTTATATATTAGGTTTATTAGTTTAGATTTAATAGTCCACTTAACCTAGAAGTATATTTTTTATGAAATGTATAATTGTAATTGTATAGTTATATGATGTTTAATCAATATGGTATTATATTGTTTTCTAATTAAATTGTTTAATAATTTTTAATATATTAAGTTTTGAATTGTTTTATTAATCTAGTCTAAATTGTTTTATTAATTAAGTCTATAATGGATATTGTATAAATTAATTCAGATATGTATTGTGTAATATATATAAATTTTGTATTGTATATAATATATATAATATTGTTTATAGTTTTGTATTGTATATATAATATTTAATATTTAATATATTAAGTTTGATATTGTTTTTATTAATCTAGTCTAAATTGTTTTATTAATCAAGTCTATAATGAATTTTGTATAAATTAATTGAGTTTTGTATTGTATAGATATCTTGTTGTTTGATTATTATAGTCTTATTTTTATTTTTAATTTAGATGCCTATTGTTAAATAACTGAGGTTAATACTTATAGGTTTTATATATTAGTTTTATTAGTTAAGATTCAATAGTTTAAATTAACCTAGCTATATATTACAATGAATTGTATAATTATTGAAGATTTATATAGTTAAATGATGTTTTAATTAATTGATATAGTTGTATAATGTCTTATCAATTATGTACCTTATTGTTTAATTAGTAAAGTTAATATATTATATTAGGTTTTATAATGTTTTATTAATCTAGCCCTATTTGTTTGATTGACCTAGATATAAATAGATTTATTATTTAATTTAATTTCAGATATGCAATTTATTAGGAAACCTTGAGTTCTAGACTGGACATATTATTTATTATTAAAGATAAGCTTAGGCAGCTACAGGCCAGCGATTCTAACGGAAGCAGGAAAATTAAGGATAAGAGAGGGGAAATTTAAGAAAAGGAAATATGGGAGGGAGAAGGGGGGTGCGGGGGGTGGGAGGGATAACTTTTTTTAAGCAGAGAATTCCAATTTTTACTAATGTCCCAGCCTCCATCCCTATTAAGGTTACTGGGGTGTTTTATGATTTCAATGGCTTCACGAATTTTCCTCTTGAAATGGTGCTCCTCCTTAGCAATGATTTTGGTATCTTCGAGGCATATGTGATGGTTGGTTTTTCCTACATGCTCAGCTAAGGCAGAAGAGCGAGTTCTTTCTTTACGGATGTCAGCGCTATGTTCTTTTAGTCTTATCTTTACAGACCTGCCAGTTTCCCCTATATATTGTTTTCCACATGAGCAGTTTATGACATAAACACCTTTCCCTTGAAGTTGATCCTGGTTGTCTTTAACAGATTTCATATTTTGTTTGATGGTTGACAGGGGTTTGAATGAAGTTTTGATGTCTTTGTTCTTGAGAATTTTGGATATCTTGTCCGTGACACCTTGAATGTATGGGAGGTAGGCGTTGGAGGTTACAGGGTTTATTGTTTTGTTTTTGTTGCTCCCAGTCTTTGCCTTATTAATGGCTTTGAGGATATTTTTGCTATTGTATCCTAGGTTGGTGAAAATTCTTTTCAGGTATGTAATTTCTTCATCAGTGTGGTTATCATCAGAAATTCTACAAGCCCTAGTGAAGAGGGTCTGTAGAACACCCATTTTTTGAGCTGGGTGGTGATGTGAGTCAGCATGGAGGTAGTTGTCGGTATGAGCTTTCTTTCTGAAAACTTTATGACCTATGGAACCATCTTTGTTTCTGATGAGAAGAATGTCAAGGAAAGGTATGCAATTGTTCTCTTCTACTTCCATTGTAAACTGGATGTCCTCGGATATGCTATTGAGATGATTTAAGAAGTTCTTGAGTTCTTTCTCTCCATGAGGCCAGTTGACACTGGTGTCATCTACAAACCTGGCCCAGAACTTGGGTTTTAAGGGGTATGACTCAAGGGCCTTGGTTTCAAATTTTTCCATGAAGAGATTGGCGACAATAGGGGAGAGAGGTGATCCCATAGCAACACCCGAAGTTTGTTCAAAGATTTCACCCTGGAAGGAGAAAAAGGTTGAGCGGAGACAAATTTCAGCTAACTTTGCAGTTTGGGGGTCAGATACTTCTTTGATTACTTGGATAGCTTGATCCAGGGGGATTTTGGTGAAGAGTTGGACTACGTCAAAGCTAACCAGCTTGTCTTAACTGCCCCTAGGTAGCGCCCTGTTATTTTCTCTGCTAATTTGTTGGAGAGATTCTTAATTGCCTCTCTTTCTTTAGCATTCATTCCATCCTTTGAACCTGAAAGTTGCTTCTGCTTCAGTTATCTTGCTCCATTTTCCCCTCACTGTTATTAAGGAAAGACACCAGCAGTTCCCCTCCTCGACTCCACGCCCAATGGTTTGAAACATTCAGATTATACTCTGCCTCTCTACCTGAAAGTGTCAGTTTTCCCACCAAAACTCAATCAAACCCCCTGTGCATCATATCTAGCCTAAAATCACCCTTTTCAACAAAGCTAAATCATAAAGAGAGAGCCCTCTTTGACTGCAGGTAGGCTAGGACCTGCAGTCCAAAGTTGGTTTGTGGTTACCTCGGCCGTATCCCTTTAGGAGTCAAAAGGGACAACCTGAGTGATAACATAATGGCGACTCCACTGGGGACATGAATCATGTGTTTATTAGTGTAAATCCTCAATTTTGACCAGTTCGCCTCGTTTTCTGGAGAAAGTGTTCCTTTTCTTCAGGGTTTTTCATGTTCAGCTCTGATTTGTGACGGTGGACAGAGATCAGGCACTTCAAGGTTAATTCATCCACCTGCCGACTCCACATCATCCTCATAATAAAGACTCCGCTAGAGAAATGAACCCGAAAGAATTACACAAGCATATCAGGCTCTTGACTTGGACTATCATCCAAGATATCATGTTCTTTCTCTTGCACCAGATTTTGCTGTGCATATTGTACTTTAAAAACGATTTTATGTCAGATTTTTATGTTTTTCCTTTGGAAAAGATTGTTGAAAAGCCTCCTTGCACATCAGAGCAGCAGCTTTCAAATGCTGTTGAAGATCATCATACAGCCAAGGAGGAACCAAAAATAGAACCCAGTCTTCTAGTTCCTGTACATACTCCTGTGCCTCGTAAAGTTCCTGAAAGATATAAGCCGCTCATCCTGCCTCCTGTGCTTGGTCCCCTGCCGGAAAATCATCCTGAATATCTCCCTAGATTTGATGGAGAGAATGGCATTACTGCCCAGAAACATATCCAGGTTTTTGAAGACTATCTTAATACATTTGAAGTGGAAAACGAAGATGTCAGACTTAGACTATTTGCCCTTTCTTTGCAAAGCGAAGCTAGGACTTGGTTTAAAGCGTTGCCTGAGGCGAGCATCTCTAAGTTTCAACAGTGTGCCAAGCTTTTCCTTGATAAATGGATGATCAGAGGTAATCTCTTCGCGCTCATTGAAGAATACAATCATTTAGAAAGGCATCCAGATGAATCTGTTCAGCAGTTTTCAGACAGATTCAATCAGGTTTATCAGTCCATGCCTTTAAATATAAGACCTCCCCTTGATTTAGCTCTATTGCAATATCCTAGAGCATTTGACACAGAGATGGAATTCTGTTTAAGAGAGAGATGCCCGTCCACTTTGAAGCAAATGTAGGACATAGCTGTGGACGTAGAGGCAAATTTAAGAAGGAGGGAAGAACAGCGCAAAGCAGAGCAAGAAGAGAGATTTCATAGTGTGTTACAAAAGACAGAGGAAATGATGCAGCTGATCACAGTGAAAGTGGAATGTTCAGAGCACCAGAACAGATCTATTTCACAACAGGAAAGTAGTGACATTCACGAACAAACCTGCCACAAAACAGATGACATATTCATCCAGCCATACATGATGGAGCAGTCTCCTGATATACTGTGTGAATATAATAGCTTCTCTTCTTTCAACTGTCTGCCCAAATATGATCTATATGATGATGACTATGAGCCTAACGATCAAATCAGCCTTGCAGAGGAATCAGATCCTATTTTGGCAGGAAGCAGTGTTCAGGTTCAGCAACCTGAAGCCCATGATCAGCATGCCCATCTCAGCTATGAAGAAAAGGAAGAAAACGCAGAGTGCGTTGGTTTCAGTGAAGGAACTTTACCCTTTTGTTTTGAATCTTTTCAACTTATCAAGGATAACTATCATGCTATATATGATCAAGTGTCACCGCGTGCTGCTATTGACCGTCTGGAGGTTAATCAAGATATTGTTCCAAAGGTATTGCCTCTAATTTTGCAGCCCCAAAGAGCCATTGAATATCAGATTGAGGTGGATCCAGAAGCAGTAGTATACGACCAAATAATCCAAGTGGATCCCCCGCCTCATTACTTTCATCCATTTGAGTTGTTCAAAGAAGAAGAAGACCAGCAGCCTGCACAGATCAGTCAAGTCCTATTCGAGCCAGGTTGTAATAAATTACAAGCGCCTCTGCAAGTTCTGAATGACCCATCCGCTGGCAGGCAGAATGATGAAAGAGATCAGTGCTCTTCTCCATTAACAGGCTGCAAGGCTCAGTATCGAGTTGTCGATGATCTCCCGACTCCAAGGCATGGTAGCGATCCTCAACCTTTGTACAGTTCTTTAATTTAGCCTAGAACTTGTATATATATGTTGCAGGACAGTTTTGTATAGTATTTAAACACCGCAAAGGAGGTCAGTAGCTTCCTGATCTTCTCAAAGATTGACAAAGCCATAACAAATTGCAGAATCTCAGTTGGTCTCACCGGCAAGCACAAGCAGCAAAGCCCACTCATGTTATTATTGCTTAAGTGGCTGCATTGGCTATTTCACTACACCTAACAGCAAAGTAAGTACTGGTTAGGGTAGGTAGGTAGGTAGGATCAATAAGGCAGCCAGCCAAGAGAAATTTGCAGAACACAGCAACAATTGAATACAAGGCAGTCTGACCTGCTGTTCTTGGCTTTTCACAAGGAAAAGCCATCCCCAAGTGGAGCCACTGTTAGCCTCCTACTGTAGCAAGTTAATCATCTTTCATGATCGACAGTTTTACATGCCAAATATGTCGTACTATCCATGCTGAAATGCTCCATATTTGCTACAGATGGCCAAAGAAGTGTCCATAAGAGTATGGTAGTCTAAGTGCCACTGCTGTGTTCCAATTTTGATAAGCAATCCATTTTTCGGTTTAAGGCAGTATTTCAATTGGAGGTACTCAGGCTGGAGTTCACTAACATCTCTCTTTTTCTCATCACCCTTATTATATAACTCCCTATTAGTCTTTCCCTTCCCCTATTAAAATCATGTATATAAATCCCCCTATGTAAATACCCCTCCCTGGCATTATAGCCATAAATCTACCAAGTCCGGGAAATCACAGTCCAGATGGGATTGTTTTTAGACCATCCGCGTCATTAAGGAACTAGTTTGACATCTGGTCAGCTAGTAACCTCCCCCTTAAACCTAAAAACCCCCAAAAAACCCATATTCCGCCCCTAAACCAAAGTTTTATGCATAAATATTAACCCGCGCCGGTAAAAACCCATACAAACCCGTTTCCCTAAGTTTTAACCCATCCGCCGCGCGTATTAAAAAAGGAATATTCCTTCGAATATTCCCACCCGTTAACCCGTCGTCCCTTCGCATCTGCCGCCAGCCGTCCGATCCACAGCCCCGCAGATCGACGGTGGGCGGGCATCTCCATTCCCGACACACCCGGCCTTTAACGTCCGGGAGTTCGGCGGTTTTGCCGCCGTACCCCTGCCACGCGTCAGGCGCTGGGCTGTGGTGGAGCCCCTCCCTCCGAAACCGCCATCCCCGAAAAGCGGTGCGCCACATACCGCTTACCGCCCTGCCCAGTGACGTCATACCCCATGTCACCCCCTATGCAGTCACATTTCCACGTCACCCCTGTCCAGTCACCCGATGAGTCACCTGCCTGTGTGGCCTCCTGCCACGTGTCCCCGCCACCGTACCTGCCACGTCATCGTCCGTACGTGATGATGTCATGCTGACGTCATCCCACCACGTCGCCCTGTTGACGTCATGCTGACGTCACCCGCCGTACAATGCTAACGTCATCAGCCCTTTTTTGGACGCAGAGGCGCAAAAGTCGCACTTCGGAGCCCCGGAATCGAATTCTGAGGCAGTTTTTGATGAGCGATTTGCCAAAATGGAGAATCTTCAGGGAATATTTAGGGAATCTTCTCACCATGCGGCCTTAGGAAGCCCGAAAAGGCGCAAAAATGATCCGTTTTCTTCACAGAGCATACCAAAATGATCAGAAGACAATTCCAGATGATACCGAGGCCGAACAACGGCCATTTACTGGCGATTAGACCCGCAGCACATCAGATCAGTAGTCTAGATTTTGTCAGAGAGTATCAGTGGAAGAAAAGACGCCAGAGAGTATCAGTCATGATTTTTTAGGGGCTCGAGGCACCTGAACATTGATGAAGCCCCCAGAAAGTCAAATCAATAAGCATCAGCCCATCCTTGCCTTCAAATCACCATTAAAGCATTCAAGGCAGCAGGACAGCAAGAAAGCAGAAACCCATACCCATTTATTGCAGAAAACACTGCAGCAAGCCACCGAGGACAACATCATTTATTCAGTTTTGACACATCGGCCCTGAGCACGGCCCGAGATATTTTTTGCATTTATTTCTAGATAGGATTAGGTCAAGTAGTCATTTTTTATGACCTAATTAGGTCAAGATGTAATAAAGGAACTCTGCAGAGAGTTTTTTCCCTATATATACCACCCTCTGTATAGTTTTAAGGGTTGGTTAATTGAGATTTTCACTAGAGACTCGCTGTGTATACCTGAACTTTTCTGTAATCAAAGATTGCTTAAAGCTTGGAGAGCGAACTGTCTGTTGCTGATGAATGTTCTGAAGAGTTGAAGATGGAATTCCTGCGCTGCGGTCTGAAGCAATAAGTGCCTCTTATCTCTGTTTATGTGTTTTCCATTATCTAAATAGCAGAAAAAAGGAATAGCCTAGAATTAGTTTAAACACTCTCTATGCTCAATTTCTGCTGTTTCTTCATGTTTTCCTCTAAAAGAATTGGTTATGAACATTGAATTCCTCCCGGCTCATGTTTACCCCAATTCACCTGTGCTGGCCAATTATCTAGGGATTCTTAACTGCCCCTAGGTAGCGCCCTGTTATTTTCTCTGCTAATTTGTTGGAGAGATTCTTAACTGCCTCTCTTTCTTTAGCATTCATTCCATCCTTTGAACCTAAAAGTTGCTTCTACTTCAGTTATCTTGCTCCATTTTCCCCTCACTGTTATTAAGGAAAGACACCAGCAGTTCCCCTCCTCGACTCCACGCCCAATGGTTTGAAACATTCAGATTATACTCTGCCTCTCTACCTGAAAGTGTCAGTTTTCCCACCAAAACTCAATCAAACCCCCTATGCATCATATCTAGCCTAAAATCACCCTTTTCAACAAAGCTAAATCATAAAGAGAGAGCCCTCTCTGACTGCAGGTAGGCTAGGACCTGCAGTCCAAAGTTGGTTTGTGGTTACCTCGGCCGTATCCCTTTAGGAGTCAAAAGGGACAACCTGAGTGATAACAGAAACTACCATCTTATTCAAAATACCTTCTTATCAATCGTAGACTTGTTCCATTTAATGCTGCATAGAATCCTCATGTACAAAAATTAAGGAGTCAACAAGCCAGATTGTTCAAAATAGTGAGTCACCTAACGGGCCATATTGACTTGAGTCATTATCTGAAGCAACTGCTAATTCCGCATGGCCTTTTGCTTTTACAAATCCTAAAAGCATAACTGCTAAAACCTTGCTATCTGCTTTATCTTCCTGTACCTTTTTCCTTTTCCAGACCTTCTTATTCCTGCAATCTCGAGCAATGTGCCCATAGTTATGACACTTGAAGCATTCAATGTTGTCCATAGGCGATTCCATCTGATATCTGCAACAACGAGCGTTATGGCCATAGTTATGGCATTTGAAACTTTCAATATTTGGCCCATCTAGCTCGTATTCTCTTCTGACAAAATCATCGTGGAACTTGTCTCGTGATCCTACAAACTTGCTTCTATGGTTTTGCAGATAATGATTGTACCTATAAAAAAATTCACAATCCCTAGCCATATGTCCATAGTTAGCACATAAAAAGTAATAACCATTAAATAAACGAACATACCTGGAAGATTTTTCATTCTTCTTTGGAGGTGGTGTTGTAGTTTGTTGTGGTCCTTTGTTCTTGATTACTTTGGTCTTGTTCTTTGGAGTTGCAACATTCTTCTTTGGCTTTTCACTTTGACCAACTTCCTTCTTAGAATCATCTTGCGAAGCTTATACCTTCATCAAATGGAGCTTTACCATCTTTAATTGCCTTGATTTTTCTTCTTCATCAATCTTATCTTGTATGTGTTCTTTTTGCGATCCCTTGATTTTGTTGATCTCATCATGGGTTGCATCAAGTTCTTCTTGCTTTTGAGCAAGATATTCTTGAAACCATATTTTCAAGATCTTCCTTCTTTTTTTTGCTTCCTCAACCTGTAGCTTGAGAAGAGTGGTATTCTCTACTTCTCTATTGAGAACCTGTATCTATTCCTTCTGCTTCTCATTTTCAATCCTGAGCCTGCTTATTTCTATTGAAGATGTTTCTAATTCATTTTGCTTTTGGTCAATAGATGTTATGAAACCAGCTCACAAAAAGATAGAAAAGATAGATCAATGACTTAGAAATCAGCCACTTTCAGGGGGCAACCTCCTTTACATTACACAGATGAAAAATTCTTGGATGATACAAATGAAAAAACCTCCTTTCTATATATAGGAGTCTAAGGGGTCACAATATAACCAAAGGTGACCTAACAATAATAATATAAGGGAACAAAAATAACAATAGTGGGCTTCTATGGGCCACAATAATAACAATATGGGGACAATAGTGGCACAACAATAACAATAAGGGATACAATGACAATAGTAATGGGGGAATCACTAGTATTATAGGGACCTAACATGCCCCTCTCCTTCAAAAAGTGTTGTCCTCAATGCTTGAGTAGTTCTGGATGCTTCTGTATAAAATTCTCATCCTCTGATGTGGAATCTTCAACGGGTAATTTCTTCCACTTGATGAGATACTCTGAAATTAATCGATTTCGTAGCTATCGAGTTCTTGTTTCTTTGACTGCTTTGGGTTCCAATATGATTTTTCCTTCCTCATCAAGTTCTGGAAATATTGTTTGAACTGGGAGCTTGTCACCTATAACCTTCTTTAAGCATGAAACATGGAAAACTGGGTGCACTCGGGAAGCTGCAGGAAGCTCCAATTTGTATGCCATAATACCTATCTTTTGCAACACCTTGTATGGACCATAGTAATTTGGTGATAATTTATTATACTTCGTAGCTTTCTTGAGGGAATTTTGTTTATATGGTTGTAGCTGTAGGAATACCCAATCACCTACATCAAAACTTCTTTCACTGCTATGTTGATATGCCTGCTGTTTCATTCTATTTTTTGCCAAGGTGAGGTTATCCTTTAAGAGTTTTAGAACTTGTTGTTGATGCTCGATGTGATCTTCCACTGCTTGAACCTTAGAATTTTCTCTTAAATATGATGTGATAGATGGTGGATGATATCCATAAAGTGCCATAAATGGGGTCATTTTTGTTGCAGTATGGAAGGAAGTGTTATAACACCATTCAGCCAGAGGCAACCATTTGACCCATTATGTCTGTTTATCAGATACAAATCAATGAAGATATCCTTCCAAACATTTGTTTACTATCTCAGTTTTCCCATCAGATTGAGGATGATAAGATGAGCTATGAGCTAACTCAGTACCAAGACAAGAAAATAATTTTGTCCAAAAATTTCTAGTGAAAATGGGATCTCTGTCGCTTACAATAATCTTTGGGTTTCCATGTAGCTTTTGAATTATTTCCATAAATGTAGTAGAAATTGTACTCG
The DNA here is from genome assembly GCA_031772625.1 of Pinus tabuliformis. NCBI lineage: Eukaryota > Viridiplantae > Streptophyta > Pinopsida > Pinales > Pinaceae > Pinus > Pinus tabuliformis. The sequence goes on from CM062809.1 coordinate 1,268,291,078, forward strand.
CTTTAAATGGATGTGACAATGCACAAAAGTGTGAATAATTGGTAAGTCTATCAACTACCACCATGATAACACTCTTTCCTTCGGACTTGGGTAAACCTTCCCAACGTTGGCTTGGAATGGATAAAGGTTGTAATAGACCTGGGGTCTTAATTGTTTCAACTTTATTTTGTTGGCAAACCAAAAATTCCGCCACAAAATTTTGAATATATGATTTAAGGCCATCCCCAAAAAATTCCTTCTTAACCTTGTGGTAAGTTTTTAGAAATCTTGAGTGCCCTCCTAAGGGAGAGGTGTGAAATTCCCTAAGAATCTTTTGTTTGAGTTGGGAATTCCTACATAGGTATAACCGATCTTTGTACCATAACGAATCATTTTTCCATCTAAATGTATCAAATGTACTAGGATCTTGTTGTAACTTTTGAATGAGTGCCCACACTTCTTCGACATTCTTCCATTCATCCCTTGCTTCGTTTATCCAATCTGATTGGAAAATAGAAATGCCACAAAGAAATGCTTCCACATCCTCATCCTTTCTTGAGAGTGCATCTACCACAACATTTTGCTTCTTGTTTTTGTAGGTGATTTCAAAGTCATAACCCAACACCTTTGTGACCCATTTTTTTCACTCTTCTGAAGATAATCCTTGTTCTAAAATGTATTTAAGACTATCATGATCTGTTTTTACCTTGAAGTGTCTTCCCATTAGGTAGGGTCACCATTTCTTAAGTGCATGTAGTATTGCCAACATTTCCTTATAAATATCTTTGTGTAAATACTTTCCTTTGATTGGACGAATTTTGAAAGCAATGGGTCTTTCTTCTTGCATTAAAACAACACCAATTCCATTTCCTGAGGCATCACATTCCACAATAAAGGTTTTTGTGAAGTCCGGTGTAGCTAAGACCGGTGCTTGGAACATTGCCTCTTTAAGATGTTCAAAGGCCTTCGTTTCTTCTGGAGTCCATGAAAATGAATCCTTCTTGAATAATGTTTTTAGAGGTGCTGCTATTCTCCCATAATCCTTAACAAACTTGTGATAATACCTTGTCAAGTCGAGAAATCCTCGCAGATTCTTTATGGATGTGGGGATTTTCCATTCCTTAATGGTTTTAATTTTGCTAGGGTCTACCTTAACACCTTCATGAGATACAATATGACCCAGATATTCCAAAGAAACATTTCGAGCTTTTTGCATATAATTGTTTCCCCTCCAATAGTTTGAGCACCCTGTCAACATGTTGAACATGATCCTTCCAAGACTTTCTATATATTAGTATATCATCAAAAAATACTAACACAAATTTTCTAAGGGTTTGAAAATTGAATTCATCAAACCTTGAAATGTAGAAGGTGCATTGGCAAGGCCAAAAGGCATGACCAAAAATTCAAAATGAACCTCATTAGTTCTAAATGTTGTTTTTAGAATGTCTTCAATCTTCATTATGATTTGATGATATCCTGAACGAAGATCCAACTTGGTGAAGTAAATTGATCCATGCAATTCATCCAATAATTCATCAATGACACAAATGGGAAATTTATTTTTAATAGTGAGCTTGTTGAGCTCCCTATAATCTGGACACATGCGCCATGATCCATCCTTCTTGTGAACCAATACTACTGGAGCAGAGAAAGAACTTTGACTAGGTTGAATTATACCAGGATCTAGCATCTCTGCAACCATACGTTTAATTTCACTCTTTTGGGCATAGGCCTGATGTTTGGAGGAACACTTCCCGGAATCAAATGAATAGCATGATCACGATCACGAATAGGTGGGAGGCCTTTGGGAGTCTCAAATACCTTGGAATGATTATCCAAGACTTTTTGGAGATTTGGAGAAATAGATGATTTCGATGTGGGAACCTCTAGTGAACATAATTGTGCAATTATGCTTCGTTGTTATTTCTTTAGAAGCGTTGTCATTCCGTTAGAGCTGATTATCTTTCCCAGATTCCCTGTGATACCCCTTAATTCAACTTCCTTTCCTTCTAAAGAAATTTCATGAAAACTTCTTGAAAATTAAAAGCTATTGTACCAAAGGATTGTAGCCATTGGAACCCTAGTACAACATCAACACCACCCATTGGAATGGAAAGCATTGGGCTATTCAATACATATTCTCCCATGGATAGCTTGATATTTTAGCACTTTCCTGGGCAATTTATGGTTCCTCCACTTGCAACCATCACTTGACACTCTGGTGCTGGATATAGGAAGCAATTCAATTCCTTGGCTATCTTACAATGAATAAAATATGGGTACTGCCCGAATCAATCAACACTATTACCTTTTTCTTCTTGATATGCCCTTCTATCTTGATAGTTTGAGGAGTGGTGATTCTAGCCAATGCATTACAAGATATGGTCAGATTCATTTCTTCTTTCTCTAGGGTTTGTTCCTGGTGTATATCCTCTTCTTTTGACGTTTCTTGTTCCTTTTCTTCCTCCTGTTAGTGCCTAAATCTACCTCAGGCTGAGAAAGGTAGGATCTAGGACCAACATCAAACCATGCTTAACCTGGTAGCTAGCCCTACCATGTCGAGAGAGGGCTCTCTCCTTGTCACTCTCAGCAAAAATAATCAATGAGGCTTGAGATGACTTGACGTGAAGATTGATTTTAGGCTAGGTATGTGTGCAAAAGGTTTTGATTGAATGAAATGATGTTTTTGTTGGCTCTAATGGAAAGGCGGATTTTGGGTGCGGGGAATGAGGCTCAGTATTGCAGAGATCTCAATGGAGCAAGGTAGGAAACTAATTTTGGCACTTCAAATCGAATGAGATGGAGGGATTAGATAGGTGAGGAGTTGAATAGGGCAAGAGATATCATGGATCCTCTCCAAACAGCTAAAAACATCAAGAAACTAAAGAAAACCTTAACTAGAGCACTGCAATTTCAATGGATTCTACTTACACTCTTGTTTGATTTAGCTGAGAATAAATAAGAGAGATAATGGCATACAATCACATAATAAATTCACAATTACAAAGGAAAGCACTGTACCAAGAAAAATTTCCACATGGATACCAAAAAGTGCTGCAAACCCTGGTCTCAATTCCTTAGACAAAATGCTGATATGACTGTACAATGAAGCTCAAGGCTTTCTCAAAAGTCCAACCCTACTAATGACTGAAATATCACAAGATATAGACAAAGCATAACTCATCCTAGCCTCTAGGGGTCGAGCTCACAAGTTTAGGAGCTGTTCCAACTAATTCTAAACTAAGAACAAGAAATCAGGTAGTGGAACAGCTTGCCTCTAGAAACGAGGGAACTGATTCATTTAGTTTCAAACAACTTTTAAATAGATAAATCTACCTCCATAAGTGAAAATTTGACATATTTACATCATGATCCATCAATTACATTAAAATACATCACAAATTTGACATCAAGAAGTAGAAAAAGTCAAACTGTCTATGCATAGCACCTATTTGAATCCACTTTTGGAGGCCTTCCTGGTGTGAAAATTCACTCCAAGTGTGCTTGTTGGAAATTATTTCCTGTCTACTTTCCGACCCAAGTGGAATTTTTCAATTTGGCCTCCATTTGCCCCTCCAAAATTCAGTTCTCCCAACACTGCTTCCTGTGTGTCAAAATAGGGGCAGTAAGGTCATTTTTTGAGTGTTTTTGACCTTTTTGAGGGCTCAAAACCTGTCCAAATTTCTTGTCCATTGGTAGGCAAGCATATTTTTTCATGCCAAATCCAAAAATGCTGAGTTTTTGTCATTTGGAGGCTCCCATCAAAAGCGAGTGCCAGGTGGCGCGGCGCATTGGGTAGAAAAGCCTGTTTTTGCTCAAAAATTTCTAGTTCCGCACTTTCTCTTAGTATTACCTATGGTCCCACACCCATTGGTCATGTCTCCAGTGGACCTGACCGCACCTTTTCTTTGTTAAAGGTGTGGACCATGGATGCGCCACGCCATTACCCAGGTGCGTCGTGCCTTTTTGCAGGAGACTTTTGGAGGCCTTCTCGGTGTCCAAATTCAGCGTGCTATAGCTCATTGGAAAGCTTATTGAGTCTAATTTCAAATCAATTTTTAATTTTTCAATTTGGAGTTCATTTTCCCTGTTAAAAGTCAAATCTCCCAAGACTGGTCAAAATGTGCAAAATGAGGTTGCCTCAAGGAAGAGTGATGTTGCAGTCAACTTTTGAAGGTCTTCCTCAACTCCAAATTGAGCTCATGATAGCTCATTGGAAATATATTTGTGTCTAGTTATCCTTTGACTCATAACGAAAGTCATTTGGCCAACCAAGCTAGGATAAATCTTGATTTTCCCAAGGTCACTTCAGAGGTGAATCAATTCTCTTGAGGCAACTGTATTTTTGACATTTATCTAAAACCATGACACCTGTGTAAACATTGAAGGAGGTTTTTATTCATTGGCCTAGTTTGGACAAAAACCTCTCTCAGGTTTCCAAAATTCATCTTTTATTTCTCAGAAACATCATTGGAGTAAAACCTATCCCGATGTGTGGAACAGGGGATTTGTCGAAATGAAGTGACATGAAGGGGATAAATGGCTTCTAAATTCTTGAGAAACTTTTTGGAAGTAGGGAGAGATGTTAGGAAGCAGGGGAATGTTGAATTTCATATATTGAGTGAGGGGAAGAGGTCCAAAAGGGAAAAACATAGGCCTAGCCTAGAACATTGTCAAGTTGTAGCAAGAAACTAGGGTTTGTGCGAAAATGAGGAATTTGAGGGATATCAGTGATGGGAAGTGTTTAATAAGGTACATTAAGGATAGGGGAAGGTGTATGAACATCAGGATACAAGTTTTGCTTATTATTTGATCATCCAAGAGAAATTACCCTCAAAACCCTAGGAGAGGGAAATGAACCTTACCTAGGCACAACTGAAGCATGAACAAGGTGTAAAATGACCCATTGGAACTTGACATGATGATTAAAACCCTCTGAATGATGGTACACTCATCTGCATGGTGACATGGACCGACATTTGGACAAATTTGAAAGGAGTGAAAACAAACCCTAGACCTAATAGCTAGTGACCAAATTTTGCTTGAAGACTCACTGAAATGACAAAATTTGACCTTGACACCTTCAAATCATTTTGTAAGAGCATGTTTGATCACTGGTGGAAGGCTTCAAAGACTAACACTAACACCTCCTCTTCACAATCTATGTAAAATAATTTCTTCTCAGCACACTTATGACCTTTAGTGTATTTGCTATCACAAGTGTAACAAAGCCCTTTTGCTCTTTTTTCTTCCAATTGTTGTGGTGTCAACCTTGTAGGTTGTGGATGGCTAGGGAAAAAAACTTCCATATTTATGATTGTGAGTGGTAGGCTCCTTGTTGCCATAATTTTGCTTTTCATTTTTCTTGCCAACCTGAATGCCTTCTCCAATGAATCAGGTTCCCAAAGGCGAACCTCATGTTGTAGGTTATCCTTTAAAGTCCCTATGAACACATCAATCCTATGCTCCTCTGGAATATCTTTTACCCTTATATTCAATTTTTGGAAGTTCTCAATGTACTCCACCATTGAACCCTTTTGTTTGAGATTTATCAATTGGCTAAAAAAAGTATTGATTTTTGTATTCTCATAATGTGATATCATTTCATCTGTAAAAATAGCCCAAGTGAAAATTTGTTTACGAGAGCAAAGCCATAAATACCATACAAACTAATTTGGTTCCAAATATAAGGTTGCAATGCGTACCTTTTGTGTGTTTTGCACATTATGGAGATCGAAAAATTGCTCCATCTATAGTATCCATGTTACGGGATCCTTGCCATCAAACTTCCTCATATCGATATTTGGAACATGGTGGGTATTCAATCCAACATTAGAGTCTATGAAATCATGATTAACATTTATTTTGTTTTCATCATGAGTTTCCTTTACTAGCCTTTCGCCATTAGTAAGAATTTCTTGTAGAAACTTTGTCAAATTTGTCTTCAAATCTTCCATCTTAGCTTCCACGTCATTCATCTTAGCTTCTACGCCTTTCTTAAAACCATCCATCTTAGCTTCCATGTCATACATATTATCTTCTACGTCTTTCTTTAAACCATCCATCTTAGCTTCTGTTACTTTTTGTGTGAGTGAATTTTGTTGCACTTGGTCTCGTAAATATCATATATCATGTTGCATTTATTCCTCTTCTTCATGAGTCATGCTAGAGATTTCAGGTTGCTTACTAGGTGTTTCCATTTTATTTCTTCGGGGCATCAATTAATGATAATTTTGCTTCACTATTCCCTTTGAATTCCTTCAAACTAATTTTTCAAACCAAACTTATGCAAAAATTTAAAAAAACTACACACCTTTTTTTTCACTTTATAGGAGCTCGATATTGAATGTGTTGTATCTCTGTAATTTCGGATCTCCAAGGTTTGATATTTCTTCTTGCAGTAACCCTCTGAGTCCTATTTCCAATGCCACCAATTTTATCGAAATTGGGTTCTCCAAGAAAGAGTTATGCCCAACCTCCCACGATGATTTGATTATATAATTTTTCAGTAGAGCGAACTTGTACGACGTTCCACGTGTCACTGTTTCGACCTCTAGATATAACAATGATACATAGAAAACTGTATTCCATCCTCTTTCTGTAACCTCTTATGAAATTTCAATCTGATGCTCAGAGAGAACGTTATGACGATTTTCCCTAGGTCATCTGTTTGGGATGTAATTAGGGAGCCTGCATAAACCCTAAATGTCTTGGGTTGTATCTCCGATAATATAATGAAACAAGATCTAAAGTTTGGGCCTGATCTTCCCCACAATTGCCTCTCAAATGGGTTTTAATTTTAGAGTCTGAACCTTCACAGAAAACAAATTGTAGCAAAAATTCCACGATGACATGTTTGAGATTGAATTTTGGAGCTTGCAAAAACCCTAAATTCCTCAGATCATATCTCCAAAAATATAGCGAGACAAGATCTAAAATTTGGACCTGAGGTTAAGAACAATTTCATCTCAAATGGGTTTTTTTTATTATCTTCTGAAACATCATAGAACAAAAGTTATAGCGAAAATACCACGAAGACCTGTTTGGATCAGCAAAACCCTAGAATCCAAAGCTCTGATACCAAATATTATGAAACAAACTCACAAAAAGATAGAAAAGATAGATAAATGACTTAGAAATTAGCCTCTTCGAGGGGGAAACCTCCTACACATTACACAAATGAACGATTCTTGGATGATACAAATGACAAAACCTCCTTTCTATATATAGGAGTCTAAGGGGTCACAATATAAACAAAGCCGGCCTAACAATAATAATATAAGGGAAGAAAAATAACAATAGTGAGCTTCTATGGGGCACAACAATAACAATAAGGGATACAATGACAATAATAATGGGGGAATCAATATTATTATAGGGACCTAACAACAACATATACGTATCTTTGATCAGATTCCTTCCTTTCATTTTCTGCTTCCTGCATTTGTTGTGTGATCCTGCTACTCTGTGCAAATGTTGTGTCGAGTTCTTGTTGCTTCTGTTGGACTTCTCTCTTGAGGTATTGTGTCACTGTATGATTTATTTCTTTTAATTTCCTTGAGCTATTGGCATAGTTTTGGATAGTGTTTCCCTTCTTCACTTCCTTACGCAGTGAGACTACTTCAGCTTCTAATGCTTCCCTTTCTCAGTTTCTTTCTTTCAACTTCTTTTGAAGTGACTCTTCAATACATTTGTGTTCTTAAACTTCAATTTTGAGACTTTGAACTTGTTCTTCAAGAGTATTGGAATGGATCTTCTCAGCCTTGAGCTCTTTTATAAGCTTGATTGCCTCCTTAGAAAATTATTCTATTGTCAACCCTTCTTCTTCATTGTTTGATACCTCTTGTTTATTGTGCTTGGCCATAAACAATACTATCTCATTGGCTTCTTCTTCACTATCACTGTCTTCATCGGATGATGAGCTATCTTTGACATTTGAGTCACCTGCATATATATTCTCAAGCTTGTCCCATACATTTTTGGTGGTTTTACAACCCAACACCTTATGATAAGAAGATTCAATAAGTCCACTGATAATAATATTCTTTGTTTTTTCATCATTTACCAAATTCTTCTTACCTTGCTCATCCACGGTTGTTGTAAATCCATTTTGAACAGTGTCCCATACTTCATAACCTTGCACCAAGAGATAGACCTCCATTCTTCCTTTCCAGAGTGCATAATTATTTTCATTGAACAAAGGTACACGATTCTTGGTATGCTCCATGATCTCCTTCCAGTTATTAAACTGCTATTGAAGGAACCCAGCTCCGATACCAATTGTTGGAAATACTGCGGGGTGGGGGGGTGAATCAATATTCCTTTCAATTAGTATTATTATTAATCTTTCAGAGCATTAGTTAATCTTCAATTATTATCAATGTTTTTACAATGATAGCAGTAAACAAAAGGAACACAAATGCACACAGTTTTTAAGGTGGAAACCCCCTTCGAGACAAAAACCACTAGAAAACTTTTCTAATAATTCTTTAATCTTCAACTCCAATTGAAAAGAAAGCTCCAACATCCTAGAATCTAGAAAATCATTCTTCTCCAACTCCCATTGGATGAATGCTCTAATTCCCGAGATTCTTCAGTAGTCAACTAAACAGATGCCCCAACACCCAATGAACTACAATTCACCCTACCACCACCCTACCACCCTGAAGTTTTCACAGGCTTTAACCTGTTGGTGACTTCATTCACCAGCCTAACGCCACCCTACCACCCTATAGAATAATAAAAGAAGAATGGACTCCCATAACAGGGAAAATGGTCCACTTTACAATGATATAGAATGATGTAGAAGAAGAAGACACACTAGACCATAATCCCAACTATGATACAACCATCTAATGATGATCTTAGACCTCCTGACATTTCCTCTTCAACTCTTGGAAGATAGACACTTGTACAACTTTTACAATGATGCTTTTACAATGACTCTGTACAATGATACTTTTACAATGATTGTATGCAGTGCTGCCCACTTGAAGACTTCATGTGGTGAACTTCTTGCTGCTATTCTGCACCTTGATTGCTTCTCTTGTCATGCTACCCTTTCTCACTCTTCAAAACATTAGATTATGCATTGAGCCTTCTCTTGATGAATATATAATACCTGCAAAAAGTCTTCAAGGAAATACCCGTGACATGATAATAGAAAAACTTACCTCATCCTGCAGAGCATATGCCAGTGCTAAACAAAAACAAAAAATTAGAATCCAAAGAACCTAATGCAATTAAGAGATGAACATGAAAATACATAAGATGCTTACCTGGATCTTACCTCTACTGCATCATTTTGATGCACCTTGCTCTTTGATTCCATAGAAAGTCTGGTCCTTTGCACCCCTTGACAACACTTGATCTAGTTTTTGTTTCTTGCCTTCTAAGAGAACGATATTGAATCTGATGTATCTCTGTGATTTCAGATCCCCAATATGTGATCTTCAGTATTGTAGTATCCCTCTTAGTCTTATTTCCAATTCCACAGGTCTGACCCAATTTGGATTCTTCAAGGCAAAGTTATGCCCAATCTCTCACAATGACCTAATTATGGACTAGTTCAGTACAGCAAACTTGTATGGAATTCCACATGTCATTGTTTCCTCCTTCGGCTATGAAATTGATACAAAGAACACTACAATCCATGCACTATCTACCATGTTTTACAGAATTCCAATCCACTTCGCAGAGAGAGAGTTATGACGATTTTCCCAAGGTTACCTCTTTGAGATGAAATTCGGGAGCTGCAAAAACCCTACCTTCCACAGATCATATCTCTGAAAATATAGCAGAACAAGATCTAAAATTCGGTCATGACATTCATCAGAATTTTGATTCAAATGGGTTTTAATTTCAGCATCTAATACTTCGCAGAAATAAAGTTATAGCAACAATTCCACGATCACTACTGTTGGAGGATATATGAGATTTCTTTTTATAGAGTTGAGAGGGGCTTCTATAGAGAATGTTGGAGGGATTTTAGGAGCTTAAAAAAATTAATAATTATTGACTATTAAATCACCAAAATCAATGATACATTCCATGCCACAACCCCATGGGGTTTTAGCCCACTAATTGGGGTTACTAACTTCAATCTTGAATAACTTACAAACCGTGAGGAATTACGAGGATAGCTATATACCGATAGAAAGATATTTTTGAGTAGAGTATTCCTATAATGGTTATGAGACGAGAACCCATGAATGATGATGCCCAATGAGCCATTGAAGTTCTGTGTCATCCTTGGTGCTGCTTGGGTTGACATCAATGGAAACCTCATATCATCTTTAGATCAACAGATGTATGGTGTATGAATGTGTCTTAGAACATTCTCTTAATTCAGAAGCCTGTTAATAGGCCAATAGGTTTTCACACATGTATTGTATTCATTTGTAAGACTATTCTTTGGATGCTTGTAATGCATGTTGCTTTAACCTGTACTAAGATAGTTGAACTATTTCGGTTGTTTTAGTGCATATGCTGTTGGAAATGTGTTGTATCAGTTGTTAATGTTGTCTCGCCTGTGTGGACTATTCCACCGGACACTCGACAGATTCATTCTTGTAAACTTGTTATAACGACCATCACACTCATGTGGACTATTCCATTGGGTGTTGTACATGCTATCTATTCACTTTTTGTTTGTGATTGCCGCATCCATGTGGACTACTTCGTCGGAAGCTGTGCATGTCCTGCTGTGTTGTGTGTCTCTAACTAAGTTGGGACTATTCCCTTTCGACTTGAGACTCACTCTCACCCTCTCCCTCTGCAGTGAAATAACTTAGACACAAGTTACACTAAGCACTCACCAGGCACATGAACCTCGTTGTTTGAAGACTAAGTATACCACTCTCATGTGCTGACAAGCAAGATCTAAGGCATATCTTTAAGATAATGGCAATTGAGCCATCATACCAGATGGGACTCCTATACCAAATTGTGTGAGGTCTAGTTGGGTCTTCATACCGGGCAGATCCCCTCAATGTTGGCAAGTCCAGCAACATCAAAATGCCCCAAAATAAATAAGTGTTGATGCACAATTCTCTTTAAATAAATAAATAAAGGCAAAAGAAGAGAAAGGCTTCTTACGCAGAGAGGTGAAGCAGGAACTCAATCGAGGTACTGTCGAGGCTCGCTGGAAGTGGAGCAATGCTTGTGTTCATGTGTGACTCCCCCAGGGTACTGTTTAGGCCTGTTGGAAATGAAGAAAACCAAAGATTAGAACTATACTCTGAAAATCATAAGCTTGCGAGCTAAACTACTCTTCCCAATTTGAAACATTATGATCTAGCTGAATCTGCATGATGACTCAATACTCCCTAAAGGACCAAGGCCCTGCACTAAAAAATGAACCAAGACAGAGAATTTGGAATTCAACTAGTGTGTCACCAAGTGTTGTAGCGGCTGCAACACCCTCCAAAGTTTTGGCTTGCACTCAAATTTCGGAGCCTTCCTTGGTATTTCCCTTTATTGTTGCAAACACTTGAGCTCATTTCATGAGATTTCTTAGAGTCTTTTCACCCATTTTGCTTGTTTGATCAACTATCGTCTTTTGGCATGTTTGATTTTTTACCATGCTCGCGAACCTTTTTTGGTGGTTTCGAAGGTTGGTATTTGTGTATTCAAGTGGTATTATCTATGTAAACATCCTTTGCACTCATACACAAAGTTTTTAAGCATTGTCGCACAAGTGTCATCATGGTCGTCCTAAAGTTTATCTCAAGTGTCGCACTTGTCGCTTTTTGTTCTAGGAAAATCACACAAAGGGTAATGCTTTGTATTGTTTTTCATAGGTCAATGTTGTCATGTCATTGAAGTATGATAAGTGTGCTATCACAAGTTTAAGATCTTCGCAAGCTTATCTTTTCCCACACTTAGCCATTTCTCTGAAAATCCTCCCGACCGGGCAACTCAGTTTCACTGGAACCAACTGAACTGCACACTGCGCAGCCTCAGTACTCAGTGATGCAACCTTGCTACCTAGAACTACATAGTGCATAGTCATTGTCCCCAAGGAAGTTTCACTGTAAAATTCTAGAGCTGAGCAACCTTCCTTCATCCCCATAATTGCGTAGTAACTCCTCCGAGTCTTATCTGAATTGCACACTTCCCAAGATCAACCCTCAAGCTCCCCCCTTTCCTACTGGAACCCCACAATGCATAGAGAACCCAACCTACCTTTCCTCCCAGAATTGTGCAAAATTGTCCCCTAGTGTCCTCCCTTAGCAGGAGCTCACTGACCTCATGAAATGCGTAGATCTGTCTTCGAGGTCCATCTGCTCCCTAGTATTTTCTTGCTCCTGAAAACTACACAAACTTGCCTCCCAGGGTCCCACCCTACATCAACCATTAACTGTCTCAATTGTGAAATCTTGTCTCCCAGTAGCCCCTGCGCAATTTTTTCCCTCAGTGAGGACTGTGCTAAGAAGTTCCTCATCCAAGCCTGAGTTGCGCTCTACGTAGTCTCAGTGACCAACTTTTCTCTCTGTTACCTAGAACTACACAATGCGTAGTTACTGGGTCCTCTTTCCCAACCTCTCACCTATCCCGAGCCTAGTACATGGATAAAAATGTATCATCTTAGACTAGGGAGTTTTTTTATTGATATCATCCCGTCATGAGTGAATTGCAGGTATAGGTACACTCTTAGATCATGGCAAGACGATAAAGAAGGAGGAGAAGGAGAAAACATGATAGAAGACTCACTTGCAACTAGATGGGTAAAGGATTTTATCAAGAACAATCAAAGGGAACACATGCATGCAACCACCTCTCAAGACCAAAGATCATTGAAGGCCCCACATCATCAAACTATGTGGAGGAGAAGAGAAATCACATCCAAGAACACATCCATCACTCAGTAGCAACAACCACTCAACATTGCCACCTCAACAAGCCATTCCATGTCAGTAGTGTCATGTCAAGTCTTGTCATGAGTTGTCAAAGGCCACATCATTATTATGAGCCATGTATATTGTAAATCAAATGTAATGTGAAGTGGGATTCCAAGGGACACACATGAATATTAAGAGTCATGTTAGTTGAAAAGCCATAGGAAGTTGAACAGTCATGAGGGAATTCAAAGAGTCATAAGGGTCAAACATCACCCCTTGGTTATATATACCCCCTCACTGTATGAGAAAAGGACTTTTTCACCCTAGCTCCTCCCACAAAGCATAAAGAGTTTTAGTTAGTTCTTTGAGGAGCAAGGAGTGGCTCCAATGTCCCACTACTGGGGCTAGTTATGTATGATGTATATATGTATCTTGGAACTTTTTCTTAATAAGAAGCCTCTTCAGGACAACACGTTTCCATGCATGACATATGGGTGTTTGTAAGAGTATTCCGTGATCATTTGTATTTCATGTTTGTTTCAACATGTACTAAGATAGTTGAACTATTTTGGTTGTTTTAGCGCTTATCTTGTTGGGAATGTGTTGTAATGGTTGCTAATGCTGTCTCATACTTGTGGACTATTCCGCAAGATACTAGACATATCTTTCCTTACTCATCGGTTGTAAGGACTGTCACATCCGTTGTGGACTACCCCATTGGATGGTAAACAGATCTTTCCCTATTATTTGGTTGTAACGATTGTCAAATCCGTTGTGGACTATTTTGATAGATGTTGGACAAGCCTTCCTGGTTCACGTGTTTCTCTTTTTGGTTGGTACTATTACCTCTCACTTAGAGGCTCAATTTTCTCCCCCCATTTTTTGCAGTAAGATAACCTAGACACAGTTACGTTGCACACTCACCAGGCACACTAACCTTGCTTTTCAAAGATACCATTACAACACTCTAATGTGCTAATAGCTAGAGTCAAGGAAAATATCTAAGTATTTGGCAACCAGACCATTATACCGGATGGGATTCATACACCAAACGGTGTGAGGTCTAATTGGGACCTTATATTGGGGAGATTCCCTGAATGTTGGTGGATCCTACACCGTCAACACCATCTTGGAACAAGACCTCAAACCCCTTCTTCTCGATCATCGAGACATAAATCACACTATATCTGAGTCCTGGTACAAACAATACATCCTGGAACTGCATCACTCATCCTGTCTCCATCCTGAATGGCACAACTCCCGATCATCAGATCTCCTTCTGACTCTTGTCGCCCAACACCATGTGCAACTTCAAGTCCCATTCAGATAGAGTCTTAAAAACCTCCTATAATCCTATCATATGTTTTGACTGATCTGAAAATGGGGCACTTAGGCTTCTTGTCTAACTTACAAGAACCTCTCCCACTTCCAAAGCTTTAAATTTTCCCAAGTCTTATTGATTAACCAATGCGGAATTAAAAATGTGCTTGAAATAGGTGTATGCTTGTGTTTATTTTTTACTGTTAAGTGCTGTAATTACTGTTGCTTATGCTGATATTTTAAATACAAAGAACAGTAAATAATGCAGCAAGTAAAGCACACACATAACAACAAGTTAATTAGGAGTTCACCCACAACTCTTGGGCTACATCTCTGTGAGCTCTAGTTAACTTGACTAGGCTCTTTGGGATTATGGCAACAGTTCTTTTATAAGTCTTTGACTCAACTCCATCAGTTTACACAGAACACGATGGGCTTACTTTACCATCTCATCCTTGGCTCTGAAGCTCTCGCTTTCTAGCTCTGGCTTTGGCTTTAGCTCTTGGCTCTGGCTCTGGCTCTCGGCTTTGACTCTGGCTTTGGCTCTTTGGCTCTGGCTCTGGTTCTGGCTCTTGGCTCTCACTCTAGCTCTCACTCTGGCTCTTTGGCTGTGGTTGTGGCTCGTGGCTCTCTGCTTTGGCTTCTCTGAGCTCTTTCTCTCGGCCTTTGTGTGCCTCTGTGAGTCGCTCGACCTCCAAGCAACTCCAGCAACCTTCAGCAACAATATGCTACTGTCAATTGAGCTCTCTAGCTTTTTGCAAGTATCGGCTCTCTGTCCCTTTGCTCGCTGTCCAGCCTTTCACACTCTTGAGCTCTTGTCCATTCCTAATCCTGAGGAATCATCCCTAGGCAATTCTCCTCCAACCTCTAGTGGCTTCTCTTTACCTCTGTCAACTCTGCGGCTATGGGATGTTACAGAGTGAGCTCTCGGGCTTTGTTGTCTGTCCAGCACTGCCGGCTACAACATTTTTGCGAGCGCCTTTGCGTCCCAGCACTGCCTTTCTTTTGGCCCTCTGGCTTTGGAGCTCTCTCCAACTTCTACAGCTCAAAATCCGTGGGGTCCCAAAATCATCGGCCCCTCGCCTTGTGTGGCCCTCTGTATTTTAAGGCATCCTCTGGCTCTGCAGCTTCCACAGCCATTTTCTCTGCGCATAATAATTCTCTGTAGCTCATTGGCTTCTCCTGCTCCCTGTCTCTTTGACTGTCCATCTGGCTCTGTGGCTCTCTTGGTGTTACAAACGCATCATTGAAATTCCTACTTGTAGCGTGGCACAATGATCAGGGGCAGTTATAGAGGAATTGGGACCTTCCTATGTAGAAATCCCGCCAAACGGAACATTTTTCCCAATACACAAAGATAACTGAAAAATACACTATCGGGCGCAAATATCCAGACTTGAAATTCCCTCAAATCACCCCTATAACCCTATCGAGTCCACCTTCCATCGCATGCATGTTTCAATTGCTTTGGCGGCATGGAAAATGGCCAAAAATCCATTAAACAGGAAATACAAAGGAAAATTCTAATTCCCAGATTTGAAACTTTATGAAATCGAGCTTTTAAACCCCATCAAGTTTGGTCTTGATCACAATCGCAAGTTGCAATGGCCCTGGGGCTTCCCCTTTGGTATCTCCGACGCCGATCCATCGATATCGGCAATCGCAGTCCCAAGTCGCATGGCCTGGGGGTCCTTCCCTTTTGGGATCACCAACAGCAATCCACTGATATTGGTGATCGCAGTCGCACTATCACATCGGCTCGGGACCTTTGCCTTGTATACCCTGCCTGCCTCCTGTTATGGCCTAAATCTACCTCAGGCTGAGAAAGGCAGGATCTAGGGTAACATCAAACCACGCTTAACCTGGTAGCTAGCCCTACCAAGTCGAGAGAGGGCTCTGTCCTTGTCAATCTCATAAAAATATGGCCAATAAAGCTTGAGATGACTGATGTAATTACTGATTTTAGTCTAGGTATGTGTATAGAGGTGTTTGATTGAATTTAAGATGGGTTTTTTGGCTCAATTGTGAAAGGCAGATTTGGGTCCAGGGAATGGACATAGTCTTGCAGAGACCTCTATGGGGCGAGGTAGGCAAATGGTTTATCACTTTAAATTGAGTGAGATGGAGAGTTTTTAGACTGGTGAGGAGTTGAAGAGGGCATGAAAGTCTCAAGGATCCTCTTCAAACAGCTGAAAACATAGATAACTAAACAAACCCTAGGTAGAGCACTACAATTTCAATGTATTCTACCTTTATCCTTGTTTGATTTAGTTAAGATGAAGCAAAGAGAGATAATGGCATACATAAATCACATGTAAAACTTACAATTACAGAAGAAAACACAATACCAAATCAAGATGCCACAAGAATCCCATAAAGTGCTGCAAACCCTGGTCAATTCCTTTGCCAAACTGCTGAAAATGAATGTACAATAATGCTCAAAGCATTCACAAGAGTCCAACCTTCTCAAATGACTGAAAAACTACTAGATATAGGCATCAAACAACTCATTCTAGGCTTTAGGGGTCGAATTAATGAGTTTAGGAGCTATTTCAACAAGATCTAAACTAAGAACTAAAAAGTAGGCAGTGGAACAGCATGCCAAAACCTAGGAAATTGATTCATTCAGTTACAAACTACTTTTTCATGATGAATCTACCTCTATGAGTGAAAATTTAGCATAATTACATCAAAATCCATCAAGTCACATTAAATTACATCATGAGTTTGACTATTAGAAAGAGAAAAGTCAAACTGTGAAGAAACTAGGCGAAAAACAGAGTTTTTTTTTGCCAAAACGAGCAAATTTCATCCTATGCGTCGCGCTGATTTCCCTATGCGTAGCGCCTTTTTTAGCTGATTTTTGAGGCCTTCCCATGCACCGAATTTTCTCCAAGTGGGATTTTTGGAAATTTTTATTTGTCTACTTTCCATAACAATTGTAATTTCTAAATTTGGCCTTCATTTGCCCCTTCAAAAATGAGTTCTCCCAACACTGCTTCCTGTGTGTCCAAAAAGGGGCAAAAAGGTCATTTTTGAGGTGTTTTTTACCTTTTTGGAAGCTCAAAACCTGTCAAAATTTCTTGGCCATGTGAGGAAATTCATATTTTTCCATGAAAAATCCAAAAATTCAATCCATTTTGCAAAATTCTTAGCCAACTCAATGTGTAGCGCTGGTGGCGCGGCGCATTAAATGAAAATTCTTGTGTTGCAAAATTTGATGTGTAGCGCCACTAATTTGATGCGTAGCATCCTTTTGCAGACCGATTTTTGAGGCCTTCCCAGTGTCCAAATTGGGTACAGGATAGCTCATTAGAAATATTATTGAGTCTACTTTCCAAAACATCTTGAATTTCTCAATTTGGAGTTCATTTTCCCTATCAAAAGTCAAATCTCCCAAGACTGGTCAAAATGTGCAAAAATGAGGCTGCCTAAATGCAGAGTGTTGTTGCAGTCGACTTTTGAAGGTCTTTGTCAACCCAAAATTAATCTCATGATAGCACATTGTAAATCTCTTTGTGTATAGTTATCATTTGACTCATCAAGTAAGTCATTTGGCCAACCAAGCTAGGAGAAATCTTGATTTTCCCGAGGTCACTTCAGAGGTGCATCAATTCTCCTGAGGCAACTGTATTTTTGAAATTTCTCTAAAACCATGACACCTGTGTAAAAATTGAAATGAGGTTTTTCTTCCTTTGCCTATTTTGGACAAAAACCTCTTTCATTTTTCCCAAATTCATCTTCTATTTCTTATAAACATCATTTGAGTAAAACCTACCCCGATGTGTGGAACAGGGGGTTTGTTGAAATGAAGTGAAATGAAGGGGATAAGGGGCTTCTAAATTCTTGAGAAAATTTTGAGACATAGGGAGGGATGTTAGGAAGCAGGGCAAAGTAAAATTTCAAAGATTGAGTGAGGGGAAGGGGTCCAAAAGGGCAAAACATAGGCCTAGCCTAGAAAATTGTCAAATTGTAGCAAGAAACTAGGGTTTGTGCGAAAATGAGGAATTTGAGGGATATCAGTGATGAAAAGTATTCAATAAGGCACATTAAGGATAGGGGAAGGTGTATGAACATCAGGATACAAGTTTCGCTAATGATTTTACCACCAGGAGAAATTACCTTCTAAACCCTAGGAGAGGGAAATGAACCTTACATAGGCACAACTGAAGCATGAACAAGGTGTAAAATGACCCATTGGAACCTGACATGATGATGAAAACCCTATGAATGATGATACACTCAGCTGAATGGTGACATCAACCGAAATTTGGACAAATTTGGAAGGAGTAAAAGCAAACCCTAGACCTAATACCTAGTGACCAAATTTTACTTGAAGACTCATTAAAATGACAAAATTTGACCTTGACACCTTAAAATCACTTTGTAAGAGCATGTTTGATCAGTGGGGGAAGGCTGCAAAGACTGACACTAACACCTCCGATCCGACTTGCTGATCTGATCATCAGAGGTTGCTGATCGGGGGGTGCCTTCCACCCAACTTTAAGCCTTGGCCTCATGCAATTTGATTTTCCCTTATAAGGGTCTTTTGCCCACTTTTAAAGGATTTTTGCCTCTTTTCCCAAAGAACGGGGGGAGCTTCTCTTTGTGATAACTTCTTCATCTGAATTCCTCTTTCACCCATTCAAGTTGCGTTGGATTCACAATGAAGGGGTCTCTATAATGAGATTATTTCTGAGAGCAGCCTGCGACTTTCATTTTCCTCTGATTTACAAAGGATTTGTGCCATTTGGCACCTTTTACCTCTTATATGAAGTCTTTTAGACTTAGAGGTAGGATCCATTTTTGGATCATCGATGCACCATTGTCCACGTACCATCCATCCTCATTGATAGTGCCCTACGAGAAATGAGAGAGCATAGAAAATTCCTCCTCCTCCAATATCCAGTGAGAGCATCTATCTCAAAAGAAGTGGCAACACCGATGAATTGCTTCTCTTTATTCTTCTTGTCATCTCCCTTCTTCATCAGACTTCTCAACTAAAAATGACTCATCTCACCATAGTTAGAACACTTGAATTTACTCAAGTCCTTCTTCTGCTTACCCTTCATTCGTGCTCCAAGTTCCATGTCATCCTCTAAAGCCCTCTTCTTCCGATGAAGTTCCTCATCTCACAAATATTCCTGAATTAAGTCGTCCCAAAACCTATTCCAGTTTGGAAAATTCTCTCTGGCAATAATCCCTTTAGTAAAGTGCTTCCATTCCTTGGTGAAGCCTTTCAAGGCGATCCTCACCATTTCATTCTCTGAAATAGTCACATCAACGACAACAAGCTCATCTTTGACCTGAGAAAATATGAACAGATACGAAGTCACTCCACCTTGTATCATCTTGGTGGACTTCAACTTATCCTCCAATACCAATACCCAATTCTCGTTCTTATTCTGGAACAAATTCTGAAGAGCCATCCACATATGTGCAATGATCTTCCCAGACAAATGAGGTATTAGGGGATCCTTCACACCATCAAGGATGATCAATCTCACCCTCGTATCCAAATCACCGTACACTTACATCTCCTTTGGGTTAGTTGGCTTCTTTATGTCTTTCTCAATGGACTCTCAGATCCTGTTGACCTACAAGACCAACTTGATCATTTACTTCCATGGACTATAGTTGGACAATCCCTCCAACCCATCCTCATACTAGATACCACCTTGTAACTTCAAAATTGTCACCTACAATGTGACCAACTCCCTCTTAAGCTATACTTCACTGTGCACAACTCTGATTCACTTACTTCAAAAGTAGCTCAAACACACTCTAATACCATGTTGAATTTCCACGATCTTGCATCTAGTATATAATCTTAGAATTTTTTATGCTACCAAACCAAGAATCTCAATAAGAACTACTTTGCACAACATAAAATATAAAGGAGTAAATCACATATGCATAAGTATACATAATTTTTAACAAAACATTGTACAATAATGTTAACCCAATCTTCATTATATTAAACCAATCTAAATAATATAACAATCTATGGTATACAAGATTCAATGACAAACAAACTACACAGACTCTATGTCCTATTGTATGTTGTTGGTCCTTCACTTCCATACTGCTCTCTAACTTCCCCTTAATCCTTCAAAGGACAACACATAGAGACTCCAGGAGTGTTGCATCCTATCACTACTGCAAGTCACATTTACTACAATGAACATGAGCTGATCCAATCTACCCTCTAGCCAATACCTAAGCTCCAATCTGCCAATCTAGCAACCAATTTTGTCCATCAAAGTGCTATACATTAGGCTCCAAACTTCACCCTCACTTCAGCTGTCACACCTCCTTTAGAAATGCTAGTCACAAGCTACTTTTGGTAGCCAACATGCTTCCCTCCACCAATCCAATGGAACCCAACTCTTCACTTTAAGTTCTTCTCATAGTTGAGGTCTCCAACTGCCAATGTCCACCTCAACACATGGAACCTATAGGCTACTCAACTGATCCTTCTAGCAACAATCTCAACATCAAATCATCCTCATACTTATACTTGAGTATTGGCACACTGTTTCAATTCTGCAACTTTGGTTAGGGCATCAACATGTACCCTAACATCCACCTCTAAACACTTCAACAATCCTTAATAAGAGTGTGACTTCCCTCCCTTGTAATGTTGTTGTCCTATGCTACCTGTACCAAGGATCTGTTGTAGGAGTATGGCCTTACGACCCTCCACAACTATCCCAAACAGTCCTACATACCACTGTAATTACCACAGATATTTTTGGCCTACAATATCATGAGGTAATCCACCCTAAACTGCACCAAAACAACCCAGAATTAACGTTGATCTTTGGCCTTGTTACCTGCTCAAATTCAGACCCAAAACAGTGAAGAATAACACCTTAAATCATGCCCAGATTTTCCTTTAGTCCTACGGCCTATATTTTGTAGCAAACTTAGCATTATCATAGATGTCTTCTTGCCCAAAAAACCCCTTAACTCCTTAATCCTCCTTCTCTTAAGCTTGGCCAAATTTTAGAGAGATCTATGAGATTTTTCACACTTGATGCCTTAAATGACTTGTCCTCACCTTATATTTATACCAAAAATAAGGGCTACTCTAATTAGTGAAGATTCATGTCTATTGGATGAATTCTCTTCAAGCCTATATGACTTGACTGTCCAAAAATCAATTGAAAACCTCAAAAAATCATATCTCAAGTTCTAGACCTTCGATTTGAGTGGTCTTTGAAGCGTTGGATTTGCCACGCTATCCTCTATCACCTCAAATTTTCTCATGCTCAAATTATTCATGGTTTTGGCCTAAATCCCGATGGGTGACAAACCCTAACCTTGGTTTCTAAGCCCACAAGTGACTCTTGTGGCACTTTTACCTCCAAACCCTGAACCCTAGGGCTTGGAGTACCACCCAAGCTACTCAAAAATCAACATACGCTCATCACTCATCAATATTCTAAGACATCTAAATCTGGTCACTACATTCTTGAACCAAAATTGTGTAATCGTTTCTACACTACAATCCTTCACTGGAACTGCTTCTACCCATCTGGTCAAATAATATATTGCAGTAATGATATACCTCGCTCTCGATATTTTTGTTGATGGGTTAATAGGATCCACAAAAATCCACTTCCCATTTATCAAAAGTTTGAAGGATGATCTACAAAACTAATGGTATCTCATCTCTTCTCTAAGGCTTTCGAACACTTCGACAAACATCATAGCTTTTACAAAATTCCTTGGCATCATTATAGAGAGTTTGCCACAAAAAACCTATGCATAGAATCTTCTGCATAATAGCGCTGCCTACATCATGTTCTCCAAAAAATCCTTCATGCACTTCTATCAAAATTATCAGTCGCTCATGTTGTAACATACATCTACGCAATATTCTACCAATGCCCAACTTGTACAAACAACCTGTAATTACTTGGTAATCTGCAAACTTCACTACTAGTTTCTTTTTCTGTGTAACATTATATTCTTCTAGAGAAACTCTCGTGCTAAGAAGCTAGGCAATCTCAGCGAAGTAATTATTGACCATTGTGATTGAAGCTAACTATGCATCAGATAGATTATTCTCTAGATTCCGAGCATCTTCTCTTGTAGTGATCCTAGACAAATTCTCTAGGCCAACATTCAACCTCCCATGCTTAACAACCACCTCAAATTCATATTCATAGAATAATAACAACCACCTACATATGTTCCCCCCCAACATGGGCTTGTTCACTGAGTACCTCAACACATAATGGTTTGTATAAAGGTTAAACTTGTTCCCTCAGAAGTAATGTAGGTACTTCTACAAAGCATAGACCATGGCTAATCCTTCTCACTTTGCGATGGTATAATATTGTTTTGTTGTCGTTGACAAATTTCTATTGGCAAAAGAAATATGGTGGTCCAAGTCTCCTTCTCCTGACTACACTATAATCGCTCCCAAAGCTATGGATGAAGCATCCACATGCACATGAAATTCATTTGTCCAATCCGGAAAAATTAGAATGGGCGCATAAATAATTTTCTCTTTCAACGTATCCAAGGGTTGTTAACATTCTTTTTTCCACCAAAACTACACATCTTTCATTAACAACCTCTCCATAGGTACTATTATACATGCATATCCTTTAATGAATTTACCTTAATACCCAGTATGACCTAAGATTTCATGCAACTGTCTAACAGATGTGCGAGGAGGAAAATATAATATGGTGAAAATCTTAGTAGGGTCCACCAACAATCCTTTCTTGCAAACAAAGTGGTTGAAAAAAATACCCAAAGGGGAACAAAAGATACACTTATTTAAGTTTAAATAAATCTACAATTGTCTGCATATATCTAACATTAAGCATAGTACCTCGATATTCTTTTTCAGTAGGTTGAATATAGTCCAATCATCAAGGTACACCTCCAAGAATTTGTGGATGAACTCATTGAACGCTACAGCCACAATCCTGGAAAAGATAACAGGGGCATTGTTTAGTAAAAAAAGAATCATTGTATATTGAAAGGAGACCCACTCAGTTGAAAATGTAGTTTTATCTAGATTTTATTTGGCAATGCGGATTTGATGGTATCTCAAAAACCCATCAGTGAAAGAATATGCTTTTTGTCCACAAACACTATTGAGAACTTCATTGGTAAATGGGGTGGGGAACATATAATGAACACATGCACTATTGAGTTTTCTCAGATCAACACAATTTCTTATTTCTCCAGTCTTCTTTTTCCACACAACCATGAGATTGATCCATTCTGAATCTTTCATTTGTTTGATTATCCCCGCCTCTAACATCCGAGCCAGATCCTGTTTGACATTATTCTTATATATCAGATTCAATTTGTAGGGTCTCTTCTTGACATGCCTAGCATCTAGATTTAAATGGATCTTCATTTCGTCTAGTTCACCCATTATACCCTTCATCTTTGCAAAGGTGGTGGGGAATAAATCTTGATACTTCCTTAGTAAATCAACTATATATTCTATTATCTCACTATCCCAATAACCCCCGATCAAAATCCATCTTTGGGTTTTGTTCACTACCATTATTTACTTTCTTTGTTTTAACAAGCATTGAATAGTCTTCCATCTCTAATTCAGGTCATGATACAACACACTCTCCTTTAGTATCTAGAATGTGTAGGTCCCTTGGATCCTCATCATCATCACCACCTTCTGCAATTTTATAACATTCCATAAATTCTTGTACCTACTATAAATGATGATGGATTGGACACAGGGGTATCGCCCTCTGCACAGTCTGACATTATTATGAAAAAATATTTTCCTTCAAAACCTTGAGTACTCGGTCCAAGGCATCATACTTAGCTACAAAATTCAATGTAGAGTTAAATCTTTGAGTCATATCTTCCCAATGTACTGTGCCTATACACACCTGCAACTCAACATACCAGTTTATGGGAATAATATCTATTGTGCACAAACCTATGGACCCATTCCTCCTGCGGTATCTTCCCTTTATTCCAAGCAACTATAAATTGACAAGAATTTTTTTTTAGCAACATGTATTTTTTTTCTCTCCTCTCTATTGTATAGCCATGAGATTTTAAAATAAATTTTACTAATTACTAGATGCATAAGGTCACATTTTCTTCATTAACATCTGTTAAACTCAAATCTACATTTTTTAATGACCTAGAGTTTAACATCCCTATGCATCCATCCTAAATAATATGTCCTCATATTAGTAAAGGTAGTGAGTCCCAACCTTGGAAATAAAGTTTTGAAATATAATTTCAAAACTTTCATAATAAAAATGAGAATTATCTAGTATTTATAGTACTTTTTGTACCTTGGAAGACAACCTCCGACTGAGGAGAGGTCAGTGCCCAAGACATTTGTTTAAGACTGTGAAAAAATAAGTTTGTTGTCCCATTGTTCAAACCCCATAGATTATAATTAAAAATACAATGCCTCTTGATCTTCTATGGAAATAAACAATTATTTAAAGTGGCCTTTTGATGTTGAATACAAATTTAATGAAAGAACAGTCAGAAAAGATAGTGGAAAGTCTCCAACACAAGCTGCTTAATGCAAAATATTTGTTTTCAACTTTAGAATAGATATGAAATTAGTAGGGGATGATATATAGTATAGAGGAGCGCATAATTAAGGAAATTTTAACTTTAGCTCACAGAAAATTGATTTACAGAACTGTAAAATTAAAGGCCAACAACTTCATTACTCTTTTCTATGAAGAAAAACATAAAATGGAAATAACAGGAAACACATTTTGTACTCAATAGGTGTCTAGAATCACTTCAAATTATTTATTTAAACCCACATGAAGAATGAAAGATACATGTAGTTTATGTTTTTGAGGTCCAAAATTCAGAACCCTCATTTCTCTTTTATAATTAGCTTTATGCAAAATTTCAAAAAGGACAGTTAAGAAACTGTAAACTGCCAAAACTGATAACTTTCTAAACTACTTTAGAGTTAACAGTTATTTCTAACTCTACTTCTTGAAAAGAAAAACATAATTACATCATTCAAAATTATCTGACAAAACTTTTGTATGACAGGTGGCAGAATGGTACAACGACTAACAATGAGAGAGGAACGAGAAAAAATGAATACATAGTGCCACGCTAGCTTGCTGACGTAATACGGGGGCAAACTCTAGTACTGAAGAAACTCAATGGAATGCCCTTGTAACCAATGTGAGCCATTGATCTGCAGTCAGATCTTCCTTTGACAAGTCTTTATGGAGGGACTCGGTGGACTAACTGTTGGGCACGTAGTTCTGTCGAGTTTTCTCCATCCGACGGGCCCCACTCCTATTCCTCATCACACTCGAAAACTTGATCGATGTTTAGGCTCTGACTTTATTATTGTCAACTAGGGAACCACCTGTCTTTACACTTAATGCTTCATTAATATTTAAGTAATGCAGTTTAATCCACCATCATACATTAATCATTTAACATCAAAATTTTTGTTTTTTTTTGTTTTTTGCAGATACATATATACATTTTCTCCTAAACACAAATAAAAGTAAAACAAGCTACAACAATACTAAAACCTTTATTTGGAAGAAAACCACTAGAATGACTTCCAAATATCAAGTTTAAACATCAAACATCCTCACTAAGTGAGATATAAATATAATTTATGCTTCACATAGGGCTTCTTTAAATCATATGTGGCATCAATTTTGGACATTATTTGATTTTCCAAAGGACCATGTTGTGGTTCTCCAACTTTTACAAATTTCTTATGAGAATTATTTGTACACATACATTAATAATACATCAACAAAGGGTTGATGCAGACTATGTTACAATTTTGATAATTGATGTCACTCAACCAGATTTGATTGCGAAGGATGTTGATGAAAGGGACATTCATCAATGGAAGATAATGGATTTTAGGCTCAGTGTAGGTAAATCAAAATCTTAAAGCATGAGTTAAGTGTTATTGAGAGTATAATAAATGTTTTTTTTTAGAAAATACTAAACTTATTTACATTCTTTGACAGACGAAAATTATTCTTCTGCATTTTCTCTTGGAGACAAGTTAGATCTTCTGCAAGATGGAGTGAAAGTGGGCAAGGGCTCCATATTCAATACAAAGCTTGGGCATAAGGTGCATGGAGAGATGGTAAATAAATGATGCATATTGGTTATAATTGAGAAGGCGTTGAAACGTGATTATCCTCTATGAGGATGAATACTTTTGGTAAACTGTGTGTTGTCATTGATATGTTCGACGTTTCGGGTGAACACTTCACCCATCTTCAGGGACATTAAGATTTTATGATGCTTCTCCTCTACCACATCCAACAGGATTTGATCATACACTAAGGGGTGCATTAGAATATTGTGAGATTTGGCTAGAATCAAATTTAGAACCTTGCTATCATGATCATTCCATAAATATTACCAAGCATAGGGTTATTGTCATATGTACAAAGGTTTCTCTTACACATGAATGCAAAGGAATAAGAATGTGCATTGCCAAAGGAATGATATTTAATGTCTATGAGGATGACATGGTTCAGGGTGAAACACTAAGTGAAATGGAATTTGGTGCTTTTGTGGAAGAGATAAACATAAATTGCCAAATATGTAGGATTAGGGACAATTCTAAACATTTTTGGGTAAGATGCCCAATAAGTGAGTTAGTGGACAACAAAGGTGAGATGTTAAGGGCCAAGGAAATATTCAAGGAGCCACCCAAGGAAATGGAAATATGAGATGTTATAGAGGGCACAAGTCCCTTAAATAAATGGGATGAGTATACTTATAATGAAAATATCTAAACTCAATTGAAAGGCATGTAAGAAGGCCATATAAAAGGATTTAATGAGTTATGGCTACAAAAAAAATTCAAAATGGTAATAAAAATAGATGAAGAGAATGAAATTCAACTTTTGGTGGTGGCTAAACGTTGCAGATAAGATTTTCTTCAACATGTGGATAGGAAGGCCATTGCAACAACTAGAAGGGGTTTGAAACACATAAATAAAAATGGTATTAGGGAATTTGTCTTGAATTCATTCCTCTCAAATAAAGTCATGTCAAAGAGGCATGGCCATGGTCTACCACATATTGTTAAAAAAACAAAGGACATGAGATTTTAATGGAAATATTATTTGTAAGAATGCATGGTACAAGATACATAATAATCCTCAAAACACCTTCTACAAGTACCAACATTATTTAAAACATGGACATATTAAATCCATTCATGGTAACATCAATGCATGCAAATAATGTGCACACACTATGGTGGTTAGAGAAATATTGCACAATATTGTAATGGGTAATTCTATTTTTTCACGAAATGAAACAAATAAAGTTCAAGAAGATGGAAAGTCTACTCCTTTAATATTGTTTCCTTCAACTTACACACACAATACTTCATTAAAAGATATTAATGAGGCTCTTAAAAAGCTCATTTATGCATCTATATCATAACCAACAATGAGCAATATCTATAATGCTCACTTTTGTGATGTGGTATTTTAAACTTAGAACACCAACTTTAGTAAATATAGTGAATGTATTGTGTTGAAAACACAAATGAAGTTAGCAACTACAAAGGAGTTGGAAGAAAAGGCATGAGCTACATTTAAAAACATAACAAGGCTATTATGTGTGGAAGCTATTTCTACTTTGCACACATAATTATGTTAGATTGATTTCCAAATCAGTATTTGAGCCTTATCCATGATAAAATAGTCAAAAAATAGACTTCAATCCCAAGGCTACGCGTCAAACCAAAATGTATTGCAGGAAAAAACTTAGGTTTGTCATTGACAGGTATGCTAACACATGGGCATACCACATGAGGTTTTGTTAATTTCTCCCTACCATTTGTACATATGGGATCATAATCTACTATTACATCCATTGCAATGTGTTTGAGGGACCTGGAATACCCACACCTTGATATGTATGGTGATCTACTTTATGAGAGTGGATGTTTAAGAAGCCCCCTTTCAAATGCATAACTTGACACTTGTATTTACTCAAAATGTAAAGTGTACAAGTATGATTTTATGTCTCATGGAAGAAAAAAATATCAAATTATTGATTTTAAACCTATTCCTCCACATTTGTTGTTGTAGTTGGACAAAGTATCAAGTGATATTGAGAATCACAATCTTTTCATGTTTCTATCACTTTTAACTACTCTTGGTGTCTTCATCACTATTAAGGTTGGGTTCTTTCCGTGGGGCACACCCATGGCGACATTGATGGAATGTATGGAAGCATGTCTTCCAACTTGAAAAGTAAATATGCATATTCTTTATTTGAAATGATGCATACATATTGTACAATTGAAGAAAAGCAAGTGTTTCCACCTACACTTATTGACAAGGTGTATGACTTCAAAAGTTTCCTTAATGGATACATCAAGGAGGGGAAAAATGCACTAGTTGGACATCTCAATGTCCAATACTTCCAATTTCTTGCACTCAATGATGTTCCAGTAAAATATACAAATAATCCTCCGAGGTATTGGGTGGTAAGAACTGATTTAGTTGTGGAATATATATGATGAAGGTTAGCTTAAATTTCCTATAGGGAGGCCATCGTTCTTACGTCCAAAGAGAATTATGTCTACTTAAAAGAACTAAAGGAAGGAATAACATCATACATAAAAATGTGGACAAACGTTATTGATAATGAGAATTCTCCAATTATTCCAGAAGAATGGAAAAATAGAGTAGAGTAATGGTAAAGAGTTCTTGATACATTAGATGAAATCTGTAATGATCATACAATATGGACATAAGTGATACATTTTCAGAGGGATTTTAACGCAATGCAATGAAAATCGTGTATGATGACCATAATCCATTTTAGGTACTCTCAAGTATTATGGATGGATATATTATAATGTGGCAGATGAATTGATATATGTTGTATCCAAGTGTAACAAGCCAAAGCCAACATTCAATCCTATGATTGATGTTGAGAAAGGAAAGATGTTTCTATATAGACCGGGAAATGAGGATGAAGGATAGATGATTTGGATGGAAAAATAAACCTCAAATATCTTCAAGGATAATGAAAGTGATAATGTTCATGTAAAGGTTGATTGGTGGAAGCTTATTTGAGGGAAATACAATGGAAAAATTTTAGAACAATATTGGGTATCTAATCTTGATGGCACAAAATTTGGCTCTATTCCAATAAATACCATAATTTGGGCATGGATGCCAAAGAAAGAACATTGTAAGAAGACCAAGATAAATAAATACGGTGTATAAGTTGTTCTTGATCTACTTGAGAGAATATCTTGAGATTAGGTGGATATGATTCATGAATGTGATTTTGTATTTTGAAGGACCTATTAATATACATCAAAAACAATTTTCAATGTTTGTTGTATATAAAATATTCTATTCAAATTAATTTTTGAGGAGTTTTATATTATTTAGTACATATATGCACATTTTGGTTCAACTTCAATGTAATCATGTGGCAATACCTTAAGTGAATTACATGACACTTACATTCAATTTTTAAGTTCAGTTTTTTTAACCAACATAATTACTCACTATATCAATTGTGCATGGTCAAATTCAATGATTCACTTAGACACAATATCTTTAAAACTTGGTATATTAAGACAATATTGAAGTAGCTAATTTCAATATAAAACATTTGAACACTTAACGAATAAATGCTAGACAATTGAAATAAACACTAGAGTGATATTTACTTAATATTTCTTAATAAATTTGATATAAATCAAATAGTACTACTCTCTTGCATTCTAATTCCTAAAAAAATAAATTTTGATCATCAAATGACATAAGTAGACTTACAAAATATAACATTGCACTAGTATAATATATTATACTAAATATAGAC
Organism: Pinus tabuliformis; assembly: GCA_031772625.1. NCBI lineage: Eukaryota > Viridiplantae > Streptophyta > Pinopsida > Pinales > Pinaceae > Pinus > Pinus tabuliformis. The sequence continues at coordinate 1,268,321,068 of CM062809.1, forward strand.
AAAGTAGTTACTCATGTCAACATTAAAATAGTTAATAATAGTAACAAACACAATATTTATGCCATTAAATAGCTTTATAAGAAATAAATTTCTTACACCATCTATTACTCATAAGTTAAATCTTGATGAACTTGGTTTTAATACATAAATATAAATATTAGTTATAATAGAAATAATGTAAGAAATATGTTGGCTTGAGGGGGCCTGACCCAGGTTCAGCATTAATTAGCCAAACAAATCCCTACACTACTGGCCCTTTCGGCATCAGCCCGCGGAGTGCGGACTGAAGTCTCACCTGAAGCAGTATGGGGGGATGCTGGAACCAAGTTTCCGCACCCTTGAGATGGTTGTGATGTCATTTTATCTCTTCTATCCCTGCCTTCGCACAGGAGATCTCGCTCTAGGGCTTGTAAGACAAACCCTCTGTTCCGACTTTCAATACCTTCGCAAAAGTACACGATCGACCTTTGCGCAGCTTTAACCTGTGGCTCAAGTACTTTCACGCTGCTATAGCAGCATGTCGTGCAGATTCCTCTATTATCCTAAGTGATTCACTTATCTTGTCAAATACTTAATGTTATCACCATGTAAATAGATGTTCTTACTTGTGTTCACTTAACCAACACATTTACATACATTCGCACATCATATAAGCATTATAAGTGAAATTCATACCCAACATAACAAGATGAATAAAAAAGAAATAAAGACGTAGAAATTGTAGAATACTTCTCTTTATTGATAACTTCGGATGGTTACATACTCGACCGCCCTGCGCACTCAACTGCAGGGGTCCACACACTCAACTGCGGACTTCTACCCTAGGCCTCTATGCACTCAGCTGTAGAGCCTCTACCTATGCTACGACCCAAGACTTAGACTTCTTCATCTAAAGCTATGACTCTCTTTTTCTCCTTCTCCTTTAACTACTTAGAGCTTAGCTCTTTTTATACAATCCCATGGTCTGCGGACCATGGGTAGATATTTTACAACCGACATTACATTTCCAAAATAAGGGCGGACAACCCTATGACTCTTTAACACCTACACGCTTCGCGACCACAAAATGCGGAGTATTTACACTTGGATTACAAAATTTGACCAAAATATGGGCTTTTAGCCCCAAAACTACCCTTGGGGGATCCCGCGCCCAACAGGCCCCCAACACAAACATCGTGACTTGCCCTCGAGTCACTCTGTAGGCATGAAGATCTTAGCACGAAGACCTCCCAGCTCCGTTTGGATGACCGCAACCTCGGTAACACACTGAGCGGCCGCCTGCTAGACTTCTTCCACTCTCTGCTCGGTGACTGTCGCTGAACTGCCACCCTGAATCTTCTGCTGAGTTGCCTGCAGTGTCACAAGATTTCCTTCAATGGAAGTTGTGATCGTATATGCCTCATCTATCCATGGCTGTAGGTGCACTTTTAGGACTACTTCTTTGTGCCGAGCAACATCCACCTGTTCCTTAAGCGCCTTTACCTCCTGCATCCATGTGAGCCTCTATGTAAGGGCGATCGTCTACACGGTCCCTTTGACCTCGTCATATCTTTGTTGTAGCTCGCGCGTGTCTGTCTCCAAGCGCTCTACATTCGAGTCCTCCTGCAAGGTGGTCAGGACCTCGAATGACTGTTCAAAAAGTCGTGTGCAGTTTGCTACTACACTGTTGACCGCCACTATTGTTGTTGTAATAGCGGTGGCACATTGTTCCCTGAATTTCGGTGGAGTTGAAGGTTGAGCCCTCAAATGCAATTCTGTGATCTACAGGTTCATCTCCAACTGAATCCTGACCATCTCTGTCCGAGCATCATGCACCCCTATGGCCAACTTACGGACGTGCACCTCAACCGGTTCTTCTGCCTGAATGTCCAACTCCAAGACCATTCGGTAGGCTTCCTCCACAACTTGCATGATCTTCTTATTTTGTTCCATTGCCTCGTTGCGCTGCAGGCCCAACTACTTGATATTGATGTGTTGCTCGCTCATCACCTACAGAGCGCGACTCTCCCAAGCCCTAAGTTCCGTGATGACTCCATCCTGCAAGAGGTGGAGCATCTCTTGAGGGAGCGTGACCATATTCAATCCCACCCCTTTCAGGCTGCCGAACATGGGCCTGTCGGCCTCATTTTCTATATTAAGTGTCCCATCTGGTAGCACTATCGCATTGGTCACCCTTCTGTGCAACATCTCTACGGCTGCTAAAGTGGTGATCGCGAGGCTGGTGGACACTGTGCCAGCCTATGGAGTGCGAGCCTACAACTCTTGCAACTCTGTTTGGAGAGCCCCTAATACCAATTGTTGCTACTCTTTGAACTATTGGAGGGACTCCGTGGTGACATCCCTCATCGTTTCTCTGATATCGTGCAAATCCCCCTCAGTGAGGGTGATTGGGTCGAAGGATGTCTTTGAAGCCTTGGTTTTCTTCTGTGGCATTGCCTTCTCTTGTGATCGTTGGTGCTTGAGTTGGGTGGACGTCGTTTGTGGGTCTGCGCCAGCTTGTTTTGTCAGCTCCTCTATTTCTGCCTCAGCCCCTGGAGAAGGTGACCTCTATCCTTCACGCTCTTCTCCTCCTGTCTCCTGTTGTTCTGCCAATTTCGTGGCATCCTGTGCTGCCTCGGTCTTAGCCTCTGTTTCATCTTTCCTACGCTTCTCAGCTAGCTACACCATTCTGAGTTTTGTTTCTTCCTTCTTATGCTACGATGTGGACTTTTCCATTTCCACTGTGGAACCTGTTGCAACGCGCCACTCCAACGGCCAAGACTCGAGGACTGCAAAGATAACATCATCAGTTATCATATATGGTAAGTTATGCCATGTCTTCGTAGGGTCCTTCCGCGCCCTGATAAACACATGGTGGAAATCCACTTTGAACTCTGCAAATCTCTGCAAACTAGCGTATACTATGGGCGATAACCACGACTTGTAATTGATCCCCATCTGGATAATCATTTGCATCAAGATGAAAAAGATCTTGCTTTCTTTTATGCACTACGAATCCTTGGTCACCCACAGCGAAGCGTACTTCGCTGCCTCTATAAGGGTCAGCGCAACCGAAGGGAATTGGTTGTCTTCTAGCAGCTCCCATGCCAACAGTATGATCGATAGCAAGAGCCACACATAGTGGAACATCTTGCCCTGCTCCTGTGCCTCGCGATAGTGCGCAAGAAACTCACCGCATAGATAATTTGCCTAGTTGAATTAGACTCCCTTGACGCATTTGGATGCTAATGTAATCATAGGCACGAGCACCTCATCCGCGCGGCACTTCCGCATCACCTTCCCTGCTAATATTTGCACTGCTACCTTGACTATAGGGTTGTTAATGTTGGAGATGGCATATCCTCGCTTCTTCTTCTCCAACTTGAATTTCTTCTTCATAGCTTCCATGAGGGCCAACTCACCACCTTTTCCTTCTGATATATTGGCTGGATCCTCCCCTGAGTAAGGCAGCCATGTGATCCGATGGATCAAGTGGTCTGTGATGGGAATGGGCTCCTCCAGCCACAAACACCCATCATGCACCAAGCAGAGTAGCTGCTTGATGACGAAGACGGTCACTGGGGTGTGGTGGTAATGCAATACCTAGAGCAGGTTGAGCAACCCGGCTTTCTCTACACCCTTGAGCCATGTCCGCGACTCTAATTTGATCGTTCCAGCAGTCGTGTCAATCTATCGATGCATTAGCTACTCAGTTGCTAAATGCGGGAATTTCTCGTGATCTGTGAGGTCCCAATCTTCAAACTTTAGTACAGGAACCTGCCCTAAGTGTGGCCCCTCAAAAACAATGTCATCTAGGAGCAACGGAGTTTGCAGGGAGCTCTTGCTCTCATCTATGTCCTTTAGCACCTTGGCTTTGTCGTTGTGGGGAGGAACATATTCTAGTAACCTGGTAATAGGGTCTGCACACTGGGTTTCAACTTCCATGTCCAAATCCTCCTCATCCACTAGTATTTCTTCAGATTCTTCCTTGTTTGCCTCTAGATTAATGGCCTTCCCCTTTTCCTGCAAAGTGAGCTTGATCCTCTGTGGGTTCCTTGGTGAGACGCACACTGGTAGCATAGCCTGCTTATCCTTCTTTGGTCTCGGTGTCCTGGGTGATTTAGGGACTTCGACTACCACTCTGGCACTCTCTGGGGCAGCTTCTACTACCTCAATTTCCTGTGTGGCTTCCTTGGGTGTCGACATCATTCTATTCAGGAGGTCCTGCATCTCCTTCGGCAATCTCTCAAACGTTGAACTTGCTCTTAAAGCCTCAAAATTCGTACGGTCCATACACACCTGATATTTCAACAACTGAACTTTTAAAATGCCAAGTGTTTTTCACTAGACAACCACCTATGATTTATAGGGCCTTTTGAATTCAAATCCGACCGTTCCCCCACATTCGGCCCATTAATGCTAGATTGGCGGCAGATTTTCAAGAATATAATCCATAAATTTTGCCTTAAATGCCTGTCGCCCACTCCATTTGGCCACAATCCGACCATCAAATCGTGAACAGTGACTTTAACGATATTTCCATGAGTAGCACAACTGCCTTCGCACTGTCGCGGACCCTGTGACACTTCCCTGCTTTGCGCAGTCCTAAAATTGCGCAGCTCCCCAACCCGAGAAGTGTAGTTTATAGTCCCACGCCTCCTTTCAGCTACCTCGAGTGCTAAGACTGTGCTTTTGTCACATAGTCAAATGGTCGGGCCACCTATGTATGGATTCAATCGATTGCCATTCACCTTTCCTAAGAAGGGATCTCCATTCAACTGAACCAACTGGACTGCACCACCATCAGTAATCTCCTTAATAACATAGGGCCCTAGCCAATGCATTCTGAATTTCCTCGAAATTTATCAAACTTACTATCATACAACAACACCAAGTCATTCAACTTAAAGGTGCGCAACTTAATATGTTAGTTATGCCACGCTTTTTCGCGCTGCTTTTGGACCTGTTGATGAAATCCAACCAAAAATCTCTCTTATTCAAGCTCATCCAACTACACGAGCCTCTCTTCTAGGGCTTCGCAATCTGTCATACCTATGAGCACTGCTATACACAGACTAGGCAAAATGTATTCCATAGGCATTACGGCTTCCACACCATAGACAAGCCTAAAAGGGGTTTGTCCTGTCAACTTTTTGCATGTTGTTTGATAAGCCCACAATATTGCAGGTATGCGTAGGTCTCAATCACTTCGATAAGAATTTAAAACCTTGGTCAGTGCATTTTCAAGCACTTTGTTGAACGCCTCGACTGTCCCATTAGCCTGTGGGTGATAAGGTGTGCTCTTTTGGTGATATACCTGAAATTCCTCCGTTAGTGCGTTGATCGTCTCATTTAGGAATTGTGTACCACAATCACTCAGCAAGATCCTTGGACATCCAAATCGCATCAGTACATGCTCAAATAGGAACTTTGCAGCCATCGCACCTGTGAAATCCTTCACCGGCTGCACTTCTGCCCAACGAGTCAAATACTCCGTCGTAGTGATAATGTACCTCGCCCCTATCTTCCCTTGTGGCTGAATGGGTCCTACAAAATCTATTTCCCACTTCTCAAAAGGTTGCAACGTTACTTGTGGATTCAAATACATTTCATCCCTCCGTGATGGCCTACTTGTTCTTTGACATACATCACATGCCTTGCAATATGCTTTTGAATCCTGATGAAGGGTTGGCCACCACAACCCGGCGCGTAGAATCTTTTGCGTGGTTTCTCTCCCTGCATAATGTCCTCCCGCGGTGCCCCCATGAGCATCCGCGAGGATGCTACTTCATTCAAACTCAGGTACATACCATCACAATATCTCATCAGTCCCCATCTTGTATAGATGCCCAACAATGACAGAGAAATATGTCGCGCGCACCACTAACTCCTTCTTCTGGCGAACAGTGTAACCCTCCGGTGCAGTTCCCGTTGATAGGAAGTGTATGATGTCCTCCAAATTTCCATCCATGATGCGCACAACAAAGAGTTGTGCGTCAGGTAATCCTTCCTCTAAATTAGTGGGATCCTCTCCTATCTCGATGCGCGACAGGTGATCTGGTCCAGTTTTCAATCATCCAAGCTTCACAACAACTTCAAAATCATACTCTTGGAACAATAAGAGCCAATTGCAAATTCACCCCCCTAACATAGGCTTATTGACCAGGTAATTCAGCATGGAATGATTCGTTTACATTTTAAAATGATCTCCTAGCAAGTAGTGTCGGTACTTCTAGAGCGCATACACCATAGCCAGCCCCTCGCGTTCAGTGGCAGAGTAGTTCTTTTCTTCTTTGGATAACTTGCACTTGCAAATATGATAGGGTGGTCCAAACCTTCTCCGCCATCCTGTGTTAGTACTGCTCCCAGCGCTATACATGACGCATCAACATGTACATGAAACTCTTTCTTCCAGTCCGGGAAGACTAGAATCAACGCGGAAACCATCTTTTCTTTCAATATATCCAAGATTTTCTTACAGTCATCGTTCCAACAGAACGTGACATCCTTCTTCAACAATTTTTCCATTGGTGCAATGATCTGGGCATAGCTTTTGATAATAAAAAATTAGTATCATGTATGTCCTAAAGTAGCGCGCAATTGTTTCATACTCCTCAGCGCTTCCAAGTTTAGTATCATCGCGATCTTTGCGGGGTCTACCATCAATCCTTGTCTGCAAACCACATGCCCCAATAGGTTCCCAAAAGGAATGCAGAACATACACTTCTTGAGATTGAGCGCGATCTGGTATCTTCCACAAGTATCTAGCATCAAGCGCAAGCTCGCTACATGGTGCTTAACCAACCCAAATTCAATCCAGTCATCAAAATATACCTCCAGGAACTTATGAATAAATTCCTTGAATGCTGCAACAACCACGTGCGAGAAGATTGCAGGCGCATTCTTCAATCCAAACGACATTACAGTATATTGAAAGCAACCCCACTCAGTCACAAAGGTTGTCTTGCTCCTATTGTTATAGACATTTTTGGGCCTTACAGCTCTAAGCATGAAATGTCCATAAACCAAGGGATCCTAAGTCCCTAAAAGTGTTGTTCTGACCCCTAGAGGAACAAGGTCAACAAATTACAGCTTCTCCCAGAAGTTCTCCACCAGAAACTGCTCAGAATCAGTCAAATCAGGATCATTTCAGCTGCTCCACTAGCTAGCTGCGTTGCATAGCACCCAAGTACACTAGCTAGGTGCGTTGCAACGCACCTAAATGCACTACCAGGGTGCGCTGAGCGGGAAATGACAAATGGCAGTGTCATTCCGCGAGGTGGACAGACAATGGAAGCTTCCAGAATCTTCCCCAATGACACTTGCCTCACTGAGTTCGACCAAGGATGAGTAAGAGGCTCTCAGTCTCCAAGTGGAAGCAAGAACTGACAGAGAGAAGCCACTAGTCAAATCATAAGCTGACTCATCCTCTTTGCATACATCTATATATGGATCCCTCATCCCAGAGATCCAGAGGCTGGAATTTTGTACATTGCAGAGAATTGTTGTTGGTTTTGAGATAGAGATCAGAGTATTGGGTGATTTATGCTTTGTTGGAGGTGAAGAGGGGATTCCTTTGCTGGGGGGTTGATGCCGGATCAGGAATCATCGGTTGTAACTCCTTCTGGACCTTCTTGTTATATCAATAAAACTATTTGAGTTTCTCCTACATGCTTGTGTATCAATGATGTTTTTGTTATATTTGCATGTTTAGCTTAAATCTGATCCTAAGCTATTTATGAATATAAATCCATGTCTTTGTGTAGTTTTCTTCTTCTGTGATCTTGCAGGAACTTGGTGAAGCTGGGCAAGTAAGGGAGCAGGTAGCTGGAAGCTGTCAAAGAGGAGAGAGATTGGATCAAAGGACTAGCACAAGACACAGGTTGGTTCATCCTATTCCTCTTCGTTTATAGTTCATAAAGAAGAATACGAAAGTAGTTTTCTCTGTTTGTTTCTAAGGTACTGTCACGCCTTAGTGGGATAGGGGCGTTTTGAGTATACACTTTTCCCGTTAACAAAATGGCGACTCCGCTGGGGATCGTGTCTAGTTAGTTTGTTTGTGTTTCTCTTCTTGTTTGTTTCATAAACACAGAAGTAGCAATCGAACTGCATTTTCCATTATCGAATGCAAAGTAGACACCTGCTACTTCAATCCATTCACTGGATTTGTTTATGATTTGAACAGCTGATTCACAAATGATCTGATTACCCTTTGTGATAGCTCTTAGACCTCCTTTAAATCCACCCTCTGATTGTGCATTACTGATTGCTTTCACTCGGCCAAAAACCATAGATTAAACTGCAAGTCGTGACCCAGAACCCGGATAGAATTCTCGTTTCTGCCCCAGCGCAGGCTCTGTGAAGAGATTCTGCATTTCAACGTAGTTTCCGAGAGGGCTACATGCGCTGCAATCCAGTTTCTCTGTGTAACAGGTGCGCTGATCAGCCTAGCCCTGTGCAGCTGAGGTTCTTTGCTTCATTTTTTCAGTTTTGTCTCTGATTTTGCAGCCTGTGATCAGTGTGTGTCTGTTTAAAAACCCCTTTTCTTTGCCTTAATTCCGCCTCCTTTGTACAAAAAGACTGTAGATGTTCTTTATGTGTTTGTTACATCATTTACAGATTTCCATTGAAAAAGTAGAATAGTCATACTGTCGTCCTTGGATTTAGATCTGTCGTAAGTGTCGATTTTGATCTTAGGAGAAAGTTTATTTGTTGTTGACAGTCGATTATGATTTTACTTTTGCCTTTGGTTTGAATTTGAGACTTTCTAGTGTCGAAACGAGTGTTTATTTCAAAATCATAAAGTGTCGTAATCATCTCTACCTTTTGATTTCGAAAAGAAGCTTGTTTGTGTTTGTCACTTGAAAGCAAATTCCGATTTGTACATCAACTTTCTTTTTAGGCATCAATATTAAGAAAGTGAAAACAAATACATGCATATGTGCATTTGCATATTGATAGTCTGCTTGGCTTGATTTAGGAAAAGTGCATTTACAGTGTGCTCTTTGCTCTTTGAGAAAAGATTGTGTCTTTCTTTTCCCCTTCTAGCTAGGATTTTCATTGCTGAAAAGAGATAAAAGTTTGCTTATCATCTTTAGATTGCATTTTAGGAATTACATCTACATCTCGTGGTGATCCCAAAAGGCAAACTTCTAAGAAAGATCAACTTAAAATAAATTGAATGAATCTAACAACGCTTTGGAACTTAACGCACAACATTTAGAGGTCTAGGCTAGAGACGTATTCCGGCGTCGTAAAGCCTGGTAACTGTTGTCCTCACTGATGGTTGGGTGATTCCTCCACTTTGAGACGATAAGTGCCAGTACGGACTTGTGCTCCCACGTACCGTCGAGTATATATTGGGAGACCCCTATAGGCTTAAAACCTTTTATCCATAGGAAGCCGTGTCGGCCGCCCTACTGATCGCAATGCACCGAACACAGCATTCGGGAAGATTGACTGCCGTACCGTAAAAAGTATTCTGCAGTTTTGCGATTGGTTTGGTACTCCCTCTACCTAGATCTCCAGAGCAGTCCCTTTCTTTCCTTTTCAGACTCCTTAACGGAAAAGGTCCATCTGAGCACTTGTCACTTCAGGCTCATTAAAAATCGAAGGAGACTAGAGTCATCTTTTGTTTTTTCTCGACTCTTTAAAATTGAAAAAAAAAGTTGTGTCAAAGCGTCTAAAAATTTATTTTAAACGGAATATTCATACCCTTTTCCTACGTTGATCTTAGGTTGAGAAAATGGAGTCTACCAACCAAGGAATTCCCCTTGGTGGAAATCCTAATCCCTTCTCCTCTTGGGGAGATGTTGGTGCACCTCATATGGCCACATTGTCGCTTCTAGGACTGACAATTGGCTTACCAGTATGGCTCTTCTCAACCAATGTCATTCAGAACACCACTATTCCTGAACAATCGAATCAGCAATTAGACGAGTCCAGAGTTGCCCACCAACCTTCTACTTCCTCTAATTCTTCCTCTCCTCCTTCCTCTTCGCTTGATGGGGCTGGCAAAGCCAAAAGTCAAGTTCCTAAGGAGAAGAAGGAGAAGAAGAAGAAAGAGAAGAAGAAGAAGGAGCCAAAGGCGAATGGGGGAAAACGAGTGTCGTCTAACGAAAATCCACACACTGCACCGACCAGGCCTAAATCACCATGTGTCATTTGCAAAGGAGACCACTTTCACAGAGATTGTCCTTGCATCCCTCGGATACTAAGGGACTGGTCTCCTCGTTTGCACAATCCGGTGTCATCAACCTCTGATGATCATGTTGAAAGCACACCGTCAACTAGCGAAAGTGAAGCCCCAGGACAAAAAGGGAAAGCTAGATTTCCTTGTAAACTGTGCGAAGGCAATCATGCCGTCCACCGTTGTCCCTTCTTAGATGAAGCGAAAAGAGTTTTGGATGATCATCCGGTTTCACCGTTACGACTTCCTCCTGGATATAAAAAACTCTTGCCGAGTCCGTCGCTAGTTGAGAATCCAGCTGGCCCGCTCAAGTGGTCGGCTGAAGCGCCTATCATCGAAGATAAACCATCTGAATCCATACCAGACGAAAGTCAAAGGGTCGAGGCGGCAGTTGACCCGGTCTTTCCTTCAGAGGTTTTATCTTCGGATGATACAGTCACTGAAGAGAACAAGGATGACACCGTCCAAATTCTCTTCATCAACACAGACTCTGACGAACATGGGGGCAATCTACCCATTCCCTTACCGCAGGAGGGAAGTTCGTCAGAGCCATACCCGGCCGTCTACTCGGTCCCACCTCCAAGCAACCTAGTTGTCTCCTTCGATTGGAATCAACTAGGCAGACCCCGTTTACCAGCAAGCATACCATTCCGAATTATCATTCAAATATATAGAATGGTCATGGTTGGTACCATCATAGATGAGGGGGCTTCTGTGAGTATCCTTTCCTCTATTGCTTGGAAAGTGCTTGGTTCGCCATCGCTTTTGCCTGAGATGAGAAATCTAACAGGCTTTGATAAAGGAACCAGTCGACCTTTAGGGATCCTTCCCGATGTGCCCATAACATTGAGAAGGAAGACAGTTCAAATGAACGTAATGGTTGTTCAAGGACCCTTGGATTATAACCTACTCCTTGGACGAGACTATATTTATTGCATGGGAGCCATCGTCTCCTCACTCTTTAGAGTAATGTGTTTTCCGCACGAAGGAAGATTGGTCAAGCTCGTGGACCAGCTTTCATTTCCTGGATCACGCATAGCAAATAGTCATATACCATCCCTAAATGGTCTCTTCACGCAAGAAATGTCTCAATCCCCAATCCATCCTCCCGATGAGCGCGAGTAATTCGGAGGGATATGACTGAAGCCCAGGAGGCATGCATCCTGGTCTGCTTCTGCAGGAAAACTTCGGGTATAGGGTAGGTTTCCGCAGGAGAATATGACTAGTCTGTACCCTGTCCGTCGGTGGAAGAGGGGTTATTCTAGAATAAGATTCTCTTGTCAAAGTTATGTGAGTTGGCAGAACTGAGTCACTCACCCTTGTTTATCTCGGTAGACACCGCCGAAGAAGTGTTTTGTTTGCACCGCGAATCGAGCAATCTTTGGGTGACCTATAAGAGGTAGGCCTCTCCCGGTAAAACAAATATTTTATTGGACTAAAGAAGGGGTAACCTTGAAACCATACTTTATACCTGGGGGCATGCAAACCTTTTGGAGTGCAAGCGAGGGGTGGCTATTTATTTTTTAAATTTTTAGGACCTCTAACCCTTTAAACTCGTAGGATTAGTCGTCACCTAACTTGCATAAAGAAAGGATGTGGGGCAAAAATCTAAAAGTTGTCGTTTTATATGAGACATTCTTATCATATGACTGGATTAATCGAGCAGTTTTAGCACATAGTTCAAGCTCGTTAAAAAATAAACATAAGACATGAGCAAATGTTTCCACCCGCGTTTAAGCTCGTTAAAAAATGAACTATTCCCCGGTAAATAACCACCGTGAATGAAGCATTTCAGCCATTAAAGCCTTGGTCGTGTTTGCACCGTCACCTCCACTTTTCCATTGGCCGATCATTCACCTCCATTTGATTATTTACCCATTTTGAGGAACAGCTGCGAAGAGTGATTTCATTAGCCATCCTTGTGACACTGCCGTGATTGGAAAATTCCAACCCTTACCTAGAATCAGCTGCTACCCATTTTATCACTCGTTCCTCAAAAGACGAGTCTTCTTTAAGCTCTTTTCAACTGACTCGTAAAATATGAAAAGATTGCCGAGTTTTGGCCTTCCAGCTCGTTAAAGCGACCGGAAGTGATATCCCTCCTCTAGATTTTAATCTTTTTGGACCTGAGGGATTATTGCACAAAAATATCGAGCGCTTTTTTTGTTTGGCTTGTTAAAACTATCGAAAATTCATCCCTTCTGTATTGTTTTATACTTTTTGGGACTTAAGGGATTAGATGACGAAAAAGGAATTTCAGAGTTACCTTTACGTGCCTTTTCAGACTCTCTAAAAATGAAAAGGACCGAGTTATCTTTGTCGTTAAACTCGTTAAAAAGATTAATAGCGACAAACTTGTCTTTAGACGAGAACGAGTTTCACTATCGCTAGACTCGTTAAAACATAGCGATGGGTTTGCCCGAAGGGCAAATTATAGAACAAGCATATGTTATCCTCCTCAAGCTTGACAAAAATAAAGAGGTATTGGTCAGCAATGACTGGGGAAAAATTGGGAAGAAACTCAAAGAATCTTTATTGGTAGCAAGTCGCTCTTGAACATGACACTTCCATTCCGTGCCTAAGTCGGGTTGGGTTGTTTCATTCACCGGTCACATCACCATGGTCACGCCATACCATCCACATTTGGGGTAAATGCTACCAATCCATCACATAAGTGTCGCCGACCTGTTCAAGAGAAGTCATCCAGAGAAGTCATCCGTGTCCCATCCACTACCATACATTACACTTCATTCTTTCATGACCGCCATCCTGAACCATATATCATCAGATCGTTTTCACCTCCATCAAAATGATTTGCTCCGTTCCGTGTCATTGATGTGGGATTCATTAAGGCCCTCCTTTGACGGATCACTTCTTGTCGACTCTAGCTCATTATCCAAGAAGTTGATCTAGGAACACCCCCTTCAGTACTTTGAAGCTTGCATGCCTCAATGGCAAGTTTCTCACTTCCGGCGACAGGTATACATCAATGACCTTCGACCGAAAGATTTTGCGTGGTGTTCGACGCCAAGTCCTTTATTCACACCACGTGAATTGTACTACAGTACCTTGAGGGTCATCATCATTATCGGTGATTCCTCTCGCGCTTGTTAACAGTTTACATCATTGACTGGTAATCAAGCGATGTCTTTCCATGTTCGACTTCAAAACATTTCTCACATGGATCGACTTGTACTTCGAGTGAAGATCGAACGAGATTGAAGATCCCGGATCTAGTTTCATCCATCCGGGCTGCGATATATATTCAGGAAAATAAAGACATTGAAATGTACAGCATTGCAGCACAGATAATCATCCTACCAAAAGGATGATGGCTCTATCAGAATCATCAGTCTACCATCAGACGATTGTCTGTCCTATGTACATGAAAATGAATTTATAAAGCTGAGCATGGGAATGCCCGCCTCAGCTAGATCATGAAAACAGTATGAATATAATGTATTGTATTGTATCTTATTACAGGTCTCCTCCCAGCATTGAAAGAACTTTGGATCCTCCTAATAAAGCATTTCACCCGATAAACGGCCTCATACTTTAGGGGGCAACTGTTATAGACATTTTTGGGCCTTACAGCTCTAAGCATGAAATGTCCATAAACCAAGGGATCCTAAGTCCCTAAAAGTGTTGTTCCGACCCCTAGAGGAACAAGGTCAACAAATTACAGCTTCTCCCAGAAGTTCTCCACCAGAAACTGCTCAGAATCAGTCAAATCAGGATCATTTCAGCTGCTCCACTAGCTAGCTGCGTTGCATAGCACCCAAGTACACTAGCTAGGTGCGTTGCAACGCACCTAAATGCACTACCAGGGTGCGCTGAGTGGGAAATGACAAATGGCAGTGTCATTCCGCGAGGTGGACAGACAATGGAAGCTTCCAGAATCTTCCCCAATGACACTTGCCTCACTGAGTTCGACCAAGGATGAGTAAGAGGCTCTCAGTCTCCAAGTGGAAGCAAGAACTGACAGAGAGAAGCCACTAGTCAAATCATAAGCTGACTCATCCTCTTTGCATACATCTATATATGGATCCCTCATCCCAGAGATCCAGAGGCTGGAATTTTGTACATTGCAGAGAATTGCTGTTGGTTTTGAGATAGAGATCAGAGTATTGGGTGATTTATGCTTTGTTGGAGGTGAAGAGGGGATTCTTTTGCTGGGGGTTGATGCTGGATCAGGAATCATCGGTTGTAACTCCTCCTGGACCTTCTTGTTATATCAATAAAACTATTTGAGTTTCTCCTACATGCTTGTGTATCAATGATGTTTTTGTTATATTTGCATGTTTAGCTTAAATCTGATCCTAAGCTATTTATGAATATAAACCCATGTCTTTGTGTAGTTTTCTTCTTCTATGATCTTGCAGGAACTTGGTGAAGCTGGGCAAGTAAGGGAGCAGGTAGCTGGAAGCTGTCAAAGAGGAGAGAGATTGGATCAAAGGACTAGCGCAAGACACAGGTTGGTTCATCCTATTCCTCTTCGTTTATAGTTCATAAAGAAGAATACGAAAGTAGTTTTCTCTGTTTGTTTCTAAGGTACTGTCACGCCTTAGTGGGATAGGGGCGTTCTGAGTAGAAACTTTTCCCGTTAACACCTATCCTCCGACAAGATTTTGTTTTGGTGGTACCCAGAGAACCCATTAGTGAAGGAATATGCTTCCTGGCCACATACATTGTCCAACACTTCATCCGTGAACGGAGTTGGGAAAGGATCATACACACAAGCGTCATTCAATTTTCTGAGATCCACGCATATCCTTATCTCATCCTTCTGCTTCTTCTCTTGCACCACCATTGAGCTTACCCAATCAGATTCTTCCACAGTATTAATGTTGCCTGCTACTAGCATTTTGTCTAGTTCTAAGCAGACCTTCTCCTTGTATTTTGGATTCAGGCAGTAAGGCCTCTGCTTAACTAGCTTCGCATCGGGTTTTAACATGATCTTCACCACTCCCAGATCTCCGATTATTCCTTTCAAATCTATAAACTTGGTAGGGAATATGTCCTGATATTCGCGGAGTAATTCAGTGACCTTATCCACCGTTGCGTCGTCCCAGTAGTCTCCAATCTTCGCGAATTTGGGTTCTACCTCCGTACTAATGTTCACCTGTTTAGTTTTCACCGGCGCGGTTATATCAGGGTTCTCAATCTGTGGTCCTTGAACCTTGCGGTGGCCTTCTGTTTCTGGAATGTTAATCTTCCACGGATCCTTGTCCTCCTCTTCAGCAGTTACATTATAACATTCCAGTGCGCGACTCAGCTGAGTAGCCCATTCAGGATGAATCAGGTCTAAAGGATCCTGTGGTATCCTAAAGATGGTTGCTTTCACCTCTTATAGCACTTCATCAATATTGTCAAACCCATCCTCAAAACTGAATGTCATCATGAATCCTTCGCGCAGGATATCCCATTCACCTGTCCCATTACGGAGCTCCGTTTCTATATACTGATTCATTGGGATAACATCCAGGGTATGAAAGAATAGGTGCACCCACTCAGGTTGTGGTTTATCTCCATAAGACTGCATCCATTTGGCTAGATGCACACGCGGATCATTCTTCCCATTGTACTTGTATGCAGTTGCATCTTAGGCTTTCCAAATCACATTCTCATCATCCTCCTACATTCGCACCAATCATCAAAGCTTCCCTTGTGTGTACCCCACCATCTTGTGGGCATAACGCGCAGTGCCCAGTCCAAGGCCTCGAAGCGTTGATTTTCTAGAACCTCCCTTTCAAATGCATCCAAAAGGATATCTAGCTCATTTAGACCATCATAAATAGATAGATTTCTTACCTCTGACGACACACAATGTAGTGACCGAGCCATCATGTTGCAATTCAGCGTAGTTACCTCATGTAATCGATTCTTCCAGCGTTCTATTTCTTCATCGGAGTCTAAAGTGTAGGAACTCTCGTGATCCCACATAATTCGTCCATCCGCAGTGGGATTCACCCAATCTTGGTCTTGCGCTGTTATCTTCTAGATGCAGTCTAGATCATCATCACTCTCATAATCGTGTACTGGTTCCGTATAGCGCAATCCTTCATCACGATCCAGGGGTATTATTACACATAGTGATTTCTTCTCAAAGATCATCTTTCGCTTCTTTAGATTGATTACCCCGTTCATATCAGTAGCCCAGTCAATTCCCAGGAGCACAGTGTAGGGATTGCTATCATCCACTATCTCTATTACTTCAAAATCTGCCAGCGTACTCACTCCCTCAATATCCACGGTCACCCCCTGTAGCCACCCCATGGGTATGATTTTCTGCTGATTCACCATCCTTAGCTGAATTGGAGACCATTGCAACATAGGTCTCCCCATTCACTCCCAAGTCTGTTTTGATAGGACATTCGCATCTGATCCCAGGTCCAAAATGACCTGATCCATTTCATACTCTCCTATTTGTGCGGTCAGTCTCATCTCCCATCCCGTTCTTGTCTTATGCTTGCCAATATTTCGTACCACGCACGACTCACCTAGCACAGTCCCAGCACATCTATTGATGAGTTCTTGTAACCATTTCACAACCTTACTATGGCGCAGTAACTTCATACAGGTTCCCAGGAAAGTTGTGAGCATCGAAGGGTCCATCTCTGGCTTAGGCTTATCATTTCTTCCTGAAGTGGAGGCCTCAGCGAAGCTCTTCTTAGCTTCCATGAAGGCTTCCCGAGCATGCTCCAAATCAAGCTTAACCTCTTTCACTGGGGCCTTGCGAACCCATGTACTATCTTCCGGTTGTTTCCCCTTGTCATCTCTCATCACGATTCCACTCTGGAGCACTATATTTACGTTTGGATCTTCCTCGCGTGGCTTAGACCTCATCATCTGTAGGTTCTGAGTCAGGGGAGGTGTTAGCACCCCTTTGTCACATATCCTAGCTATTAGCGTAGGATGATCTTCTATTTCATGATCAAAAAACGTGCAATACTTGCACAACGGACACGTTGGATTAGTGCAATCGTGGGCATAGTGTCCTGGCCCTCCGCAATTGTAGAAAATCAACTGTCCTCGACCTCTACCAGGTCCTCCTCCACCTCGGCCTCGTTCGCGTCCCTGAAATCTTGTCCGCGCCATCCTTGCATTCTGGTCAAGGGGCCGCGTTTCGGCCTGAACCCGGTAGGCAGGAGTTCTATCCATCATCAATTCATAGCTCCTACAAGTACACTCATCATGTCCTACCGACCTACAAAAGTTGCAGAACAACTGTTGCAGTGCTTGTACATACTTTTGTAGTAAGTGACAGTTATCCATGGCATGTTTTCCAGCTACCTGACAGATAGCACACCATAATGCAGGCCCCGTGCTAAGTCCTGCTTGAGCCTCTGGCCTTACAGGCATCAGTCCTCCTCTTGCAATGTAGTTTGCAAAGACCGGGCAATGGTATTTTTCATGACCCTGACTCTTGCATTTCAAGCACCATAACTCCTCGTGTATCTCTGGCCAAACCATCCTGTCTTGCTTTAGACTTTGCATCTCTAGGCACAAATTCTTCAGTAGTGCATGGATCTGTTGGACTCCTAGATTAGGATCCTGCATCGGAGTTTCATGTAGTCTCATGACAATCTCCAAGGCCTCTGCCTGAGTTGTTATCTTCTGCTGTGACATCGCACTTCTTAAGTGTGGTAGTAGCGAAGCCACAAACCACTCGCAATGTTGTCCATCTATCAAGTTCATGTTGACTTCATGGATCATACATTTCAGCCTCTAATCTAGTTCCCAAGGTGTCTCGCCTAGCTACATCATGGTCTCTTTGAATCCCACAATCAACTGCACTTCAGATTTAGGCCTGTTAAATTCCCTATTTAGTGTTGCTTGGATGTCTACTACTCCAACATTCGGGTTATTGTTAGAGTACTTAATATACCATGTTAGTGCATGATCTTGCAGAGCACTAACCAATGTCACTTTCTTTATATGATCATCTGTAACACCTTGAGCTTACCATACATCCCTCACAACGAACCAAAATTGGTTCGGGTACTCATTTCCCAAGCCCTTGAACAAAGGTAACTTCACAGTACTTGCCCTACTGAACCGCGGTGGAGGTGGAGATGGTACGGGTGAAGTTGGAGGTGATGGCGGTGAAGTCGAAGGTGGTGTGGGCGGAGGTGGTATTTGCGGGAATCCTTGTCTTATTAACTAAATGGTGCTTCACGGAGAGACCTTCACTATTTCTTCTTCGTCCCTTCGCGGAGGTGAAATCAAGGGGCTATACCCCGGACCCTTATTTCCTACGTTCCTGTAAGTTTTTCCACTTCGCATAGTCCCAAACATCAAGGTAGTTGCATAACCCATTTTTCACACAACAACATTTTAATCCAAGTATTAAAAGATTTTACGTACTTACCTCGTGGTCCTTTGAAAAGGCATCGCTCCACTTCGCTATAGTGACTAAGGTGTCAACCGCGAATTCAGTCACAAATCCTCCTATGACACGATTGAGCCAATGATCGACAACGCGAGTGATCTTATCCTTTGATGCTTCTAACCTTCGCACTAGCTCTGGGGTCCACACAATAGGACCGTCAAGTTTGCACCTTCCTTGGCTATCTGCTAGCTTCACGATCCATTTGTATAGCTCAATAGGGAAAGAACATAAAAATATTTCGTGGATCTCTGTATACAGGTATCGGTCCAACCACTGCTCTTTTGGCACTCGCGAGTTTCTATTTTCCTGTGCCACGAATTCATGGATCTTTCTATCCAACCAGTCTCCAATCTCCTTTTCGTAGTTGGATTCCAGTGATACGACATCACACATCTCTTATGCAAATTCTGGTCCCCACAATGGAACCATTTGTTGGCTTGAGGGGGCCTCACCCAGGTTCAATGTTAATTAGCCAAACAAATCCCTACACTACTGGCCCTTTTGGCATCATCCAGTAGAGTGCAGACTGAAGTCTCGCCCAAAGCAGTATGGGGGGATGCTGGAACCATGTTTCCGCACCCTTGAGATGGTTGTGATGTCATTTTATCTCTTCTATCCATGCCTTTGCATAGGAGATCTCGCTCTAGGGCTTGTAAGACAAACCCTCTATTCCGGCTTTCAATACCTTCGCGAAAGCACACAATCGACCTTCGCGTAGCTTTAACATGTGGCTCAGATACTTTTGCACTGCTATAGCAGTGTGCCGTGCAAATTCCTCTATTATCCTAAGTGATTCACTTATCTTGTCAAATACTTAATGTTATCACTGCGTAAACATATATTCTTACTTGTGTTCACTTAACCAACACATTTATATACATTCGTGCATCATATAAGAATTATAAGTGAAATTCATACCCAACATAACAAGATACATAAACAGAAAATAAAGACACAGAAATTGTAGAATACTTCTCTTTATTGATAATTGTGGATGGTTACAGACTTGACTGTCTTGCGCACTCAACTACAGGGTTCCGTGCACTCAGCTGCAGACTTCTACCCTAGGCCTCTACGCACTCAGCTGCAGAGCTTCTACCTACGCTATGACCCAAGACTTAGACTTCTTCCTCTAAAGCTATGACTCTCTTTTTCTCCTTCTCCTTTAACTACTTAGAGCTTAGCTCTTTTTATACAATCCCATGGTCCACGGACCATGGGTAGATCTTTTACAACTGACATTACATTTCCAAAATAAGGGCAGACAACCCTATGACTCTTTAACACCTATGCACTCCGCGACCACAAAATGCGGAGTCTTTACACTTGGATTACAAAATTTGACCAAAATATGAGCTTTTAGCCCCAAAACTACCCTTGGGGGATCCCGTGCCAAAAAATATATATATGTTTTAGAGGAATATCAATTATATGTTCTTTCAATATAATATATTTAAACAATTTAAGAATAAATATTGAACACTTAGAATAACTAGTTTAGTCAATTTACCCTCTTTCCTCTAGTATTTGAAAAACAATGAATGTATATTACTCTATTGTTATTCTTATTCATTATTGATTTTGATTGTTAAAATGATTAATAATAGATATTGGACATTACTAATGTCATTGTCATTAAATAACTTTCTGTTGTCGCTGCTACAACACCCTCCAAAATTTTGGCCTGCACCAAATTTCAGAGCCTACCTTGGTCTTGTATATTATCATCACAAACATTGAGATCCATTCCATGTGTTTTCTCTAAGTGTTTTGGTCCCTTTTGCAAGAAAAGAAAAATGTCATATTTTCACATGTTAGTTGTCGCACAATGTGTATAAGCTTGTTTTTGTGGTTTCAAGGGGTTGTATTTGTACAAATGAGTTGATCTAACCATGTAAACATCCATTGCACTCATTCCCAAAGTTTTAAGAATTATCACAAAATCGTCGTCATGGTCATCACAAAGCTTATCTTTTGTGTCGCACTTGTCGTAGTTCATTGCAAAGTTGTCGCACTGAGGGAAAAGTATTGTTCATATGTCCTCGACAATCTATGTTGTTTTGTTGTCAAGTTTTCTAAGTGTGTGATCACAATCAATTCATATCACTATTCACATCAGCTCAATGATCCCACACTTAGCTAAATTCTGGAAATGTTCCATCAACTTAACCTCATCTGACCTTCCTCAACTACGCATTGTGTAGTTCCAACCCTCAAGATGAAACCCTATCCCTTGAAACTGCATAATGCATAGTTCCTGCCTCCCTATACTGTGCATTGCACAGTTCTAGTGCTCAAGCCCATACCTTGCGCCCCCGAATTATGCAATCCAACCCTCCAACCCGTTCTCAATTGCACATTGTGCAGTCTCTGAGCACAAGCCCAAAACTTGAGATCCCGAGCTACGAACTGCGCAATCATTAGGTTTGCTTTGCCTCCCAAAATTGTGCAGTTGGCTAAAACAGTGCAAAACCCCTCATCCCAACTCACTGAGTCCCAAAAATGCTCAATTCCTTCCCAGTCCATCTTGAACTGTGCATTGCCCAATCTCAAGGCTGAAGCTCCACCCTTGACTTTCTGAGCTACACAATTACATAGTCACTGAGCCTCTCCCTAAGCCTGACACCCGGTTCCAGCTCAGTCAGTGGATCAACATGTACCATCTTAGACTAGGGGTTTATCAGACTAATGTCATCTCATCATGAGTGAATTGCAGATGCAGGTACTCTATCATACCATGATAGGATGATGAAGAAGGAGATGGAGAAGGGAAACATGCTGAAAGACATCTTTGTAGCTAATTATGCAAGTTGATCAATCAAGAGAAAACAAAGGGACACTAGTTTGTGACCACAACTCAAGACTTGATATCATTGAAGACTCCTTACCTCTAAGCCATAAGGAGGTGGATAAAAGAGCATCCTCAAGAATACATGTAGCAAGCAACAATAGAAGTAGATTGACATTTTGATTCCATCAAGTAGTCCATGTTAGCAATGTCATGTCATGAGTTGTCATATGCCACATCATTATTGTGGATCATGTAATTTCTTATTTGAAATGTATTGTAAATTGGAAGTCCAAAGGAAACATATAGGATATGAAGAGTCATGTAAAGTCTAAAATTCATAGGAAGTCAAACAATCGTGAGGGTAGTGAAAGAGTCACAAGGGAGTTGAAGTATCGCCCCATTGGTTATATATACACCCTCATTGTATGAGCAAAGCACTTTTCACCTTGGCTCCTCTCACAAGGCATTAGGGAGACAAGCTAGTTATTTTGGAGAGAAAGGAGTGGATCCAATGCTCCACTATCAGGACTAGTGATTTTCATTGTATACATGTGTCTTGTGACTTTTACTTAATATCTTAAGCGTCATGGCCAACACGTTCTTCCTACATGGATTATGAATATTTGTAAGAATATTATGTGGATGTTTGTAATTCATGTTTTCTTTCATCTGTGCTAAAGTAGTTAAAAATTTTCAATTATTTTAGTACTTGTCATATTGAGAATGTGTTGTAATAGTTGCTATAATTTTTGCATCCTTGTGGACTATTCTGCTAGATGTTAGACAAATATTTCTTGTTTATAACAGTTGCAATGACAGTTGCATCTTTGTGGAATATTCCGATGGATGTTAGACAGATATTTTCTGTGTGTGTGTGTGTCTACTAGAGTGGTACTATTACCTCTCTCCTAGAGGCTCACTTTACTTTCCCTCTGCAATAGAAAAATTTTGAAACACATACAACCAAACACTCACCAAGCATATTCACTTGTTGATCCGAGATTACCTGTGCATAACTCTCTTGTGATGAACTTTGTAGCCAAGGTAAACCTATAGAATACATGGTAGCTAGGTTGATATCCGATATGGGGCTCATATTCCAAATAGTGTGAGGTCTAATTGGGACTTCACACTGGGGATACCCCTTTGGCCGGATTTCCAACACCGTCAACAAAATGGTGCTAGAAGGAGGGCCAAATGACATGTTGAGCCCTTTGAGTCTTTTTTGAATCTCTTATCGTAAGTGGATCATCCTCAAACCATACTCCCTAGGATTTTTTATAACCTATCCCCTTGTGAACTTTCAATCCTCAACGAGTCTCTCCATGACTTGTCTCAACTCAAGTTTGATGGTGAGGGTGATATGTCCTTTGTCGAGCATGGATCTATTTTTCTTAAGTTCTATGAATATTATGAAATTGATTGTGAATATGGGTCTTGTATTATTTTTTGTCTCATCCTTGAAGGTCGAGTTAGCCGATCGTGTCACACTCTACCACCTGCTTCCATTCATTCTCTTAACCATATCGTCGAGGAGCTTCATTTAGCATTTGATAGTTATGATTACCGATATCTTTATAAAAGAATCAATCAACTTAGAATGGATCCTGATGAATCAGTTGACGATTTCTCTAATCGATTCCTTCACCATTTTTATGAATTTCCTGAAAAATATATGGATTGGCATTTCTTGAAACAAAAGTTTGAGTGTTTGGTTCATATCTCTTTGCATGGTGAATCTAAACCACCTGATGTCTCTTCTTCCCCAAATCTTATAAATCAAAAGACACCCCTAATTTCAGTGGAGGAATTGACTACTCCTTTTATTCCTTGTCCCCCTCCTTTTACAGTTACAATGAGGGTGCATCTGTGCGATGATAATAAAGTTGGGAAATATGAACATCAAAATCCTAATCCATCTTCTCATCCTCCTTCCACTTTTCATGATTTAAATCCAATAGAGGAAATCCTAGAATGGCTCATAAAGCCTATGGTGAAAGCCAATTTTTCCATTCCTCAAGATGGTATCAAAATTCATAAATCTAGTCTTAAGTATGATTTGGTTTTCCATCGTCCTTAATCATCTACATTTCATGAATCTTTGTATGGTGATCCGCTTGACCAATCTGCTCCACCAGATAGTTTTTCACACTCTCCTATTTTTCAAGTTGTTGGTCCAAATTTTGATTAGGTTCAAGGTAGTCACATTACACAGGTATAAGAGAAGGAAGGTGAAGGTTATTTCATTCTTTCTTCTCTTTTTCAAAATCCTTCATGTCAAGAAGATGCTCTTACAATTCTTGGATGATTTTCAATATTCTAATCTCGGTAGTAAATAAAATGAAATCAATTTGTTCAGATCCATAATATTGGGCAACAATCATTCTGATGATGGCGATTATACTAATGTACCCGATGGTGAATGCCCAGGTGCACCAATTGACTTTTTAGTTCCTCTAGAAGATTTTGATATGACAGAATAAGATCTAGTATCTGATCTAGACAAAGAAAATGTTCTTATTGAAACTTCCTCTTCATCCCACTATCCCTTGTGCTCACCTATTTGCGATGCATCTACATGCGATGAAGATACTCCATGCTCTTCAAGTTCTTCATCGGATGAGGTCACTTCTCAATTGACACAAGGTAGTGAAGTTTTCCATGATGAAAGAGAAAATAATGAGATCATTGAGTATCCTTTCCATCTCGTGTGATCTCTTGTTTTGCATAAATACAAATCTTCAAATAAGCTTTGTCATGAAATTTCTCTGATTCATACATCTTCAGACTTGTGGTTAGAAGAATATTTTGACTTGAGTAATCTGGTTCTCAAAGTTGTAAAATACCATCAATTCAGTGATAGAGATGGATTCCATCCGGTTGATAGTGATCTCATTAAAATCAGTGAAAGCAATTGTCCTCACACCTTGCATGATCTAGTTCAATCATAAAAATGCAATTTTATAATCCTTGAAAGTTTTAGGACTTGTCTGGGAGTCGAGGCACTTCAACTTCCATTGATGGTTATGTCAGGACCTCACAACTTTTTTATTATCCCCGAACTGAGTTAGATCTGGTTTTCCTCGCAAAATTCTTCTTTCTCCATGGTTTCGCTCGATGTAAATTCCTTCTTGAAATATGTTTCGCATTGTGAATATAATATTTTAAACTTTCAAGATTCGGCTTCTGATCGTATTCAAGTTCCTATTTCAGTTGATTCATCTCCATGCAAAACTCTTGCTCTTAACTCAGGTTTGGAGAGTTTGTCTCTCACAAAAGCATGGAATTGTGAAGTTTATTATTCTAAAGATTATCTTTGGCCAAGGAAGTCATGCTTGTCACATTATTTTGAAAACAATAAACTCTTGATCCTTCTTGTGAATATTTTGATGCTAAAATTTTCTTCATCGCACCTGAAATCCTCTTGAGCACTAGTGAATGCATGGATTATTGGACAAATCAAAATTTTCTTCGCTCGTTTTACCCTGATTGGCTTCATGTGTTTTCTATACTAGCGTTCCTTTTTACTTCTTTCGATGATTACGATGCTAGTGTAGTGTGTAACCAATTACAAGAAAATGGTTTTTTACACTCATCATGCAAGGAAGATGATTCTATTATGTAAAGCATTTCCAAAACTGTTCAAGTTTATTTATATTCGGTAATTACAAACTAGGAATATGATGCTTTAATCATCCCATACGATCATGATTCTGTCTCTGATGAATATCGTTCAACTTAATATTTTACCATCAACACATCCAATGACAGTTGTTTTACACCCTTTCATCTTTATGATTTAACATCTCACTATCTGAGTACTTGTCAAGCAGTTGAGGCACTTCCGCACTCGCTGATGGTTATGTCAAATCCTCATTGTCTTGACATGTATGATGAATATGATCAAATCTATTTTCCCTTGCAAGGTTCTCATCGTAATTTTGTGCCTCTAATTAAAATTTCATATTTTCAAATATTTCAGGGTTTTCAAGAGGATTGTCACGAATTTTACAATCAAATAGCTGAATGGTTGGAGCAAATCTTACTTGGTAGGCTCCATAAAAAATAACAAGTTTTGATTTTTCCACGTGCTTTCTAAGGAGTTCAATGTAGTTGAAGACACATTTGCAAGAATATTCCAAGGTTTGTTGAATGATGGTTTTGATAAAAAAGGTAAGAATGTGAACTCGCTAGAAGTAGTGGCTATGGCCTATCTTTCTATTAACAGGCAAGACCTTCAAATTTGTGTGCAAGTTATTCAAGTTCTTATCTGTTCTATTTCACATTGCTTATTGCTTTAGGTCAAAGGTAGTTATAGTGGCTTCATTGGAAATTTCATTATACGTGACCCCAACCTTCTAGATGATTAGGTTAGGAGTAGGTCTAGTTGCATATTAGTTTACTTACACAATCATACTGCATTCATTTTTTGTAGTTTTTCTTATGTTTTCTCATTTTGGTTTCGCATCATCTTTCAGTTAGTCTCCTTCCATTTTGTCTTCTGGTTTTGTTTCCTTGTTGTGTGTTGTCTTTTATTTTGTTTTGTAAGACCTTGCATGAAGATGATTTGTTGGCTCAAAAGGAAATGTGGCAAAATTGAAAAGAGTCTTGTGACACTACAACATTTGGCTAACCTTTGGTCCTCCTTCTTTATGTTGGTTACATCTTTTGGTCAATGAAGTTCCGACGGAAAATATGATCCGTCTATAAGGAGAGTTTTGGTCAAACCATGATACTTGTGTCTATTCAGGAAACCTTATGCCCACACTCGGTTCTTTATGTTTCGGTATTTTCATGCTTATCCAATCAGTAGAAGAGAAAAAGGGGAAAATCTAAACGAGCAAACCTAAATCATAGGCCTCTATGCACTTCTCTGAATGAACAATATCTCTTGCTCTCAATAAGTCGAGATCCCTCTTCCGCCCACAAAATGAATAAGTGCCAATGCACAATCCTCTTTAAATATATAAATAAAGGCAAAAGAAGAGAAAGGCTTCCTACATAGAGAGGTGAAGCAAGCAACTTCATCGGGGTATTGTCCAGGCTTGCTAGCAGTGGAGTAATGTTTATGTTCCTATAGTGACTCAACTGGGGTACTGTCCAGGCTTGCTGGCAGCGGAGCAACACCAGAGATGAAAATATATACTCTAAAAGTCTACAGCTCGTGAACCTCACTACCCATTCCGATTCGAAACATTGAAATATTGTTGAATCTTATGCTAGTGTTCAATTGAGAAAGGAAAAAAGGGGAACATGTTTATTCATAGGGTAAATGGGGAAGCCAAAGTTATATGCACGATGAATCAATACTCCCTGAAGAATTGAGACCTTGCGCAAAAAAAATAACTAAGACAAAGAAGTTGGAATTCTACTAGTGTGTCGCCAAGCGTTGTCACTGCCACAACACCCTCCAAAATTTAGGATTGCACCAAATTTCAGAGCCTACCTTGGTCTTGTATATTGTCATCACAAACATCGAGATCCATTCCACATGTTTTCTCTAAGTGTTTTGGTCCCTTTTGCGAAAAAGGTAAATTCTTGTATTTTCGCATGTTAGTTGTCGTACAATGTGTATAAGCTTGTTTTGGTGGTTTCAAGGGGTTATATTTATGCAAATGAGTTGATATAACGATGTAAACATTCGTCGCACTCATTCCCAAATTTTTAAGGACGGTCGCATAAGTGTCATTGCAAAGTGTATCTTTGGTGTCACACTTGTCATAAGTCATTGCAAAATTGTTGCACTAAGGGAAAAGTATTGTTCATATGTCTTGGATAATCTATGTTGTTGTGTCTTCAAGTTTTCTATGTGTGTGATCTTAGTCAAGTAATATCACTTTTCACATCAGCTCATTGATCCCACACTTAGCCAAATTCTGGAAATGTTCCAGCAACTTAACTTCATATGGCCTTCCTCAATTGCGCGTTGCATAGTTCCAACCCTTAAGATGCAACCCTTCCCCTTGAAAATGTGCAATTCACAGTTCCTACCTCCTAGGAATATGCACTACGCAGTTCCAATGCTCAAGCCTAGACCTTGGCCCCCAGAATTACTCAATCCATCCCTCCAACCTGGCCTCAACTGTGCATTCCGCAGTATCTGAGCTCAAGCCCAACCCTTGAGCTCCTAAGTTGCACAACTACAAAATCACCAGGTCTGCTCTACCTCCTAAAACTGCGCAGTTGATTGAAACAATGTAAAACCCCTCATTCCAACTCACTAAGTCCCAAAATTGCGCAATATTCCTACCCAGTCCAACCTGAACTACACATTTCTCAGTCTCAAGGCTCAAGCTCCACCCCTGATTGTCTGAATTGTGAAATTACATAGTCATTGAGCCTCTCCCTTAGCCTGCCACCTTGTTTCAACTCAATTGTGGACCAACATGCACCAAATCAGACTACGATTTTATCATACTGATGTCGTCTCGTCATGAGTGAATTGCAGATGTAGGTTTTGTATCATACCATGTGACTTGGAGCTCAAAATTTGCCAAAAATTCAAATTTGTCAGAATGGTGTGGAACCTGAATGAGCACATAGATCTCATCATCCTAAATCCAATGCAACTCGTTTCGCGTGAAACGAACATCGTATGCTCCCAGAAACGCGATCTGTTCACTTTGTCAAACATGTAAAAAATTTGCAGGTGGCTGACAGGGATGCTGACTGGGCATCCGTACCACCTAGGTGGCAAGGGGAATATTCTTGGAATATTCTATTTCGTTGGCATCATCCTATTGGTCCATGTGTTTTTGTTTGGGCCAATGAGGAGGTGACACATGGCTAAGCCTGAGGCCGCCACGTGTCCTCCTAATGGAACTTTAAAATTTTGTATGGTGGATAGGGTGGAGGTCGGGCTCAACCCCGCAACCTCCCATAGCACAACGCCAAGACTTACCAATGCACCCGCAATTTATTTCTTAACCATAAGGGTGGCGGGTTATATTTATTGTTTAATGCCGCCAAGGTTGGGGGGTTGGGCAGACTTAACTGCCTCCCCATGTGAATGCTCGACAAACAATTAACATAACCGCCAATGGTTATCGCCACAAAGCTAACCACTAGCCTGATTGCTAGACAAACTGTCCACATGTGAATGCTCCTTCAAACCGCTAATCGTCACTGTGATTGCCAGAGGGAGGGGGCTAGCCCCTGGGCACATGGCCCCCATATGACCGATGTTTTGGTTTTAAGGCCTCGACAACAAAATTAACGATCCTACAAATTTGCCCGAAATCCAGGGAACTTGTCACTCCATTAGCGGAAAATGGGGCGAATTTGTAGGATGATGCTAGATTTTGTGCAAATTGTACAGCGAATACTGGAGAAACTAGGAGAGGTCATAAATTCTCCATTTTTCGATGAAATGGGATGCAAAAAGAGGCTAGGTAGCCATTTTTGGACATTCTAGACTCATTGGAGTAGGTTTCAAGATCAAAGGAGCACTTCTCGATAGGATTTTGGCAGATTGAAGCCTATGGGTGCCATGGTCAACCAGAGTGTTGATTCAGTTTATGGAGGAGTTTGAATATGAAGATGACCTTGTAGGGGTTTTCCAGCCTCCATGTGCTTTCTGCAACAGCTATTACATCAGTGTTGTAGCTTTTATTCCACTTTTCTCTATATGTGTTTTGGAGAAGAGACTTGTTTATGTACTTCAAGTGGATTATGGTACTGTTGATACTCTTTGAAGTTGAAGTACGGGGTCTTGGTGTAAGATGCCTATGTTTGATGAAAGTTTACATGTTTGACTATAGGTTAACATGTGTATGGAGTGATAACTCTTGCAGAAGTTGTTTCTATGAAGGAGAAACTAACCATTCCATTTCAACACTTTATGTACTCTTCTTTTTCTAGATATTGAGAATAATGAGAAGGGGTCATGCCATTAGAGTTGATCCAAGGAGATGTAGCCTAGGAGGGGTGAACTCCTTTAACAATGGCTAGTGTATTATTGATTGATGCATGCTTCCATTCAGTGTTTTGATTCATGTTTAAAGTTTTTCATGAAATTAGCTTAAGAAAACAAGCATAAATACCCATGTTTTTACTTGCTATTTTGGATTACAAATATCAAGCACACTTTTGTATTATGTTGAGGATATTAGCATAGAAAACTAATATTCAAAATTCAGATCAACATGACACGATGATGAAGAGGGAGATGGAGAAGTGAAACATGTTGAAATACATCTTTGTAGCTGATTATGCAATTTGATCAATCAAGAGAAAACAAAGGGACACTGGTTTTCCACCACAACTCAATACTTGATATCATTGAAGACTCCTTACCTCTAAGCCATAAGGAGGTGGATAGAAGAGCATCCTGAAGAAGACATGTTGCTAGAAGCAGCAGAAGTGGCTTGATATTTCCATGTCATCAAACAGTTCATATTAGGAGTGTCATGTCATGTCATGAGTTGTCATATGCCACATTGTTATTGTGGATCATGTAATTTATTTTTTGAAGTGTATTGTAAAGTGGAAGTCCAAAGGACATACAAAATATGAATATTCATGTAAAGTCAAAAGTCGTAGGAATTCAAACAATCATGAGGGTAGTAAAAGAGTCACAAGGGAGGTGAAACATCACCCCATATATACACCCTCATTGTATGAGCAAAGTACTTTTCACTTTGGCTCCTCCCGTAAGGCATTAGAGAGACAAGTTAGTTGTTTTGGGGAGCAAGGAGTGGCTCCAACGCTCCACTATTGGTGCTCATGGTGTTTGTTGTATACATGTGTCTTGTGACTTTTACTTAATATCATAAGCCTCATGGCCAACACATTCTTCCTGCATGAATTATGAATATTTGTAAGACTATTCTGTGGATGTTTGTAATTCATGTTTGCTTTCATCTGTGCTAAAGTAGTTGAACTATTTCAGTTATTTTAGTACTTATCATATTGAGAATGTGTTGTAATGGTTTCTATAACTATCACATCCTTGTGGACTATTCCACTGGATGTTAGACAAATATTTCTTATTTATAATGGTTGCAATGACCGTCACATCTTTGTGGACTATTCCACTGGATGTTAGACAAATATTTTCTATGTGTGTGTGTCTCTACTAGGGTGGTACTATTACCTCTCTCCTAGAGGCTCACTTTCCTTTCCCTCTGCAGTAGAATAATCTTGACACACATACAACCGAACACTCACCAGGCATACTCACTTGCTGATTCGAGATTACATGTGCATAAATCTCTTGTGCTGAACTTTGTAGCTAAGGTAAACCTATAAGAATACGCGGCAGCTAGGCCGATATCCCAGATGGGGTTCCTATTCCAAATGGTGTGAGGTCTAATTGGGACTTCACACCAGGGAGATCCCATTGGTTGACGAATTTGCAGCACCATAAACACTTTCTGTGTAAGATATTTCTCGCACATTAATCCATTATTCATGAATCCAACCTCAATCAACTTAGTTTTTGACACCAAAATATAAATAATATAAATAAATTATGTTGTTATTCCAATTCATAATTTTTTTTTTGTTTTCAACTATTAAGTGGTGCAATTTTTGTATAATAATATACAATAGGTAAGGAATTTACTATGCAATCTATTACTCATGAGTTAAAACTTGATGAAATTGGTTTTAATACAAAAATATATATGTTAATTATAATAGAAATAGTGTAAGCAATCTAAATTTTAGAGGAATGCCAATTATATGTTCTTTTCAATTTAATATATTCAAGACTAAATATTGAACACTTACAATAATTAGTTTAGTTAGTTTTCTCTCTTTCCTCTTGTATTTGAACAAAACAATCTATACTAATCTATTGCTACTCTTAATCATAATTGATTTTGATTGTTAAAATGATTAATAATAAATACTAGATGTTACCAATGACATTTTCGTTAAATTATTTTATAAGACATTTCTCACATATTAATCTATTATTCATGATGTAAGACTCAATAAACTTAGATTTTAACACAAAAATATAAATAATAAAAATAAATTATGTGACTATTCCAATTCATAATTTGTTTTTCTTTTCAACTATAAAGTGGCGTAAATTTCCTATAATAATATATAATGATGATGGTGATGATGATGATTAATAACATCCACTAAGAGTGAATATGGTCTCTTGGACCTTTCTAGGGCATAAAGTGATTACTCCTAATTCTTTAGAATTTTATTTCTATGCTCAAAAAGCATTAAGAGAAGCATTTCAGAATCAACATAGTTTTGTTGAATTAAAAGGTCAAGAGGGTTGGTAGTGTTACAAATATTTTGAAATTTAGATCAAATATGAGACTTATGAGCTATATAATCTAAGAGAACTTAGTGTTTTTCATATTCAACCCTCTTAGTGTTACAAAGGTGACAAACACTTTCCTCCCATGGTGTTTTGGAATTTACCGGTTATTCCTAGTTTCACTGTGGAGTCACTCAGGTTTTCCCATAAGTTGTAAGAAGAGGGAAAGGGGTCTGAGGTAACCACAAACCAACTTTTAGGTACAGAATCTAGCCAATCTGTATCTAGAGAGGGCTCTCTCTTTAAGGTTTAGCTTTGTTTTGATAGATATTAGGCTAGTTATGAAAGCTTTGGGTTTTGATTATGTTTGGTGGTGAAATTCAGTAGCAGAGGGGTAGGACTGAATAGTTTAGGCCATTGGGCTAATGGAGTCAAAGAAGATGGCTCAACTGGATTTGGTTTTTCAACAAAGGATGGCTTCACAGGGCAAGATAGCTAAACAGGGAGCAAATAGAGACTTGAAAAGATGGAATGGACTTAAAAGGGATGAAGGGAAATTAAGAATCCTTCAACATGTTTTAAGAGGAGGGAACTTGGATGATCACCAATAAAGAGAAATTAAGAATTCTTTACTAAATGATCAAAATGAGTAAACTAGGAAACAGGAGCAATTAAGAATTCATTGCTTATGCTAGTTTAGAAGAAAACATTTAGAATAAAAACGATTGAAGACAGATTGCACTTAAGCACTTTCTGAATTATTATTTTTCGTTTTAATATTCAGATATGAAACACAATTGATATAATAAACAAGAAAACAATAACACATGAGATATAAGATACTTATTTGTCCGGTGTTTGACACATGAATCCTGTGAAAAGTCCTTTGCATTAATTCTTCATCCAGCCAGCCATGCAAGATTTGTCCAACAACACTTTATTCCAAAGTAATCAGTTTTACAGCAATGTCTAAGAATCCACTCAAAATACTTCAAATGAAGAAGTATTTATACTAATTGTAAACTGAAATATCTTGAAAAAATATCAAGATTAGTTTCACAAATATCTCCAACTGTTTACATTAATAGAACTTAAATAAAGGACATTCAAAACTAATGAATCTATTTGGCACTATTTCTATGGATTTATGGTGACAAAGAAGAGAAATTCAAATTTGATAGCAACTCTTAGTTGATGATGAGGCATCCCAGTCACTAACTGCATCCTTCCTTTGTGCATTCTGCCCCAGAAATTCTGCAAACTTAGGGTCCAATGATACGCTTGTATATCTCAATCCGTAATATATATGTAAAAAGTGAAAGAGGTTTTTGTATATAGGAATGTTTTTGAGATAAACCTCTCTTAGTTTCCCAAAATTCATCTCCATATGTTCACAATATTCTCTGCAAAAAGATGTCAAAAACAGGACTTTGCACAAACTGAAAAATAGGTTGTGAAGACATGTACTTATCTCCCTCTTGGTAATACCTATGTAAAAAGTGAGAGAATTTTTTGTAGATGAGCCTTTTGGGAACAAAAACCTCCTTCAGTTTCTCAAAATACTTCTTGGATTGGCCACAATAGTTTCTGCAAAACTATGACTTAAACAGGAAATTTTTGAAGAATGTACCATTTTTGCTCTGATTTCATCTTTTAACCTTGAACTTCTTTTGACTGTTTTTCACTTTTACTTTGGATAAAATTCATTGTAGCTGGTGAAAGTGTTTTCATCTTTGTTTAACCCTTAATTTCTTCATGTTTACTTTTACTGTTTACTTTTTACTTTTTACTTTTACCGCTCTGTTTTTTCATCTGTCTTCACTTTGACATGAATTTGTATACTATGTTTTGTAATTGTCTTCCCTGTTGTTTATCTTCATGCTAGCTGATTTACTTGACTTGGTCTTCAATCTAATACTCCTTAATCCTGATACACTTTGATTGTTATTTACTGTGTCCTTTTACCTTCCATTTCTATTTGAATAGATTTGATAACAATCTCGGAGTAAACAGATCTTATGACTAGTATTAAGACTGTTTATCCAAGGTTGTGGTCTTCTGATCACATTTCTTTGGGGGATGAGCAATGAAATGCAGGTACTGGGTCTGGCTGGAGGGTTCTGGGTGGCGTCAGCTGCAAGGTCTGGAGCAGGTTGGCGACTGAAAGCTCGAACTAGTTGACCTCAACGTTTGTTTGCATGGGCACACAAGTTTACTGAATAAGACAGTGAAAATGATTTGTTTTTGTTTTATTTACAAAGTCAAAGATTGGCGGGTTTTTGGATTAATACGGGTGACATCAGTGACAAACAACATGATGTTTTGTCATTTGTGGGAAGGTGGTAAGCGGTTTTATATCGCACTGCTTATGGGAAAAGGCGGTATTTAGCCTCGAGCCAGCGATTCCATAGATCGGTTGACGCGTGGCAGGGTACTATATATGAAACCGCTTTATGATCGCATGCTAACACACGGTCACAAAGGGTTGCGCGATATTCATAATAGCCGTTAGATCTTGGGGACCAGATCGGATGACTATCGGGGCTCTGAAGTGACGGGGATATAATGGAGGCGGGCCTGATACATTTAAGGATTAATTAATTATATCAGGGTTGACGGGATTGGATGGGGAGGCTGTTAATTAACCGTGAGGGTTAATTAATCCCTTATTAATGTGGTGGGGGATTAAGGGCTGTTAATTAGTTACTGTTTAACTAATTAATCCTGATTAAGGATGTATTATGGTTATAACTAACCAAGGGGCGAGATATATAATATTTCAGGATTTTATATAGTTACAATAATACGGGAGAGGGTGAATTTTTATAAGGGAATTACATATTAATAAGTTAATAGTTAATATGACATAGTGAATGAAAAAGCGCTAAGTATAAAAACATTTGATGTGTGTATTTAAACTTGGGCTTAAAGTGAAAAGGGGGTTTTATGAGAAATATTGTAATTTTCCTAAGTAAAATAGAATTTTACTTAGAAAAAGACTTATGAAGGGGAATGAATGAGTTATGAATGGTTTTAAGTACTTAGGCCTTATAAATTATTGGGTCGAGGGTCCGGTCCCTCCAGAAGTCAGATAAATGCTCTGAGCCCCTCTAATTTAGCAAATACCTTAGCACTTAGGGGAAATTAGTGAGAATTTAGAGAAAATGAGAAGGGGAGTTAATTATTCAGAATTTTCTTTGCTTGAGATGTTTTCAATATAACACATGCCTTGGCCTTGTGATGAAAGTAAAAGATTAACACATTTAGAGTCATCATTCATCACATATAATTCTGCAACCATCATCTACCTACCCTACCTACTTTAACCTAGCATTTTTACTTCTTTATTTGGGTGCACTTAGATTGGCAAACCCTTATCACACTTTTCTTTTATTTTACATGGCAATGCCTATCTAAGTATACACTTATTACATCCAAGGGCTCAGATTAAACTGTTGAGCTCCTTTTTTCACTCTACCTATCTACTTATCTGCCAAGATTACATTGTTTGGTCAGATCTTTATTCTCTATATCTAAAACATGAAATTGAAATATGAACTAGCCAAGCTTAAACTGTTTGACTATTCATAAATTGTGGCATAAGTTGACAATCTGCACACAATTGTTTATTATACAAAAGTAAAAACGTAGTGGCATTTAGACTTGCACACTTTCCTTGGTCTTTCTTTTTGTTGGGGTTCATTTTCTTTGATTTTTTTGACCGTCTTTTATTCTTTTTACCCTTTGATTTTTCTTTTAGGGTATACCCACTTTACATTTTTTAAATTTTTTTATTTTTTACAAATATGGAAAACCTTTGCAACAAGGAAAGGTATGAACATATTACATAGCTCATCAAGTCAATCATGATGTATGACACCTATTGGTATAGGGGCATATCAGAGATCATGAGAGTTTGTTCTTATTTTAAAATTGTTAATCTTCTTTACACTACTCAAAACAAAGTCTAGATACTTCTAGTTTTGGAGATTTGAGTTGATCACCTCCTTAATATAATATCTTAGTTTCCATTTACTCTCTAACTCGTTATCACCCCGCTATTTAATAATAATTAAATTTTGATGCAATCATATCTTGAATATTAATATTTGTATTTAACAAAATGATCTCCTCCTTTATCTCACAATACTCTAGCCAAGGTTTCTCATCCTTATCCGATTGCCACTTGAGTTGATGGTGGTTTTGGCTAGAGTTACAAGTAATTTTAGGAATCCTCTTGTCATCCATGTTCCTTAACTTCTTCTTATACATAAGATATCAATGTCATGCTTTCAATGGGATATAAATATTCTTAGATAAAGAGGATATGATATTAGAGTGTATTTCCTTAATTCTCAACATAAACAAAATAAGTTACTATAACAATAATTGAAATTGTTGTATGTTGATGGGGGTTTTGATCTTCAAGACATGCTCGACACGTGGGAAATGAAAGGTTGTATATGGTAGATGGGGAGGAAGATAAATCATATGACCTCCCATTACACAACATGCAAGGTGAAAGGATATGCGTGGCATGTGAGACTTCATTCGTCTCGTCCTCCACCAGAAGTCGTGTTGGTAAGTTAAGGTGTTTAATAGCGCATGTTGGGGATGGTGTAGGCTATATTGGTCTTGTTTAGTGGAGTCTGATCGACATTGGTTTGAGTTGCTACAGTTTGGTTGGGTTCTTCAGTCCTTGGGTAGTCTTGGTGTGGTGGAGAATACGACACCACCGCTCCCTCCACTATGCTCAGACATCAAAAGTTTCAAGGCCGTATGCCTGTGCCCATTTCGTTGTTCCCGTTAGTGGGTTGCGGTAAATTTACAGGATAGGGTTGCTAGTCTTGGTGTCCATTCTTGCTGTGCTAGATAGCTTATTGTCTTAGTGTTTTCTGTGGTTGGGGTTCTACCTAGGCCCTTCGTCTATGTTGAGTCTTTGGGTCATCCTCCTCTCTCTGGTTTTATCCTAGCCCTTTGTGACACATACTTGTTGGGGTTTAATCTCCTTGGTCTCGGGGAGGAATTATGCTAGTAAAGGAGGTAGTGAGGTTTTGGCTTAGATTATTTCAAGTGTGGACAAAAGCTTGGCTGGTAGTTTTCTCAATTGGGTTACTATCATTCAATCTCGAAGATCACTGAAGGGTTTGGTGGTGTTTACTTCAGATTTAATTTGGCTCTGGTTAGGCTCTCGGAGTTCTGGGCCCCAGGGTGTAGTTAGTTGGCCCGCAACATTTCTTCCTAGTGATTCCCCTATCAGCAGAGAGGAATAGTTTTTGGTATGGATTGTGTGGAATTCATTTGTGGTCAAGGCCTTCTACTTCTTGGCTTGTGTGGGGTGGCTAACAGTTTCGCAAGAGTGGCTCTTGTTGGTTAATTCGGGGTTGGCGCCAGGCTTGCTTGGGTTCACGGTTTGTTGGAAGGGTGTGAGGAACACAATAAGTCTCGTCTTGGGGGTGTCTTCTTGTGCATTCATCATGCATCCAGTTTCACGAAGTTCTTGTTGCCAACCCATGAGGATGGGCATCTCAACCAATCATGGTGGCCAGGGAAGCACATTGGAGGTGGCACGGGGGCTAGGACTGCTGCAAGATCCAAGTGGGGAGGGTGTGTTATTGACAGTGTCATCAGGGCGTCGTCTAGATCTCGAGGTGGAAAGGGTGGTGCGGGCTCTGGGTGGGGTGGTCGTGTAGCTAGTGGTGGCAAGGAAGGGACTGTGGCTTGTGGCCGTGGAGTATGCATGTGAGGTCAGAGTAGCAGGTCGAGGCATGCATGCCTTTTAGGACACTCAATTGCTGGTTGACAGATTCATTGTACCACCCTTCGCGACATGTTCCAGTTTGTTATAGATTGTCTGGAAGCATACAACATGACTAGAAAGGAAGAGCACGAGGTTTTCATTGTCACGCTTAATCAACTGCATAACTTTCAATGCCATGTCAGAGAAAGGATTATGGTGGTTTGGCGGGGGAAAAATTGTCGAGAAGCTAGAATCATGGCTGGCTCACTTTGAGAAACATGTTAGCTACCCATATCACCCTCCTCCCCCGCCAGGGACTGGGCTAGATAATTCAACTTGAATTAATTCTAATGATTGAGTATGGTCACATGTTTCCTTCTGGTTCTGTTTGTCTTTTGGTGCTTTTGGCCTGTTAGGCTTTGGACTTCTAATTTGCTTCTCTTATTGTTTCTTTGTAATATGGTGATAACATTGGTCAAAAAACCCGGTCAGGGTGAGACCACTTGCATTTTGATATCTATGTAGTGTCTTTTTTATGAATGAATAGAACCTCGACTTACAATTTTTTTTTGAAATTGTTGTAAACTATAACAATCACAAAATTTGGTATTATGCCATTTGATAGTTTTATAGGCCCGACACTAAAATGGTGCCATCTCCTAGACTTAAGTCAATCTAGATAGAATAGTTGAAATAATATCAAAATATAAATAAAATGTAGGTTAATAATAGTATCAACCATTGATTACTATTAATGTCATTGTATAGCTTTATATGTGATTTTTTTTTGTAGAATTTGTTACTCATTATGTATTCTTTGATCAACTTAACTCTAAATTAATATAAAATAATAAATAATACTAATAAACATAAATGATGTTGCTATAGTTTCTATTTTATAATTGGTTTTGATTGATAAAAGAATAAAGTTAAACATAATATGAGTCTTATATAAATTTTTCTCTCGTTGACTATAAAATGTTATCAACATCCTAATATAATAAAATATGGTACTCAACACAAACAAAATTACTACTAATAGTACCTAAAATTAAAATTCTTATAGTAAGAAGCATATTATTGGTATAATTCTATCATTAAATAAATTTTATGGACACTTCAAATTATGCCAACCTTCTATTAGATTAGTAACTCAACACATATTGTGGTCTTCACTATATCAAATTATAATTAAATTAGTCAATAATACTAACATATAGAATATTCTTGTCATAAAATAATATTATTCTACCTTTTAACATGAACCATAAATAATATTAGAAGAAATAATCTAACTGAGTCCAAGATTAAGATGTCAAAGATTTTCTTGTGCAAGTTTATATAAATTTGTTTTATATAGTTTATCATGATAATCTTATCACAAAAAATGGTGATATTGTGGATCAAATGATAAGAAAGCGTTGTTCTTTAGTATTCTCTCTAGTTTCCAAGGATAGGCTTTGCAGAAGGTCATAGGTCTGTACTTGATTATTAGTTGTTTTGTCCAAGTCCCCAAGAAAATTGGATTTCTAGTTGATCAACAAGGTGAAAAATTAGCCCCCGGGGTTATTTAATTATTAAATATTAAATTAAATTAATTAAGTAGTTGTTTAGTTATTTAATGATAATTTATCAATTTAATAAATTAATTAATAATAATTAGTAAATTATTATTATTAATTTTTGTAACCTAGATGAACCCAACAACCCGCTTGACATGTAACTACTAGTAAACTTCTAGGGGGCTATGTTCTTTCCTCCTCCCTGGGTCACAACAGGGGGATTTGAACCCGAGTCTCTCGAGTTTCAATAATTTCACATATCTCAGATTACCAATTGAGCTGCCCCCCGAGACTAATTAGTAAATTATTATTAATAGTTAATTATTATTATTATTAAATTACAAATATTACTAATTAATAAAAATAAATAATACTAACTAAAAATAACTTACTATTATTCATTAAGACATGAAGTCATGGAATATTTTCTTTTGCAAGTTCATATAAATTTGTGTTATATAGTTTGTTATGATAATTTTGTCACAAAAATAGTGAATATATCCATTCAAAGTAGCGATTTTCTAATTCCTCATTTTTTAAAAACTCAATCTAGTTAAAGTTAAAAAATTCTAGATCTATTGCAAATTCCAATTTTAATGAAATATGTGTTATTCGTATGCTAACCCCATGTGTGAAGATACAAAGTAGATATCAAAATATTTACAAACCATAATAAAATTTTGAAAGGGGGTGTCTTAATTAGCTAGAATATTGTAACAGTTTTAGCAATGCATTACAACCATTAGAAAGGAACATAACTCATGCATAACACGATCAACTCATGGAACATAAGAAATAGGAACAAACTAACCTTCATCCATCTTTCATTAGTAATCAAAAGGGGCACTTGATGCAACACTTATAACATTACAACAATGTATCACCTCGACTCACCAGCGTAAACCTCATAACATTACAACAACAACAAGGAACTACTACAAAATCAATCATGAACCAACCAACTAGCCAACCAACCTGAATCCCTTTGGCATCCACATATTTAAACATAGTTACACAAACTTTGATACCATGGGCAATGCCAAGGAAAACAAATACCCTGGGCATTAACATGGGTAGGCACACTACACTTGCTAATATGGACCAAATCGAAACTAGTTTGATGATGTAGTCAAACTAAAATATCCCAGCTCCTTCATTTTGTGCGCTACTCCTTTCCACACAATTCTCCTTTTTGCTCCAATTTTGCACATTACTCTTGTGACAAATCTGTGCAGTATTTCTTTGCGATGTCTGCTCCACTTTCCTGCACATAATTCCTAGAATTGCCTCAAAACTTTGACATTTCTTCAAATTTTCTTTTTTCCAAAACTGGTCTCCTCTCACACTTCCCCTATCTTTGTGTTGTGTGTTATGTGATGGGACATGTGCCCTCTTAATTGGATGTTATGTAGGATATTCATTAATCAATCATGGAATGGATTGGAGGTACTCCTTACCATTCACAATGATTGTCCCCACTTTTTCCTTGTGGTTAGATTGGCTTGATGATTTGCCACTAAGTTATTTTCTTGGATAGTGTGATAGAATTCCACATTTGCAACTAAATCTTTGACAAGTCTTATCCTCTCAATGACTAATGGTAATCAATAATCTAATGGATTTGAGCCCAATATCATGTGCCTAATGAGTATTTTAAAGTCCCTCACTACTATCAAGCTCACAATGCAATGAATTTTGGCAAAATTCAAGCCTTGCAAAAGTGCATAGGCTTTAACCTAAGCGTTAAAATAAGTACCAACACTCTAAGCATAGGTATACACTATTGTTCCTTTAAGGTTAAGAATAACCTCTCCCACACCTACCACCCCATAAGATTCAAAATTTTAGACCAATTTTTATTTTATTTTGTTGTTGTTCCTGAACCCTTTCAAAACAATATGTCTAAAATACATTGTTGGATTCAAAAAAACCAATGCATGAATTTCTAAGTGTTTAGAAGATCTAGGGTTAAATTGGACCAATGTTAGTTTATTTTATTATTATTATCATTATTTTTCATGATTTTTTTTAGCATTTAATATTGACACAAATTATGTATTTGATTTCATTAGTGTGACTTGCATTACATATCACTTCCACTCAATCTCTAAGAGTGTCTTGCTTCTCTCTATGCAACAATTGGCCTTAGGCATTGCTTTTTTTTCCCATTTTATTTAATTGGTGTGACACATTACACATATTCACTCAATCATATTGTAAGAGCACTTTACTTCTTTCAAAAACCAACCATTGTACATATCAATCAATGACAAGTCCTCTTTGCAAACACAATCCAAGTGAGAGGAGAGTAGATATATGCACATGTACTAGTGGCATTATTTGTTTAAAAAATAAACATTGTGCATATTAACCATAAGACATTGACATATTTATGAACACACTCTAATTTGTAAGAGAGTAGACACCTAAGATCAGTGACATGATTCCAACAACAAGAATAGATACCACAAATTTAACAACCTTGCACATAAGTGTTATTAAGCAAACTAGTTTAGATATAATTAATAAAAGTTTACGAAAGTTGACATGTGAGGTAAAATGCCAAAATAATAGAGTTGTCGATCAATTAACAATTAACTAATCATACTACCTTGATTGGAATTTTGGGGAAAAAATCGTTGAATCTTATTAATTTGCTACTTATATTATAATTTTAATAATTTGAATTGATTAAAAAATTATGAAAAATATTATACTTAATGAAATTGAAAATTTATCATTATTTTCATTTCAATTACCTAATTTAAACCAAAATCATGCTTTAAAAAACATACAAAAATAATAATTTAATAGTGATAAGCTACACAAAAATACAAATGGAACCAAAGTAAACATACTAAAACTAATTATTTGATTTTATACCAATTTGGAAAGTAATAACAACCACAACAAAATGGTAAATAGTTTAATAACATATATTTAACAAAAGAGAAACATCAAATCAATTTTCACCACTTAATAGGTTTTTTGGTATAGGATCATCAATAAATCATCCCAAAAATAAAATGCTTCATATGTTTGTTGGGATCAAGTATCTAATAGAACAAAAAAAATTATTAAATAGAGCAGCATAATTTATTAAAAATGTTGCAAGCAAATACTTTACAATCTTTATGAGCTTAGGTCTATTGCTTATTTGAAAATCCAATGGATATTCAACTATTAACTTTGCTTCATACCCTCTGTAATCAACAGAAATATGCTTTTACAACCTATTTACAAGTTAACCATATACCCTGCAGCCAAATCTAGAATAAAAATGAGATTCTTATAAATCCATTCCAAACACCAAAAATTGATAACGAAACTTGCTTTTTTATTGCTTGTATCTTTCCTACACAAAAAAACGCAACTTATGAATGACACCTAATGCAAAGCTAGCAAGTTCACAAACAATGTTGCAAGCCCAAGTTCACAAACAATGTTGCAAGCCCAATAATCATGCACTCTTGCGATGCAAAAACAAAAACTTAAAGCCTGGGAAGCCAAGAATTTTGTGTGTTTTTAAGATGTGTTTCATTATGCAGACATTCGAAATTCTGAAAGCTTTTTAATCGTTTTTTAACATAAAAGCCTCTTAATTTTTTCGAACTAATTTTTGGGTTTATCTTCTGGAAGTTGAGGTAAAACCATATCTGTTTTCCCTTCATTTTCCTGTCGATTAACGATGGCTTATATCTTTTAATTATTTATGGAATAAACACTACTGTGTTAATCCCACATGCCCTGGAAATTATGTAAAGTACCACTAAATAAAAGGAACGTGTCGCCTCCACATGTATATACCAGAGGTGAGAAGGGATTGAGAGCGTGATAATGGCATGCAATGTGTCATGTGTTCGAGTCTTTGGGAGTGGTTGCGCTCCTGATTTCTCGAACGTCTAAACCCTAAACCGGCTGCTATCTTCGCAGAGATCTTTGACATAATGTGTCAAAGTAAATATCGTTTGGGGGTGTTGTTCCAGAGTTTCCCCCTCGCCAAAACAAATGAAGCTCTGAAGCCCCATTGTGGTTCCACCTCTCAAGAGGACTGTTGGCTGTCCTTGGAAGGCTCGTAGGTGTTGGTCGTTGCAGTTCGCTGCTCATCCAACGATGTCCTCGCCTTTCAAATTCCCCTCCCTCTTTTAAAAAAAAAAAAATTTACATTAAAATTTTATTTATATATATTTAAAATTTTAATTTTTTATTTAAAATAAAAAGATGTTGATATAATTGTCAATAAGTTTGGGATAAAGAGTGATTGAGTGTTATGTTAAAGCATTTTTTTATGTGAAGTCACTAGTTCAATTCTCCACCCCATCCTGATTGGGGTGATATTAGTATTGGGTGCTATGTTAAAGCACTCTTTGATGTGAAGTCATCAGTTCAATTCCCCACCCCACCTTGATTGGGGTGATATAATTGTCCATTGGGTCTTGGATAATCACCAGTGCAATTCCCCACCCTAATTAGGGTAATTGTCAACTGGGTCTTGGATAAACCATGATTGGTGTGTGGGTGAAGTCACCAATTCAATTCCCAAGTCATATATGTTCAGGTGATATATTGAACATCATGAAGATGTAGTCCCACCAAGCTTAAAAAAAATATTGATATATTTTTATGATATATATATATATATATTAGTAGTTTTTTCTCAATGATAATTTTTTTATTAATAATTTTTTTCATCTCTAAATTCATATTTATATCTAGATAATTAATAAACATAATTACTATTTCATAGTTATATATTTACATTTATAAAATTAATGTATTTGTTATCAAATAACTAATGTTTTCAAGATTTATGAAATGGAACATATGTGTGTGAGTTTAATTAGTGGAGAGAATTAGGTGCATGAGTGTATATGTGAAGTTTTTCCCACA
Organism: Pinus tabuliformis; assembly: GCA_031772625.1. NCBI lineage: Eukaryota > Viridiplantae > Streptophyta > Pinopsida > Pinales > Pinaceae > Pinus > Pinus tabuliformis. The sequence continues at coordinate 1,268,364,836 of CM062809.1, forward strand.
CCTATAAATTATAAATTTTCTCCCATACAATTTTCAATGTTCATAGCCAATTAATAGATGATTGTAGTAGTTTAAACTCATTAACATCAAAGTGCATTTTACAACCAAGATGGAAGAGATGTTACCTAATTTAAAATCATTAACCTTAACAATACACATCATTGTGGTTCCACTTTCGAAAGGAACATTAATTGTTTTTAGAAGATTTTTAAGTGTTGGTTGTTGGAGTTTGTTTACTTACCTAATGGTGTCCTTGAATACATAAATTGTATCCCGCATGCCTATCGACATTCATAGCCAATTAAAAGGTGGTTGTGCTAGTTTAAAATCATTAACATCAATGTACATTTTACAACCAAGATGGAAGAGATGTTATCTAATTTCAAATCATTAACCTTAATAGTACACATCATTGTGGTTCCACTTTCCGAAGGAGCGCTGATTGTTTTTTGATGTAGGAGCATCTAGGCCGAGCGAGCAATGTGATGGCGTGGTCACATGTTGTGGTTAATGAAAGTTTGGAGGAAGAATTGGTTATTTAATTTGTATTAATTTCAAATTATGTTAGTTAATTGTTGCCTAATTCTGAACAGAATTGGGAATAAAATGGCAAGTGATCCTCCCTGCGTGGAGATCAAGCCAATTAGCTATATTGATTAGTTAGGGTAGGATATGATTTCTAACAATATAGTGAATTCCTTCATTTGTGGAAGGAAATGGTTAGATAGAGCATATATGTGTTTCTTTTATTTTCTGAAAATGAGAGACAAAGAGATAGGATTCACGATGGACTTGTAAGCCTACAGGCAGATTAGGAATAGAGGCCACTAATTTGAAGAATTAGGCCAGAGAGGAAAGATTCAGGAGAGGATTGAGTAGAGCGAGAGCAAGTATAGTGTGTGGATTGTATTTTGAAAACAGAGATCTTTCATTTGTGTAATCGGGCTAAGGCGAGACTCTGTAATTATTTTATTGTGAATGAATGATGTTGTGTTTATGATTGATTATCGAGCCTGCAGAAACCCTTGTATGCTTTCAGATTCTTTGTATTCGGGCCGGGTGATTATCCCTTTGTTTTGTTATGTTTAACGCCTAAATCATATGATTGATAGAAGTCATGGCTTTATTTTAAATATCATTGTTGATGCCAGGTCGGTGAAGTCTATTTACATAGTTTTGGTCCCACAAGCGAAAAACCCAAATTACACTAAGAATCGGTGCAAAACACAGTCGGATCTGAAATCCAGACTTGAAATTTTATAAAGGGTGGCTTATATCCATATCGGGTTCGTAAGAATATCGGATCGACGCTTTAGAGCGGACAGAGCTTGGCTTGGAGGATTGCGACTATGCGATATGCGATTAAATCGTAGCTGTTAGATCGTGATCAATCGTGGCCGTTGGATCGCGGAAGCGGTTTCGCAACAGTACATGGTATTTCGGGTGGCTCAAGAGCCGTAAGCTGTATCGAAGGTTAGACCCCCAATCCCATTCACCCTTCGACACATAGCAGCGAGGGTGAATACGGAAACCACTTTATCAGACGGTTAGCTCCTGTATTAATTTTCTGCTCGAAATAGATGTGGACCGTCGGATCCACTACGCGCAGATCGACGGTGGAGGAAGACGTGCCAGTTTAAATGTTCGGAATCAATGCTGACCGTTAGATCGGAGAAGAATCGGACAGCGGAGATCAACTGATCGGAGATCGGAGATATGGATTGACAGTGGAAAAGCAATGGACCAAAAGATGGATCCGCCAATATATATGAACGCAGATGTATAATATTTGAGATCCGAATATATGTGTGGAGTGGGGTTTTCCGTGTATTTCCTGCGTTTCTATGTATTGTGATAAAAAGTGTTGATCGGGGTTTTTTAGGCTAAAGCGATAATAAAACACTTCCGATAGTGTAATGGCCTCGATAGCTTAAGTGGTTCCATTTTTAAAGGAAAAGCACCAAACTACGCTTCCGATATGTATATGTGGGCATGGAGCTTTAAAAGCTTATGAGGGTGAACTAGTCCTGAAGGTGTTTAGGATGTGGCAGCCATATGGTTGCATCATTTTTAAAGACTTTTAAGTGTTGGTTGTTGGAGTTTGTTTACTTATCTAAAGGTGTCCTTGAATACATAAATTCTATCTCACATGCCTATCGACATTCATAGCCAATGAAAAGGTGGTTATGCTAGTTTAAAATCATTAACATCAATGTGCCACTTTCAAAAGCAATGTTGATTGTTCTTAGAAGGCTTTAAGTGTTGATTGTTGGAGTTTGTTTACTTTTCTAATGGCATCCTTGCTTTCTAAATTCCCCTCTATTTTAACAGTTGATATCTACTCTCTAATAGTTCACTTTACATCTTCATAGTTCACTTTACAACCTACATAGACGAGATGTTACCTAACTTAAAATCATCAATCTCAATGGTGTACTTTACATCCTCATTGAGATGTATCTCCTTAGTAGTGCACTTTACATCCTCAAAGTGCACTTTACAACCTACAAGACGAAGATATTACCTAACTTGAAATTATTAACCTCAATATTGCACTTTACAACCTAGTGTAAGAGATGTTACCTAACTTACATCATTAATATAGATTCATTTTAAACTTCAATTATGTTTTTTAAATTCAAGAAGTTTATATTTATATTTTGATTTTTTTCATCGTTTAATATATATAGGATGTTAATGTAGATTCCAATCAACTTAATTTGTAGGTGTTGTGTGCGAAGTGAATCTTTCCCCATACCATAGTGAAAGAGATGATGATTTGAGATGTTGCTTGGTGATCAAAGGCCACCTTCCTCAATTTTTGATCAAGTGTGCAAAAGTTTACGAAGCTATATGAAAAGAGTTTGTTAATGGAACATAACACTCAAACTAAACCCCAATAAAAAAGAGGGGAAAATGATATATATACTTTGTAAGAGAAGGAACTTGTGAAGATGGATTCCTTGAGATCACTTACTTCAAAGTGTTGTGTTAATAGTATATGGTTGTAACTTGATTTCTTCTATATATTTTTTCATTATTTAGAGGTGTATGGTCTATCTATGCATAAGTTCATGGAGTGGATTCTTAAGCACTAATAAGGGCAAGAGGTGTATTAGTAATTGGATTACTTTTAATAGATGTGGTTCCTTTCCAATGTGTAGACATTAGTGTTTATGGAAGTGAGGAAGTTAGTTCAAGAAACTAGTTGCACTAATGATATATTGACTATAAACAATTATTGTTGAGGCAACCATAGAAGTTGGGAGTGTAACCATTAAAGCATATTGGACATATATTGCACAATATAAGTGGGAAAGGGAATTGCACAATGACTAATGGATAAAGTCATTTCGCTTGCACATGAGAGGTGCAAGGTTCAAATCGTTGTCCTCCATGGTAAAGTGGGTACATATAGTGTTAATGCAGAGTTAAGGCAAAAGATGATAAATAATCAGTCAAAGTAGTTCATAATGGGTGTGACCATGATGTTGATAATAGCTTTCTCATTTTGCACAACAATGAGGTGATTGTACAATGTGGAACATATTCTATGACACGGTTACACGATGCAAAGGAGTTATCAAACTTGTTTGGATGCAAAGAGAAAAGGTTATTAACTCAGAAAAGATAGTTAAATGCAAAAAGGGGTAATATGATAGTGGTTGTATAGGGAAAACTCAGGAAGAGTGAAGAACTAAAACTACACTCGAAAGCATTAATGATAATTGTTAGAACATCATTGATTAAAAATGTAGAAAGGGTGAGCTTCTAGTGGTTGTACACAAATACTAATGGAAATGTTTGGTAAATTTACAAATGCTAAAAATTTCAATGTAGAGTTTTAATGAAGCAAGATTTAAAGAAGAATTGAGATGAAAATTTGAAGAAAAGGTTCTATTCCCAAACTGATATTACAAGCACACAATGGAAATTGAAAGAAAGCATAAGAAAGAGCACAATGAAAATTGAAAGAGAGCACAAGAAAGAGCACATATCAATTGCTTACCTTTCTCGTACAGAGAAATAATTGGGTTTAATAACCCAAAAACTATGGATGAAACCATAAAAAAAGAAAAATTATCTTTTGTTCAAAATTAGAAAAAGGGTGACAATTCAAAGGCGTGAATGACTAAAAAGCATGAAAAAATCAGCACTAAGAAGAAAGGGTTCAAGAAACCAGCTTTTCTGAATACTTTCAAGAGTAATCAAAGAGGAAACTATAGCAAGAGTGTGAATCAGCGAAGGAATTTTGGACAGAAAATTAGACAGGGAGCTAAAATGGGGAATAAAAATGTTGCAGAAGCAACCAGAGCATAAATTAAATGTTGGGGATGCAGTGAAAATCACTTGTGGAGAGACTATCCACAAAATCTAACACACAAAAGGGAGATAATGAATAATCTACAAGAAGCTTCAACTATTAATGGCATTGTCCGCAGCATTGCAAGGATCAATGCAACCTTAGATGGAAGGCAAGCAGACCACCAGTCAACAATGGTGGAAGTCCAAGGAACAATTTCTGAACAGAAAATTTCAGTATTAATAAATCCTAGATCTACTTTATGTTACATTTCCCCTGCTACAAATAAAATGTTTGAACTTAGAAAGGGAAAAAAAAAAACAAACAAACCTTGGTTAGTACAGCTAGCCACATGGACAAAACCAAAACTAATTGAGATCAACAAAAGCTATTAAGTAAATTTGAATGGAATGACCACTCAACTGAACTTAAATATTCTACCACTGGGGTCATATGACGTGTTAATTGGGATGGAATGGTTAGAGTCCCATAAATTAATTTTAAATTTCTTAGAGAAATCCTTTACTTGTGTTAATGATGAGGGAGAAAACTGCATGGTTAGAGGAGTACCAAGAGTTGTTTCAGTAAGGCAGATTTTTGCCTTACAACTGAAGAAATGTGCTCATAAAGGTTGTCAAATGTTTGTTGTTCAGATTGGAGACTTTTCTGAAAACAAGCAAAAACCGTCTTTAGAAGACTACCCTTTGTTATAGTGATTCAAAGATGTTTTTCCTGAGGAGATATCAAGACTACCTCCAAGAAGAGATATAGACTTTAATATTGATCTCATTCCTCGAGTTGTTCCGATGTCCAAATCTTGCTATAAGTTGAGTATTCCTGAGTTAATGGAATTAAAGTTTCAATTACAAGAGTTGTTGGGTATAAATTACATAAGGCCTAGTGTGTCCCCTTGGGGTGCACCAGTGTTGTTTGTCAAAAAGAAGGATGGGACAATAAGGCTTCGTATTGATTATAGACAATTGAATAAAATTAAAATTAAAAACAAATATCCCTTACCCCGGATTGATGATTTGTTTGATAAATTTCAAGGAGCATCAATCTTTTCAAAAATTGCTTTACGATCAATATATCATCAAATAAGGATTAAGGATGAAGATATACACAAGACAACATTTAGAACAAGATATGCGCACCATGAATTTGTAGTGCTACTATTTGGACTCACTAATGCACCAACAACTTTCATGTGCTTAATGAATAGTGTATTAAGTTCTTACCTTGACACATTTTTTATAGTATTTATAGATGATATTATGGTTTATTCTAAGTGTAAAGAAGAACATGACCAACACTTGCCAAGAACAAATTCAATATCTGGGACATGTGGTATCTAAAGAAGGGATTGTTGTGGATCCAGAAAATATCAAATCTATTATTGAGTGGCTAGTGCCTAAATATGTGGCAGACGTTAGATCATTTATGGGGATAAAAAGTTACTATAGAAGGTTTATAGAGGGTTTTTCTAAGTTGGCATATCCTATTACTTCTTTGTAGAAGAAAGGGATAAAATTTGAATGGATTCAAAAGTGTCAGGACAATTTTGAGTAGTTGAAACAATTATTAACCACAACTCCTATCCTGAGCTTCTAGCTGATCCAAGTAAAGAGTTTGTTTTGTGCACAGATTCTTGTAAAAAAGGTTTGGTATATGTTTTGATGCAATATGGTCATGTAATTGGTTATGAGTCGAGAAAGCTCAAGGATCATGAAAATAATTATGCTATGGATGATTTAGAATTGGCAGCCACAATACATGCTTTAAAAAAGTGGAGACATTACTTGATTGAGAGAAAGTTTCAACTAAGGATAGACAATGTTAACCTTAAATACATTTTTCATCAACCTACTCTAAATGCAAGACAAGCTAGATGGTTAGCATTTATTAGTGAGTGTGATTTTGAAAACATACATATTAAAGGCAAGGAACATAATATTGTTGATGCCTTAGACAAAAAACTACATCATACTTTCACACTTTCAACAATTGATTGGAAAAAAAAATTGATTAAAATGATATAAAAAATAACATAATTTGATGAATAATATCTACACATCAAAAGGAAGCATCAGATAACTGAATAATTAGGTGAAAATTAGACTGATTTTTCAATACATAATGCATATCTGTTGTTGTTCAAAAGCAGAATTTACTTGTCAAATAGCCTAGAACTAATTTTTTGTGTTAGATGAATTACATAAGAGCCCCATAACTGGACACCCTAGGTATCAAAGGTTGATAGTTGTGTTAAGGAAAGATTACTATTGACCAAATATGAAGTCCGAAATAACATAATATGTGGCTAGATGTTTGGAATGCCAACAAGGCTTCTCAACAACATCTAACAAGTTTATTGCAACCTTTTGCCAATTCCAGAATGGAAATGGGAAACCATATTAATGGATTTCATTATTGGTTTGCCAAGTGTTGATTACTTGAAGAAGGAAATATTTCACCAATAAAATCTAGTCCCCACTGTAAGAAGGGAGCTTCAACTAAAACTAGAATGAGAGGGAGGGAAACTAATATTTGTTTTCCTATAAAAATTTGACAAGGGATACAACTTCATACCTTTGAACCAACTTGTGCAAACAACTTTAGCCAATAGAATCTTGCTCTGATTATTTTGTGTTGTATTTCTTTCCAAGCATAGTTGCCTCCACAAACTCCTTCATGAAACTATTTAATTACCCCTTCCGTTTCACTTTCAGTCAAACACAATAAAAGAATATTCAATGGGTCCTTCCAATACAGATTTGCATTTACTATACAATATTTCATTTCTCTGAGCTTAAGAGATCTACATTGATTCCTTGTGAATTCCAGAGGATATTCAAAATCACACTGGAAATGTACAATGTCTTTTTACCATTCTGACAATAAAAAAAATTCATCAATATGCAAAGGAAGTGGTATAGGTACTGAGCTGGAATAAGGTTCTCGTGGATTCTTCTCCTCTGAACCAGAAGAAGGTTCTTGTGGATTTTTCTCCTCTGAAACCTGCATGATTGAATTGATGCCCAAAATTTTGTAATTTGATTATGCCAATAGCTTAGTAAGACCTTGTCCCTTAACAAACTTTGTTAGTTTGATATCCAAATCAAACTCCAGGATCTTGGGAATCCATCTCCCCCTTTTTCCATTTGTATCAGGTTGATTCCACATTGTCTTTACTGCATTATTAGGTACATAAGCAATTATAGGAGAATGTAACACATAAATTCTAAAATATTTCAAGGCTTACACTAAAGCATAAGCTTGTTTTTCAATTATGTCATATTTCAGTTATGCATCCCTCATAACTTTTCTGAAGAAATCAATTGATTGCTCATGATGGTCTTCATTTTTTTGTAATAAAACTACTGCAATTGTGGTGTTTGAAGCAAAAGAGAAAATACTAAAGGGTTTTGAATAATCAAGACTGGCAAGTACTGGTGCTTCTGAAATTGCTTTCTTAATTTGAGAAAATTAAAATCTAGTTTGTGCACTCCATTTAACTTCATGATTTTTTTTTAGCGTATTAATCATATCTTTGACAATCTCAACATAATTTGGAATGACCCTTCTTTAAAAAAAAATCCCTAAAAATGACTGAATTTCTTTCTTTGTTTGGGGCAGGCTAATTAATTGAATGGATGAGACTCTTTTAGGGTCAATTGTGACTCCTTGTTTTGAAATAATATGTCCTAATAATTTCCCTTCCATCATGACAAATACTAATTTTTTGGGATTAAGAGAAATCCCAAATTTTTTACATATTTGAAAGATTTTCTTCAAGTGTTTGATATGTTTTGCATCAAACTCTGAAAATATTGTTAAATCATCAAGGTAAATAACTATGAATTTATTTACCTTTCCAACAAATTCCAAATCCATGGCTCTCTTAAATGTTGCACCAACATTAATTAAACCAAAAGGCATTTTAGCATACATGAAGGTACCCCATGGTGTTGTGAAAGTTGTCTTTTCTCTATCTTCTTAACTGACTAAAATCTGATTATATCCATAAAACCCATCTAACATTGAAATCTTGTCAGAACTTGTTACTCTTTGAAGCAATTGATCCATCTTTGGCAATGGATAATTATCTTTCAATGACAATTTGTTCAAGTTTCTAAAATCAACACACAATCTTATTTCTCCATTCTTTTTCCTAACAGGAACTAGATTAGCTATCCATTCAAAATATCTTAAAGGAACAATGATTTTTGCATCTAACAACTTCCTTATTTCTTTCTCAATAATTGGCAACAAAATGGGATTAATTCTTCTCAATTTTTGTTGAAATGGCTTAGCTCCTAGTTTCAAGGGAATTTTGTGCTCAATAATAGTTGTATCATAAGTTTTCAGATCTTCATATGACCATGCAAATACATCTTTATATTCTTTGAACAAATTGATATATTTATCTTTGATATCATGTGGCAAGATTGCTGAGATTTTGACATTTCTTACTTCTTCTGTAGTACCAATATTGCAATCCTGTATGTTTTCTTGTTGTGAATTTGACAATGAAGATCTTGGTACATCATTTTGATAAAAAAGCATTTCAAGAGGGACCAATCCTTTAGGAATGTAATTATTAGGCAATTGTATAATTTCATGATGAACTATTTTTTGTTTGAGATTTATATCTAAATCAACAACATTTTCTTTATCATATCATTGTTTTCTTCTTCAACGTGTGAGAAAGAAAACTCCTCAATAGTTTGCAAAAAATTCTTCAATTGCTCATCATCCTCAAAAACTTTCCAATGTCTTAAGTTATCAGGGATAGAAGGCTTGTACTTAACTTCAATTTGATATTGTAGTTGTAAGGAATCTGGAATTTTGAAAGTACTTGCAGAAACTGCCAAGGAATCTGCATGCATGTTATCTTCCCTTGGAATAGCTAAAAGGATAAAAGCTTGAAAATAATTCTCCACACAGTCCCATACTTCATTTTTATAAGCCCTTAATCTAGGATGTTTTGTTTGGAAAAAATTTCTGACTTATTTCACTATCAATTCTGAATCACCAAATACTGTCAGATTTTGCACTTTCATTTTATTTGCTAACTCTAATCCCAAAATTAAAGCTTCATACTCTGCCACATTGTTAGTGACTTAAAAATCTAACTTAAAGGATTGAGTAATGTTTTTTATTTTTAGGGGAAATCAAAACAATCTCAGCTCCAACTCCATCTCTAGAAAAGGCTCCATCAAAATACAATTTCCAAACATCATTCTTTGAAGATTGAGAAATATTTATAGTGTCTTCAATTCTATTTTGTGGATTTCACTAATCATTTGCATCCAAGATAAAATACCCTAAATCTTGATCAATGGCATATATAGGATTATTTACTACTTGATTAGCATTATAGACAGTATATATAAATATGACTTCTCTATATAATCTTAGATGTTCACCTCCATAAACAACATGGAAAATTTTAGGGGCGAATTTTTGCCCTTTGGCGAAATTAAGGGGTTTTAAATTTTTATTGGGCGAATATTTTGTATCATAGTACATTTTTACAAATCGCCTCAAATTTATTTTATAAAAAAATTAGGTATGGAGGTTAGCCCACCTTATTTTAAGGGAGAGGGTAAAAAAGGTAAATTTAGCCCTTGAAATTAGGAGTTACAACCTTCCATTCGCCCTAATTTACTCCATAAGTCACCTTATATACATGCAAGGGTGTAAACAAATAAAAATATAAATAAAGTGGAGGTATGGTAAATAAATAAAACCTCTTTTTATACTTACTCAAAAGGTATGGTAAATAAATAAAAATATAAATAAACTAGAGGTATGGTAAATAAATAAAACCTCTTTTTATATTTAGTCCATAACCCTCTTTCTATTTATGAAGGCTCAAAAAAGAGGTTTTATTTAAGTGAATCCTATGGGCCAAATACCATATTTGTAAAAGAGGTATGGTAAATTAATAAAAATATAAATAAACGAGAGGTATGGTAAATAAATAAAACATTTTTTTATATTTACTCCATAAGTCACCTTATATTTACGAACACTCAAAAAATGTGTTATATTTAGGTGAAACCTATGGGCAAAATACTATGGGCCAAATACCATGGGCTAGATTATTATTAATACCATGCAAAAAAACATTATTAACCCTAATATTAGTATTAATAAAAATAAAAATGGCACATGGTATTGACCCATGGTATTCACGTGGAATGTAGCCTATTTAAAGGGGGGAATTAAACCATCATACTCTGGATCTACTAAGCCCCGAGAGGGATCAAATATCGTATATGCAAACTAGAGTGAAAAAATATTTGATCCCTCTTGAGGCTTGGTGGATCAAGAGTAAAAATGGATGTTGGAATTTAATGTATGTTAAACATTTTAACTTGGTTAAAAAAAAAAAAAAAAAATCAATTATTAATTTTATTAATTTTTATAAATTACTAATAGTAATTTTTAAGCTCCAGGTTTATGATAACCCATGGTATTGAACCATGGTAATACCATGGTATTCATGTGAGCATAGACTATTTAAAGGGGAAATTCTATCATCTTAGATCCATCTTAATTCTGGGTCTACCAAGTGCTCAGAGGGATAAATAGATTTCATCCCTTTAAGAGTGGTAGATGTGGAGTTAAGATGGATATAGGTTGGTTTTTATGATAATGAAGATATTAAATAGACTTAGGAAATTATATTGTAAAACATCTTAAGGTGAATGGTTAAAGCTACATTTAGTCACTTCACAAATTTTAGTAAAAAATACCAATATCTCCATTAATATTGGTTTTTCTGATTTAACAAAAAAATTCAAAACAATGAAACCTTATCACTCTTTCTGCATCACCCTTGCAGAAGATTTCCCACCATTTTTCAAACATTTTTCAATATGATATCTTCATGAAAAAGTTTAGGTATTGATGTTGGATTAGTTGTTTGAAAAATAAGTTGGTTTGTACAACCTTTCATATTTTGTGCTATTTTTAGTTTGTCCTAATGATCTGTAGGGGTTGGAGCCACTGCACCATATTTTCCTAAAAGGTGGAGATTGTTCACCAAAAAGGAAATTAATCTACATGTTACAACACTGTTAAAAAATGCGAGATGTATGAGGGTAGTGAATTATGCTAATAAGCAATTTAGATTGGGAGAGACGTAATTAAATTTTATTATTTAATTGAAAATTTCCAATTAAAATAATAATAAATCTACATTTATATATTCATATATTGATTGGAAGGCTTCTCACAATGGTCACTTCTTTCAATTAGATCCCCTTCAAGCCTTTGGGATACCTAATACTTTCTTATATAATATAGTTGGGGCTTGCTACTTGTTGGCATGTTTGGGTAAACAAACTTGATGTGTTTTTTTTTTTTTATCTCGCAGTTGGAGTCTATGGAATAAGAAAGAAATTTGATAACTTGAAAAAAGTGGTAGCTTGACAAAAGTTGTAGAGAAAAGATTAATCTCTCCTACCTTGACAGAACTCGTGGTCAATATCAACACCTACAATAACTTTGTTGTTGAATATTATCAAAACTAATAGAAGGATATGAAAGAGTGTGTTGTAAAAACCTTGACAAACACGGCCACTGAAACTTGGAACATTGTTTGTAGGAAGAGAAAATTATGTTTCTTTTTTCCAAACATGTATGTTAGTATATTACAGTTTAATGAATATGTTTTCTTATTATCATATATTATTTCATACTTTAACAAAACATTCACCAAGACTTCACAATGTTTTATTATTCAGTAAAAGATTTGCCAAGATCTTACAAGATTTTATAATTCAGTGAAAGATTCTCCATCACTGTACAAGATAATATAATCTAGTGAAAGATTCGCCAAAAAAATTATATATACATATTATATTATTGATAAAATCGCCTCCCATTTTTCCTATGTATCATGGGGATTAGCCCATTTATTATACATATAAATATAGGGTGGTTCTTGAAATTTTCCCTGATAAACAGGGATGGTAGCGCAGGACATATCCGTTTGTAAACTTCGTCCAAGATTAGCACAACAGGATCTTGATAATAGCATACCAAATTTAGGAGGAATTTTTGTCGCTACTATATCCATTACTATGCTCTTCACAGGAATATGGGCAAGGGTGACAACTAGATCTTTGATTAACCCCAAACATGGCACCTTCTTTGAATCAAATGTATACAAATCATGATAGGGCCTAGTGATTTGCAACTGAAGCTGGTCCATAATAAATTTAGGCATTAAATTGTGAGAAGCACCAAAATCTAACATACATTTGTACAAAAGAAAATCATGAAATTTTAGTGTGACATAGAAAGGTGGAACACTTTCATCTACCATATCCAAACTAGGCACAAAAACCACAGAAGGCTTCTCATCTTGTAGGCTAATCACATCCCCTTCAGCATCTACACTTGAAGATTGTATCCATTTGGAAACTTGTTGCTTATAACCTGGATTTCTTGAAAGTTCAGATAAAGGAATTGGAATTTTGACCCTTTCTAATTCTTTTTCCACTTTAAAAATAGGAGGCGCAAATTTTTCCATAGTTGATTGGTCTTATGGCTAGATTTGAGGTTGAACAAATGATGTTTCGGTAGCTTTATCTTGTGGGACATTAAAGGTAAGCTTTTTTGTAGATCTACATGGGCCTTGTCTGGGTCTCAATTCATATCTTCTATTCAACTCAACAATAAATAAATAAATAAAAAAAAAAACTTGATATTTAGAAATTTGAGAAGATTCTTTATTTTGAACAAGAGGATGAATTTGATTAACAGGAACAATAGCATTTTCAGATGGTTGGTCATCAAATTAATTGATATCATTGGTCACAGCTGGTATTACTTCCTCAGGGTCTTGATCATCAATAATTAATGGAGGTTGGATTTGTTGGTCATTGTTTGGTCTCTCTCTCTCTGCAAGATTTGTGGCTGAAAAGGTCTCTTGTATTGTCCTATAGGTCTATTTACATTCTGTTGTGGTACTCTCAGTTGAGTTTCCATCCTTGAAATTCGATTGGAAAAATTTTTGAATAATGAAGTTATCTCATCAATTTTGTGTTCCTCTTCTTTATTATTTGATGATGAACCACTCTCTTCTTTAGCTTTCAATTTCCTCTCTTCTTTTTCTGGCTTGCCTTCAATTTACCTAATGCTGCCCTATTAGCTTTTACCTCAATTAAATTTTTTTGCATATTGCTAAAGTTTCAAATTTTATTTCTCTTAACATTAAAGCAAAATCACCATCTAATCCTTTAGAAAATCTAACTTTAGCTGCAACAACTAGAGGCTTACAATTGAGGGGAAGATGGTGCTTGATAGGGTTTGCGCGTGCAGAGATCGATCTGCGGCAGTATCGTTTCCTAAGGCCACCTCAGCCAAAGGCCATCCATGCCTTGGGAGGACGACGATCGATGCTGTAAGATATCCTTTGGTACAAGAGCATGCAGAGAAACGGTTTTTTTCCCGCAGCCAAAAGCCGCAAATACACTCAGATCTGCATGATTATGCATCCGTGGGGTTTTCCGTCAAGGGAAATCATCCGATACTGGACTGGGAACGATCTACAAAGTTCCAACGAGGTCACGAGGCGAGGGCAGAAACGGAAGCTCACCTTCTGGCGTGGGCACACGAGGAGGGTTTATTTTTGCGGAGGATCGAGGTCAGAAAATGCTTTTTAGAACAAAGCTGTCTACATGCCGTAAGGTGTTTAGAGGTTTGGTATCACAAAACCCAGAACATATGGAAAAACGGCAGGGAGGGACTGCATGCAGCAGATCCGATCCCTCTTACAACGCAGATGCCCAAACGTTGTAGATCCGGCTTGGATCTACATGATCTAGACTATATCCGCACACAGCCAGAGTCCAGATGGTTAAATGAGGAGGTTTCCGTGGTGACCATCTACGAATGGGAACAAAGTCGACATCAGGCCGCACAGCACTTAGAGAAAAGAATGCGCTTTTCCCAGATCGAACAGAGTACTGGCAGGGGGGTCTGCATGCTGCAGATCTCCCCCCTCACTCAATGCAGTGGTCAAAACTTTGCAGATCCGGCCCAGATTTACCTGATCGTGTCAACACTCGAGATCCCAGGCAGCAGATCGATGGCAGCAAGCACAGATCGAACAGAGGGGTTGTAGATCGAGGCATGCAATCCAATTCGATGCCAGATCTAGAAGACTGTTTAACGCCAGAGCAGGTAAAATCAACCCTTTTTCAGATATTTATTAAAACCCCTGAAGGAAAAACACGATTAGTGTGGGTTCATGCAGGAGGCACCATCTTGCAGTTAAAACACCAGATATGGGCAGAGATGGGATATCCAGTCCAGATCCAACATCTGGTCAGTGGTAGGTGGTCCCTCCAGGACTGTAGAACCATGAAAAGCTATGAGATCAGCCCAGGTACAATCATTGTTCTAAACCTGAGGCTGAGAGGAGGGGCTCTGCCTCAGGGACAGCCAAGTTCTTCAGGGGGAGTCAAGGGGAAATCAGCACCCCAGAACCAACCTACAGGCAACTATCGCGACGCAGCCAAAGGGAAAGTTTTTTCAAAGGGGAAAGAATCCACAGCTGCCAATATACCTCCAGGGCAGTATATCGTGGATCAAATGCCAGAGAATCCCTCCATCTTGCTGGATACTCCAGAGGTAAATTGCATATTTTCAGATCTACAAAAAAATGCTGTTATTTGTAGATTTAACGGTTTTTGGCCTAGAATGGATGCTTTGTATCAATGGGTTCACACGGTCTGGACAAAAAACTGCCAGATCCACCTATGCTCGAAGGGTTTCTTCATAGTAGTCTTCCTAGAAGAAGGAGAAAGGGAAAAAATTCTCAATGAAGGACCATGGTTCTGGGGCAGTGCGGGATTATTTGTTACCCCATGGTTCCCGGGTTTTGATGCAAATACCATGGTGGTATCAAGGATGCCAGTATGGGTAAGGTTGCATAACCTCCCGATACATTTTTGGCACTACAAGACCTTATCAGCCATAAGGAATACCCTTGGAAGAATGTTAAAGATTGATTCAGAGAGACACTTAAAAGGAATCTTTACTTTTGCTAGGATATGTGTCGAGGTAGACCTTAGCCAAGGCTTACCTGAAAGCATCATTCTGAATTTCAACAATTCTCAGTGGAAACAGCCTTTGGACTATGAGAATACAGCATTCAGATGCAGGGGATGTCAACAAACAGGTCACCTGTTCAATGCATGCAAAAGCCTCAACAAGAACAAGCCTCAACAAAGAAAGGCCAAAGGATGGCAGAACATAGATGATGTTATAAAGAAGAGAGCCGCGGGAAAGGAAACCCCTTCGGTAACAGAAGACGAAGAAACAGAAGCAGAAGAGGATGATACCACCATAGAGGAAGTTGGAATAGAAAATCAGAAGGAAAATATAGCAGACAACAAGGCTTCACAGTCCCACACAAACCAGGCAAAAACACAGCAAAATCAGGCAGAGATGATAAGCGTGGATCAAAGCATGGGAGGCATAAAACGGCATCATCACTCAGATACTTCAGACTCAGACAAAGAATCAGGGCATCTGAATGCATCTACACAGTTAGTCATTGTTTCGACCGAGCCCACTCAAGGAGAGTGGCGCAAGGTCGAAAAGAAAAAGGGGAGAAAAACTTGAAGTCCAGTAGGGTTTCAGTTCTTCAACCTTTTTCTTCCTTTTTTCTTTTTTTATTCTTTGTGCACGTTAGTTTTCTAACGTTGCGTAGGGTGCGAAAGCACTTGAGCCCATGTGGCATTTACTGAATGCTTCACTGCATCTGCTAGTGTAACTTTTCATTAATTCTTTAATAAAAGGTTACCGTTTTTTTTCCTTGGAAAAAAAACTAGAGGCTTACAATCTAGTGGCATCTTCTTGTAAATATTGATAAACCTTTTAATAAATTCTGCAACGAGTTCACCCGAATTCCTTTTTAAATTATCAAATTCCATTAGATAATAAACATGATCTTTTTTAATTCCCCATTGGTTTATGAAGATATTTGTTAATTTTGTCCATGAATTTATAGAATTTGCACATAACTGTATGAACCAAATTTTGGCGTTTCCCTCTAGTGATTGAACAAACAATCTCATATAAACATCTTCATGTTCTATGTTCATATTGGCTGCAAAGTCAAGAAAGGAAGATAGATGATCCTCTGTTGATGGTCCTGTTTCGCCATTAAATCTTGGTAGATGTTTCAAGTATCATTCAAGAAAATTATTAATTTGATTTGTTGGTGGAAATACTAGTGTTGCATACCGAGTTGCCACAATTGGTATAAATCCAACCATTTGTTGTTGTGGTAAAGCTATCTATATAGGAGATAAAGCTTTTAATAGGAGATGATTGATCTAAAACTATAGGATTTTTTAGAAACTGAGGATGAACAATTAACTTTTGAACTTCAGGAACATTCTTTTCTTGATATTGAAAAGTTATAGGATTTGTGTAGATTTTAAGTTCCTCTTGAGGCTTAGCAGAAGTAGAAGGATAAGTATGTATGATCTAAGAAATAAAATCAAAAGGTTTAATTTTAGGTAACTCAAGTTCAAGCTTTGATTTTGTGTCAGATGATTCTGAAAGGGGGACAGGAAGCTCAAAGGATTCAAGTTGATGAAATAATAAAGCAGATTGTAGATCCACTCCCTTAGAAAGGATTTATAATACTTTAGGTGGTAAATATGATAATTCAACAGAGATAGGAATTAGATGGAAACTCTCAAACTATGACGATAAGAGGTAGAAATGGAAGCTTCAAGTATTCTTCTAAGAGAGGTAATTCTCACAAGTCTTTCTTGATTTGATAATAGAGTGGAAATTTGAGGATCAAAGTGAGATCTAGTATGCCTGTGTGAAGCCATATTTAATTTATGAAGTTGCCAAGTGAAGGATTTTAGCTTGCTAACCACTTATTCACCATTAAGAGGAAAGTCTTATCATTGTCCCAGGAAAATGAACTTCAAACTTCATTCCTCGACAATGGCGCCAATATGATGTTGTATCTTTGAAGACAGTTCTAGGCTCGAGAACCGTGCCAAAGCATCCAAGTGAGGGATTTAATTTAATTGGAAGACCAATGAATCAAACCATTAACACTTGTACAATCCAAAAACTTCTGAGATTTTGAAAGTGTTGATTTTTACTCCTAATAACATATAATCCTTCAATTGATTTTTACAAAGGAAAGGAGAAGATATATGATAATTAAACATTCATCCTGAATAATTAATTAATGAGATATAGTAGATGTGTGTAGAGAAATTTCTATAGCCAAACACATATACATTCAAGAGATGACAAAAGGAAACAATTAAATGATGCAAAGGTACTAATTTAAACAACTTGTCCCATTATCTAGTCTTAGTGATGATGATAACTTTGCAGTGGGTTGTTAGGGAAGTGTTGATGGTGTTGGACTCGCCAACTTTCAGGGGATCTCCTTGATATGAAGTCCCAATCATACCTAACACCATTTGGTGTAGGAGCCCCATTCAATATAAAGGCTTGGTTGCCGAATCCTTAAATATTTGCCTCGGCTCAAGCTATCAGCATGTTGAAGCCCCAAAAATCGGGTCGACAACAAGGGGGATACCCACCCGGTCCGGACCTTGGTTGGCAGCTCCTTATCCGTTTGGTATAGCGGGTCCAGCTGGGGATAATGGGACCAGTTTCCCAATCTAAGGGGTGTGTTTGTGTGTAGAGCTGGATGATGCTAATCTAAGAGTACTTAAAGCTAATTTAAGTCAAACTTCTAAACTAACTCTATGCTATTGTAATCTAATGAGAAACAACACATCTGATCTACGCTAACCCGGGGTGTATTTCTTCTATTATGCGATCTAAAGAGATTTCGAACAATAACTGGTAATAAAGATCATTCAGCTATCATAAGAATAGAAATCAATTAAGATAAACCACTTTGCATAAAAAGTTAAGCAAAACAGTTGTGAACAGTACATCGCATAATAAGTTATTCATATATCAAACACAAATAAATGACTCCACCGTACAGAAGTGCCAAATGGTAACCCACACATTCATGCATTAACATATAAACAACTGAAAACTGTATATCACTTTAAGAATATAAGTAGAAATGGTCAAGAGATAAAAGTACCATTTATGACTAATCCTACTCACAAGCTTCAAGCAAAAACGATTTATCTCTACTTGTTCTAACATCTACTAAGAGTACAGAAGTGCAACATCAGTAGCAGACATCAAATGCAAACATTAATAAATCTCGATCCATCCATTCATCAAAACCTCCTCTAAGGGTGCAGAAGTGCATGTTCCGAGGACAAGTTTTCGACAAATTTTTGGACCCTTCTCTAAATGCATGAGAAGGGTTAAAATACTACTTCCTAATTCTAATAATAGTATTTTTACAAAATTTAGGATGCGGTTTTCAAATGACCGTCCTTTTTCTAATCTAATTAAAAAGAAAAAGCAACATTCTAAAATAAGGCTATTTCTGAATTTGGTCCTTAAAGTTGCAAGTGTTCATCATGGGCTTGAGGAGAGTCGGCTGACTGACTTTTGCATTGAGCTGGGCTGCGAAAACAGCATCTACGAGAGCTGGCACTACTTTTTCGGCCGCGTTTGTGATGCATTTCACCATCATCCATTAACTGTGTGGTTTGACCAAGTATGTCCAGTAACATTCCCAATTCAACCTGTTTAATGCTTGGATCGCTTTTCCCTTTGCCTGCGCTTTCTGCTTCCATTCTGCTTCCAGTTGTAACTTATTTGGTAGGTACCCCGGGGTGGTCTCTGCGATTAAATTGGCTCTGTGTAAATTCTCATTTATACAGTTGATAAGAATGCTTGCCTGTGTAGCCGCTGTCTCCGCTGCTCGCTCCGCCTGCCTGATTTGATCGTCCCATTTATTAAAGAGCAATTCTTTATGATTTTCGTTTATCCTGGGTGCACCTGCTCTTTTCCCTTCATCTTCATCCTGCCAAGTTAAGTATTCTGTCACCCGTCTGTCACTCTGATCATAGTCACTCCGCAAGTCTACCACTTGATTGGTGATTTTATCGCTCAGCTCGCAATAGTGACTCCACTGTGATATTTTACGTCCCAACTCTTCCTGTTGCTGCAGTAGTTGCTCATTTAAGCCAATAGATTCTGAAATAAATTATGCCAGCTTAGGCTCATCTTTATGCATTTCTTGTAAAGTCTGCAATTGTTTTCCTTTCTCGTCTAGACTTCTTTGATAGCCTATCTGCATCTGCTGAAAGTCTTCCTACAGCTTCTCGATCTATTTGGAAGCTTCAATATTAGCATTGGCTTGTTGCAACTGTCGTTGTAGTAGCTGTATTTGATCTTCTTGTTCTTTCAATAGTTGCTGAACTTCCGATGCCTTGTCAATAGTTGCAGAAGCATAAGCTCCTGCGATCTGAGACAGCTTAGTGAGATTTTCAGTCGGGTTGTTGTTGGGGTCTTCCCATAAGACGTCCAAATGTTCAGCATCTTGTGACAGTGTATTTTCTAGTTTTCTTTTCTTCCTCTGTCTCCTTACAACTGCTTTGTGTTGGGGACTATAGAATACATCCAGTGGGGGAATTTCTTCTACATTAAGTAGAAGCTCAGAAGGTGGAGCGATAGGAATGTGCTTTGTTTCTGTGACGCTGCTGACTATGGTCGAAACCACTTCTTGCACTACCTGTGTATTGTTCACAGGTGTTTTCGGGGCTTGCCCTTCAAGATTGTTCAATTTATTGAAGGTTTCCCATTCTTTGTCCAGTTCTGTTGTGACGAGTGGTGCTTCGATGACAGGAGGGGGGACATCTCTTGGCGGGGAGGCGATAACTTGCTGTTGCGACATTGCACTTGACTGAGCTGTATCTTTAGTTGTTTCTTCGTTTTTTCCTTGGTCGCATCCAGACTCTTTAGGATGTTCAGGTACTCCTTGCGCAGCGTTGGATTTAGATCTGGAAGTGCTAGAGTTTCCACTGAGGCTAATGCTTGGAGTTGGTTCTCTGGCAGGCAGTCGCAGCTTCTCTAGAGGAACACTGGCCAGCCTTCTTTCCCTGTATAACATGAATCTTTGGAGGTCATCTGGAGACAACCTCGACCGAGCTTCCCGCAAAATTTCTTGGAGTGAGCTTCTACTCTGAAACAAATCATCAAACAAATCTTTCTTTCCAACGAATACTTTTATTTTGACGTTCGTTGTGAAATCTTGGGCAACATCATTTGGGTCAAATGGCCTTGCTGGGAATTTAAATAATTGTAGACACGTCACATTCTCCACTTCGGTGAAAGCGTGTCCTACATCGAACAATGAGAAGGCCCCACAAGCTACAGGAAATTGAGGCCATATGGCCTTCTTTTTGTCCTTTAGGTCTTTGGTCAGGCCGCCTTCTGAACAGGTTTGATAAGCAATTTCCCGAGCCAAAAGTTTATCAGGGATATATAGAGGTAGGACATGTGGAGGTACAGTGCTTCCAAACACTCTAATATAGGTAAACCATTCTTCCCCGAACCATCTTGCGATGGTGATGATGTCTATTTGTGCCTCGGGTGAGCACCTCGGGGGGTCTTCATCATACATTATTCTATACAAGGGCAAAATAAGCCCGTGGCAAATCTGGTAGAAGTGAGGGACGAACTGAGAATCCCATAACACCTTATGATAAACATGGATAGGTAATGGGTCCTGGGTAGTCCATTTCCAACCCATAATGGGAAATTTAGACACATAACAAATAGAATCCATAACATATGCAGACAGATAAAAAGGAGGATAGATCCTTTGAGACAAGGATCTTTTAGACCGGTAATTGATAACAGTCGTGTATAGATTATCAGAAAGGATCTTGGCCCAATCCATAATATCGGCGTTTGTGGCAGCATCAATTAATGGTAGCCATTCAGACGAAAACTTATTGATATCCGGCATCCCAAATAACCTACAAAGCATGGCCACAGCAAAACAATACGGAGAGGTGAGGGAACCAGTGCTGTACATACCGTTTTTGTCCTTTTTGAGCAGCTCCTCTTTTCTGGACCAATCTTTGGTGGTCTCTGATAGGTCTGGGTTCTCTGCCGCAAATTTCTTAACGAATTGTGCATTGTAAGTCGCCTGTGGTTCAGGAAGATGATACATAAGCTTCAAATCTTGCGCAGCGAATGATCCGATGAGCCCGTGTCCTTGAACCTTGAATTATCTGTTGTTCATGTCTGCATTGTCAAGTATCCACTTGATCATATCCGTATATGGTAGAATTTTGGGTCTTGCTGCTATCCTGTGAAGAAATGAACATGCTAGCTCCTCTAAGGACGCCTCGGAAGAGCGTTGTGAGCCCGCGACAACAGTAACCTTCATTATTCTAGGATTTTCCTCTTCAAGCAGCCTGTACATGCTTTCCCATGTCGATATCCCTGCGTCTCTGTTACAGGTTGTGTCTGTATACAAAGGCGCCATCTCCTTCGTCTTTTCCTTCGCTTCAGAGCTTTGAGCTTTATTTTTCTTTCCCATTTCTCCTGCGTTTGGGTTTGAATCGTCTTAGCTCTTCGTTCCTGCAGATTACGAGTGAAATGGAAATGACTAATCTAGAAAGGTGATGGGAGAGTTTTAAATGCAACAAATGTATCAAATATGCCACCTTACGTGAAGTAATTCTCTACAAAGGCACGCGTCTTTACTTCATTTAATAACTGACAACTAATTCATTTACTATCATTAAAAGCGCATGATTTCGAGTCAGATTATGGTAAGTGGCTTTTCTTTGAATGGCGTGCCCGAAGGATTCGTAATGAAGTGATTTATGATTTGCTTACGTAACCTCGCATATCGCGCCATTGCAAATCGCACCATCGCAGATCGCGAGAACGCAATATCGCAGCGATCGCAACATCGCAGATCGCAGAAGTTTGATGTTTGCCAAATCTTGCCGGCTCATTTCTGCGATATGCGATCTTGCGATCGGTGTTATCACAGATCAGTAAATCTTTAAGTTTTTCCTTATGAGTATTACTTTGTTGCGACGCGATGTTATACTTAACACGAGGGTCTTGCGCATACTGATATTAAAGAGAAATGGAGGCATTTCCTATCTTTTTTGCAACGCGACTTTAAAGATTTTCTCCTTATCATAGACTTAGGTTTAAAATATTCAAAAGACCTACCTAAGCTTATGATGGTAACCTTATTTTGAGGAAAGGAAACTCTTGTTCTTCCTAAAAATTAACTAAGGGTCCCCATTCATTTAGTATTTTGGTCAACACTTAAATGAACAAAAGGGGGGGTTGTTGCCGGCCACAACAATTGGCGATTCACTTGGGAGAACCAGTTATCTCTGATTTTCTAATGAATTTTTTAAACTTCCGAAACAACAAAAAAAAAAATTCAGGAAACTTAAACTTTATTATAAAAAGATAAAGCATGTCATACTTCAAACTGTCAATGATATTTCGTTTCAACCTCTTTCTATTTTAATTACTTGTATCCTCAGCTTGTCCTTGCATTTACATCAGCCATTACTTGGTCTTGTAAAAAATAAAATAAAGTCTCCCCTGTGTAGCAGTCTTTTAAATATGCTCTTTTGCCGCAGGTAGAGCCTCTGCTGCCAGCAGGCGTCCATAGCCTCGACAGGGTTACCTATTACCCAGTAATGATCCTTTATCCTGCTTGAGGCGATCTACAACCTTCGGAGAAAAACCCAGATTGACACTTTTTCCTCTCTAAAGAACAATGTCTTGGTTTGGTAGCCAAATTATGACACAGTCATTCACTTGATTTACACTTTTGCTGAACAAGCTGGCTCGTGATGAGACCCCTTGTCTTTTGATTTCAACAATCTTGAGTCGTTGCCCTGTTTTGGTGGACAGTTTTGGCAAAGTCAGCAAGTTATAATATCTGTGATCATGATAAGCCGGCTCGTGATGAGACCTCTTATTCTTTGAGATATAGCGTTTCTTGGATTGTCTCTCTGAATGCTGCGATTTTCTCTAACAGGGAGGATATCATTGCTTTCCTTAAGAAAGCTCTGGACGACAATAATAGAGTTTTTTGGAAATGGTTGTTTCTACAGGGAATCTTTATTTTGTTATTGATACTTTTCATCGTACTGATATAAAACAATTTCTTTACTAAGATTACTTTTGTCAAGTTTTTTGGAAGTTGACACTAGTATCGTATCTGGTTTAAAGTTTTTAACTATATCTATTAATAATAAAGATCAAGTTTCTGAAAGATTTGCTATTTACACAAGCAGAAGTTCAAAACCTGACAGAGAAATGGTGTCTTTAGTAAATGTCAAATGCTGTTAACCATAGCAAATTTTATTATGGGGAAAAAATTTAACGAAATGAGAGGCAGACATTCTTTAGGATTATGCACAGAATAGGGATAATCTCTTTTCTACCAACTATTAAAAGTGAACCTAAAACCTAATAACCTAGCTAAATTACTCCTACTCCTATTCTAACTATATACAGAAAATTAACTAGGTGAAATGATATTTCCAGTGGAACCATCTCTTCATTTTTATTCCTAGCCGTATGTAACTTCCAAACATTAGCGTTAAGAACAAAACTTTTCCTGAACTGTTAATGTTGGATGTGGAATAAGAATATGTAACCTCAGTTGGAATTCTGTCTGATATTTCTTTCTCATGAAAACTTCTTTCCAACTGGGAACCTATTGGATCATAAAAATCAGGATGAATTTCTGTTATGGATTGATGATCTCGTAATAGGAAAGATGACAAGCCAGGTTGTGAATATGATTTTTTAGTTTCAATGGCTTGTAACCTACTGTTCGTTAAAATTGAGCTTTTAGTGATTTCGTATAAAAGGAAAGTTTCCATATATAAATCACTAAATAAATCAATGCAGAATAGATGGAAATTCCTGGAAAGATTCTTATCAATTGGCGCGAATTGCCAACAAGTTTCGAAAGGTACTTTCTTTCGTTGATGATGTTTTGGATGCCAAAGAAGTTTTTTAAGAAAGTCTGATATTGATTGATCTTGAAATTGAAAAGGTTCTATACTTTCTTGACACAGTTTGGCTCTCCAAAATGGTATCACGTCTTTCGAATGTTCCTTGATAAGATGCTCAACATGCCACAGTAATCTATCAAAAGTGTGAAAATTTAAAACACAAGCCGATTTGGTACAAAATGAGTGCAAGTGAGAAAGAAAGAAATGATTATCTGTACAAATAATGTTACAGCACAACTGGGATTCACTTGTAATATCTTTCTTCTCACAAGAACTGGCCAGAATTATGGGATCCGAGCAATTTCGAATTCTGTCTTGTGAATCAGAAGACAAGTTATGATTGTGGACAGGCATGGGGGTTTTCTCATGATATGAATCATAGATCGGGGTATTGTCTTGGATAGTAAAATCATGCAAATGATCTTTTACTTTGAAATGAGGATTGACTGATATGATTTCTGAATTAGGATATCTCTCATTATCTGAGCTTAGTTGAGTTACTTGGGATAAATCAACAACATCATCGTTGTCAAAGTAACTATCATAAATGATTTTACAGGTTTCCCTAGATTTCTCTTTTTCGTCATATATTTTCAGACAAGGAAGGTCAAGTGGTTCTTGTTTGAAAATGGTCAAAGGATGTTCTATAGCTGTCTTTTTATCTTGAAAACCTAATGATGACTCATTTGAATAATCCTCTGTGTTTTTTGAGATATCTTTAATATTGAGAGGGGAAAAATTATCATCACTAAAAACATCAGGATAAAGAGAAAAATGCGATTCTGGAACAATGCATTTGAAAATCTCATCATGGAAAAATCTTTGTTCATCAGATTCATCATAGACATCGGGCTTTAGATCATACCTTTGTGTACTGATACTTTTTGAAAGAGAAATAGTTTGTTGTTCTAACCTTGGCATCTGCATTTGTTGATTTGCAATGATATTATCTGACCTTGTATCAAAGTCATCTCCTGGTTCCAAGGTAGGCTTTCCTCCAGCATTCTCGCTTTTGTCTTCTTGCATTAGAGCATGCATGACTCCTAGGCTTTGGGGACTTTCTTCATCATGGCTGATTTGTATATTCAACTTGGAATCCTCATTCACATTAGAAGAAAATGAGACAAAGCTTGAACTAATTTCTGCTTGATCAGACATAGGAGGCAGGGAATACTCAGCATAATCTGAAGATTCTTCATCCATGAGTTCATTTTCAAGATCATACTTTAGACAATTAAGATGAAATCGCATATTAAAATCCCTAACAGATTCATCTTGTTTCCGTAGATAATCAATTTCATCATATACCTGGTCATAGTCATAACAATCAAATTCAAAAATGAAAGTCTTGACGAATTGGTCCCAGCTGTGAATTGATGCAACTGGGAGGGTTCTGCACCATTTTCTAGCTTCCGCCATGAATGTAAGAGTAAAAATTCTGCATAAAACGCCTTCATCAATTCTCTGAATATCAGAACTTGAAACTTTTTGAATAAATTGAAGAGCATGATTAAAAGCAGAAGAATTATTCTTACCATTGAATTTTACCTGAGACAAGAGTCTTACCACTTCTGGTGGAGTGTTGGAAGAGGTAGGAACATGGATGCAACTCCAAATAGGAATTTTATGAGCAGCCATCCTGATTCAAATTTTACAATTGAAAATCATTCCAACAGACACTATGTTCAGGCCCTCCTTCTAGCGCCAAATATGTTGAAGCCCCGAAAATCGGGTCGACAACAAGGGGGATACCCACCCGGTCCGGACCTTGGTTGGCAGCTCCTTATCCGTTTGGTATAGCGGGTCCGACTGGGGATAATGGGACCAGTTTCCCAATCTAAGGGGTGTGTGTGTGTGTAGAGCTGGATGATGCTAATCTAAGAGTACTTAAAGCTAATTTAAGTCAAACTTCTAAACTAACTCTATGCTATTGTAATCTAATGAGAAACAACACATCTGATCTACGCTAACCCGGGGTGTATTTCTTCTATTATGCGATCTAAAGAGATTTCGAACAATAACTGGTAATAAAGATCATTCAGCTATCATAAGAATAGAAATCAATTAAGATAAACCACTTTGCATAAAAAGTTAAGCAAAACAGTTGTGAACAGCATATCGCATAATAAGTTATTCATATATCAAACACAAATAAATGACTCCACCGTACAGAAGTGCCAAATGGTAACCCACACATTCATGCATTAACATATAAACAACTGAAAATTGTATATCACTTTAAGAATATAAGCAGAAATGGTCAAGAGATAAAAGTACCATTTATGACTAATCCTACTCACAAGCTTCAAGCAAAAACGATTTATCTCTACTTGTTCTAACATCTACTAAGAGTACAGAAGTGCAACATCAGTAGCAGACATCAAATGCAAACATTAATAAATCTCGATCCATCCATTCATCAAAACCTCCTCTGAGGGTGCAGAAGTGCATGTTCCGAGGACAAGTTTTCGACAAATTTCTGGACCCTTCTCTAAATGCATGAGAAGGGTTAAAATACTACTTCCTAATTCTAATAATAGTATTTTTACAAAATTTAGGATGCGGTTTTCAAATGACCGTCCTTTTTCTAATCTAATTAAAAAGAAAAAACAACATTCTAAAATAAGGCTACTTCTGAATTTGGTCCTTAAAGTTGCAAGTGTTCATCATGGGCTTGAGGAGAGTTGGCTGACTGACTTCTGCGTTGAGCTGGGCTGCGAAAACAGCATCTACGAGAGCTGGCACTACTTTTTCGGCCGCGTTTGTGATGCATTTCACCGTCATCCATTGACTGTGTGGTTTGACCAAGTATGTCCAGTAACATTCCCAATTCAACCTGTTTAATGCTTGGATCGCTTTTCCCTTTGCCTGCGCTTTCTGCTTCCATTCTGCTTCCAGTTGTAACTTATTTGGTAGGTACCCCGGGGTGGTCTCTGCGATTAAATTGGCTCTGTGTAAATTCTCATTTATACAGTCGATAAGAATGCTTGCCTGTGTAGCCGTTGTCTCCGCTGCTCGCTTCGCCTGCCTGATTTGATCGTCCCATTTATTAAAGAGCAATTCTTTATGATTTTCGTTTATCCTGGGTGCACCTGCTCTTTTCCCTTCATCTTCATCCTGCCAAGTTAAGTATTCTGTCACCCGTCTGTCACTCTGATCATAGTCACTCCGCAAGTCTACCACTTGATTGGTGATTTTATCGCTCAGCTCGCAATAGTGACTCCACTGTGATATTTTACGTCCCAACTCTTCCTGTTGCTACAGTAGTTGCTCATTTAAGCCAATAGATTCTGAAATAAATTCTGCCAGCTTAGGCTCATCTTTATGCATTTCCTGTAAAGTCTGCAATTGTTTTCCTTTCTCGTCTAGACTTCTTTGATAGCCTATCTGCATCTGCTGAAAGTCTTCCTGCAGCTTCTCGAGCTGTTTGGAAGCTTCAATATTAGCATTGGCTTGTTGCAACTGTCGTTGTAGTAGCTGTATTTGATCTTCTTGTTCTTTCAATAGTTGCTGAACTTCCGATGCCTTGTCAATAGTTGCAGAAGCATAAGCTCCTGCAATCTGAGACAGCTTAGTGAGATTTTCAGTCGGGTTATTGTTGGGGTCTTTCCATAAGACGTCCAAATGTTCAGCATCTTGTGACAGTGTATTTTCTAGTTTTCTTTTCTTCCTCTATCTCCTTACAACTTCTTTGTGTTGGGGACTATAGAATACATCCAGTGGGGGAATTTCTTCTACATTAAGTAGAAGCTCAGAAGGTGGAGCGATAGGAATGTGCTTTGTTTCTGTGACGCTGCTGACTATGGTCGAAACCACTTCTTGCACTACCTGTGTATTGTTCACAGGTGTTTTCGGGGCTTGCCCTTCAAGATTGATCAGTTCATTGAAGGTTTCCCATTCTTTGTCCAGTTCTGTTGTGACGAGTGGTGCTTCGATGACAGGAGGGGGGACATCTCTTGGCGGGGAGGCGATAACTTGCTGTTGCGACATTGCACTTGACTGAGCTGTATCTTTAGTTGTTTCTTCGTTTTTTCCTTGGTCGCATCTAGACTCTTTAGGATGTTCAGGTACTCCTTGCGCAGCGTTGGATTTAGATCTGGAAGTGCTAGAGTTTCCACTGAGGCTAATGCTTGGAGTTGGTTCTCTGGCAGGCAGTCGCAGCTTCTCTAGAGGAACACTGGCCAGCCTTCTTTCCCTGTATAACATGAATCTTTGGAGGTCATCTGGAGACAACCTCGACCGAGCTTCCCGCAAAATTTCTTGGAGTGAGCTTCTACTCTGAAACAAATCATCAAACAAATCTTTCTTTCCAACGAATACTTTTATTTTGACGTTCGTTGTGAAATCTTGGGCAACATCATTTGGGTCAAATGGCCTTGCTGGGAATTTAAATAATTGTAGACACGTCACATTCTCCACTTCGGTGAAAGTGTGTCCTACATCAAACAATGAGAAGGCCCCACAAGCTACAGGAAATTGAGGCCATATGGCCTTCTTTTTGTCCTTTAGGTATTTGGTCAGGCCGCCTTCTGAACAGGTTTGATAAGCAATTTCCCGAGCCAAAAGTTTATCAGGGATATATAGAGGTAGGACATGTGGAGGTACAGTGCTTCCAAACACTCTAATATAGGTAAACCATTCTTCCCCGAACCATCTTGCGATGGGGATGATGTCTATTTGTGCCTCGGGTGAGCACCTCGGGGGGTCTTCATCATACATTATTCTATACAAGGGCAAAATAAGCCCGTGGCAAATCTGGTAGAAGTGAGGGACGAACTGAGAATCCCATAACACCTTATGATAAACATGGATAGGTAATGGGTCCTGGGTAGTCCATTTCCAACCCATAATGGGAAATTTAGACACATAACAAATAGAATCCATAACATATGCAGACAGATAAAAAGGAGGATAGATCCTTTGAGACAAGGATCTTTTAGACCGGTAATTGATAACAGCCGTGTATAGATTATCAGAAAGGATCTTGGCCCAATCCATAATATCGGCATTTGTGGCAGCATCAATTAATGGTAGCCATTCAGACGAAAACTTATTGATATCTGGCATCCCAAATAACCTACAAAGCATGGCCGCAGCAAAACAATACGGAGAGGTGAGGGAACCAGTGCTGTACATACCGTTTTTGTCCTTTTTGAGCGGCTCCTCTTTTCTGGACCAATCTTTGGTGGTCTCTGATAGGTCTGGGTTCTCTGCCGCAAATTTCTTAACGAATTGTGCATTGTAAGTCGCCTGTGGTTCAGGAAGATGATACATAAGCTTCAAATCTTGCGCAGCGAATGATCCGATGACCCCGTGTCCTTGAACCTTGAATTATCTGTTGTTCATGTCTGAATTGTCAAGTATCCACTTGATCATATCCGTATATGGTAGAATTTTGGGTCTTGCTGCTATCCTGTGAAGAAATGAACATGCTAGCTCCTCTAAGGACGCCTCGGAAGAGCGTTGTGAGCCCGCGACAGCAGCAACCTTCATTATTCTAGGATTTTCCTCTTCAAGCAGCCTGTACATGCTTTCCCATGTCGATATCCCTGCGTCTCTGTTACAGGCTGTGTCTGTATACAAAGGTGCCATCTCCTTCGTCTTTTCCTTCGCTTCAGAGCTTTGAGCTTTATTTTTCTTTCCCATTTCTTCCTGCGTTTGGGTTTGAATCGTCTTAGCTCTTCGTTCCTGCAGATTACGAGTGAAATGGAAATGACTGATCCAGAAAGGTGATGGGAGAGTTTTAAATGCAACAGATGTATCAAATATGCCACCTTACGTGAAGTAATTCTCTACAAAGGCACGCGTCTTTACTTCATTTAATAACTGACAACTAATTCATTTACTATCATTAAAAGCGCATGATTTCGAGTCAGATTATGGTAAGTGGCTTTTCTTTGAATGGCGTGCCCGAAGGATTCGTAATGAAGTGATTTATGATTTTCTTACGTAACCTCGCATATCGCGCCATCGCAAATTGCACCATCGCAGATCGCGAGAACGCAATATCGCAACGATCGCAACATCGCAGATCGCAAGAGTTTGATGTTTGCCAAATCTTGCCGGCTCATTTCTGCGATATGCGATCTTGCGATCGGTGTTATCGCAGATCGGTAAATCTTTAAGTTTTTCCTTATGAGTATTACTTTGTTGCAACGCGATGTTATACTTAACACGAGGGTCTTGCGCATACTGATATTAAAGAGAAATGGAGGCATTTCCTATCTTTTTTGCAACGCGACTTTAAAGATTTTCTCCTTATCATAGACTTAGGTTTAAAATATTCAAAAGACCTACCTAAGCTTATGATGGTGACCTTATTTTGAGGAAAGGAAACTCTTGTTCTTCCTAAAAATTAACTAAGGGTCCCCATTCATTTAGTATTTTGGTCAACACTTAAATGAACAAAAAGGGGGGGTTGTTGCCGGCCACAACACAGCACAAGAGAGTGATGCAATGGTGTCTTCGAAAAGCGAGGGAGGTGTGTCTGGTGAGTGTGCAGTTGCAACTGTGTCAAGGTTATTCTACTGCAAAGGGGGGAGAAAAGTGAGCCTCTAAGTGAGAGATAATAGTACCACCTAGGAAGAGACACACATGAACCAGAAGGATCCATCTAACATTTAGCGAAATAGTCCACAACAGATGCGACAATAATTACAACCAACAAACATGGAAATGTTTGTCTAGTATCCCACGGAATATTCCACAAGGATGGGACAACAATAACATGCATTATAACACATTCTCAGTAAGATAAGCACTAAAATAACCGAAATAATTCAATTATCTTAGTACTTGTGAAAGCAAACATGAAATAAAAACATCCATAGAGTAGTCTTACAAACATTCATAGTATATGCATGAAGAACGTGATGGCCTTAAAGGCTTCTGTTACTAAGCAAAATTTCCAAGGCACATGTTTACAATGTACATCACTAGCCCCAATAGTGGAACATTAGAGCCACTCATAGCTCCTCAAAGAACTAGCTGATCTTTCTAATGCCTTACGGGAGGATCCAAGGTGAAAAGTACTTTTCTCATACAATGAGGAGGGTATATATAACCAAGGGGCGATGCTTCCCCTTTGTGACTCTTTTACTACCGTCATGACTGTGGAACTTCCTATGACTTGTCAACTTACATGGCTCTCCATATTCATGTGTGTCCTTTGGACTTCCACTTTACAATACATTAGAATACAATATACATGGTCCACGATAGTGATGTGGCATATGACCACTCATGAATTGATATGACATGACATTGCTGACATGGAATGCTTGGCAATGTGGAAATGTCAAGTCATTGTTGTTGCTGAGTGCTGGACGTATTCTTTGACATGCTTTCTCTTCACCTCCACATAGCTTGGTGATGCATAATCTTCAATGATATTTAGTCTTGGATGGTAGTTGCAAACTTGTGTCCCTTTGCTTCCTATTGATTGATCCGCTTGTGAGTTCAACTACAAGAGATTCTTTAGGCATGCTTCCTTCCTTCTTCTCCTTCTTCATCATCTCGGCATGACTTGATAGTGTCCTTGTTCCTACAATTCACTCATGACAAGATGACATCAATCTGAAAAACCCCTAGTCTAAGATGATGCCTTATTATCCATGAACTGAGAGGGGCCCAGGGACTACACATTGCACAATTCCAGTAGTGAGGGGGAGAGCTTGGGCTCTGAGACTGTGCAATGCGCAACTCAAGGAGGCTTGAAAGACAGATCTGCATAGTTTCTGGAGGCAGTGGGGTCTGGCTAAGGGAAATGACACTAGAGGAAGCATCTGCGTAGTTTTGGAGACCAAGGGAGGTTAGGATTCTATGCATTTCACAGTTCCAGTAGACAAGGAAAATCTTGAAGGTTGAAGATGCGAAGTGTGCAGTTCAAGGCAAACTGGGAGACACAGCTGCGCAATTATGGGGGTCAAGATCAAGATATGGGCTCATGAATTGCGCAGGGAAGAAGCCCTGGAGGAAATGGATTGTGCACTTGTAGTTCCAAGAAGAAGGGTCACAACTTAAAGGGCTAAGACTGCACGATGCACTGTTTAGTTGGGGCCCGGTGAAGCCAAGTCGCTCGATTGGGAAGATTTTCCAAAAATGGCTACGTATGGGATGGGTGATGAATTTTGATGAACCTTGAATGTGATCACATACTTAGCATACTTTGATGACATGACAACATAGATCATTGGAACACATAAACAAATAATTTCCCTCTGTGTGACTGCCTCACGACAAGTGTGACACTTAAGATAGGCTTTAGGATGATCGTGATGACACTTGTGCGACATAGCTCAAGACTTTGTGTATGGATGTGACATATGTTTACAAGGTTGGAAAAAATCATATACACAAGGACCAACCTTCAGAACCATCAGAAAAGGCTCGAAAACATTGTACGACATTCAAACATGCCAGAAGATGACAGTTAACTGAACATGCAAAAAGGGACCAAAGAACTACGAGAAAGCTCATGAAATGAGCTCTAGTGTTTACAACAACAATGAAAAATACCTCCCACGGGGCTTTGGATTGACAGTGAATGGGTGCATTATTAAGGCACTCCTTATGATAGGTCACCGGTTCAAATCCCCCGTGGGTGCTTAGGTAGTATTATATAGAAGAAAAAAAAACAATGAAAAATACCAAGGAAGGCTCCGAAATTTGAATGTAAGCCAAAATTTTGGAGGGTGTTGCAACAAATACAACACTTGGTGACACATTGGTTGAACTCCAACTAATTTTTCTTGGTTAACTTCTTTTGTGCAGGGCCTTGGTTCTTCAAGGAATTTTATTCATCGTGCAAATTACTTTGGCCTTACCACTTACCACACGAAAAGACATGGTCCCATCTATACCTTCTCAATTGAACACAACATAAGATTCAGCATAATCACAATGTTTTGAGTTGGGAAGGGTAGTGCAACTCGCGATCTTAAGATTTTTAGAGTATAATTTTTCATCTTTGGTGTTGCTCTACTGCTAGAAGGCCTGGATAGTACCCCGACAGAGTCACAGAGGAACACAAACATTGCTCCGCTGCCAACGAGCATGGACAGTACCTCGGTGGAGTTTCTTTCTTCACCTCTCTGCATAGGAAGCCTTTCTCTTCTTTCAATTTTATTTATTTATTTAAAGAGGATTGTGAATTGGCACTTATTTATTTTGGGGCGGAAGAGTGATCTTGACATATGGAGAGCATAAGAGGTTGTTCCTTCAGAGAAGCATATAGAGGCCTCTAATTTAGGTTTTCTTGTTTAGATTTTTCCCCTTCTCTATTTCTACTAGTTGGATAAGCTTGAGAACACTAAATTAGAAAAACTGAGTATAGGCATGAGGTTTCTAGACTAGACCTGGGTTCATGGTTGGACCAAAACTTTCCTTACAGATGGATCGTACTTTCCTCAAAACTTCATGGGCCAAAAAGATGTAACCAACACAAGGAAAACAGACATAGGGCTAGCCAAATGTTGAAGTGTCACAAGACTCTTTTTTGTTTAGCCACACACACACTTAGAAGCTGCGATATACTCATGCACAACACTTATTAACATAACATAAACCAACACAAGATTCAAAAAATCAAACAAGAAACAAAAGAAAATACTATGTACAAAGTGTAGGGCATAACCCCATATTTTCACTGAAAATATTGTTTCAAGTCTTGGCCATTGATAGGGAGAGATTCAATCTTTTCGTCAAGTGATTGAAGACAATTTGTGTGCTGGCCAAGATTTTCATGCACCGTGAATGGCCCAATCCATAGGGACTGAAACTTAGTGTGTTTGCCTTTGTCCTCGTGGGCTTTGTCCCACTTTAAGACTAAGTCTCCCACACTAAAGTTATTTTTCCCTGTAGACTTCTTGTCAAACCACCTCTTGATACGACTCTGGTGAAGTGAAATTTATTTTTTATATTTCAAGCTTTCTTCCTGTGGCTTATGGAGTGTGTCCATCCTACGTTGAACTAATATACAAGGCTTGCCTTGGGATTCTTGTGATAGTTGGAGAGTGGCAAGTAGATGTTCGATGAGAGGATGACTTCTTTTTCGTACACCAGAAAGTAAGTAGAGGTGTTCAAGCAAGTTTTTGGCGTGACTCGGTCAGCCCATAAGGAATTCACCAAAGCAAAGTGCATGTTTCATTGTTCAAAGAATATAGTCTTTTTTAAAATGCAAATAAGGTTTTTGTTCATGGATTCAGCAAGACCATTCCCCTGTGGATAGAAATTAGCTGAATGCTTCAATATGATACCATTTTCCAATGAAAAATCATAAGGTCTTAACGATGAAAAGTATGTTTCATTGTCAAAAACAAGTGACGTAGGAACTCTGAACTTGCAAATGATATTCTGTTACAGAAAGCTAATGACTTCCTGATCACTCAAACATAGCGAAATTGCTTCTGTCCACCATGTGAAATAATCTATATCACTTAAGATGTAGTAGTGCTTCTTTGATGAGTGTGGAAAAATTTCCCCAATAATTTGAAAGCCCCATTGTTGAAAAGGTTCTTCCACTGCAATGGGCTACAGTGGGGCAGCTGACTTCTTGTTTCTGTCGGCACACCTTTGACACACCAAACACTTTCGAGCATAAGCATAAGCATCTCTGAATAATGTGGGCCAGTAAAAATCGTCTTGCATAACCTTATGCCCTGTGGTGTTGCCTGAAAAGTGTCCCCTGACAGGTTCGTCATGGAGATCACATAATACCATTTCTGAATTATGTGCCTCCAAATACCTGAGCAGTACCCCGTTGTGGTGCTTTCTGAACAATACCCCTTGCACCAACTAATAAGAAAACACTTTAATTTGGAGTTCCCTCTTATGTCATGCAAAACAATGAGAGGGCATTGTGTCATGCTCAAGGTATTGGCACACCTCTATGTACCAAGAGTTTATGCTTGTAGTGGGGGAGGCTCGCTCAATGTTATACATCTCAATCTCTTGCTCCCATCCTGAGAGCTCTTCTTCTTCCTCTTTCACATTTACTACTTCTACTACTAGTTGGCAAAGACCATGACCCTTGATTGTGTGAACTGGCTTGATTTCTATATCATACTCTTGTAACCCGGTCATCTAGTTCGCTCTCCTTTCACCCATATCTTATTGAACAAGCAGTGATATGACTGTTGGGTGCAGGACAAAGATAACACAATGGTTCTTCAATAGATAGGGACTAAAATGCTTTATTGCCTTGTATAGTGCATAAGCCTACTTTTCCACAGTGGGGTAGTTAAGCTCTGGTCTTTGCATACTTGCTCTCATGAAGGAGATAGGCTACTAATTTTTCAATTCATCCTTCTGAGTGAGTACAACAACAAGAGAGGTATCAGAAGCAAAATTATAGAGAAAGAAATCTTTACCGAAGTCTAGGTTGTACAATGCAGGTGCTTCTGCTATAACCTGATACAGGAAAACATGTCCTTTTCCCTTTTATCCCATTTGTTGGCTATATCCTTCTTCACCATCTCCTATATTGGTTTGACAATCTGAGCATAGTCGGAGATGAACTTGCAGAGGAAGTTGATCTTCCCTAAGAAAGGTTGCATGGCTTTCTTATTCACTGGGAAGGGAATCTTCGTGATTTTCCTAAGCCTGTCCAGGTCTACCTTAATCCAAGTCTTAGCAATGATGTGTTCCAAGAGATTACCCTTTGACATTGATGGGATTTGGCATTGACAGGTGCCCGAAAGCGGTTCTGCAGGTCATACAACTTTTCGAACGATACCACACCCTTGGGGATGAGGTTTCTTTTACTTGTATTGGTTGCATATTGCAAAGCCTTTTCATGCTCGTCCTCATCGATCATTGCATCTTTGAACATGTCATCGTTTTCCATGAAACAAAGTACCTATTGGTCATCATAAAAAATGCGTAAATTAGTGATATTATTTGGGACGGAAGGTTTATAAATAATTTCAATAGAAAAATCGTCCCTCAATGGTGACATCCTAGCAACAACGTTTGCTAATGCATCCACAGCTGCATTACGCATTCTTGGAACATAAATAATATTAAAATCTTGGAAATGTGAGATAATATGCCATACCTCTTGTTGATAACTTTTAAGGTGAGGTGAGACACAATGTATAGTGTTACGTAACTATCGCACCACAATTTCTGAGTCACTTACAACTTTTAGGATGGAAACATTGAGGTCAATGGCCTTTTGCAAGCCTAAGATGAGTGCTTTGTACTCTGCAGTGTTGTTCATGCACTTAAATTCCAAGCGGCTAGAGATCAAATGCTTTCTCTGCAACGGGTCTATTAAAACGCAACTAGCTACAGATCCCTCCTACGTTTTGAAACCATTGAATTTCATAGTCCAAACATCATATGTACAAGTATTGTGAACTACACTAGTACTACTACAAAAACTACTAAAAATACATAGTTCATTATCGTTAGTTGGGCAAGGAAGGAGATCCAACTGTGTGTCTAGTGGAACTAGGGATGGTTGTGCAAGATAACACCCCAGTTGATTTTCAAGAAAGAAATTGTCGAAAAGTAATTCTACAAAAGCCATTGGTTCATTATGCCCATTCAAGGGAGTGACAATGTGTTTCATATATCTCTATGATTCTACCCAGATCTGATTATTTCTTCCCCTATACGGAAGCCATAAGTGTGACCAATATGTGGAAAAGTACCCTTGTAGCTTGCTAGACCAATCTCTGCTCAACAACACTTTGTATGCTTCCAGAATGTCCACAATCACTATGTTGATACATTAGTGGACTCATCCGTTAGATGATAAGCGGATGATGACATCTCTGAGTTCACCAATTTCCTGGACATGAGTCTTATCCAGCTGAATAATCTGTGCATTTGTATTTTCCCATTTAGCGTTGATTTTCTTGGCAATAGATAATGGAATTACGTTCATCGATGCACTAGAATCGACCAAGCAATTATGTACACTGAAATTGAAAATTTGGAAAGCTAACAAGAAATGTGGGTGGAGTTTGTTCACATCCATCATAAGTGCATTAAGTACAGATTAAAGAATAACAAGAGACTTACTAGATCCCTTTTCTGAAGAGGTAGCGTTAGATGTAGAGGTTTTCTCAAGTGCCCATAGAAGGATGTCTCGTTGGCTCGTGATCTTTGTTAGTTTAAACATGGATATGTTCGCATGAACCTTATTCATATCATAAACAATGTTATAATCCCCAATGGGAAGACTGGACGAGGTGTTTGGGGATGGAACTTGGTTTGTGGTTTCTGGAGTGATGGTTCTGTCCTTACTGCTGTCAAAAACACTTTTCATTGAGGCTTCTTTCTCGGACTTGTCCTAAGTGTTTTGCACTGAGTTAGCCGGTGGGTTGATCTCCCTTAACAAACCTTCTTTGAATTTCTGGTTCGACAACTCAATTGTAGTGGCCAACCCTTGGCTTCTTAGGTTGTACCGGTTGGTATGCTTCTAGGTCGAACCATCACTCATAGGCTGCTTATCAATAGTAATTTTTTGGACTGTGAGTATATAATTAAACATGTTTACTACATTCCCAATGCTTGGAGCTTCATCAGCTACAGTAGCTTCTTCCTTTTATTCAGCAGGCTCAGTCTGCTCTTTAGCCATGACTGAATCAACAAGCTGCATAGCAACCATGCTCATGGTCTGATTCCATTATGGACGCGTCCATTTTGAATGATGATCTTGATGAAACATGAAATATTGATCTCTGCCCATCTTCTTAATGTTCAGGACAACATTAGAACTCTGTGCAGACTTTGTCGACTGGTTATTAGCACTGCTAGAAGTTGTAGTCCTTCTGAACAGGTTAAACTGGGAGGCTTGCTGCTCACGATGGTCTCACTTGTCCTCTGTTTGAGTTTTTTCATTTCAATGGACAAATACTTGATGAGACAAGTCAAGCTTTCAAGGTCAGTTGGTTCTTTCTCTTTATCCCTGCTCCCAGAGGCTTGAGACCTCTTACCCGTGTCCTTGGAGTCTTTTTTTGGTTCATCATTTGAGATGACTCCAATAGTGCGCAAGTCATTCTCGACAGTGATAACCTCTTCATAATTTTCTGTCAATGTTTGTTTCACAGTTCACTTCACAAACTGCACAATGCTTGTTGGCAAGGCATAGGTGTAGTAATATATGGTGATGGAGTCATGAGGTTTTGTGTTTTTTGGAAATTTGTTTAAGATGAGATTAGACCTCTGGTTTAAATATTTCACTTTTTCCTTTTGCTCCATCTTAATATTACCGAGCTCTTTCAATAACATGGCGGGGGTCTTGTCATCAACAAATTTTTCAAGGAAGATCTTCTTGAACCCCCTCCAATTCTAGATGGAGTTTGGAGGAAGGTTGTGATACCATATAACTGCTCTACCATCTAAGGTACATGGAAAAAGTCTACATGCAACATCATCGTAACGTACCTCAAGTGTTTGCAGATGTAGGTAAAAGTTGTCCAAATGGTATTTAGCCTTCATTGTCTTATCATGGTCATACTTTGTTAAAAGCTTCTCTGAATGCCTTGGCATCTTGTGCAGGACACTTGGAACTGTGAGTGGGCCCTGAGTCATCCAATCCAGATTTTGGTCTGCCATGTCTTCTTCTTCACTGTCCTCCTCCACTTTATCATATTATAATGGCTCGTCTTCCTCTTCTTCTTCTTCGCCTGTCCCGCTGAAATTTATGCCCGAGAGTAGAATGTTTCCTCCATCACCACCTTGAAAGAGTGGGGGTTCTTCTTCCTCTTCCATAGAGTCTCCTAATTCTTCAAGAGTGGAAAGAACCATGTCTTCAACAGATGAAACTACTATCACTATGGAGGTGGTCTTGTTCATCTTTGGAGAATATGGAAGATTGATTACTCCCGGAAGCAATCCAATAACTTTTGTAAATTGACGGGTGATGGGGCAGATGGCCCGAATCTAATTATATGGAATTTCATGTTTAGGCCTAGGCTAAGAAGAGTAAACAAAATCAAAAGCACGAGTATGGGAGGTGCAATGAAAGTTGTTCCCTTGACTAGAATATGGAATGATGGGGTCGGTGGGTCTATCAGCCATAAAATATTGGCTTCCCTCCTTCTAGCATCAGAAATGTTGACGATGTTGGACCAGCCAACATTCAGGGGATCTCCTCGATATGAAGTCCCAATCATACCTCACCCTATTTGGTGTAGGAGCCCCATCTAGTATAAAGGACCAATTGTCGAATCCTTAAAGATTTCCCTTGGCTTTAGTTGTCAGTACAAGAGAGTGATGCAATGGTATCTTCGAAAAGCAAGGGAGGTGTGCCTGGAGAGTGTGCAGTTGCAAATGTGTCAAGGTTCTTCTACTAAAATGTGGGGAGGAAAGTGAGCCTCTAAGTGAGAGGTAATAGTACTGTTGTAACATAATTTGATTTTGATAAGTTAGATCTTCTATTCCATTTTCAAATAAGGATTGTGTGCAAATTGTTCTTGAATGCCACAATGATCGAAATTATGTTCAGGTCATACAGTTTAATCATGATTGAACTCATTTAAATTTATGTTAAATAAATTAGTGAATGAAGGTTTACCAAACAATTTAAACTTGGTAAATCAATAGCTAGGTAGAAATAAAATTGACTCAACAATTTAATCTGAGTCAATGGCGAAATAAGTGATAGGATAAGGTAGATGTACATAAAAGAAAAATGATTTGGGTCTGCTAGCTTAAGTGCACCCTGCAAAGCAAGAAGAGAAAATGTTAGCTTAGAAAAAGAATGGAATGCAAAAGGGTAGGTAGAAGCACTATGGTGGTTAGAGGAAAAACATGAAGATTTTATCCTAAAGTCAAATGTCAAGTATTGTTTTCATGTGAAGATGAAAAAGGAAAAGGAGTAAAGGTTTTACTCTAAAGAGTAATATATCAATTAATTTTGGTGTATTAATCCCCTATCCCTAAGTTTTAAAACCCCAAAGTTGCCCCTCCACTCATACTTTGGTCCACCCACCTATTCCTAAGTTTATTACCCCGCCACATACACCAAATATTCCCCATTATGCATTAAATTATTTTCTCCTGACCCCACCGAGAAACTCGTCACCTCACATTAACACTCCACCACCTCTCACCACATCTGTGCCCATCTCCCAAGATCCGACAGCCCACACAGCATTTCGGCCCCCCCTCACCATCTGAACTTTACCGTCGGGGGGGGGGGGTTCCAAAATGGGCGGTATTTGAAACGCACCCGCCCCTATGTGTCAACACTACAACATTTCAGACCCCTCTCAGGTGAAACTGTTAACCACCTCCCCCCTCCAAAAAGTAGTTTCTCCGCCTCACAATACCACTCTTCTACCCATTGCACTCCCGCCACTCACCTTTCACCACGTCATTTGCCCGTTGATTCCGCCAATCACATCTGCTCCCTCCAAAACTAATCCATTAAATAATTAAATGGTTTAGCTGTTAATCCAATAGACCCGTGCCACCCTCAACGGAAAAACCAGACTGTTATATAATTCTCCCTTTCACTCATTAACTAGTTACTGAATTCATACACTGCCACTGTTATTTCTCTGTTACAAGTTTGTTGGACCAAACTCTGACATTTTCACTCGCCAGTGACACTGTCCACTCACTCATTTTCAGCGTATTACCTTTGTTCTTGTCCTCAAATCCTAAGTCCCCTTTGTGTATTGAATCCTATAATCTAGTTTTTACTATTTTCCTTAGCCTTATCCCAAGATGCCTCCAAAGTACAAGGGACCATAAGAACCTGTCAATCCTTTGATTATCGTCCCATTGATTTTCACTGCATCCCTTTGGCTGACAGACCATAAAATCCATGAAACTCTCTACAAATTTGACCTTTTTGAGATGTATTTCTGGCTCGAGGACAAATACATAGACAAATCCGATGACATTCAGCTGTGGGAATCCAATTTACCCCACTACATTTTTCCCTGTACCCACAGCACCCCAGAATTTGTTAGGAAGTGTCATGCATGTTATTTTCCAAGCCAAAGAGCCATCATTGCCCCCACTGGAGAAATTATGTTTACTATCACTCCTCAAGCCATAGACCAGATGATGCAAGCCCCTACAGTAGAGAATGCCACCCCCTTTTCCTATGAAGCACTTGTTGAATTGTACTAGAAATTGGACTTTGCCAAGAGGGCCAAAACCCTTGAACTTTTCTTGATAGAAGATGCCCCATTACCAAAGAAAAATCCTCCCTATCCCTCCTCTATTTTCCCTGAGAGAGCCAAGAAAATTATCACAATCATCTCTTACCTCCTTGGCTACTACTCATATCAGTGGGTGGACGAGGCTATCATAGGATTTCTGTCCATTTTCTCTATTGATTCTAAGCCCTCCATCATGTTTAACTTTAGCCAATTTCTTGTAGATTCAATTCATGAGCAGTTTATCAAATTCCAGACTAAGGAGGTGTTCAAGTATGCTTTTGTGTTAGTCTATATGTTCTTATATTTTCAGGGAGACAACATCAAGCTTGCTTTACAAAAGTTGGATGCAGAAGGGAACCAACAATCAGTCATCTTTTGGACTACTCTGGTGATGAAGGAACAAAAGGAATACACATACAAACAGTTCGTAGAGATGTTTTTGCATCCAACAATCAGTCTCTTAAGCAGCAGAACAAAATCGAGGATCAGTGAGGAAATTAGAAAGGTGTTGCAGCTATCAGACCAAGTTCAGATAGGGGATTGGTACCTCTATCAGAATTATACATAATTAAGAATATTTGGGTGTGAGATTTCCCCTTACAAGCTGCCTAAATTCCTCCCAATGAGGATTTTTTCTCTAGAGTACATAAGACAGATGCTTAATATGGATGAGATCCACTTTGTAGCTGCCAAGAAGAAGTCCCAATTCAAAATTAAAACATAGATAGGGCCTTTCATTTGCAACAACAGGGCAGTAGGGGAAGAAGCAGATAAGCTACTAAAAGAAATGCAGTTCAACCTTAGTTTCACCTGGTCATATGATCCATTGGGGGTCATTTCTAAATGGGTTGATAACACCCTATAAGAGGCAGAAGAGAAGCTGGTATCATCCTCCACAATACAAAATCCAACCATGCAGGAGAAAACAGCTAAGAGAAGCAGAGAAGAAGAGTCCCCTTCAGGGACTAAAATTTTCAGTGAAGGATTCAAAATTATGTATAGGAAGAAGGCCAAGCTTAGTTCCAAACTAAGCCTCAGCAAGGATTCAGAGCAGGAGAACATTATCACCACTAATGAGCCACTTGTTTCCTCATTAGTGGGTGATCAAACCACACTATCTCCCACTACCTCCATGACTTCACAAGATCAGCAGCAAATGCAAACCAGCACATCTACTATAGGGGAGACAGAGAAAAGTATAATGGACATTTTTAAGGAGATAAAAACAAGGAATGAGGCCTTGAAGATTAACACCTACAATCAGTGATGGAAGCAGACTTTTGGTTCTCAAAGCAGGCTGTTGTGAGCCTTTGATTCAGAGAAAGGTAAAATGCAAATGGCATTCCTCCGAGCGTAGGTTCCCCATCCCAAGGTAGCATCAGACTACAAGAAGGCAACATTTTACTTTGATGTAAAATACATACATCCCATTGACCAAATGGAGATGCACAAGCAGACTGGGGAAATGATTTTTTCCACTATCACTAACACTGCTATGAGTTTGTCTAAACTGCAGGTTACATTAGCCAATGTTAAATCACAACTGAAGATGGAGAAGGTCTCTGCACTTGCCAAAGACACCAGGATCAAAACTTTGGAGGACTTGGTGATCAAAGTGGGTTATGACCCTGCAAACATCAATGTTGCAGAAGAGCTTATAAAAAAATAATTTAGACATAGCAGCATTAAGGAAGCAGTTGAAATTACCAGCTACAGAAGATCCTCTGGCCAAGGATATTGAAGAAATAGAGACACAAAAGGCAGACATGATGAAGCTCATCATGGAGCAGAGTGCACAGTTGAAGCAAATGGAGACAGAGATGGAAAAGATGATTAAAGAAAAGGAGCAAGCTACCAAAATGACTGTTGTCCCTTTGGAAGCACTCCCTATCACAACCATTCCTACAGCCACATCTTCTACAACAAGCACAGGGGATGTTGCAGATCAGTTGGAAAATGCAGTACAGAACATGTCTCTCCAGACTGAAGAGATCAAAAGATTGCAGGCTCAAGTCAATCTTCTACAAGATCATCAAACAAAGACTAAGACTTTTCATGTAGCAGAGCTACAGAGAGCTAAAAATCATATAAAGGTATGGAAGAATTCAGCAGTTGATTCCTCTATTGGCTACACAATGGCCCATGTTAAAGAAATCATATGGAACAATATCATTGAAGAAATATATGAAATCTGGCCATGTATCCAGATTATATTCGAGCAGAAGGAATTGATGGGAAAAGGCAAGCAAACCATTTCCAATATTAATATTGAATTGGTAGAAATGCCTCCTACAACCAACAACGTCATAAAGTTCCTCAATTCCAAAAACTTATATGAGTTCGATGATCTAGGAGTAGATGACAGAACAGAAACCATCCTAGAAGTAAAGAAATTTCTAACAAAGAAGAACTTGGTTGTACAGCTGACAGGGAAATGGCACACTCTCGAGGTAGAAGTTAATAGGTTTTTCACTAGAATAGATGCATTGAACAAGAAAGGTCTGCCTTCTCTATTTGTGATCAATGAAAAATTGATGACCAGGGAAGATTACAAGAAGAAGCTTCAAGACATTGCAAAGGATACAACTAAGTCTTCCCACATAAAAGGTACTATCATAGGGAGAGCTTCTTATGAAGCAATCAGCAACATAAGTTTTATCCAACATGAGATAAAACACAGTTTTGCTGTAAAAGCCACTTTTGCTCGGTATACTGAGGTAGATGAGATCTATCGCAAGGTAAAAAAGATTTCTATTCCAGATGAAGAGCAGTGGGATAAGTTATGTGAATTCCAGGATTAAAAGATAGGTCATCTGCACCAGCGCAGCACTCGAATAGTAGCCACTCAGCAATTGTTCTCCTGCAAAGCATGGCCAGATGTCCAAATCACTTCACCAGATTCATTCCTTTTGATCAAATTATTTATTTTCTGTTAGTTCAAAGTCAATAATAGAATGCCATGTCACTGAGGCATTAATTGTAATATTTTTGTAAATTTTGTTTAAATACTTCATTCTGTCGAAGTATTAAGGGTTGAACCCTTGAACAAGTTATCAAGCAGATTTGTACTAAGCTGGAGCATTTTTGAGATAATAAAAGATTATGGATTTGCCTCATATGGTCTGTCTCTCAGTGAGTTGTATCATTATGTTTTCTTCATATAAATTAATTATTTTGTAATCATCTGATTTAAAGTTTAATTGAATATCAGTTTCATTTTGAATCCTCTGTGAAGTTGTAATTTAAATAAGAGATTAATTTACATAACTATTTGTTATTGTAAATTCCTCTTTGAACATAAATTACACTAGATCTTTGTAATAGTTTAATTATATTTTGTTGATTAAGAAAGCACTCTTTTCTT
The DNA here is from genome assembly GCA_031772625.1 of Pinus tabuliformis. Taxonomy (NCBI): domain Eukaryota; kingdom Viridiplantae; phylum Streptophyta; class Pinopsida; order Pinales; family Pinaceae; genus Pinus; species Pinus tabuliformis. Next base: position 1,268,409,599 of record CM062809.1, read on the forward strand.
AATTTCTTCTTGTAAATGGTTAAATATTCAGTTTGAATATAAAATCAATTATACCTCTCCATACTCTACTTCTCCATCACATTAAAATCAAACTAACCATGTGCAGTTAAAGAACAACCTTTCATTTTATCAAAAAATTGTCTAAGTTTAAAGCACCTGTTTATAAATAGTTCACTAGTCATCCAATCACTCAAAACAACAAAACATTATAGATGCTTTGGCATAACTAATTGACCTTAGGTTATCTCAAAGGACAACATCAGATTGGCATCGTTGCCAAGGAGCGAAGGATTGAAAGCTAAATTTTCCCTGGGGCAACAATTCTCCCTTTCCTTTAAGGTGAATAAAGGATAAGGATATAGGTCAAAATCTTTCACCTGGCGATTCCACTAGTCCAAGCTGGCTCCTTTTAAGCATACTAGATCACATTCTGATTATGAGATTGTTAACCCTCTACTAGATCCAGAAAGACTTATTAGGGGAGCCTCTTTAAGGAGAAGACTTAGAACCCCTTCTTCTTCTTCAGCTTTACACCCTGAAGACATCTCATCTGTAGATCCCTTTTCATTTGTGCCATCCCATCCTGATTGGACTGAATTACCTCCTAGGGTTTCTGAACTCCATTCTAGAGGAGTAGATCTTCCATCAGCCTTTTTAATACAATCACTTGAGTCATATCAAGTCCCATCCATTCCTATCAAATCACCTTCATTTGAGGAAGAATTGGGTTTACATTTACTTGAATTCAAGCCTACATACTTCATTTCTCCAACTCCTTATTCTATTCCATCAACCTCTACTAATCTTGAAGAGACATTTTCTATCTATTCAAATCCTTTGTTTGATAATAAGGAAGACTTTCCACCAAGAGTTCAGAAGTTGGTTATTAAAACCCCTTTGAAATCCTCAAAGAGGTCTCCTCCCTCTTTCTCTCCTCCACATACTAATACCCCTACCGATTCATCTTCATCCCCTTCATCTTCATCATCTTCCTCTTCCTCATCATCATCCACTCAGTCACCCCAGACTCCTCCTGCTATTATGGCTTTTCGACCCATTGTGCAAGAAAGGTATGCTGCTCTATTTCTCCCTGCAAACTTGGAAAATTTTCGTGATGGATATCTAAAACATCTACCAAGATTTAATGGAGAAATAGGTCCCTTAGCAGAGGATCATGTATTAGCTTTCCTAGATTTTGCTGACAATATGAACATAGAACAAGAAGATGTTTATATGAGATTATTTGTACAATCTTTAGAAGGAAATGTTAGGATCTGGTTTAGGAAACTTAGAGCTGACTCTATTAGAACATGGAATGAGCTCATAACTATCTTTAAAAACCAATTGGGGTTCAAGAAATATCATGTTTACTTTCTCACTGAATTTGAAGAATTGAAGAGAAACCCTGGTGAACCAGTTGCTCAATTCATTAAAAGATTGAACAAACTCTATCATAAAATGCCTAGTGATTGCAAACCACTAGTAGCAGCTACAAAGGTCATATTTTCCAAATCATTTGAAGATGACTTTGCAGTCATGCTAAGGGAAAGGGTTTCTAATACATTAGAAGACATGCAGACAAATGCTATAGAGGTAGAAGCTAATAGGTCAGCTTTTGGAAAACTTAAAGCTAAAGCAGATAAAGAAGAAAGAAAACTAAAAGCTAGGGTTGATGACTCATCTTCTTCCAAATCTAAACTTGAAGATCAGAAAATTGATGAAATTACATCTTTACTTAGAAACCTTTCTAATAAGATTTCTAAAATTGAAACACAACCTAGAACTTCTCAGCAAACTGTTGTCAGACCTCAAGCTCAAACTCAATTCTGAAGAACTCCTCAAATGCAAATTCTTCAGAGACCAGGTTCTGATCAAAACGTTCAACCACCTTTGTTGATTGATGATCAACAGCCACAAGATACAGGCCCTTTAATCACTGAATATATCAATAATATTTATTCTTCAATAATACAAATGGCAATAGTTCCTTCATCTTCACCTCAGTCTTTTGAACAAGAACAAGGAGATGCTCAACTTTCAAAATACCAAGCATTCTCTGAATTTCTGATTGCAGAATTAAATAAGAGGTATGATCTAAGACCAAGATCAGGTCCAGGTAGACCTTCAAAATCTACCACTATAATTGAACCTACAATAAAATCCATTCAAACACAAACTCCAACACCTCAGACTACAGAGTCATCCACTGAAACCTTTTCATCTGACAAGACCATTTTGACAACTTTTAATATTGAAAAGGAATTGGAAAGGGTCAAGATTCCTATACCTTTAGTTGAACTTTCCAAAAACCTTGGTTATAAAAATCAAGTGTCTAAATGGATACAGTCCTCTAGTGTAGATGCTGAGGGAGATGTTATTAGTTTGCAAGATGAAAATCCCTCAGTAGTGTTTGGCCCTAGTTCTAATATGATTGATGAAATTGTTCCACCATTTTATGTAACTTTAAAGGCTCATGACTTTCTTTTGTATAACTGCATGCTGGATTCTGGAGCTTCTCATAACCTTATGCCAAAGGTAATTATGGACTAGCTTCAGTTACAAGTTACTCGTTCTTATCATGATATTTACACCTTTGATTCAAAGAAAGTACCATGCCTAGGATTGATCAAAGACCTAGTTGTGACCTTAGCTCAAATACCTGTCAAGAGTATAGTTTTAGACATAGTTGTCACTGATATTCCTGCCAAGTTTGGCATGCTCCTATCTAGATCATGTTGTGCTAAACTTGGAGGATCACTTCAGATGGACATGTCATTTTCTACTATTTCAATCTATGGAGGTGAACATTTAAGGTTATATAGGGAAGTCATATTCCTTCATGTTGTTTGTAGGTCTGATCAAGCAAAAAAACCACCCTATCTATGCAATACATCAGGGTTTTGGTTGCTTTCGGTTATCTTCACAAAATTCATCAAACACTCAACTTTCCATTGAAAATATAGTTTCCAAACCTTAAATTGTAGAATCAAATATCTGGAAACTTTATTTTGATGGCTCTTGCTCAAAAGAAGGAGCAGGAGTAGGAATTGTTTTAATTTCACCAAATAGAGAAAACATAACTCAGTCATGTAAACTTGAATTTGAGGTCACCAATAATGTGGTTGAGTATGAGGCTTTTCTTCTTGGTCTTGAGCTATCTAAGAGTTTAAAGGTTTAAAACTTGAGTGTCTTTTCTGATTTTGAGCTTATAGGGAATCACCTTAGAAATCTATGTCAAACGAAACATCCAAGGCTTAGGTCCTATAGAAATGAAGCTTGGGACACAATTGAAATTTTTTTCCAAGGATTTAACATAACTCCTATTCCAAGAGATGAAAATATGCATGCTAACTCACTAGCTATCTCAGCAAGCTCTTTCAAAATCCCTGAGCCAGTATTGTTAGAGTACCAAATTCAAGTCAAGTATAGACCATCAATTCCTGATAACCTTAAACACTGGCAAATTTTTGAAGATGATGAACAATTAAAATCTTTCCTTCAAGTCATTGATGAATTCTCAAATATGAAAATTAAAGATCAAAAAGATGTTCAAGAATCAAATCACCAAAATCTAGAAACTTCATTCAGTCCTAAAATTCTTGATCATGATATCATCCAATTATCTAATAATTTTATTCCTAAAGGATTAGTTCCATTGGAAAAACTATTTGATAATAATGATGTCTCTAAAAACCCCTTGTTTAACTCACCTGAAGAAGAAATCGAAGAATGAAATATTGGGACTTTGAATGATGTGAGAAATGTTAAATTGTCATCAACCTTACCTTTGGATGTAAAAATCAAATACTTGAATCTTCTTAAAAATTACAAAGATGTTTTTGCCTGGTCTTATAATGAGTTAAAAACTTATGATACATCTTTGATTGAGCATAAGATTCCTTTGAAACTAGAAGAAAAACCCTTTCAGCAAAAACTAAGAAGAATCAATCCCATACTACTTTCAACCATTAGGAAAGGACTTAAAAAGTTGCTTGATGCTCATATCATAGTACCTTTAAGGTATTCTGATTGGGTAGCCAACCTAGTTCCTGTCAGAAAGAAAAATGGTGAGATTAGGTTATGTGTAGACTTTCGAAATATGAACAAATCATCTTTAAAGGATAAATATCCATTTCCCAAAATGGATCATCTACTTCAAAAAGTTTTAGGTGAAAATAGGATTTCTATGCTAGATGGATTTTCTGGTTACAACCAAATCATGGTAAGTCAAGCTAACCAAGACAAAACTACTTTCACCAATCCTTGGGGTACATTTATGTATGCTAGAATGCCATTTGGGTTAACCATTACTGGAGCCACTTTCCAGAGAGCCATGGATATAGAATTTGTAGGTAAAACATCTGAATTTACTGCCATTTATTTGGATGATTTAATTGTTTTCTCTGATTAATATGAAAATCATTTAAAACACTTGAGCAAGGTTTTTGACAAGTGCAGGAAATTTGGCATATCCATCAATCCAAAGAAATATTTATTTTTTGTAAAGGAAGGGAAATTACTAGGGCATATAATCTCCAAGGAGGGAGTTATAATTGACCCAAAGAGAGTTTCAGCTATTCAGACCCTATCTCTACCAAGGAATAATAAAGAGATACAAACATTCCTTGGAAAGACTAATTTTTTCAGAAGGTTCATCCCTAATTATGCAGAGATAGTTAAGGATATAACTAATATGCTAAAGAAAAACAATGAAGTGAAATGGACAGTTTCTACTAGATATGCTTTTGATCATATCAAAAAGGCTATATCTGAGGCCCCTACATTAGCTAGCCTTGATTATTCTTCACCTTTTAGCATATTTTCTTTTGCATCCGAGACAACCTTAGCTGTTGTACTTTTATAGAAGAACACAAATGGTGATGACCAGCCTATAGCCTTCTTTTCCAAAGTTATGAGGGATGTTGAACTTAGGTATGATATTATTGAAAAACAAGCTTATTCCTTAATTCAAGCCCTCAAAGCCTTTAGAACCTATGTCCTGCATTCACACATTACAACTTATGTCCCTAATCATGCTATTAAAATTGTTTCGACTCAGCCTGATACTAACGAAAGAAGAGGGAGATGGATTGCTAAAATCCTTGAATTTGACCTTGAAATTAAGACCACAAAGCTAGTGAAAGGACAAGGCCTAGCCAAAATGTTAGTTGAATCAAACTACAAAGTATTGGGGATAAATTTGGTTTTTGAAATTTCATCAGGGGAGAATCCACAAGAACCTTCCTTAATATTAGGGGAGAATCCACAAGAATCTTCCTTAATATCTGGGGAGAATCCACAAGAACCTCTTTCTTCAAATCAATCCATTCTTGTTCACATAGATCAGAAATATCTACTCTTTGATTGGTACTCTGATATTGTGCAGTTTCTTAGGGATTTTCAATGTCCAGCTGATCTTAACTTGAAGCAGTGCAAAGCCCTAAAGCTTAAAGCAGTAAAATATTGCATTATCAATGCTAATCTATACTAGAAAGACGCTCTTAATATCATTGTTCTTTGTTTAAATGGAAATGAAATAGAGGGAATTATAGATCAGTTCCATGCAGGGTTTTGTGGTGGACACTATTCCTGGAGAGAAACAACCTACAAAATTTTAAAAGCAGGTTTCTACTGGCCCACACTTTTTAAAGAAGTTGGAGCAAGAGTAAGAAGTTGCATACCATGCCAATTATTTGCTGGAAAATAGAACCTGTCAGAACTTCCTTTGGTTTCCGTATTGGTTCATGCTCCTTTTCTACAATGGGGGTTGGAATTTATAGGGGAAATTCATCCACAATCAAGTAATCAACACAAATGGATTTTAACTGCTATAGACTATTTTACCAAGTGGGTAGAAGCCATACCTGTTAAAAATGCAACTGATATTGTTCCGATTAAATTCCTTGAAGAAAATATCCTATCAAGATTTGGATGTCCTCAACAGATTGTTACAGATAATGTAGCAACTTTCAGCAGTGTTAAAATTATTGAGTTCTCTAAAAAATATTCAATCCTATTACACCATTCTACATCGTACTACCCACAGCGTAATTGGATAGCAGAGTCTTCCGACAAGAGCTTAGTTAAGTTCATTAAGAAGACTCTTGAAGACCATAAAAAGAGTTGGGAAAACCACCTAATCCATGCAATTTGGGCAAACAGAGTTTCTCCTAAGAGATCAACAGGCAAGTCTCCTTTCCTAGTAGTTTATGGCAAGGAAACAGTTTTTCCTACTCATTTAGCTTTACCTGTTATGAGATTCCTTCAGGAATACTATGAAGAAAAAGATGATTTCTCAAGAAGGATTAATCAAATTATTGATTTGAATGAAGACAGGGATGAAATTCAGTACAAGCTAAGGAAATACCAAAATAAGATGAAAGAATTGTTTGACAGAAAGGCTAGAGAAAGAAATTTCAAGAAAGGTGACCTAGTGCTTAGATGGGATACAAGGAGAGAAGATAAAGGCAAGCATGCAAAATTTGACAACCTATGGTTTGGTCCATTTAGCATTGCAAAAGTCAAAGGGAACAATACATTCATCCTACAGAATTTGGAAGGAGAGTATTCCTCATTTCCAGTCAATGGGAAATACTTGAAACATTACATTCAATATTAATTTTTCATCCATTCATTCAGCATCTGTAAATATCCGGAAAGTTCATTTCATTTTTGAAAAAATTTCAAGTGAGTGTATGTTTCAACAAAGACTCCACGGCCCGAGGAGAAGGCACTTGGACCTACTTGTTCTCTGCATCGCATAGGGGGAAGCAGCCCCTAGCTAGAGACGACGTTGTAACATAATTTGGTTTTGATAAGTTAGATTTTTTATTCCATTTTCAAATAAGGATTGTGTGCAAATTGTTCTTGAATGCCACAATGATCGAAATTTTGTTCAGGTCATACAGTTTAATCATGACTGAACTCATTTAAATTTCTGTTAAATAGATTAGTGAATGAAGGTTTACCAAACAGTTTAAACTTGGTAAATCAATATCTAGGTAGAAATAAAATTGACTCAACAGTTTAATCTGAGTCAATGGAAAAATAAGTGATAGGATAAGGCAGATGTACATAAAAGAAAATGATTTGGGTCTACTAGCTTAAGTTCACCCTACAAAGCAAGAAGAGAAAATGTTAGCTTAGAAAAAGAATGGAATGCAAAATGGTAGGTAGAAGCACTATGGTGTTTAGAGAAAAACCATGAATAGTTTATCCTAAAGTCAAATGTCAAGTATTGTTTTCATGTGCAAAAGAAAAATGCAAAGGAGTAAAGGTTTTACTCTCAAGAGTAATATATCAATTAATTTTGGTGTATTAATCCCCTATCCCTAAGTTTTAAAACACCAAAGTTTCCCCTCCGCTCATACTTTGGTCCACCCACCTTTTCCTAAGTTTATTACCCCGCCTATACACCAAATATTTCCCACTATGCATTAAATTATTTTCTCCCGACCCCACCGAGAAACCTGTCACCTCACATTAACTCTCAACCACCTCTCACCTCATTTGCACCCATCTCCCAAGATCCGACGGCCCACACATCATTTCGGCCCCCCCTCACCGTCCGAACTTTACCGTCAGGGTGGCATCTGAAATGGGCGGTATTCGAAACCGCGCCCGCCCCTACGTGTCAACACTACACCATTTCATACCTCCCTCGGGCAAAACTGTTAACCGCTCCCCCCCCCCCCCCACTTGAAAAATCATTTTCTCCGCCTCCCGATACCACTCTTCTACCCGTTGCGCTCTCGCCACTCACCTTCCGCCATGTCATTTGCCCGTTGATTCTGCCAATCACATCCACTCCCTCCAAAACTAAGTTGTTAAATAATTAAATGGTTTAGCCATTAATCCAACGGACCCGCGCCACCCTCAACGGAAAAACCAGACTGTTATATAATTCTCCCTTTCACTCATTAACCGGTTACTGAATTCATACACTGCCACTGTTATTGCTCTGTTACAGGTTTGCTGGACCAAACTCTGACATTTTCACCTGCCAGCGACACTATCTGCTCACTCATTTTCAGCCTATTACCTATGTTCTTGTCCTCAAATCCTAAGTCCCCTCTGTGTATTGAAGCCTGTAATCCAGTTTTCACTATTGTCCTTAGCCTTATCCGAAGATGCCTCCAAAGGACAAGGGACCAGAAGAACCTATCAATCCTCTGATCTATCCTCCCATTGATTTTCACCACATCCCTTTGGCTGACAGAGACCATAAAATCCATGAAACTCTCTACGAATTTGACCTTTTTGAGATGTATTGCTAGCTCGAGGACAAATACATAGACAAATCTGATGACATTCAGCTATGGGAATCCAATTTACCCCACTACATTTTTCCCCGTACCCACAGCACCCTAAAATTTGTTAGGAAGTGTCATGCATGTTATTTTCCAAGCCAAAGAGCCATCATTGCCCCCACTAGAGAAATTATGTTTACTATCACTCCTCAAGCCATAGACCAGATGATGCAAGCCCCTACAGTAGAGAATGCCACCCCCTTTTCCTATGAAGCACTTGTTGAATTGTACCAAAAATTGGACTTTTCCAAGAGGGCCAAAACCCTTGAACTTTTCTTGACAAAAGATGCCCCATTGCCAAAGAAAAATCCTCCCTATCCCTCCTCTATTTTCCCTGAGAGAGCCAAGCAAATTATCACAGACATCTCTTACTTCCTTGGCTACTACTTATATCAGTGGGTGGATGAGGCCATCATAGGATTTTTGTCCATTTTCTCTGCTGATTGTAAGCCCTCCATCATGTTTAACTTTAGCCAATTTCTTGCAGATTCAATTCATGAGCAGTTTATCAAATTCCAGACTAAGGAGGTGTTCAAGTATGCTTCTGTGTTAGTCTATATGTTCTTATATTTTCAGGGAGACAACATCAAGCTTGCTTTACAAAAGCTGGATGCAGAAGGGAACCAGCAGTCAGTCATCTTTTGGACTACTCTGGTGATGAAGGAACAAAAGGAATACACATACAAATAGTTCGTAGAGATGTTGATGCATCCAAAAATCAGTCTCTTAAGCTGAAAAACAGAACCGAGGATCGGTGAGGAAATTAGAAAGGTATTGCAGCAATTAGACCAAGTTCAGATAGGGGAATGGTACCTCTATCATAATTATACATAATTGAGAATATTTGGGAGTGAGATTTCCCCTTACAAGCTACTTAAATTCCTCCCAATGAGGATTTTTTCTCTAGAGTACATAAGACAGATGCTTAATATGGATGAGATCCACTTTGTAGCTGCCAAGAAGAAGTCCCAATTCAAAATTAAAACAAAGATAGGGCCTTTCATTTGCAACAGTAGGGTAGCAGGGGAAGAAGCAAATAAGCTACTAAAAGAAATACAGTTCAACCTTAGTTTCACCTAGTCATATGATCCAATGGGGTTTATTTCTAAATTAAGAGTGGAAAACAAGTCCACAACCTATGTTCACACATCCAAACCAGGGATAGAGAAGTATAAAAACTAGCTAGAATGGGCTAAGAACACCCTACAAGAGGCAGAAGAGAAGCTAGTATCATCCTCCACAGTACAGACTCCAACCATGTAGGAGAAAATAGCTAAGAGAAGTAGAGAAGAAGAGTCCCCTTCAGGGACTGAAATTTTCAGTGAAGGATTCAAAATTATGTATAGGAAGAAGGCCAATCTTAGTTCCAAACTAAGCCTCAGCAAGGATTCAGAGCAGGAGAACATTATCACCACTAATGAGCCACTTATTTCCTCATTAGTGGGTGATCAGACCACACTATCTCCCACTACCTCCATGGCTTCACAAGATCAGCAGCAAATGCAGACCAGCACATCTACTACAGGGGAGACAGAGAAAAGTATAATGGACATTTTTAAGGAGATAAAAGTAAGGAATGAGGCCTTGAAGATTAACACCTACAATCAGTTCTGGAAGCAGACTTCCGGTTCTCAAAGCAAGCTGTTGTCAGCCTTTGATTCAGAGAAAGGTAAAATGAAAATGGCATTCCTCCAGGCACAGGTTCCCCAACCCAAGGCAGCATCAGACTACAAGAAGACAGCATTTGAGTTTGATGTAAAATACATACATCCCATTGACCAAATGGAGATGCACAAGCAGACTGGGGAAATGATTTTTTCCACTATCACTAACACTGCTATGAGTTTTTCTAAATTGCAAGTTACATTAGCCAATGTTCAATCACAACTGAAGATGGAGAAGGTCTCTGCACTTGCCAAAGACACCAGGATCAAAACTCTGGAGGACTTGGTGATCAAAGTGGGTTATGACCCTGCAAACATCAATGTTGCAGAAGAGCTTGTAAAGAAAAAGAATTTAGACATAACAGCATTAAGGAAGAAATTGAAATTACCAGCTATAGAAGATCCTCTAGCCAAGGATATTGAAGAAACAGAGACACAAAAGGCAGACATGATGAAGCTCATCATGGAGCAAAGTGCATAGTTGAAGCAAATGGATACAGAGATGGAAAATATGATTAAAGAAAAGGAGCAAGCTGCGAAAATGATTGTTGTCCCTTTGGAAGCACTCCATATCACAACCATTCCTCCAATCACATCTTCTAGAACAAGCATAGGGGATGTTGTAGATCAATTGGCAAATGCAGTACAGAACATGTCTCTCCAGACTGAAGAGATCAAAAGATTGCAGGCTCAAGTCAATCTTCTACAAGATCATCAAACAAAGACTGAGACTTTTCATGCAGCAGAGCTACAAAGAGCTCAAAATCAGATAGAGGTATGGAAGAAGTCAGCAGCTGAGTCCTCTATTGGCTACACACTAGCCCATGTTAAAGAAATCATATGGAACAATATCATTGAAGAAATAGATGAAATCTGGCCATGTATCCATATTATATTCGAGCAGAAGGAATTGATGGAGAAAGCCAAGCAAACCATTTCCACTATCAATGCTGAATTGGGAGAAATGCCTACTACAGCCAACAACATCATAAAGTTCCTCAATTCCAAAAACAGATATGAGCTGGATGATCTAGGAGTAGATGACAGAATAGAAACCATCCTGGAAGTAAAGAAATTTCTAACAAAGAAGAACTTGGTTGTACAGCTGACAGAGAAATGTCACACTCTGGAGGTAGCAGTTAACAGGTTTTTCACTAGAATAGATGCATTGAACAAGAAAGGTCTGCCTTCTCTATTTGTGATCAATGACAAATTGATGACCAGGGAAGATTACAAGAAGAAGCTTCAAGACATTGCAAAGGATACAGCTAAGTCTTCCCACATCAAAGGTACTATGACAGGGAGAGCTTTTTATGAAGCTATCAACAACATAAGTTTTATCCAACACGAGATAAAACACATTTTTGCAGTAAAACCGAATTTTGCTTGGTATACTAAGGTAGATGAGATCTACCACAAGGTAACAAAGATTTCTATTCCATATGAAGAGCGGTGGGATAAGTTATGTGAATTCCAGGATTAAAAGACAGGTCATCTTCACCAGCGCAGCACCCAAATAGTAGCCACTCAGCAATTGTTCTCCTCCAAAGCATGGCCAAATGTCCAAATCACTTCACCATATTCATTCCTTTTGATCAAATTATTTCTTTTCTGTTAGTTCAAAGTCAATAATAGAATGACGTGTCACTGAGGCATTAATTGTAATCTTTTTGTAAATTTTGTTTAAATACTTCATTCTATCGAAGTATTAAGGGTTGAACCCTTGAACAAGTTATCAAGTAGATTTGTACTAAGTTGGAGCATTTTTTAGATAATAAAATATTCTGGATTTGCCTCATATGGTCTATCTCTCAGTGAATTCTATTCCATATTGTCTATTCATTATGTTTTCTTCATTTAAATTAATTCTTTTGTAGTCATCCAATTTAAAATTTAATTGAATATCAGTTTCATTTTGAATCCTCTGTGAAGTTGTAATTTAAATAAGAGATTAATTTACATAACTATTTGTTATTGTAAGTTCCTCTTTGAACATAAATTACACTAGATCTCTGTAATACTTTAATTATATTTTGTTGATTAAGAAAGCACTCTTTTCTTAATTTATTCTTGTAAATGGTTAAATATTCAGTTTGAATATAAAATCAATTATACCTCTCCATACTCTACTTCTCTATCACATTAAAATCAAACTAACCATGTGCATTTAAACAACAACCTTTCATTTTATCAAAAATATGTCTAAGTTTAAAGCACATGTTTATAAATTGTTAGGATATTCCGACACATAGGAAATAGTTAAGTTCAACTTGGTCTAGTATAGAGTTAGGTATAGAGTTAGGTAAAGTGTGTTTCTTTACCGTTGTACATTTTGTAACTTACAATCCGACGGTCACGATATGTAGTGATCCGACGGTTCACTCTCTCCTCAGTATTACCGACACTTGATCCGTGGCTTGACACCCGATTGGTCCATGAGTTCTATTTAAAGCGCATGGAGGGTCATTGTTCGGGTAATCCGTGCATGAGAGAAGCTTATGTAAATTTTCATTCTTTGATTAATAAATTGCCTGTAGTAGCCACGTTGGCGCAGGCCGTGGACTGTTTCCCTCTTTGAGGGTTTTAACCACGTCAAAAATACTGGTGTATTGATCTGTGATCTGGTTGTGAGCGGTGTCCTTTTGGTGTTCTTTCTGAGGAACTTACCCTGTAAATTCCTACATGGGCTCAAAGTTAGCTTCGAGCCATAAGGTTCGTTTTCTTTGCATGTCCGTGTTGGGTTTTTTGTTTTGTGTTTTGTAGGGAAAAAGAGCTTTCTCAAGGCAAGCACGCAAACCAAGCCCCCCCCCCCCCCCCCCCCCCGCTCTCTCTCTCTCTCTCTCTCTCTCAAATTTTTTGTATAGATCAATTGGTTCAAAGCTATTTTAAGAGAGTAGAGGTCTTGGGTTCAAGTCTCCATTTTGTGGGGGCGGATTTTTTCATTTCCGCACATTCGCGCACTTTGCCAGCAACTTCAACAATTTTTTTTTTCAAAAAGCCATAACTTCTTCATCCGGAAGCCTTTTTCAGAGCCGTTTTTTTTAAAACCGCCTAATTTTTCGAGATCTATCCATTGGAACACTTAATTTCAGCATCTTCAGCTTCAGTTTTTTTTTTTTTTTTTAAATGGAAAGTCCATGCCAAGTCATTCTTGACAGCACTAACTACTTCCAATGGATAGCCTACATGGAAGATTTACTTAGAAGTAAAGGTCTCTACAGAATAGCCACAGGCCAAGAGAAGAAACCAAAAGATGAAGACAAGGCTGCAAAATGGGAAAATAGACAAGATCAAGCACGTGGTTTAATAGGGATGTCTATTTCTCCTGATCTTAGATTCCATATTGCAGAACTTGAGACTCCTCATGAAGCATTGGAACAAATCACTAAAGTTTTTGGGATTAAAAATGAAATTAGAGCCCATCAACTTGAAAATGAGTTGCTTACATTGGATCCTAATAATTTTTCTTGCATTGAAGATTTCTTGTCCAAATTCAAGACCCTTAGATATCTCTTGGAAGGTGTTAAGGTTAAGAAAGAAGATAGTAACCTTATTTATTCCATCCTTACTAAGTTGGGACCAGCCTACTCTGTATTTGTTTCCACCTTCCATTCTACAAGGGAAGCTTTCATTTGTCAAGGAAAAGACTACAAGGCCCCTTCCTTTGACTCTTTTTGTGATTCTTTAATAAGAGAACAAGAAAAACTCTTACACCTTGGTCTTCTTAATCTTGGAAACTCTTCCAAGAAAGCGTTAGCCACCCAGCAGCAACCAAATTCAAAGAATCCTAAGAAGTCATATCCTAAAAAGAATGGTCCTAAACCAAACAAGGGTCCTAAGCAAACTCGCCCTCAAAATGAAAGATCATTTCAGCAAAATGATAAGACCAATAAAAACAAATGGAAGAAGACTGATAGAAATTGTAACTTTTGTAATCGAGATGGCCACTTAGAATCTAAATGCTTTAAGAAGATGGAAGCCTTGGAAGCCGCAATGAAGAAACATAACATCCATGTGGAGCATTCTTCAACTTCAACTTCAACTTCATCTTCAGGAATGGCACTTTCTGCATGTCGTTGTCAATCATCTCAGTCTGGTTATGCATTAAATGTATCTTCTTCTTCTCATTCTCATGAGTGGCTCATTGATTCTGGAGCCTCTTATCACATGGCCAAAAACAAAGCCATGTTTTCTTCTTTAAATGATTGTAACACCAAAAATATATATGTTGGTGATGATAGATCTCTTAATGTTGTAGGGACTGTGTTGTGGGGAAAAGTATCCAACACGGAATGACCCTATCCCACTCTAAGGGTGATAGTTCCTTAGCAACAGCTGAAGCAAAGCTATCTAAAGTTACTTCTTTATGACATGCAAGAGACGAAAGGAAGAGATCCACTTACCGATGTCTTGCGCAAATGGTCGATCCAATCTCCTCTATTTTCCGCTTGCTCCCAGCTCCAAGTCTTCTCACGGGCCTACACGAGATCCTGCGAACAAGACAAGAAAAGGAAACTACAAGAAGCATGCATTCATAATTGATTCAAGGATTAGCATAAATCAAATACGTAAGTAAGACAATACACCATTGAAACACATGCGAATAGAAGAACCTCAAATGCTTTATTAATATAAGGAAGTAAGGTTCAGGCGGTGATACAACCGTGAGAGGTCCAATCCAGCATCACCTTCCCGACGGAAAGAAATCTCCTCTTCACCTCCCTCAAGCAATCACCCAATACTCACAACGGTAAACCAACAGCAATTCTTTGCACTAAATTCCGGCCTCCAGATCCCATGGGATGAGATCCTTATATAGAGTTTTGGAGTGAAGATAAGTCAGCTTGATGTGTGACTTGTTGTCCTCTTCAACTCCAGTTGTTCTTCAGTTCTTCACTCGGAGTTTCTACCTTCCACTTGGAGTTTTAGAAGCTCTTAACTCATCATTAGGCGAATCTTATGATCAAGTGTCTTTTTGGAAGCTTCCTGGGCACTGGCACATTGAGAGAAAGATTCCTCCACATGTCAAAGTACGCCCAGCGCAGGTAGCCTTTGTTGCACTTGCGATGCAGCGCAGGTAGCCTTTGTTGCACTTGCTATGCAGTGCAGGTAGCCTTTGGAGCAGCTGCTTTGATCCAAAATTGACCTGTTTTTGAGTGTTTTCTCAGTGGAGAATTGATTTGCAGTGCTGTGGTTTGCTGACCTTGTTCCTCTAAGGGTAAGAACAACATGTTTAGGGACTTTGGATCCCTCAGTTTATTGACATTTCATGCTCCATGCTGTAAGGCACAAAAATGTCTATAACAGTTGCCCCCTAAAGTATGAGGTCATTTATCGGGTGAAATGCTTTATTAGGAGGATCCGAAGTTCATTCAAATCGTCGGGAGGTGACCTGTAACAAAATACAATACAATACACTATCTTTTCATACTTTCTTTTCATGATCTAGCTGAGGCGGGCATTTCCCATGCTCAGCTTTATAAATACATTTGTTGTACATAAACAGACGATCGTCTGATAATAGACTGATAATTCTCTGCTTTTAATTATCATCCTTTTAGTAGGATGATCATCTGTTGCACATGTCTATGTTTTTATCTCCTGAATATATATCGCAGCCCGGATGGATGAAACTAGATCCGGGGTCTTCAAACTTGTCCAATCTTCACTCTAGTACAATTCGATCCATGTGAGAATTTCTTGAAGTCGAACATGGAAAGACATCGCTTGATTACCAGTCAATAACGTGAACTGTTAACAAGCGCGAGAGGAATCACCGATAATGATGATGACCCTCAAGGTACTGCAGCACAATTCACGTGGTGTGAATATAGGATCTGACGTCGAACACCACGCAAAGTCTCCTGGTCGAAGGTCATTAATGTATACCTATCGCCGGGAGTGAGAAACTTGCCATTGAGGCATGCAAGCGTCAAAGTACTGAGGGGGTGTTCCTAGATCAACTTCTTGGATAGTGAGCTGATGTCGACAAGAATTGATCCGTCAAAGGAGGGCCTTAATGAATCCCACATCAGTGACACGGAACGGAGCTAGTGATGATGGTGAAAACGATCTGTGAAATATGATTCAGGGTGGCGGTCATGGAAGGATGAAAGATGATGTACGGTAGTGGATGGGACCCGGTTGACACTTTCTGAATGACATCTCTTGAACATATAACGACACTGATGTGATGGATCGGTAGCATTACCCCATGTATGGATGGTATGGCGAGACCATGGTGAAGGGACCGGTGAATGATAATAACCCAACCCGATATTTACGGAGGCAAAAGTGTCATGTTCAAGAGCGACTTGCTACCATTAAGCTTTGAGGTTCTTCCCAATTTTTCCCCAGTCATTTCTGACCAGTACATCTTTATTTTTGTCAAGCTTGAGGAGGATAACATATGCTTGTTCTATAACCTGCCCTTCGGGCAAGCCCATCGCTATGTTTTAACGAGCCTAGCGATAGGGAAACTCTTTCTCGTCTAAAGACAAGTTTGTCGCTATCTAATGTTTTTAACGAGCCCAGCGACAAAGACAACTCGGTCCTTTTCATTTTTAGAGAGTCTGAAAAGTGTACATAAAGTAGACTCCAGGGGTCCTTTTTCGTCATCTAATCCCTTAAGTCCGAAAAAGTATAAAACAATACAGAAGGGATGAATATTCGATATCTTTATCGAGCCGAACTAGACAAGCGCTCGATCTTTTTGTGCAATAATCCCTCAGGTCCAAAAAGATTAAAATCTAGAGGAGGGATAGCTCTTTCGGTCCTTTTAACGAGCTGGAAGGCCAAAACTCGGCAAACTTTTCATTTTTTACGAGTCAGTGAAAGGAGCTCAAAGAAGACTCGTATTTTGAGGAACGAGTGATAAACAGGGATAGCAGCAGATTCCAGGTACAGGTTGGAATTTTCCAATCACGGCAGTATTACAAGGATGGCTAGGTGGGATCACTCTTCGCAGCTGTTCCTCAAAATAGGTAAACAATCAAGTGGATGTGAATGATCGGCCAAATGAAAAGTGGAGGTGACGGTGTACAAACACGACCAAGGCTTTTATGGCTGATGAATTTACGGTCTCAAATGGTTATTTACCGGTTCATTTTTTCTGGATGAGCTTGAACTCTGGGGAAAGCCTGCTCACATGCTTATATTTATTTTTTAACGAGCATGAATTTTCGCATTAAAACTGCTCGGTTCTTGCGTTTATTTTTTAATGAGCATGGACTTTGCCAAAACTACTCGTTTATTTTGCATGCCCCCAGCATCATAATAACGCATGTCAAAGGAGGGTGCCCCCCAAGCTTCATTGCATTCAACTTGGTGGTTGGAATGAAGGTTTACCTTTGAATTTTAAAAAGGGGATTTGTTTCATTTTTTATTGAGGTTGACATAGTAAAAGAACTATCCTCATGACTCCTTGTTTCATTTTTTAACGAGGTTGACACGAGATAAGAACCGTCCTCGGAGCCCACTGTATTTACAGTATTTCCATTAGGGCGATGATCCATGCGGACAAAATATTTAGGAATCTTCTGAATCCGTTGGATATAGAAGATTTCATATTGTAGGTTTCCACTGTGGCTACTTCCGCCAGATTAGTTGCCGGCGGTAGGGCAAAAGTACCCATTAAGGCAGGGTCTTTTAGGATACCTACTCCAATATTTTGAAGCGGATGATTACTTTCATGGATCATTGTGCTGCTTCCCGTAACTTGAGAACTATTGGGGAGAAATGTTTGTTGGTCGACGATTGTAATTTTTCCTTGAAAAGGAAATACAATCCTCCTGAAGTAGGTCGACACAACTGCGGCCATGGCATATATCCAGGGCCTTCCTAGTAGGATGTTGTAATCGAGGTTTCCATCGATTACTTCAACATCGACTTCTACTGTTTTGCCCCCCAGTTCAACTTGCAAGTTACTTAAAATTCCGTATGGAGTGTATGATCGTCCATCAAATGCTTTTAATGTCGTTGACGATTTTGACAAGGGTGGTGAGCCTAAATTTTTCCAGCAACTCATCGACATAAGACATGTAGATGCCCCCTCATCAATAATTGTTCGATGAACAGTTTTGTTGAGGGCTTTCACTTGAATAAGGAAAGCTAGTTGAGCTGGTATCTGAGGGTCATATCCTTTATGATTAAAGGCCACAAGATTGGAATCCATTGGGCCACTCCCACGTATGGCTGATAATAAAGCTTGCTCTTGGGAGGTGTAATTTTGCGTTACCTCAAGTGTCGACATAGCGGACGACGATTGGGCCAGGTCCTCTATTATATTATAATTCTGTGCTATTTTTGCACGAGGATTAAATGTCGATTTGTGTACTACTCCCTTTGGCGACTTTATCATTGGTTTAGGAACGATGGGTGGCACAACTTGGTCAAAGTTGTTGTTGAACTACTAGGTTGTTTATTCGCCTTGTTGTTCAACTGCTTTGGATTCTTGTGATCTTTATTCCTTGTCAAAGCATTATTTTGCTGCTTTGAGGTGGACAACATAAGCACTTGGGATCGGGAAGCATTTTGATTAGCAACCATATTTTGTCTTGGACTAGGAAACGGATTAGTCAATACTGCTGGGGTTTTTGAACTCTTGAAGAGTTTCTTAACTGCAGCTATATGTGGACAATCTTTCGTCCAATGATCCTCATCGCATATATGACACCCTGTCGGGGGTTTCCCTCTCCTTTTCTTTTTCTTCTTGCCCCCTGGTTGCTTCAGTTGTTTGCTCTTGTCGTTCGACATGGCATTTACTTCTGAGGCAAGAAGTTCCTCATTTGCATTTTGACTAGAGATTTTGCATTTGCCAGTCACGCCATTACTGGCGTGAGAGTTAGTATTCGATTTAGGAGGGGGTGGAACTGAAAATTCAGGTCTAGGGGCGTCAGGTATTTTGTCGTAGAGCGTGCCCGACTGAGTATATACTAAGTCTAAGTATTGAGCACGAGCAATGACTTGCTCCTCTGTTATGACTCCTCCCTTGGCCACATCTTCCGTTATAGCCGGAAGTAACGACTTTATAAACCATTCAGCTAACAGCTGATCGGGAACGTAAGTTTTCACCATCCTACGATGACGTCGCCACTCATGTATATGATCAGATATGTGAGTGGCCATTGTCTGTTTGAAGTTGGTAAGGAGTTCTGTTCCCGTTTCATACCTTATCGGTAATTGAAAATGGGTTAAGAAAGTCGTGGCTAAGGAGCTGAAATTGTCGAAAGAGGCTCTTGGCAATTCAATGTACCATTTAGCCGCTGGACCTGTCAATGTCCTCTGGAAGAGGCGAATTCTTATCGAATCATCGTTTAGAGTGTTCAATGAACACCACAGATGAAAAGTCATGACGTGATTCGACGGGTCTTCACCTGGATTTCCATTGAATTTAGGAATGTCCGATGGAAGTTTATGCGGAATTGCTGGCCACCAAGGGGCATAAGCAATTGGATCATTCGTCAGCCGGTTTAGATCTGGAAATTCTAGAGTTGCTACAAAGGGCAACTGTTGGTTCAGGTTGGGCGAAGCATATCCAGGATAAGATGGTATCGCCTGAGCAATGGGTCTTTGCAGACCAGCATAGTGCTGACAACTTTGACAAAGTTGATGGGCATAACCATTATAGCATGGTTGCCCATTACTTACAAATATTTGTTGCTCAGGTCCTTGATATGATTGCTGGAATGGCGGTTGTTGAGATTGAACCAGCTCTGGTTGTTGGACCATTTGCTGTTGACCAATACTGGATGATTGACCAAGATGAGGAGTCACAGTATTTGTTCAAGCCTGAGTCGCTCCAGATAAGGAGGCACTACCCTGAGATTGTGATTGAGCCGCCGAGACAAGAGGTTGTTGTATTACAACAGGTAGCGCTTGTACTTGCGACGCATTCGCCGTAGCAGGTGTGGTGGGAATATTCGACACAGGGTGTACTGGTTGCATTGAATATGCAACTCCTGATTGTTGAGGCAGTATTGGTACCCAACCGCTAGATGTGATTCCAGTTTGACCTGAACTTTGTTGTAAACTCCCACATGGTTGTTCTCCGGGAGGGAACAATGAAAGAGCATACTGCCCTCCACATGGTGGAAATCCAGTACTTAAAGGGTAAATTGGCCTTTGAAGACACATTGGATCAATTTGTTGAGTTTCAACATAAGAAGTACCAGATGATAATCCGGATGAAGAAATAGGAACTAACCATATTGTTGTCCCTGATGGGACTCCGGCTTGTTGTTGGCAATTTGCCGGGACAGATGGTATACCAGCAAACATCGTTGGAGTGGCAGCAGGAGGCTCTGCTGTTGCTGTGTCGGACGACACAGTCCTAGATGTTGACGGTTGTTCAGACATTTTGAGTTTATCCAAAAGATTTTAGCAATTCTACAAGAACTTACGATGCCAAAAGACTAACTTCGAAGATCAACGCAGGAATAGGAGGTGATTATGTTCCATTTAAAATGAATTTTATTATGACGACGCTTTAGACACAACTTGCTTTTTCACTTTTTAAGAGTCGAGAAAAAGCTAAAGATGACTCTAGTCTCCTTCGATGTATTAACGAGCCCGAAGTAACAAATGCTCGGATGGACTTTTTCAGTTATAGAGTTTGAAAAAGGCCAAAAGAAACTACTCTGGAGTTCTAGGCAGAGGGTGTGCCAAACCTTTCGCGAAACCACAGAATACGTTTTACGGTACGAGTGGTCGATCTTCGTGAATGATGTGTTCACTGCATCGCGATCAGTAGGGCGGCCGACACGGCTTCCTATGGATAAAGGCTTTGTTCCTATAGGGGTCCCCCAATATACGCGACGGTACGCGGGGGCACAAATCCGTATTAGCGCTCTCGTCCCTCAGGAGGAATCACCCACCTTCGTAGAGATCGATAGTCACTATGTTTAACGACGCCGGTTCACGTCTCTACCTAGACCTCTACTGTGTTTCGTTATGTTTCAAAGCGTTTTTAGATAAATTCAGTTCTTTTTAGGTTGATCTTGCTTAGCAGTTTGCCTTTATGGATCACCATGTGATGTATGATACAACTCCTAAATGCAGCCTAAGAATGATAAGCAAGCTTTTTCAATTCTTTCAACTTATGAAAACCTTAACTACTGAAGGAAAAGAAAGACATCATCTTTTCAAACAGATCATAGAGCACACACTGATGCACTTTTCCTAAATCGACATGCAAACTGTCAAAATGCACATGCACAATGCAAGTATTTCTTTTCTTCTTCCTTAATGTTGATGTATTACAAAAAGAAAGTTGTTGTATGATTTCGAATTCAATTTCAAGCGAAAGCAAACAAGTTGTGTCCAATAATCAAAAGAACACCTTAAGATTCACTCGTTTCAACACAAGAAATACTGAAATTCGAACCATATAACGAAAGCAAATGCTCAAGCGGCTATGAACAGCAATAAACTAGCTCTTAGAATCACAACGACACTTTCTCATAGGTCTAGATCCAAGAGGTCATAGCAAGACTAGTTCACTTTCGCTATGGGAAACTGTGAATGACGGCAAGAAATACAATAAGAACAATCACGGTTTCTTCATACAACTGAGGGGGAATGAAGGCAAATAGAAGTGGTTTCAGCTGGGTATACAGGTTGACAACAGGCTGCAAAAACAATACTGAAAACTGGGCAACAGACAGTGGGGAATCCCAGTTGCACAAGGCAAAACTGGATCAGCGCAGGTGTTGCACTGTCAACCTGCGATGCAGCGCAGGTAGCCCCTTCGGGACCTGCGTTGCAGTGCAGGTAGCCTTTGTTGCAGCTGCACTGATGAGACAACTCTCGCCTCTCTCAGATTCCGGGTCACAGTTTGCTCAAAAATCAACGGTTTTTGGCCAAATCAGTTGCTATCAGTCAAGTATACTCTAGAGGATGATTAAAGGAAGATGAACACTATCACAAAGAGCTACAAAGAGTCCTTGTGGATCAGCTCTTCAGATCATAAACATGCCCAGCACTGGGCTAGAGTAGCTGCCCTCTACTTTGCATTCGAAGGACTCGAATGCAGTTCGATTCGGTACTCCCTTTGTTTAAGAAATGAATAGCAAGAAACACAAGCTACCAACAAGACACGATTCCCCAGCGGAGTCGCCAGTCTGTTGTGGGGAAAAGTATCCAACACGAAATGACCCTATCCCACTCTAAGGGTGATAGTTCCTTAGCAACAGCTGAAGCAAAGCTATCTAAAGTTACTTCTTTATGACATGCAAGAGACGAAAGGAAGAGATCCACTTACCGATGTCTTGCGCAAATGGTCGATCCAATCTCCTCTATTTGCCGCTTGCTCCCAGCTCCAAGTCTTCTCACGGGCCCAGCTACACGAGATCCTGCGAACAAGACAAGAAAAGGAAACTACAAGAAGCATGCATTCATAATTGATTCAAGGATTAGCATAAATCAAATACGCAAGTAAGACAATACACCATTGAAACACATGCGAATAGAAGAACCTCAAATGCTTTATTAATATAAGGAAGTAAGGTTCAGGCGGTGATACAACCGTGAGAGGTCCAATCCAGCATCACCTTCCCGACGGAAAGAAATCTCCTCTTCACCTCCCTCAAGCAATCACCCAATACTCACAACGGTAAATCAACAGCAATTCTTTGCACTAAATTCCGGCCTCCAGATCCCATGGGATGAGATCCTTATATAGAGTTTTGGAGTGAAGATAAGTCAGCTTGATGTGTGACTTGTTGTCCTCTTCAACTCCAGTTGTTCTTCAGTTCTTCACTCGGAGTTTCTACCTTCCACTTGGAGTTTTAGAAGCTCTTAACTCATCATTAGGCGAATCTTATGATCAAGTGTCTTTTTGGAAGCTTCCTGGGCACTGGCACATTGAGAGAAAGATTCCTCCACATGTCAAAGTACGCCCAGCGCAGGTAGCCTTTGTTGCACTTGCGATGCAGCGCAGGTAGCCTTTGTTGCACTTGCTATGCAGTGCAGGTAGCCTTTGGAGCAGCTGCTTTGATCCAAAATTGACCTGTTTTTGAGTGTTTTTTCAGTGGAGAATTGATTTGCAGTGCTGTGGTTTGCTAACCTTGTTCCTCTAAGGGTAAGAACAACATGTTTAGGGACTTTGGATCCCTCAGTTTATTGACATTTCATGCTCCATGCTGTAAGGCACAAAAATGTCTATAACAGACTGGAACTGTTCATCTAGACAATGGTCAGTTTAATGATGTATTATGTGTTCCAACCTTATCCTGAAACCTTCTATCTGTATATCAGATAACTCATTCAGGTGAAGGTAAAATTGTTGAATTTTCACCTCATGATGTTGTAATCAAGGATCTGAGAGATCCTAAACATATTCTAGCTATTGGTATTGCTGATGATTCCACAAGGTTGTATAAGTTTCACAACCTTGGGTCATCAAATCTTCCCTCAGTATTTGTTGCTCATAATGATGAAGTGAGCAAACTTTGGCATGAGCGATTTGGTCACTTAAACTATCGCTCCCTTCAGCATCTATGTAAAGAAAATATGGTGACAGGTCTTCCTATGGTATCTTGCAGAGATGGTGTTTGTTCCGGATGTGTACTCGGAAAACATCATCGGGACAGTTTTGACAAACGTGCCTCTTGGCAAGCCTCAGCCCCTTTACAGCTTGTGCACAGTGATTTATGTGGTCCACTTCTTGTTGCTTCATTCTCTGGCTACAAGTATTTCTTAACTTTCATTGATGATTTCTCCAGACGCACTTGGGTATACTTCTTAAAACTCAAGAGCGAATTATTTAACACATTTTTGGCCTTCAAAGCCTTTGTTGAAAAACAATCTGGACATCAAATTCTTAAGCTAAGAACTGATAATGGTGGAGAATATGTTAAAAACACATTCATCAAATTTTGCACCGAAAATGGAATTCAAATGCAACATATTGTTCCATACACTCCACAACAAAATGGTGTAGCTGGAAGGAAAAATCGCACCTTAAAGGAAATGGCTAATTGTATGCTGCAATCTAAAGGACTCAGTCTTAGTTTTTGGGCCGAAGCAATTAATTGTGCAAATTATATAATCAATCGCACTCCTACTAAGGTTCTAAAGAATATCACTCCAGAAGAAGCTTGGAGTTCCATTAAACCAGATGTAAGTCACTTTCGTGTTTTTGGAAGTGAAGCATGGGCCCATATTCCAGATGAAAAGCATAAAGCTTTAGAACCTAAGAGTGAGAAATGTACTTTTGTTGGATATTCTGAAGATGTAAAAGGTTATAGACTTATTCCATTTAAGTCCAAAAATGTTATCATTAGAAGAGATGTAAAATTTGATGAAAATAAATCGGCCTGCGAGCCTAGTCCGGCAGATGTGCCACCTCTTACTATCTCTTCTACTTTTGAAAACATTTCTTCTTCAGATGATGAAAGTGAGGATGACAATCCTCCCCCACCTTCTCAGGATCCTCAACTTCCAAGATGGGTCCGTGTTACTCGGGATGCAGCAGGTGATCTTGCCGGTGATCCTACAGATCAGCGACGTACATGTTCTCAGTTTGAAAGAGCCTCATCTTTACTGGCTCAAGCTCCAGTAAATCATGATCCTGACACTTTTGCAGAAGCTTCAGGCCATCCACATTGGGAAGCAGCTATGAATGAAGAATATCATTCATTGTTGACAAATGATACATGGGATCTTGTTCCTCTACCAAAGGGACGCAAACTTGTTAGATGTAAATGGGTTTACAGAACCAAGTATGGACCAGATGGAAAAGTTGATAAACATAAAGCTCGTCTTGTTGCTAAGGGCTTTTCACAGGTTGAAGGCATTGACTACACTGAAACCTTCTCCCCTGTTGCCAAAATGAACTCTATCCGCCTTGTTCTTTCCCTTGCTGCCTCTTTAAAATGGGAAGTCCATCAGATGGATGTTAAATATGCCTTCTTTCATGGGGACTTGCATGAAGAAATCTATATGGAACAACCCATTGGCTTCATCCAAACAGACTCCAGCCTTGTATGTCGACTTAAGAAATCTCTCTATGGTCTCAAGCAAGCTCCTCGGGCTTGGTATGCCAAAATGGATAGCTTTCTTTTAGAATCTGGCTTTTCTAGGTGTTATTCTGACAATACTGTCTACACCAAGAAAGTGGGCAACTCTCTTATCATCCTTGTTCTTTATGTTGATGATCTTATTCTTCCTGGTAGTGATCCCAACCTTATCAACAATGTGAAGTCCAGCCTTAAAAAGAAATTTGAAATGACAGACTTAGGACACTTACACTATTTTCTTGGTCTTCAAGTCTTGCAATCCAAGGAAGGTATTTCCCTTTCCCAGTCCAAGTATGCTTGTGATATTCTTCGTCATTTTCACATGGAAGACTGTAAGCTAGCCCCTTCTCCCTTTCAGTCTGGAGTCAAACTTTCAGTCTCTTGTACTTCTCCTGAAGTTGATGCTACCTTATACCGTCAACTTGTAGGAAAACTCTTGTATTTAACCCATACTCGTCCTGACCTTTCCTTTGTTGTTGGCCTTGTTGCTCGTTTTATGCAAAACCCCCGTGAAATTCATTGGAAAGCAGCTAAAAGAATACTTCGTTATGTTCGAGGTACAGTACAGTTTGGGATTCATTACAGTACCAAAGCAGCTCCTCTATTAGTTGGTTTCACTGATTCTGATTGGGCTGGTGACCCTGATGATCGGAAGTCTATTGTCGGTTATGTCTTCACTCTTGGTTCAGGACCTATTACATGGGCTTGTAAGAAACAGGTTGCCATTTCTCTTTCGTCAGCAGAAGCAGAGTATCGTGGTGTCGTGGAAGCTAGTAAGGAAGCCTTGTGGCTTCGTCAGATCCTATCAGAGTTTGGCTTTGAGCAGCAGCATCCAACCACACTTTGGTGTGATAATCAAAGTGCCATTCAGCTATGCAAAGATCCAGTCCAGCATCAGCGCAGCAAACACATTGAACTACACATGCACTTCATCAGAAAGCTCATTCATGACCATGTTCTTGAAGTGCAATATTGTTCAACAGATGAGGCTCTCACAGAGGCGAAGTTCACTAAACTTCGATATATGCTTGGAGTTCAGGAAGTTGTCACTAAGGGGGGATAGGCTCTAGTGCCTCCTTCCTTCTCCTATTGTGTCATATTTGTAAATCCTTCAATCCTATCCCAAGTTGTTCTTAAGGGGGGATGTTAGGATATTCTGACACATAGGAAATAGTTAAGTTCAACTTGGTCTAGTATAGAGTTAGGTATAGAGTTAGGTAAAGTGTGTTTCTTTACCGTTGTACATTTTGTAACTTACAATCCGACGGTCACGATATGTAGTGATCCAACGGTTCACTCTCTCCTCGGTATTACCGACACTTGATCCGTGGCTTGACACCCGATTGGTCCATGAGTTCTATTTAAAGCGCATGGAGGGTCATTGTTCGGGTAATCCGTGCATGAGAGAAGCTTATGTAAATTTTCATTCTTTGATTAATAAATTGCCTGTAGTAGCCACGTTGGCGCAGGCCGTGGACTGTTTCCCTCTTTGAGGGTTTTAACCACGTCAAAAATATTGGTGTATTGATCTGTGATCTGGTTGTGAGCGGTGTCCTTTTGGTGTTCTTTCTGAGGAACTTACCCTGTAAATTCCTACATAAATAGTTCACTGGTCATCCAATCACTCAAAACAACAAAATATTATAGATGCTTTGGCATAACTAATTGACCTTAGGTTATCTCAAAGGACAACATCAGATTGGCGACATTGTCGGGGAGTGAAGGATTGAAAGCCAAAATTTTCCTTGGGGAAACGATTCTCCCTTTCCTTTAAGGTGAATAAAGGATAAGGATATAGGTCAAAAACTTTCACCTGGAGATTCCACGCATCCAAGCTAGCTCCTTTTAAGCATACTAAATCATGTTCTGATTCTGATATTGTTAACCCTCTACTAGATCCAGAAAGACTTATTAGGGGAGCCTCTTTAAGGAGAAGACTTAGAACCCCTTCTTCTTGTTCAGCTTTACACCTTGATGACATCTCATCTATAGATCCATTTTCATTTGTGCCATCCCATCCTAATTGGATAGAATTAACTCCTAGGGTTTCTGAACTCCATTCTAGAGGATTAGATCTTCCATCAGCCTTTTTAATACAATCACTCTAGTCATATCAAGTCCCATCTATTCCTATCAAATCACCTTCATCTGAGGAAGAATTGGGTTTACATTTACCTGAATTCAAGCCTACAGACTTCATTTCTCCAACTCCTTATTCTATTCCATTAACCTCTACTTACCTTGAAGAGATATTTTTAGTCTATTGAAATCCTTTGTTTGATAATAAGGAAGAATTTCCACCAGGAGTTCAGAAGTTGGTTATTAAAACCCATTTTAAATCCTCAAAGAGGTATCCTCCCTCTTTCTCTCCTCCACATACTAATACCCCTATCGATTCATCTTCATCATCTTCCTCTTCCTCATCATCATCCACTCAGTCACCCCAGACTCCTCCTGCTATTATGGCTTTGCGACCCATTGTGCAAGCAATGTATGTTGCTCTAGTTCTCCTTGAAAACTTGGAAAATTTTCCTGATGGATATCTAAAACATCTACCAAGAATTAATGGAGAAACAGGTCCCTCAACAGAGGATCTTGTATCATCTTTCCTAGATTTTGTTTACAATATGAACATAGAATAGGAAGATGTTTATATGAGATTATTTGTACAATCTTTAGAAGGAAATGTTAGGATATCGTTTAGGCAACTTAGAGCTGACTCTATTAGAACATGGAATTAGCTCAAAACTATCTTTAAAAACCAATGGGGGGTAAAGAAAGATCATGTTTAATTTCTCGCTGAATTTGAATAATTGAAGAGAAACCCTGGTGAACCAGTTGCTCAATTCATCAAAAGATTTAATAAAATCTATCATAAAATGCCTATTTATTTCAAACCACCAGTAGTAGCTGCAAAGGTCAGATTTTCCAAAGAATTTGAAGATGACTTTGCAGTCATGCTAAGGGAAAGGGTTTCTAATACATTAGAAGACATGCAGAAAAATGCTATAGAGGTAGAAGCTAATAGGTCAGCTTCTGGCAAACTTAAAGCTAAAGCAGAGAAAGAAGAAAGAAAACTAAAAGCTAGGGTTGATGACTCATCTTCTTCCAAATCTAAACTTGAAGATCAGAAAATTGATGAAATTACATCTTTACTTAGAAACCTTTCTAATAGGATTTCTAAAAGAAATAAAACCTAGAACTGCTCAAGAAACTATTGTCAGTTCTCAAGCTCAAACTCAATTCCGAAGAACTCTTCAAATGCAGATTCTTCAAAGACTAGGTGGCTCTAGAGAGACACACAGGACAAAGAGGGCTTATGAACGCTCGAAAATCAAAGTGCTCAGAATGACTTCGACCTAGGACCAGAGCGTAGATCTCGTCGTCCTGATCGTGGAGGTGTGAACGGTTCGTCAATCCGAGCTCGTATGAGGGAGAACGAGCCAGTCAAACTTTTGGTCAAAGTTGGGCTGTGGGCCAGGTTTAAGTGTCCTACAATTTGACCGACCCCGAGGCATAAACCTAGCTCCTGGAATCGATCGAAATTGCGGCTTCGTTAATTCGCCCAATGACCCTTATTTTCTAAAAGTTTAAAAATGACCCCCTCTTTATAAAAAATCAAATATATATATATATATGAGGTGGCGGGCCACCACACCCACCACCCCCAAAATTTATCACATAAACAAAATTATAATTTGTTTGGGTCGACGGGCCATCACCCCCGCCGGCCCTCCTGCAACCTTACCCAAATAAAGAAATATATTTTAATTTTGGCTCGACGGCCATCACCCTGCTGAGCCCTCATACCATAACCCCGCATATATTTTTTAAAACATGTATTACGGGGGTGGGCACGGGCCACCACCGGTGGACCCAGCCCACGCCCCAACCACCAATCATTAATGCGATGACAGCACTATGATATGGGACTCGCAAGGGTCAAACCCGCCCGATCCATGTGTTCAGCCCCCAAGCGGGCGGCCCAAAAACAAAAATCAACAACCACTAATATGGCCTCATAACAAACGGTACGTAAACAATGGTATCCATAACTTAATGTGCCAAGTTTAATGTGCCAGCGGGTACGGGGGTATGGGGGTGGGCCACCCAATGCAGACCCGGCCCCCCATTCATAATTCGAATTGGTTTTTAAAATGATATATCGAGGGGCGGGATTTGATCCCCTGACCCCTCCTCAACCATTGCCCAAATTTACCACCTGCGCTAACCAACTTACATTGGTATTTCCACACACACAAAATATTTAAACCTCAATTGCATGGATTTCGAGGCAGATGGAGGAACAAAGAGCGGGCACGAATTTTGAGACAAAGGAGGTAGAATCTTGGCACACAGTTCGAGGCAGCATGTTGCAGGAGGGGTGAAAATTCACTTTGTCATATTTTGACAAATTTTATATGGTTTCAGCACTTCTCGATGCCATGAACGTAATGGCGTTGTCCATGTCTCCATCAGAGTTCTACATTTTTCGGCCATTTTCAGTATGACAATGGAACCATGATTGCTGCAAAAACGGGGAGTGGAACCATGATCCTTGCAATTTTCCTGAGGATGTAATTTTTCTCCATGTCGAAATATAGTCAAGTTTACAGTCGTTTTTCATGGTTTTCCACAGGGATCACAATGGCAAGGTCAAAACTGCCTTTGGAGTTGCAGATTTCCAGTCCACCCATGGAGAAAAATCTTTGAGGAATTTAGGGGGAATCTAAAATATTCCTTGAGCCCCAGATTCTCAACTTCTCAAAATTCATATTTTGGATAATCGATTTTGCACTAGTCGACGCCACAAATCTAATGGTGTGTTCAGATTTCTCATTCTCCCATTCTATTCTTCAACCACTTTTCTAAGTGGAATGCAGGTGTCAACATCCATGTGCGAACAGTCATGCGAATGATGCCGTGAGGTCGATGGTCCGAACAGCTTCAGCAGTTGACATCCGCTTCTTCAGATGGCCCTTGGTTGTGAGGTATATGTTGTGTTCATGTACTTCTTCTTTATGCATTATGTTGCACAGATCCTTGTTGATGCTTGATGTGGGATCTGTTTCTTACACATTTTTATGATTCCTGCTTGATGTGATGCGGAGTCACCTATGTTGATGTGCTTGTTGTCATGATTCATCATGTTATGTTTTGAGATCCCCTTTTGTTGTACGTCGATGGGATACTCATGTGTCTCCATGCATGTTTGATTTGGGATACCTTTTATGCCATGTTGGCGGGATGCTCATCGTGCATGAGTTTTGTGTCATACTGATAGGAGTCTTTTGACTGAGAGTTCCTGTAGTGGAATATCTCTTAGAGCCACTCCTGCATGAGGGAATTTTCCTTGTATGATCGCGACATCATCTCTTGTGTACATCATTACTATTGACAGCACTTAATGTAGTGGCCTACCCCATCTTGACAGCGGGGCCTGGAGACGTAGTCCCTTCTGGACGAACTCCGTTATCAACGTCTTGTATTTTCATGTGTTGATGATTGTCATGTTCCTCTTCTTTACAACCTGCAGATGTATTCATTAATGTTATTTTAAAAATGTCATTTAACACATCACGAAAGTAAAAGGGCTTGGAAGGGTCCTTCGTCACACCCGGACCTTAATCAAGTGGTATCAAAGCGGTCTTTGCGTTGATGTGAATTGCAGTGTGAACAATGGAACGTGCAGCGACATAGGATGAAAATGTGATGTACGAGACCATGCTCAACATTTCCAAAAGAGTGGAAATCATGTATGAAACTATACAAAAAGAGACAGAGGAAAAGGAGTGATTGCAGCTTCAATTGCAAGCCACGGAAGAGGCCCTGGAAGAACTGAAGCGCAACAAACATAATCTTCAAACGGAGAATGCTAAATTGAAGATGCGTCTACATGAAGAGAAAGAGGAGAAACAAAGTTTTCTATGACAGCTGCAAGCAAAGGAAGAGGCCTTGGAAAAACTACAGCGTGACCCATGTGAGGTAAAAAATAGTTCTCCATCTTCATGTATATTTCCTGATGATGATTTCTCTGTTTTTGAAAATCATACCACAGGAATTGGCTCCAAACTGTTGAAGAAAATGGGGTATGAAGGAAAATACTTGGGTGTCAATGGCCAAGGCATTGTCAACCCCATCAAAGTAGAGGAATTATCCTGTCGAGCAGGACTTAGATATGTCATAAAGAAAGTTGAGGAATGCACCGAGACAGCTAGCGAACCACCAACAACAGATGATGAGAGGCCCTCATCAGTTCTTTCCAAATCAACAGAGGAGGTAAAAGATGTTGATTTCCTTTCGGTTTCATCGTCACATAGTATGATTTCTGTTGGAGATGTGGAGATCCCAATTACAAGGACAAGCATGAGGCTCTTTACCAGGACGAAGCACGAGAAGGAAGAAGAACTTGGTGTTAATAACCAAGGCATAACTCAACCTTTAGATGTTATGCAGAGATCTCAATTTACAGGCTTAAGATACACTAAAGGAGAATGCTCGAAGGTGTCATGTGCTTCTGAGACATCGTCGAAATCTTCGAGGAAAGAGAATGATGGGAACACATCCCCATCATCCCATGGAAGTTTCCATTGCAGGGAAAGAGTTGAGACAAGCTTTCATCACCATACTTACACCAGAGACATCAAGGAAAGGTATAACCACTCTTAACATTCGAATGTTCATTTCAATTATGATCATGTTGTTAATGATGAGCGTAAAACATGGCATCGAAAAACATGTACCTTTTGTGGATTACATAACCATACATTTTCTAAGTGTTGGAAAAGAATGGCAGCACACAAAAGGATGAGGCGTGAAAGACCCTCTCAACAACAGGTAAAGAAACATGTTAAGTAGGTCTGGAGGAAGAAAACCTATTGCAGTCATTGCGACAGAAATGGCCATCAAAGAGCCACTTGTTGGAGGCTCCATCGAGAGCAACGCCTTAAAGACAAAGTGTCGGTGCATGAACCAGGTGAAGTAGTTGTTCGACCATCGAATGCGCCACAAAGAGGCAACCCTATCACATTAATAAGTGAAAAATGGTTTCTAGACATGTTGTCGTTTCATGGTCGTGCTTTTGTAAATCATCTGTTGCATTTTAAAATGTAAAAGTGATGATGTGTTTTCCATCACTTGTTCAGCAACAATGATGTCTCATCTTATTTTGAGTCACATTTTACACTCTAAAAGTGATGTTATGTTTCCATCACTTTTCAAAACAATAATGTTTGGCCTTATCACTATAAATCATGTGTTGTAGTGATGATGTGTTTTCCATCACGTATTGAAGCAACAATGATATTTCAGCCTTGTTGTCGTAGTTGGGGTATCGTTTCCATCTTTATGTAAACTTGACCACCGAGTGTGTGTTATAAACTCAAGGCAATTATGGGATGTTTGGGTCATTAGTTGGTCATGTAAGTCAAGCAAGTAATTTGCAAAACAATGTACTACAGGTTGTAGAGGTAGCAGGTGTCGGCTCATCGCTTAAGGCTCCGAAGAACAAAAGTGAAGGGGATGGACGCTTGTGATGTAGACAAGGTACAGAGAAGTTTTAGATTATTGTTCATGCTTTTGGAGGACCAAAATCTCCTCAGTGGGGAGGATTGATCCAGGTGGCTCCAGAGAGACACACAGGACAAAGAGGGCTTATGAACGCTCGAAGATCAAAGTGCTCAGAATGACTTCAACCCAGGACTAGGAGTAGATCTCGTCGTCCTGATCGTGGAGGCTTGAACGGTTCGTCAATCCGAGCTCGTATGAGGGAGAACGAGCCAGTCAAACTTTTGGTCAAAGTTGGGTTGTGGGTCAAGTTTAAGTGTCCTACAATTTGACCAACCCCGAGGCATAAACCTAGCTCCCAAAATTGGTCGAAATTGCGGCCTCATTAATTCACCCAATGACCCTTATTTTCTAAAAGTTTAAAAATGACCCCCTCTTTATAAAAAAAAAAAAAAAAAAATATAGATATGAGGTGGTGGGCACCACCCCCGCCACCCACAAAATTTATCACATAAAAAAAATTATAATTTGTTTGGGCCGACGGGCCATCACCCCCGCTGGCCCTCCCGCAACCTTACCCAAATAAAGAAATATATTTTAATTTTGGCTCTGCAACCATCACCCCACCGAGCCCTCATACCATAACCCTGCATATATTTATTAAAACATGTATTACCGGGGTGGGCACAGGCCACCGCCGGTGGACCCAGCCCATGCCCCAACCACCAACCATTAATGCGATGACAGCACTATGATACGGGACCAACGGGGGTTGAACCCGCCCAGCCCACGTGGCCGGCCCCCAAGCGGGCAGCCCCAAAACAAAAGTCAACAACCATTAATACGGCCTCATAACAAACGGTACGTAAACAATGGTACCCATAACTTAATGCGCCAAGTTTAATGCGCTAGCGGGTACGAGGGTATGGGGGCGGGACGCCCAATGTGGACCCGGCCCCCCATTCATAATTCAAATTGGTTTTTAAAATTATATATGGAGGGGCGGGATTTGATCCCCCGACCCCTCTTCAACCATTGCCCAAATTTACCACTTGCGCTAACCAACTTACATTGGTATTTTCGCCCACATAAAATATCTAAAACTCAATTGCACGAATTTTGAGGCAGATGGATGAACTAGGAGCGGGCATGAATTTCAAGACAGAGGAGGCAGAATCTTGGCACACAGTTCGAGGCAGCATGTTGCAGGAGGGGTGAAAATTCACTTTGTCAGATTTTGACAAAGTTTATATGGTTTCAGCACTTCTCGACACCACGAACGCAATGGCACTATCCGTGTCTCCATCAAAGTTCTGCATTTTTTGGCCATTTTCAGTATGAGGATGGAACCATGATCGCTGCAAAAACAGGGAGCGGAACCATGATCCTTGCAATTTTCCTGAGGAGGTAATTTTTCTCCATGTCAGAATATAGTCAAGTTTACAGTCGTTTTTCATGGTTTTCTGCAGGGATCGCAATGGCGAGGTCAGAACCACCTTTGGAGTTGCATATTTCTAGTCCACCCATGGAGCAAAATCTTTGAGGAATCAGGGGGAATCTAAAAGATTCCTTGAGCCCCAGATTCTCAACTTCTCAGAATTCAAATTTTGGACAGTCAATTTTGCACTACTCGACGCCACAAATCTGATGGTGCGTTCATATTTCTCATTCTCTCATTCTATTCTTCAGCCACTTTTCTAAGTGGAATGCAGGTGTCAACATCCATGTGCGAGCAGTCATGTGAATGATGCCATGAGGTCGATGGTCCGAACAGCTTCAGCAGTTGACATCCACTTCTTCATATGGCCCTTGGTTGTGAGGTATATGTTGTGTTCATGTACTTCTTTTTTAAGCATTCTGCTGCACAGATCCTTGTTGATGCTTGATGTGGGATCTATTTCTTACTCATTTTTATGATTCCTGCTTGATGTGACGCGAAATTGCCTATGTTGATGTACTTGTTGTCATGATTCATCATGGTATTTTTTGATATCTCGTTTTGTTGTATGTTGATTGGATACTCATGTGTCACCATGCATGTTTGCTTTAGGATCCCTTTTATGCCATGTTGGCGGGATGCTTATCGTGCATGAGTTTTGTGTCATACTGATAGGAGTCTTTTGACTAAGAGTTTCTGTAGTGGAACATCTCTTAGAGCCACTCCTGCGTGAGGGAATTTTCCTTATATGATCACGACATCATCTCTTGTGTACATCATTACTATTGACAACACTTAATGCAACGGCCTACCCCATCTTGACACCGGGGCCCGGAGACATAGTCCCTCCTAGATGAACTTCGTTATCAACGTCTTAGATTTTCATGTGCTGATGATTGTCATGTTCCTCTTCTTTACAACCTACAGATGTATTTATTAATGTTCTTTTAAAAATGCCATTTAACACATCACGAAAGTAAAATGTTTTGGAAGGGTCCTTCGTCACACCCAGACCTGGATCAAAATGCCACAATGATCGAAATTTTGTTTAGGTCATAGAATTTAATCATGACTGAACTCATTTAAATTTAAGTTAAATAGATTAGTAAATTAAGGTTTACCAAACAGTTTAAACTTGGTAAATCAGTAGCTAGGTAGAAATAAAATTGACTCAAAAGTTTAATCTGAGTCAATGGCAAAATAAATGATAGGATAAGGTGATACAATAGTTGCATTGTGAAAAATGATGAGCGGGTGGGACGATTCACGTGCTTGCAACAAGAGCAACAACAGTTCGAGTCCCGTGGGGGTCAAACCGGACGGAGAATTACTGGAAGCCGTGCAATAGATCGGGCGTGCCTTAGGTAGCTTGCAAAACGATGCTTTGTTGCTTGGTCTCACGAGTGGCCACAACAGCGATGCCGAGCACGGTTTCGCTCGGCTAGAGATGTACACGAAGTCACTTGTGGGATCCATCCAGATCTACGCGAGGCACGTCTTTCTCTACTACAAGAATCCCAAGATATGTCCGCCTCAGGTGGAAGCCGTTGAGTTTGATCGCTTGCCTAGGCTCCTCGATGTCGGAGACAAAGTTCACAAAAATGAGACTCCAAGAAAGAAGACGTAAATGGAATACATAGCTAGGGTTTCTCTGAGTGACAATGGGATTTTGGGCGCGGCAACCATATACTATCCCTTGGACAGATCGTTGGGTTGTAGGGTTGCGGATCCTCCGGGCCGATGGTGGGTATTGTTCCCCGAGAGGGGCTTAATTGAGGAATCAGCTCGATGGGAACACACAGTGCTGATTTTCTGCATATACTATTGTTATTTCACTGAGCCCATAGATGGCGAACCCTTCTGGATGAAATGGCTACTACGGATGTACTGGAAGGTTGTTTGGTTTGTGGGGACTGTGTTTCCCTCCGGGCACAAAATAGTTGGTTACAGCCAGATTGGTAAATCGAACCCCTGTTGTGGCATGCAGCTGACTGAGGGCTATGCTATGGGGTGCAGGGCAACTGAGGGAGAATTTTGGTGGATGGGTCA
Organism: Pinus tabuliformis; assembly: GCA_031772625.1. Taxonomy (NCBI): domain Eukaryota; kingdom Viridiplantae; phylum Streptophyta; class Pinopsida; order Pinales; family Pinaceae; genus Pinus; species Pinus tabuliformis. The sequence goes on from CM062809.1 coordinate 1,268,445,582, forward strand.
CTGGGCACGCGGTGCCATGGTGGAGGATGGACCATTTGATGATTATTTCCTTGAACCCTCTGCAACCGTCGGCTACCAGCATTGCTCAACAGTCCAGCGATTCATGAACAAGTGCAAGGACGTGCATTGGCGAGTCCCACTTTATGGACTGTTTGCAGAGACATAAATCTACACCCTCCTACATTCTCTATGGACTACTGTGTCGTTCGGGCTATCTCCATTTATGTGGTCTACTGATCATAAAAAAGAGCCTCGCTACCAAAAACTGGACAATACATACCTGAAGGAGTTCACAGAGAACCCATTGCAAGGCGCCGCATCTAACCCTGCACGGCCTAGCAACCTCCAGTCGGAAATAGAACCCCTGGTAAACTCTTAGCGATATCAAATTTTTATTAAAACCCCTTTGGGGATATCTATCTTAGTTTGGGTTCTTGCAACAGACTCTGTTTTGCATTTGAAAAGTCACATTTTCCACCATATTGGATATCCTATCGAATCACAACATCTGATATGTGGGGGCAAATGATCTGAAAATGGAATGTACTTGTTTAAGGGTGCAAGGTATCCATTTCCCATAATTTCCAATGTGAGCTATACACTCCAAGTGACCTCTGAAAATGTGAAAACTTCTTATTTCTTATACAGAGATAGACTGTAGGGGCATTCACCGGACATGTCACCTCTAAAGAGAGGATGAGTTCCAGAGGCTACCTGGCCCTCTATAGGCTCTGCCTAAATAAATAACGAAGTAAACACTTAGAAGTCTTTGACATACACATACTTGAAGTTTGATGTCTTGCGGAATAAGACAAATAACTTTCTGCAACTGAATAGGTGATTATGTGTGTATGCAAGTTATGTATATTTGTTGTTTAACACTTTATATCAGTTTTGTTTAGCATATCATCTTCAGCAAATAAAGACATCAAAATGATAAAGCAGTTCACCCCCTCTGGGCTACATCTGCTGGACCAAACCTCTCAAACTAGGCTTGTCCTCTTGTATTAAAAATGCTACAAAGGCTAATACAAGAATATGTGTGTCTCGAAAGATAGATCTGACTGTAAATACAGAATCAGAAGATAGGAATTAGCTATACATGCTCTTTCCCAAGCACTAAACAGTGAAATTGTACCTCATACAGTACTTTCCCAATTGGCCCTAGTGGCCCTTTAAACTTGCATGGAGAATTTCGAGGTGAATATGACCTCAATTGGTTTTGAAACCTCTGCCATTAGACTCAGAAGGTCGAAAATAGCAGACATAGGCTTTTGAATCACCAAAAATGGATGAACATAGCCCCCAAACAGCTCAAGCACTGAAATGGCCCTAGTGGCCTTGAAAGCTTCCCTGAAGCTAAACAGTGAGAAGAATGCCTCAACAGGAAAAATGAGCTGTAGAAATGGATTCAGAATGCTGAAAAACTTCAGGAATGACCTTCGTTCCACATTCACTGGCTGCACAATTCCCAATGCAGCTCCCAAACTGATTTGGCCCTGGTGGCTCCTGGAACTTCCATGAAGCTAAAACACCTGCAAACAACCTCAGATGGTTGTGAAACCTGTGCCAATGGCTTCAGAAGGTCAAATAGACCCAAAATCAAAAAAAAAATCGTCCAAAACGGACTTTCCTAGCCAAAGTTATGGCCATTTACTCCCAACTGCCAGCTGGTCCTAGAAACCCTCCAGCTAACTGTAGTGGAAGTTCAGTTAGCTCCGCCAATTATGGCGGGACCGCCCAAATTTGGCGCTCCGCCAAATTTTCCGCCATGCTAACTGGCAGTTAACTCCATTTTTAGCACGCATGTGACCAAACATTCGGAACGGCGGTTTGTGGGTGGTCTGCCTCGGAGTTTGTGCCAAGCCCTTAGCTGTATGGCTATTGAAACTGCGTGTTAACTCACCGTTTAACCCGCATGTGAACTCGTTCAACATTAAACGGTGACGGTTGGAATATGGCGCCGGCGGTTTGAACGGAGCCCATGGTTCCGGGCGGATGGGCATATGGTATGGGGGCTGGCCCCCTTCGGGCCCCGCCAAAAGTAATTTTGAACTTCAAATCCAATTCCTACCGAACCCATAACAAGTTCTGTCGTGCTGGTGCATTGGTAAGGCGTATGGCTTGTGGTAAGGAGGTCGCAGGTTCAATGCACAGAACTCCCAAAAATTTTAAACATGCGCCCCAACATACTTGTTGACGTCATCCGAGCCACCTGGAGGCCTCCGGGCCTGCCACGTGGCAGCTTTCCATTCGCTGCCAAAAAAAGAATATTCTCGGGAATATTCTATTTTAAATTTTTTTTGAAAAAAATTCAAAATTTCAATGTTATTGGGCAATTTTTCTTTTTAGCATAACTTTCTCATACGGCAACCGTTTTCCGAACCGTTCATGGCGCCGGAATTAGGAAGACGAGATCTATCCGGTCGTTCAGGTTCAAACCAGTTCTGAGCACTTTCATTTTTGACCATTTTACGATACTTGGTCCTGAGCTCCTGATCAGTAGAGCTCTCCAGGATACCAGACCTCTCATGAACTACAATATTATATCTGCGTCTACTATAACACTAAATATGAGGCTGAGAGGTGGCATAGCAACAGCCTACAGTAAAAAAAAACAAACAGGAGGCAGCATAGAAAGCAGTTCAACAAAAAATATAGAAACACAATAGAAGCACAAAAATGCAGGGCTTTCTTTCAAGAACATCCTCCAAGGGAAAAATACTCCTACTGTGACAACAAAGAAAGCTAGAACTAAACCCAGCCCATATATTGTGGAGAAACTAAATTATACCCCAGAATTAAACATAGATATACCAGAAACAGACAAACATTGTAATATTTTTGAAAAACAAGCTATTATCTGTAGATTCAACTACTTTTGGCCAAAAATTGTTGAGCTCTTCCAATGAATTTTCACAAAATGGACTACTCACTATGAAATTCATCTTTGTTCCAAGGGTTTCTTCATTGTAAATTTCCCTTCAACAGAGGCCAGAGACATTATATTATAGGATGGATTGTTAGCCTCACTCTCACATTAAAAACAATTCTAAGTCCAAATAATTAAATTAATTAAAATCATGAAAGTTAGGATTTAATCCTACCTTTCTAGATGGAGTTTGTTCATCATGGTTAGGAGTCAATTTAGGCTTAGTTGGTTGAGAGATTCTCTCCAACTAGTTAGGCTCCTAGATTAGTGTATTGTTGAGATATTTTCTCAACCATAGTGTCCAAGATAGACGTACTATCTTGAGATCAATTTCCTCATGTATTTATATGTATCATAAACATTATTTTAATAATAAGAAAGTAAGGAATGTTGTAAGGCTGATGCCTTTTCCGCCATGTCTGGTTTTTCTATATTTATGATATTTATCTTATGAGCGTGCTTTATTAATTTATTAGTTTTCTACATGTGGTATCGAAGCTGCAACAACTTGGAGACTTGAAGAAAATTGTCTATTGACATTCTTGACAGGTGCCATTTGAATTCATGGAGGCCGACTACGTTGTAATGGAATCCAAAGGACTCTGTGATTGAAGCAGCCAGGTGTGGGAGAATTCTCCTTGTTTTCCAGTAATGAATTCAATGAAGAAATATCTCGATAGAAACAAGCCTGTCAAGAGCTGTTCACATGAAGATGCAAGGAAGAACAACTTCTCCAGAAGCATGAGGAATATTTGTGGGGAAATATAATCAATCTACTCCCAATTGTTAAAGGTATAAGATAAAGCTTTTCCAAATATTTTTACCAAATGCATTCTTCTATTACACGAACTGATTTCCAGAGATATGTCCATGTCTAGCCAGAGTAGTTGAGTTGCAACAGAAGAGTGATGTTTCCAAGTCTTTCATCCGTATATATGAACATAAAGATGTTGATTTCAAGTCACTGATCCAACCAACTTCAAGTGTCGAAGTGGTCCCTGATTCAGTTCAACTTTCTTCCAAACCAATCATCAAGCCATGGGAAGAAATTCAAAGTAACAAAAATTGACAAGGATTAGGATATGACAAAGATGAAAACAACTTGCATATCCCCGATTATTCTAAGCCAATCAAGTTCATTAGTGCAGGGTTTCTTGATCAAATAACATAAACAAGCCATGAGAAAGTTGCAGACAAACAAACATGTGTGAAAACTGAAGTTGCAGTCAAACCAAAATGCCTTCATTGTCAAAGAACCAGTGATCAGGACGATCAGTGTTTTGATATCCATCCTTGTCACCATTGTGGCAAGTCAAATCATTCATCAGCACAATGCAGCAAACAACAACAATCAAGTAGATTGAAGATCGATTATTCATGGATTGATCCCTGGGAATGGTCATCCACGGTCAAAAGATTGTATAAGTTTTACAATCGAATTCACTCACACATATTGCAGCCAACAGTAAAAATGAAGATGGTACTCTCGTGCAGTTGAATGGGGGAGTACACCAGTGAAACACTCCTACACCTGAAGGGGGGGAGTTCAACAATAATTTGAAGAAGATTGTCTCTCCTTTCAGCTGATAAAGGGGGGAAAATGTCAATGAAATTGACAGTGGTTTTCATACTAAAAGTCTCGACAACATCAACAAAGCAGCCAGTGGGCATTTTCATCAGCGAGTGAGCATCATCAAAATTCGCCGGTGGGCGATCGACAGCAAAGTTAGCAATGAGCAGTTTTTCAAACACAGGAAAGTCAGCAGTGAGCAGTTTTCAAACACAGCAAAAGCAACAGTGAGTTGTTTTTTAGCCAGTGGGCGATCATCATCAGCAGATACGCCAGTGGGCGTTCATCACATTTTGTCAGTGGACACAGGATGCTGATTTTAAGAAAAGGACAGTTGGATCCTTTTGCAGCTTGGCATGTGATGGAGTTTTCAATTGACATTCAGAGATGAATAAGACATGCAGCTGACTCATGGTCTCTTCATATTGCAGTTTCTTTAGCATCCAGCTTTGGCTGTTTTTTAGGTAGTGTTTTTTTAGGATCAACATGAGAACTTGGAAGAGGGTTCCTGGTTCTTAATTTGGACTTATCATTGAGGGGGGGAATGTTAGCCTCACTCTCACATTAAAAACAATTCTAAGTCCAAATAATTAAATTTATTAAAATCATGAAAGTTAGGATTTAATCCTACCTTTCTAGATTGAGTTTGTTCCTCATGGTTAGGAGTAATTTTAGGCTTAGTTGGTTGAGAGATTCTCTCCAACTAGTTAGGCTCCTAGATTAGTGTGTTGTTGAGATATTTTCTCAACCATAGTGTCCAAGATAGACGTACTATATTGAGACCAATTTCCTCATGTATTTATATCTATCATAAACATTATTTTAATAATGAAAATGATAATGAGAATGTGAGGAATGCTGTAAGGCTGATGCCTTTTCCGCTATGTCTATTTTTTCTATATTTCTGATATTTATTTTATGAGTGTGCTTTATTAATTTATTAGTTTTCTACATGGACCATGGTTCTGGGGATCCACGGGCCTCTTCATCACACCATGGTTTCCGGAATTTGATGCAAATACTATGGTTGTATTCAGGATGCCTGTATGGGTCCATTTGCACAATCTCCCATTACATCTTTAGAACCAACAAGTCCTTGCATGTATTGGAAACACCATTGGGTGATACATTAAAATGGACTCACAAAGACTGGAGGAAAGAATTTTCACTTTCGCACGAATTTGTGTGGAAGTAGATCTCAGCAAAGGCATGCTAGACCACATACAATTGAAACACAAACAGAGGTGCTGGACATAGATACTAGATTATGAAAATACAACATTTAGATGCAGAATCTTTCGGCAAACAGGACACCTACAAAATACATGCCCTGAAGCCAAAAAAGATACCCGAAAAAAGAAAACAACAGGGAAACAATTCAAGGGATGGCAATTTCCCCCACCACTGTCAAATGAGGAGGAAGCTGATGTGGAACATCCCATATCCAATGAGAACAATCAGATGGAAAAAGAACCAAAAGTACAGGTAACAAATCCACAAGATCCGATGGACTCACAGCCGGCAAAGATACCAGATACAATGGATACTAGTGGATCTAAGAGACTACATACATCAAACAATTCTGATTCTGATAAGGACAACCCTCAACTTGAGGCTGACACTTCGCTTGCACTTGTATCTTCAATGCCGACTCAAGGGGAGTGGCGCAAGGTTGAGAAGAAAAAAGGGAGAAAAGCATGACCTTTCTCCCCATTTGTACAATATATTTTTTTGCTTTCTATGAACATCTGATCAGCAGTCTTTGACTCGCTGATGAATGTGTCTCGTATCTACAACATGTAATTTTGTTTTCATTAATAAAATTACGATTTTTCTTCGGGAAAAAAAAAAAAGTGATAGGATAAGGTATATGTACATAAAAGAAAAATGATTTGGGTCTACTAGCTTAAGTGCACCTTGCAAAGCAAGAAGAGAAAATGTTAGCTTAGAAAAAGAATGGAATGCAAAAGGGTAGGTAGAAGCACTATGGTGGTTAGAGGAAAAACATGAAGATTTTATCCTAAAGTCAAATGTCAAGTATTATTTTCATGTGCAGAAGAAAAAGGCAAAGGAGTAAAGGTTTTACTCTAAAGAGTAATATATCAATTACTTTTGGTGTATTAATCCCCTATCCCTAAGTTTTAAAACCCCAAAGTTTCCCCTCCGCTCATACTTTGGTCCACCCACCTATTCCTAAGTTTATTACCATGCCATATACACCAAATATACTCCAATATGCATTAAATTATTTTCTCCCGACCCCACCGAGAAACCTGTCACCTCACATTAACTCTCCACCACCTCTCACCTCATCTACGCCCATCTCCCAAGATCTGATGGCCCACACAGCATTTCGCCTCCCACCTCACCATTTGAACTTTACCGTCGGGGGGTTTTCGAAATGGGCAGTATTCGAAACCGTACCCACCCGTGTCAACACTACAGCATTTCGAACCCCACCCCCAAGCGAAACCGTTAACCGCCTTCCCCCTCCTCCGAAAAGAAGTTTCTCCGCTTCCCGATACAACTTTGTTTACATGCATGACATGTTCATCTCTTGACTTACTAAATATGAGGATATCATCTAAGTAGATAATGACAAAATCATCTAGAAATGGTCTCAATACACATTCATTACTCTCATGAAAGTAGCTAGAGCATTTGTAAGACCAAAAGGCATAACAAGCCACGCAAACAATCCTTGTTTAGTTTTAGATGTAGTTTTCCAAATGTCTTCTTTAGCTATCCTAACTTGATGATAACCACTTTGTAAATCTAACTTAGTGAAATACTTTTCATACCTCAAATGATCAAGCAAATCATCAATTCTTGGGAGTGGATAACAATTCTTTACCATGATTTTATTCAGTGCACGGAAATCCACACACATGCACCAAGTACCATCCTTTTTTGGCACCAAGACAACGGGCGAACCACATGGAAAAGTAGATGGGTGTATGCTACCTTTGCTCAACAATTCTTGGATTTGATTTTTGATTTCCAAACTCTCCATAATAGACATGTGATACATGCCAATGTTCAAAAGTGGAACATCCTGTTACAACTGAATCTCATGTTGAATTCCCCTCTTGGGAGGTAACCCCTTTGGTTCCTGAAACATCTCGCCATGCTTGCTTACATGATTAAACAAATCATATTCAATTTATCATCATAACCTTCAAAAGATTCATAATCAATATCACTTTTTTTCTTGATCATGAGAAGCACAAAATTTTTACTTGCATTTACTAGTCTTAGATCGGAGACTTTTGTGATCCATATTGTAGATAAATGTCTTTCAAATTAATCACATCATTAGGATTTGGTCGATGTTTCGAACCAACTAATGTGGTTCATCCTCGAGACAAGGTGAGAAAATCATACAATCTTACAGAATAAATAGCAAGGATGCATCATGGCCCAGGGTCAGTGTTTGAAAAACTAGCTGTTGGAGATTAGGTAAATAGAAATTCTAAAAAGTTAGAATGGAATTATTTAATATTTTATTTATTCTAAATATAGTTATAAATTAGTTGATATGATAAATAATAGTAATGAGTTGCTAAGAAATTTAGAAGTAATTCCTCAATAAAATAGGATGGG